>CM052888.1:14832369-14871702 GCA_028534135.1 Potos flavus
AGACAGTATTGTGTTGAGTGAAATATGTCAGTCAGAGAAAGATAAATACCATATGATTTCACATATCATATGTGGAAATTAAGAAACAAAACAAAAGAGCAAAGGGAAGGGGGGGCAAATAAAGAAACAGATTAACTATAAGAGAACAAACTGATGGTTACCAGAGAAAGGTAGGTGGGGGGATGGGTAAAATAGGTGACGGGGATTAAGGAGTACACTTGTTGTGCTGAGCTCTGAGTGATGTATGGAATTGTTGAATCACTATATTGTACACCTGAAACTAATATAAACACTGTATGTTAACTAACTGGAATTTAAATAAAAACTTAAAAAGACAATAAAACTGGAAATCTCTGAAAACTCATACAATAGGCTCCCTAGCCTCATGCAAAAATAGAAGTGCCCAGTTATCTTTCTCTTGTCTTTTTTTTTTAAGATTGTATTTATTTATTTGACAGAGAGAAAGAGATCACAAGCAGGCAGAGAGGCAGGCAGAGCAGAAAGCAGGCTCCCCACTGAGCAGAGAGCCCGATCTGGGGCTCGATCCCAGGACCCTGAGATCACAACCTGAGCCGAAGGCAGAAGCTTAATCCACTGAGCCATCCAGGCGCCCCTCTTGTCTTCTTTCTCAATCACCCACATACTTCCAAGAGACAATAATGTGATTCCTTGTTCTCACATAAAATAATTCTCACTCTGCAAGAACTTATGAATGTACTTCATACATCTAAAACTGTGGTAAGATATTGAACTCCTAAGACCCTTAAGTCATGAAATCCCGTTCTAATATGAACACAGCCTGTTTTCACTTATATTATTGGTAATTCTTATTAAGCGTTAAAATAGATATTTTTTAGAATTCTATTTGTGCTGAAGGCACAACACACCGAACAAAAATGCTAAGATAACGGTATTTTTCATAGTATAGCCTATTGGAACAAGGAACAAAAACAAGAAGTGCAGAAGTAAGAACATAAGAGAAAATAGGTGTAAAGCTCTAATGGTGTTGGACAGCCATTTTCCCATCAAATAAGCACGTACAGAGCAAACCTATTTGAGGCAAAACACTGGGAAACATAACCTTAATAGAACAACATTCCATGTCTTCAAGAAGCTCAAAATATAACAGAAGATATATATACGCAATCACCATCCTCACTACTCACTTAATGTTGTGTGTCCCAAAAAGAGTTATGTTTTATGTGTAAAATTCCATTTAATCTCCCAACAATCGTATGAGATAGCTACATTACTCCCATTTTACAAATGGAAACCAAGGTCTTAGAGAAGGTAAAAAACACACACACACACAGACACTTGCCACTCTTGCCATTAAATAGCAAAGATGCAAAGAAAGACCAAGCATGTAACTAGTAATCCTATATTTTACCAATGAGTAATTAAGGACTATTATAGAATATATATAAAATGTACAAAGTAAAAAAGGTAACCTAAACTAGTGCTTAACTTTGAAGGGAGAGGACAGGATGGAGTCAGTCAGGAAAGGTTCACACAGGAGACCTTGATCTTTGAAAGATAAAAAAGTGCTTCAAGGCAGACAAGGTGGAAATGAGTGAGCCTGGCTGGGGTTACAGCACAGAGGCAGGGAGGGAGTAACATGAAACATTCCGAGGAATATAAGTAGGTAGGAAAGGCTAGAGTGTAGGGTTCAAGGTGGAAAGCAGTGATCTCCTTCTGAAGGACTGGTGATATTCAGTTAAGGGTTATCAGCCACCACGAAAGGTAGTCTTGGCTGTTACATATTATTCCTCCTTAAAGAGCTACCAAGGTAAGCGTACAAAAGGAAAGATGAGCCCTTAAAACTACAAAAGACTTTTTCTTCAAAGCAGAGTTTGAGATCACTACCAAAACACAGATCACAAACTTCCTAAGATAATGGATAAATGTATATTTTTAAAGAACTGAGTTAAAGAAAGGACACAACATAGATCTCACTCATGCATCAAACACATCACATGAGTTGTGAACAGGACACTATAAACCGTATACTACAGTGTTCCTGCCCTCAAGTAATAGCATACAGTCAGGTAAAGGGCTTGTCTCTGTGCACTCCACAGATCCCTGCACAGGTTATCCCAAATTTGGCTTTATACTTAATCTGTAAGTCCAAGTAAAACAAACAACCACTACAAAGGCCACATGGGAAAACCTTTTCAATACAACTTGTTTCTTTTTAATTTCAAGTTTATACTGAAGCATAAAGAATGTAAAACACTTAGAACAGTGTCTAGAACACTGTAAATGCTCAATAAATGTTACCTATTGTAATTACTACCTATTCTCTTAAAAAGTATAATTTGGGTGCCTGGTGGCCCAGATGGTTAAGCATCTGCCTTGGGTTCAGGTCATGATCCCAGGGCCCTGGGATCAAGCCCTGCCTCAGGCTCCCTGATTCTCCCTCTCTCTCTACTGCTCCCCCTGCTTATGCTCTTTCGCTCTCTGTCAAATAAATAAAATCTTTCTAAAAAAGTAGTAGTATTAATTTTTTTTTAAATGTCAGATATTCAATGTCTAGAGAAAGAAACTAAGGTTCAAAGAATTATCTCTAGTGCTAAAATCTCACCCAAGTGAATGAGATCCCATGTAGCAAAAGGGGGAAAAAAACTCCAGTAAGACCAGATTCAGGTACAGTATTATCCATCTAGCATAACCATAATATAAATTACCTTCTCCCTATATTTTTCACTCCACTAAGGCAAGATCTGACCTCAAAATATGGTCCAACTGGCCAGCATTGAATCTGACTCCCATTAAAATAGAGCCTAAACCGGGTCACCTGGTGGCTCAGTTGATTAAGTGGTTAAGCAACTGACTTTTGATTTCGCCGCGGGTCATGCATGATCTTGGTCCTGTGATCAAGCCCCACAATAGGGGATCTGCTTGAAGATTCTCTCTCCTTCTGTTCCTCCCCCCGACTCACCCAAGTGCGCACCTGCGCGAGTACAGTCCTCTCTCAAATAAATAATCTTAAAATTAAGAAAAAAAGGAGCCTAAACTGATTAGTTTTAGGTGACAAAAATAACCTAAATAGTGGTACCTTATGGGCCAAAAGTAAGGAAAAACATAGGGCAACTGAGAGCAAAGCATACAAACCTAATCAGCCACTATGGCTATAGTGTGGAAGCTTATAAAGTTGTCAAATAGTGAGTTTCGCCTCTTTAGGAATAAACTACTTTATCCTATCAAATTAAATAGATGCATAGTTACTGTAGTTTACTATGTAAGAATTCCTTTCATATTCTACAAGAATACAAATGCTAGCAAATTCCTTATTTAAAAATGTGTGCAGAAGATACTTTCCTGTAGGGAAATTGGAGATTAATTACCTACGTCTTGCCCAAATAGTATAGACTGGAGAGATGAGTAATGACTGCTAAATAAAAAGCTTAAAGGTAGGAGCCCAGGGACGCCTGGGTGGCTCAGATGGTTCAGCTTGGGTCATGGTCCCAGGGTCCTGGGATCGAGTCCTCTGTCAGGCTCATTGCTCAGCGGAGAGTCTGCTTCTTCCTCTGCTTGCTGCTCCCCCTGCTTGTGCTCTCTACCTCTCTCTCTCAAACAAATGAATAAAATTAAAACAAAACAAAACAAAACAAACCCACTGTGTTTGGGATCACTAGGGGACCTTGTGTGTGAAGTATGAAAGAAGTAACATGGAAATGCTAGATGCAAGGAAGAGGAAATGCGAAAGATAATATTATCCAAATAAAAGAAAGTGCCCATGAATTCAAAGAGATACAAACCCCCCTATGTTTACAGTAGCATCATTTATAGTAGCCAAGATATGGAAGCAGCCCAAGGATCCACAGATTGATGAATGAATAAGAATAAGGAAGATGTGGGATACACACACACACACACACATATACACATATGTATATATACAATGGAATATTATTCAGCCTTAAAAAGAATGAAATCTTGCAATTTGCAACAACATGGATGGACTTGGAGAATATAATGGTAAGTAAAATAAGTCAGAGAAAGACAAATAGCCTATGATTTCACTCACACGTGGAATTTAGGAAAACAAACAAGCAAAGGGAAAAAAAAAAAAAAATAAGAGAGAGAGAGAGAGACAAACCAAGAAGTAGACTCTTAATTATAGAGAACAAACCAATGGTTACCAGAGGGGAGGTAGGTGGGGGGATGGGTTAAATAAGTGATGGGGATTAAGGAGTGCACTTATCATGAGCACCGAGTGATGTATGGAAGTGTTGAATCACTATATTGTACACCTGAAACTAATATAACATTCTAGTTAACTAACTGGAATTAAATAAAAACTTAAAAAAGAAACGAAAAAAATAAAGCTGTATGTCACACCCACCAAACCAGATGCCAGAATACACACCCAAGGATCAAATGGCAAGAGGGGAAAGGAAAGAAGGAAGATAAAACTGGAGGTCTTTCTCCCTGCCTTATGAAGGGTCACAGAAAGTATCTGTGAAACGTGAATTCCAGTAACAACCTCCTCCCTGGGATGGAATTGAGGGCCATCACAGAGAAATTACTTAATTATTTCTTCCCTTGAGAGTAAACTGGGCCATGCATATGCAGATTCCCCTTTTGCTAATGGGTCCCTCTCTGTACATAGCCAATTTAAAACATAAATTTAGGGAAACAAAACAAGATCATCAGGACATAAATACTATGACCATATGCGAACGACACAGCAGTAACATCACTGTATAATTTCCATTACTACTTCCATAACTGAATTCAGCCCAACAGTTAAACTAACGACTTGAATTAAGCAGAAAGGTAATTTGATGCCAAGAAAGATGTGGTAAACTGGAGAGTGGAAAAATACTTGCTAAAGCCACAGACTATTCAACTGAGATGGATTATTGAAGGGGCTCATGCTGTAGATTTCTTTATGCTGATACATCATCTGAAAATATCTGGCTTCGGTTTAAGATGGGATATTCTTAAATATGTTTTAAGTTTCCCAAAGCTTAAATTGGCAGTCAGTTCATTTCGTTTGTGGGCAATGCACTAACTTAAGATCCTTTTTTTCCACAGACCAAAATTAATCATCTGTCCCTGTAAAGAATTTGGGCTTCTGAAAGAATTTTAAATCTGTGCTAGGAAAGGCCTGAGGTACTAGGTCTAAAAGGAATTGTGGCAGAGTCTGACTTCTTAGAAACTACTGTCTCAACATGTTTTTCTTTTGAGGAGCAATAAAATTCCATATATGGAATAAGATCTGATGGCATACAACCCAACGAATCTGGTGCCCAGTGGGAGATTTCTGGTGCTCCTAGAGACCCTATGGAAGCAAATACAGCTAAGCAACAATGCTATGTGTCACTTCTGTTCCTCATACCCTGAACAAAGGACAGTCCTCACCAGTCTCTAGCTTATAAAACAGTATTAAGGTGAGGTGCTCAACAAGTAACAGATTCCTACTGTAATAATAAAGGGAAGGAGAGGCTTCAAGGAAGCTGTTTTAAATGGAAAGGAAATGGCAAAAATTGAAAGGTGAACATTATTTTTAAAAATAAAATTATTAAAAAAAAATAGTGCAGGGGTGCCTGTGTGGCTCAGCTGTTAAGCATCTGCCTTCGGCTCAGGTCATGATCCCAGGGTCCTGGGATTGAGTCCTGCACTAGGTTCCCTGCTCAGTGGGAAGCCTGCTTCTCCCTCTCCCACTCCCCCTGCTTGTGTTCCCTCTCTCGCTGTGTCTCTGTCAAATATATATAATAAAATCTTAAAAAAAAAATGGTGCATAAAAGTCACGACCTGCATTTAGCATGAATCAGTAACCCTCATATTACGTTGTTATAAGGTCTTTAAAAGTAGGAATTTTGTTTGTTCAAAATAATGCCTACTGGGGTGCTTAGGTGGCTCAGTGGGTTAAAGCCTCTGCCTTCGGCTCAGGTCATGATCTCAGGGTCCTGGGATGGAGCCCCGCATCGGGCTCTCTGCTCAGCGGGGAGCCTGCTTCCCCCTCTCTCTCTGCCTGCCTCGATGCCTACTTGTGATCTCTCTCTGTCAAATAAATAAATAAAATCTTTGAAAAAAAAAAAACAAAGTAATGCCTACTAACTGGGGAGATGTAAGGAGTTACTACTAATGCTTGCTTCTTTTTAAAAAATATTTTATTTATTTATTTGAGAAAGAGAGAGTGCATGCAGGTGAGCAGGAGGAGAAGCAGACGGGGTGGGGTGGGGGGTGGGGGCTGGATCTCAAGCAAACCACGATCAGTGTGGAGCCCAACATCGGGCTCAATCCCACAACCCTAAGATCATGACCTGAACCAAAACTAAGAGTCCACCGCTCAACCGACTGAGCCACCCAGAGGCCCTACTCCTGCTTTCTTCATTAGCCTTGAGTGAAAACTGGGAAGGACAAGAACAATGAGAAGCCTCCTAGCCAAAGGGAAGAGAGGAGACAGGGCCAGAGGCTGCATCCACTTGATTATATAACAAGTGGATGCAAAAAAGTTCGCCTGGTTAAATGTGATGTGCTGGTAAGAGATCACAGAAAGGCTGGGAATAAAAAGATGTAGCTAAATATTAGAGACTCAGGTAAAAGCCGAAATTATAGGAGATGACCTAAACACTGGATGTACACAAAAGAAATGAACCTGGGGGTGCCTGGGCGCCTTAGTCGTTAAGTGTCTGCCTTCAGCTCAGGTCATGATTCCAGGGTCCTGGGATCGAGTCCCATGTCGGGCTCTCTAATAGGCGGGAAGCCTGCTTCTCCCCTTCTCACTCCCCCTGCTTGTGTTCCCTCTCTCGCTCTCTCTCTTTCAAATAAATATATAAAATCTTAAAAAAAAAAAAAAAAGAGCTGAACTAGGGTCCTATCAGCTTCTGTTTCTTCACTGACCTTCTCCTAAACTAGCTAGCACCATTTTCTCCAGACAAGCAGAAAGAGATTCTGAAACAATTTTCCATGAAGTATAGAAAGAAGTGAGATTAACATTTTTTGAACACCTATCATGTGCTAGGTACTTCATTAAAAAAAAAAAAAAAAACTTTACATAACCTTCATGATCATTTGAGAAAGAATACTAGGCTTAAAGTTTTTTTTCCCTAACATCTAGTAGAACTCTCGGCTGGCGGGGCTCCAAAGCTGATGCTTTTCTACAATAGAACATGATCATCAGCAGAGACTCACTTGGATCTACTCTGCTCAGCAGCACTTTCTCTTTCCCTGGAAGAGAGGCAACCCTGGCTTGTTCTCACCACCTTCCTGGACCATAAGCAGCCACGGATTCTCTAGTTCTTGCCTTGACTATAGCTCTCAGGCTGTGCCTATACTGGTTCGTGACAGCCGTACAGCTCCCTCCTACGGCTGAGGAGATGCGTCAGGGACAATGTCATGGAAAAGGCACACAGGAACGGCTGGCAAGTTAAAAAAAACACGAAAGAAGCAGAATTCTACCAGAGTCAAGGCTTCTAAGTCTACCATTCTCACTAGTGGAAAGGATAAGGAAACAGTCCACAACAGTGGATATTTCAAAAATGTTTTAAATCGGGGCACCTGGGTGGCTCAGTGGGTTGAAGCCTCTGCTTTCAGCTCAGGTCATGATCTCAGCTTCCTGGGATCGAGCCCCGCATCAGGCTTTCTGCTCAGCGGTGAGCCTGCTTCACCCCCCCCTCCCGCCTGCCTCTCTGCCTACTTGTGATCTCTCTCTCTGTCAAATAAATAAATAAAATCTTTAAAAAAAAGTTTTAAATCTTCATGATTTGTTGTTGTTTTATGTGGCAGCTTTACCTAATTACACTTTGCCCAAGAAAATATTAAAATTCATCTTCCTTCTCAGAGTAAATGAAGCAGATTATTGCAATTCACTCTCCACCCAGAAACAAGGACAAATATACCTGACTGAGATGAAATATTCTAGGAAAGTAGGCAGGAAAATTTATCAATCTCATAAGAATAATTAAGAATAATTATTCAATTATTCAATAAGAATAATTAAGAGTTGGTTGGGGCGCCCGGGTGGCACAGTTGGTTAAGTGTTTGACTCTTGGTTTTGGATCAGGTTGTGATTTCACAGTGGGGAGATCAAGCCCCATGTGGGCTCCATGCTCAGGGCAAAGTTTGCTTGAGTTTCTCTCTCCCTCTGCCCCTCCCCATTCTATGCACGTGCTCTCTCTCTCTCTCTCTCTCTCTCTTTCTCATAAATAAATCTATAAAATGAGCTGATTGCTCATAGAAAATATTTTAACCAAATGTAAGAAAAAACCCACAAAAACAATTTATACAAAAATAAATTCCAGAGGCGCCTGGGTGCTCAGTAGTTAAGCATCTGCCTTCGGCCCAGGTCATGATCCCAGAGTCCTGGGATTGAGCCCCACATCGGGCTCCCTGCTCGGCAGGAAGACTGCTTTCCCTCTCCCACTCCCCCTGCCTGTGTTCCTGCTCTTGCTGTCTCTCTCTCTGTCAAATAAAGAAATAAAATCTTAAAAAAATAAATAAAAATAAATTCCAGGTGTATTAAGAATTTAAATGTGAAAAATAAAACTTAAACAAGAAGAAAAAGAAAGAAAATATTTTAACCAAACTCAAGATTATTATCTTCCAAATAAGAAATCCAAAATAACTGTTCAAACTTTTTTCTGAAAGTCTGAGAATAGTTTCTCAGGAGAGGTTTCTTTGGGGGGATGTATTGTTGATGACAATAAACACAATCTAACAGGGTTAACATTCCTTTCAGCTGCACTTTGTTCCTAAATTGGTTAATACCCAATGACTTCCAATAGTTTCCAACTGCAACTTAAAACTACATACCTTTCATAAATAATTTTAGATTTCTTCAAATGGATAAAATGAATACCTTACCAAGCAGTATTAAAGGATTTTACGTCCGGGCCTCCTTAATCCTTTCTATTTTGCCACATCCTCCCCCACCCCATTCAGCATATCAACACAGCAAAAATAAGTTAGCCTGCTGTTTTAACTACAGACCTGCATTTGAGAGTCTTAGAAGTAGTAAGACTGCAACTTTTGGTTCAGTGCATTCTCTCCCATTCGTTAGTGTTTATGGGTAGTTGCTCTAGTTCTGTGACATTAATACCATTACAATGCTAATGCTGTATAAGATGCTTAAAAGAAGGCATCAAAATCCTCTAATAATCATGTTTTCACATGTAATACTCCATTATTCCAGGCGGCAACTGCCGGGATGCTGTTTTCCTATGGCTTTCCTAAAGATTCTGCTTCAACACTAGACCCTTGGTGGCCCTGAGAGGGTGATGGGGAGTAATTATAATAAAACAGACAGAGATGACTCCATTTGTCTGATATTTCAGTGACACATCACTGAAGAGGGAACACACAATAAATGAATAGGTCAGCAGTGTTCAGTAAAGTGTTCAGTAAAAGTTACACAGCAGTCTTCTGCCATTACCCCACAAAGAGAAATAATGAGGATCTTTAGGGTAAAAGAAACTTATCAGTCATGTGAGGACAAATAGCAAAGAAACATAGTCAATACAAAAAAAATATTCTAAGGGGCGCCTGGGTGGCTCGGTCATTAAGTATCTGCCTTTGGCTCAGGTAATGATCCCAGGGTCCTGGGATCAAGCCCAGCATCAGACTCCCTGCTCAGTGGAAAGCCTGCTTCTCCCTCTCCCACTCCCCTGCTTGTATTCCCTCTCTCAGTGTGTCTCTCTCTGTCAATTAAACAAAAATCTAAAACAAAAAAAAATTATTTTAAGATGGATCATGGAGCACCTGGGTGGCTCAGCTGGTTAAGTAGGGGATTCTTGGTTTCAGCTCGGGTCATGATATCAGGATCGTGAGATAAAGCCCCATGTCGGGCTCCCTGCACAGTGGGGAGTCTGCTTCCCCCCTCTCTCTTCCTCTGACCTTCCCCCTGCTCATGCACACACACACACACACACTCTCTCTCTAAAATAATAAATGTTTTTTTTTAAAAAAAGGTGGATTATAGGTCTAAACTTGAAATACCACCATAAATCTCACAGAAAAAAAAATAGAATATCTTTGGGACCTTGAAGTAGGCAAAGATTTCTTGGACAGAACACACAACGTTAACACACAACGTTAAGGAAAAAATTTCAGCTCAGCTAAATCCACCATTAAGGAAGTGAATAGACAACCTTACAGATTAGAAAAAATATTCACAACACGCACACATTTGACAACAAAACTTGTATCTAGAATACAGAGTTCTACGACAATAAAAAGATAAAACAACCCTGTAAAAAAAATAGATAAAAGACTTGAACAGACATTTTTTTAAAACCTACGAATGGCCAATAAACACATGGAAAGGTACCCACCAGGGAAATGGAAATTAAAAACCACAACAAAACACCATTTCACACCTACTACAAGGACTAAAATAATAAGATGAATACCACTTATTGTCAGGAAGGACATGAAGCAATTGGAAATCTCATACATTGTTGTTAGGAGTGTAAGATGGTACGTTTACTCTAGGGGATTGTTTCCCACTTTCTTACAAAGTTGAATATGCATCTACCTGTGAATCAGTAATTCTACACTTAAATACCTACCCAAGAGAAATGAAAACATATATTCACATTCACTCACACACACACGAAAATTGAACAAGAATGTTCATGGCAATCTTATCTAGAAATCAAAACCAATCCAAATTATAACAAGAAAATTACGGGGGCAGCTGGCTGGCTCAGTTGGAAGAACGTGGGCCTCTTGATCTTGGGGTCATGAGTTTGAGCCCTATGTTGGGTGTAGACATTATGCAGATAAATAAAAAACAAAAACAAAAAAACAAAATTATGGAATACTTATACAGTGAAATACTAATCAACATTAGAAAAACAATGAACTACTAGGGCGCCTGACTGGCTCAGTCGGTAGAACACATGACTCTTGATCTTGGGGTGGTAGGCTGGAGCGCCACATTAGGCTTAGAGTTCACTTAAAAAAAAACAAAAACAAAAAACTACTGACACAGGTAGAAACCATGAAAACCATGAATCTCAAAAGCATGCTGGTATTTGAAAGAAGCCTTATGCAAGACAGTACATACTATGTGGCTCCATTCCTATATAAATTTCAAGAAGAAAACTGATTTATGGTGAAAGAAATCAGAAAATAGTTACCTGGGTTGGGGATGTGGAGAGAAACTGACTGGAAAGGGCAACGAGGGAACCTTCTGGAGATGATGGAAATGTTCAATAGTTTAGGTAGTCGTTACACAGGTACATACAATTGTCACAACTCACTGAATTGACAATCTAAGAACATATTATTGATGTTAACTATAGTTCAATTTTCAAAAATATTAAGAAGTCAGAATCAATCCAAGTGACAGTTAAGTAATCCAGTACAAAGAAAAATTGGACGGCTTTTTAATTTTATCTGAATTTTAAAAACTGTGAAATATTTAAAATACACTAAAAAATATAGAGTACAATACAATGAACATTCATATAACTCAACTTTATCAATCTTCACAGTTTGTCGTATTTGTTCAGCTTTATTTCCCAACAAAAGGCCCTCGTGAACCTCTCTTTGATTCCATTCATCCTCCTCGTGCCCTAATAGTGATTGTATCCTAAATTTGGTGTGTAACAAATTATTTTTCTTGTATTTCAATTCCAAGGACCTAAAAAATAAACTGCACTGCAACAGCACTTTTAAGCCACCTGTATTTTATTTATTTACTTATTTTTATTATTATTTTTTAAGATTTTATTTATTTGTCAGAGAGAGAGTGAACAAGCAGGCGGAGCAGCAGACAGAGGGAAATGCAGGCTCCCCGCCGAGCAGGGAGACACATGCGGGGCTCAATCCCAGGATCCCAAGATCATGACCTGAGCCAAAGGCAGACACTTAACCAACTGAGACACCCAGGCGCCCTATTTACTTATTTTTAAAGATTTATTTATTTGAGAGATAGAGTACATGCAAGTGCATGCACGAGAGTGTGGGAAGGGCAGAGAGAGAATCTTCAAGCAGATTGCCCACAGAGTGCGGAGGGGGCCTTGGGACATGATCCCAAGACCTATGAGATCATGACCTGAGCTGAAATCAAGGGTCAAGAGCTTAACCAAATGGGCCACCCAGGTGCCCCTAGGTCATCTGTGTTTTAAATAACCTATTTATGCTTGAAATTTGATGCTCTGTAGACTCCATACTTCTTTCATTCAGTAAACATACATAATACCAGTGATGTGATTGGTGTTTTGCTAGGTGCCAAGAACGCAGTTTTACAGGAGCAGAATGCCTGGCATAAAAATAATTTCACACCTGTGTGCTAATGCTAATAGAGAATACATTAAACTTTTTGCAAAAGAAGTTGATTCCTTACCTTGTCAAAATATTCCAAACACCTAAATCATTGTGAGTAAATTTACTTGGCAACAATGGCCAATATAAATACAATATTTATGCAAATAATTTCCCTCTTTCTCCTGATTTTTCACATTAAAAAGGGCAAAGAGAAAGGAATCCTTCGGCATCTAAGTCCTAGAGTTTGGCCTTACTTCGCAATATTCATTAAGAGAGTCTTGCCCTCATTCACTAAAGAACAATGAAGAAATCTCAAGTTACACAATAATCAGTGGCAAAATTAACTGCAATCTAGATCACTCAATATTCCTTCTTCCCTAATGATTCTTTTCTGCTTGAAGAAGATAGTTTTGTAAATGCTGCCTGTGTTGGTCTAAAGGAGACCAGTTACTAGTTATAATGAAAGATGGAAGAGCAAAAGCTGATTTATCTGCACATCTACAACATAAAATCTCTTATCTGGTACCTCTGTGTATCTCCATCACAACAATAAAGTTCACAGTAAGGTATTACAAATCCTGAGGTTCCATCTGAATGATTAAAAAGAGATTAAATTATATTCAGAATATTTTTAGTGTTAAAAATAATTTGATTATATTTCAATTCTCTGACAGTCCATGTATTTGTATATAGTCAGTTTAACTACAACTCTTCATTCTCTATGATATACTTAGAGTGATAAAATATGAGAACTAGAAGGCATCTTATTTTTAATAGATAAGAAATGTAAGGCTTCTAATGTTGAAATTATTTTTTCCAAGGTCACATAGAGAGCTAATGGCCAGCAGAAATGCTTTGCTTTATTTTTCTCCCAAGTATCTTATCCTCTCATGCTTAGGTTTTGAACCAAGCATTTTTGGTACGAGAAGACTCAGGGAGTTTTTTTTGTTTGTTTTGTTTTGTTTTTTTCAGGGAGTTTTTATAACTACCACAAGGATTGGAGATGTCTTAAGGATCCCAACGACTGGGGCGCCTGGGTGGCTCAGTGGGTTGAGTCTCTACCTTAGGCTCAGGTCATGATCTCATGATCTCAGGGTCGTGGGATCGAGCCCCGCATCGGGCTCTCTGCTCGGTGGGGAGCCTGCTTCCCCCTCTCCCTCTGCCTGCCTCTCTGCCTACTTATGATCTCTCTCTGTCAAATAAACAAATAAAAATCTTTAAAATTAAAAAAAAAAAAGATCCCAAGACTTCTTTTGAGACCCAAGCACAAAAGAAATAGAAGGGAATTTGAGAAATAAAAAGAAAAGAGTGGGAGGAAACTTTGGTGGTAGAGGAGTAAGAGCAGACCAGATCTTTCTCCCAACCACAATCTCCCTAGAGAGAAGCAGAGGAAATACAAGCAAGGAGAACATTTTTCTTGTCAAAATATATACATGAAAATATATGTACAAATATATATGAATATATTTACAAATCTGCCAGATCCAGCTGCTAAAAACTAGGTTGGCAGCATTTAAAAGTATTTATTTTCCAGTATCAATGCCATGTACTAATCTTGTGAGTACTGTCATTATTTTGTATCCTGAAATGAAACTAACAAGTACAAAAAACAACTTCACAACACTGTAAGTGGACAAAGCAGATCCATATAGAAACATCTGTGGTGAACCGTGGTTTTCAGAAATTACTTTAGTCTTTATTTGTAGAATTTTTATTTGCCCAGAGCCAGCTCAATTTTTTCAATTACTTTTACTTTATGTTCATTGAAAAACAAATTCAGGGGGCGCCTGGGTGGCTCAGTGGGTTAAAGCCTGTCTTCAGCTCAGGTCATGATCTCAGGGTCCTGGGATCAAGCCCCGCATTGGGCTCTCTGCTCAGTGGGGAGCCTGCTTCCCTCTCTCTCTGCCTGCCTCTCTGCCTGCTTGTGATCTCTCTCTCTCTGTCAAATAAATAAATAAAATCTTAAAAAAAAAAAAAGAAAAAGAAATTCAGTTCTATCCTAGAATGTAATTAATAATCTTTGAGGAGGGGCACTTGGCTGGCTCAGTCGGTGGAGCATGTGACTCTTGATCGTGGGGTTGTGAGTTCAGAGCCCCACGTTGGGTGTAGAGCTTACTTTAAAAAAAAATCTTTGAAAAGACTAATGCCAAATATTTATCCTTAGTACTCTAAAATGTAGTATAGATTACTAGTGGTTTTTTAAAATGTAGACAGCCCTTATTGCAATGAAAACAGCTAACAATTTAAATGCCTTTACTGGCCAACAATTACAGCCGAATAAGGAGGTAAATCTAAGATACTTACTGTTCAGTGAAACATTGTCTTTCATTTGGGCAAACATTTATTTGTAAAGGTGGATGCAGTTTGGAGAATGCTACTTTGCTAAAATTGATGTTTTTCAAAAGTAAAATAACATAGTAATATACTAAAAATGGAAGAGCTAACAGAAAAAGTTTGCCTAGAATGATTATAAAAAACTGACTTTTCCATTACAAAGCAGTTAGCAATGAATAAAATTGTTATGAGAATACCTAAAACATCAGTTTATTATTTTTACTAATAATCATTAAAGTTATTAAAAAGTCAGTGTTTCAGAGTCTTGAAAACCAGCTATTTCATCAAGTGTGCTTGCTGGACCTTGAAAATCACTTGCTCGTTCCTACCTTTAGACATGCCACTGCCCTCACAAAGAACATTTATGTCTATCTTCTGTACCTCCCACCCCAGCCCGTCTCTCACCTGACCCAAAACACATTACTAACATCAGTTGTTTCCTTATTCAAAGTTCTTCCAGCACTTGTCTAGCACTTGTAATGTATGAAATAAAGTAGGTTAATTTATCTGCAGTTTATTAGCATGTATAAACCCATTCTAGTTACTTCTTAAAAGTAGGGCCTGTACAGGGGTGCTTGGCTGGTTGAGTTGCTAGAGCATGAGACTCTTGATCAGGGGTCATGAGTTCGAACCCCATGTTGGCCATAGAGTTTACTTAAAAAAAAAAAAAGTAGGTCCTCTGGGGCTCCTATTTTCTTTCCATCACTCCCAGAGTGCCTAACAGGGTGTGGGTATTCCATATGAACTGATTAATCACATACAGCTATTTGTGCCCCCCATGAAAAATCCTAGACAAAGGCGAGGAGACATTAACAATAATCTCCAGACAGATGCAACAACACAGAATCCAGGAACTCAATTTCCCACACATTAAGCCAATCATAACAATAAATCCTGTTGGTCTTTAGATTTGCTAGCTTCTTAACCTAAACAGATTCATCAGAAAAGCAATCTATTGTAATGATAAATACCAAGAGGTGTGGAGTCAGATAAATCTGAGTAACTACCCTGCCTCTACCACTGAAATGCTGTGCCCATCGACAAATTATTTAATCTCTCCAGGCCTCAATTTCTTCACATTGATTATGCCTGCCTCACAGCGCTGTTAAAAGAATAAACTGTGATAATGCACATACAGAGGTCAGCAACGTAAGCTCTCAATAACATCATTATTATTTCTACGGTTTCAATTTTTTTTTTAATTTACAATTTAGCTATAAAATATCTTGGTATTTATTTATATAAAATATCAGTTTTATATAAAATATAAAATATTTTATTTATATAAATATATATAATATATATAAAATTATAAATATAATATATATAAATATATTAATATATATAACATATATTTATATATATTTATAAAATATATATTTTTAAATATATATAGTATATATATTTAAAATATATATATTTTATAAATATATATAAATAAAATAAAAATATATATAAATAAAAAATATATATAAATATATATAATATATAAAATATATATAAAATATCAGATTTATATAAAATATCAGTCAGTAGAGCATGTGACTCTTGATCTCAGAGGTTATGAGTTTGAGCCCCACATTGGGCATACACATTACGAATTTTTCTTTTTAAATTAATTTTTTTAATTTTTTTAAGTAAATAATAATAACAAAAATAAATCAATAGCTTCAAAGTCTGCATTGTAATAGCGGAGGCAAGTCTGCCTAGCAACCACCCCATTCTGCACTTCAGAGTTTGGAAAAAGCCACCAATCTTGATATATGAGGGATGGGCACATGACCCAGGCCTGGATCACAGTCTCCAACATTTTGGAAATAGTGATAGTTTGAGAGGCAGACAAAGCAGATCTAATCAGAGTCCTTCCAAGAAACTGATATGTGGGTGCTAGAAGAAAAATGTTTTTTTTTTCTTTTTTAACAGCGGTTATTAAGTTACAGCAATATATTCCTAGAACTGCCAATGGCATGACTATACAGAATTAGACTCTCCACAGCAGGAGATGTTGCAGCCAAGATAATTTGAGCCTTTGGATCTCTCTGGACCTAAACCTAGATCCACCCCCAGTCTTAGGAACTATATGAGGCAATACATTCCACTTCTGCTTAGTTTGGTTTGGGTTTCTGCAACCAAAATAATTCTTACTAAAAAAATTGTACAAGGGCGCCTGGGTGGCTCAGTTGGTTAAGCATCTCACTTTGGCTCAGGTCATGATCCCGGGGCCCTGGGATCAAGCCTCATGTTGTGCTTCCTGCTCGGTGGGGAGTCTGCTTATCCCTCTCTCTCTGCCCCTCCCCGCCGCCCATGCTCTCTCTCAAATAAATAACATCTTTAAAAAAAATAGTTTTATTGACCAACTTGTTTTGCTAATAAGTCTACGATTTTTCTGAGTCTCTTTCAAAATCAAAGCTTCCCATTTTCCAAGTGTGAAGTATAACATTTTGTATACATGACAGATTATTCTTAACTGGTTATATGTCAAAGAATTTTAGTAATGTCTTGGGAGCCAAGTCACAGAAACAAACCAAGTTTGAGTTCTGTAACTCTTTTATTCTTTCCAAAAGGCAAATCTACAGACACCGTAATCACTGGCACTTTGTTCACATACAAAACTATTTCATGAGTTGTATTTTTTAAACTGAAATCAAACACAAATTGTATGAAGGAATCAGCATATTTTCCTTACACTGGTACTCCCATAAAGTAACTAAATAAAAAAATAAAATAAAAATAACAAATCAACTGTATTTCTCCAGACACAAAATATTAAACACACCAGAACATACGGTCGTCTCCAAAGCCAAAAGCTCCTTTCTGTAATCTAGGGAAAAACCCCTTTAAAGGAAGAATATGCTCCTATGCTGTGTGACTAGATGTAGAGTAATGTTTATAAACTAAAATTTTTCTTCTCAGTCCCCAGAGCCAGCAGAGTTTTATCGCGCAAGTGCTTTATAACAAAGCTGAATGGTATAAGCTTAATATCCTCCCAAGTATTCCATTTTTTTCCGACTGGTAAGAACCATTCTCCTATTATCCCTGAATAGAAACCTCAGGGCCGGGGCGCATGGGTGGCTCAGTCAGTTAAGCAAGCGGCTGCCTTTGGCTCAGGTCATGATCCCAGGGTCCTGGTATTGAGCCCCTCGCTGGGCTCCCTGCTTAGCGGGAAGCCTGCATCTCCCTCTCTTTCTGCCTGCTGCTCCTCCTGCTTGTGCTCTCTCTCTGTCAAATAAATAAATAAACAAAATTTAAAAAAAAAGAAAGAAAAGAAACCTCGGGGCTAATTCCTTACATCCAATCTGACCCCACAGCCTGTCATTTCTTCCTTTAAAACAGTGGCTCTCAATTTTCCACCCAAAGTCTCTAAGGAATCAAATGCCTGTGCTCGAAAAAGAGGCTCACTGCTAGAGATTTTCTACAGGTGTCAAATCTTTGGGTGCATAGGCAGTAAGAAGGAGGCTACCTAGGTAGGAAAAGATACCCAGTGGATTCTGCTGACCCCTGGCAAAAATTACCTGCTTTAACTGTTCTTTGAATTGTGTCTTCCCTTCTATTCCCACTGCTACCATCATCACCCCCTTCAATGGTCACCACCTCTGCTTTGGGCTGCTTTCATTAAACAGTTGTAGTTTTTCCTACCTTTCGTCTTTCCTCTCTGCACTGTATCTAGTGCATCCACTCCTGCCAACCCAAAATTCTGTTCCCATCATGTCACTTCCTGGCTCAAAAACAGATTGCAACAGTTCCCCACCCTTCTATCTCTTCAACCTCTTCCCTTGTCTGTTGACCTTTTCTCCTTGCCTTATAAATATGTCCTAATTCTTCCCCATGTAAAACAAAATAAAAAGCAACCAACTACAAAAGTAAAACCTTCCTTGGACCTTCATTTAACTCTAGATGCCATCGTGGCCTTTTTTTTTTTTCCTGAGAAACTTGGTCTACTCACTGCCTCTTGATCCTGTCACTCTGCTGAAATCGCTCTTATGAGAACTCTAATGATCTGGTTTTCTAATTACCAAATACAATGGACTTTTTCGTTCTTGACTTTCTTGGCTTCCATAGCAACTGAAGATGCTGATCACATCCTCCTTTTTGGAATTTTTGCCTCGCTGACTTGCACTGCACCATTTTCTCCAGGCTCCCTCCCTACCTCTCAGACCATTTCTTTCCAGATTCGTCTTCCTGCACTCCTTGTTTCAAATGTCGGGGTTCTGCAGGGTCCCATCTTAGTTCCCTTCTCTTTTTAATTTGCACTCTCTCTTGATGATTACATCAACACTCATGGCATCAAAAACCACCTCTACCCTGACATCTCATAAATCTTCGTTCTCACATTTCTCTCGACTGTAGACCATACTCCAGACCAGCTACTGGACTTTTGCATCAGGATGTCACACAGGTAACTCCAACATGCCCCAAACAAACTTCTCATCTTCACTCAAAACACAGCTCCTCCCCTATTGCTTTTGGTTTCATAGTTATCTGGTTTCCCAGGCCAGAAATCTAGGAGTTATCCTCCACTTTTCTCTTTCCCTCAGCCCTCAAACCGATCATTTACACCTGCTATTTTTCTTTTCTTTTCTTTTGTTTCTTTCTTTTTCTTTTCTTTTAAAGATTTTATTTATTTGTCAGATAGAGAGAGAGAGAGGGAGCACAAGCACGGGGCGTGGCAGGCAGAGGGAAAAGCAGACTCTCCCCTCAGCACTGGGATCATGATCTGAGCTGAAGGCAGATGCTCAACCGACTGAGCCATCCAGGAGTCCCAGACTTGCTGTTTCTATCTCCCTAATATTTTTCAGCTTCATACTGTCCCATCCAGTCTCACTATCGTTATGGTGTTGCAACAGCCTCCTAACTGCTTTCCCTTACTTCATGTCTTGAGCTCCTACACTCCATCCGCCCTTCTCAACTTCCTAAGATATCACTCCCTCATTTAAAAGACTCCCACATTTAAAGTACTTTAAATTAGCCTGAGTGGCTCCCCAGGCCTAAAACTTTTCACATCACACACCCATCAGGTAAAATTTGAGCCTACACTCTAAATATGTGAATATTCATTAATGCATATACATTATTAAGCATCCATAAAATATAGAAACCAAGAGAGAATGGCATAAAGATTAAATTAAGACAATAACACATTCCTGATGAAGTCATACTATCATTAGCTACTATATGACTCAAAGTACAAGATACTCTCAGGGCCAAGTTCATTAATAATTGTAATGTGCCAGGGCGCCTGGGTGGCTCAGTGGCTTAAAGCCTCTGCCTTCGGCTCAGGTCATAATCTCAGGGTCCTGGGATCGAGCCCCACATCGGGCTCTCTGCTCAGCGGGGAGCCTGCTTCCCCCTCTCTCTCTGCCTTCCTCTCTGCCTACTTGTGATCTCTCTCTCTCTCTGTCAAATAAATAAATAAAATCTTAAAAAAAAAAGTAATTGTAATGTGCCAATCCACATTTCAAATAGTCTTTTTGGCAATTTTATTTTTTAGGCTGACTTCTTGACAGATATGATTACCTTGAAATGTGACGAAGAGCTCTTACTAGAAGAAATGTCAGCTTTACTTTTTTGTTATCGTTTGTAGTATTATAATTACCTTTAATCCATGGTTTCTCTGTGCAAATCTTTAAGCCACTTGTTCACTTTGAGAAGATTAATTGAGTTAAAAGCACATGATACAATGTATATCCACTCAATCAGGCTCAAGTAAACTACAATAAGTCACAATATAATAGCAAATTAGTAAGGTCACCACTCTCAATCCCTTTGCTTTGTGAAGCTCTGACTCTTTCCTCGAGACATCACCTTGTATATCAAATGTGTAATGGCCCCGTCTTGTAAGACTGAGAGAATCAGTATCACCCATACATTAAATATTAATAAGGCTCAAGTTCTTTTTTTCAGGTTGAAAAGTAAATATAAACCCCACTTAGAGAGGACTGCTTGTGCTGCATACAAGGCCCTTGACGATCTCTGGCCTCTGCCCACCTTTCCAGCATACTTTCAGGCACACATTTCCCATACCTTACCATGCTTTACTTCTCTCAACACACCAGCTACTTGTCACTTTCTTACATTTGACATGCTGTCTCCTTTGCATTTCTTTCTCTGCTTTGAGTGCACCATGTTCTCACCTTTTTTTTTTTTTTAAAGATTTTATTTATTTATTTGCCAGAGAGGAGAGAGATCACAAGTCGGCAGAGAGGCAGGCAGAGGAGGGAAGCAGGCTCCCCGCTGAGCAGAGAGCCCCATGCGGGGCTCGATCCCAGGACCCTGAGATCATGACCTGAGCCAAAGGCAGGGGCTTTAACCCACTGAGCCACCCAGGCGCCCCTGTTCTCACCTCTTTTAAAACACTTATCACAAACTATTAAAATTGTTTCCTTACTAGCCTAAAGGGCAAGGATTACTCCCAATTTTTAATTCCCGCCATCTACCACAACACCTTGTTTGCAGTAGGTACTTAATAAATGTTGACTGGCAGAATGAAAAAGGTCCAAATTCCTCTGGCTGGCTTTCAAGGCCTTGCATAATCTGGCTCCAATTTATCTACCCAGCCTTATTTTCTTCCAAGTCCATTCCTATTCTCCTCACTTCCTATCATATGTCATGCTCATTTTGGCTTTTGTTCAGGTTACCCCTTCAACTTGGAAGGCCTTCCATCTACAGAGAAGTAACCTGTCCTTCGAGACTCAGATCTAATTATCCTTTTCCTATGATGTCACACGCTACTCTTCCACCCCACAACTAATCATTCCCTTCAGACAACTCTCGAAGAGGGAGTACTACACATTTGATCACTTACTCTCTATGGCACTTTTCTCTCCCCAATTTCAGTCTAAGTTCTTTGACACCAGGGACCACCTTCAACTTACTTTGCATGCTGATCTCTCACAACGCATTGCAACATGGTGATGCACAGGAGAGGCTAAGAGACCCAAATGACTGGTTGTAGGTAGCATAGTACAAGGGAGAAAGCATGACCTGGGTTGTAGTCCAAGTTCCACCACTAATTAGCTAGCTGACCTCAAACACGCCACTTAACCTCTCTGGTCATTAATTCTTCATCTGGAAGATAAGACTTTACAACCTTTAAAATTCCAGGTAAGGTTTTTTCCTTTTGCCCAAAGAACATTAAAATTTTTCCTCTAAAAAAACAAGAGAAATTCTGAGACCTTTGGTAACTCACTTAACTTTAATGAACTATAGTGTAATCATTTGTAAAACAAAGATAGACAGCCCATCAGCAACAAGGACCATGTAAAGGTCAAATGAGAAAATGCATATAAAAATGTGTAGATAGGGACGCCCAGGTGGCTCAGTCAGTTAAGTATCCGACTCTTGATCTCAGGATTCTGAGTTCAAGTCCCACACCGGGCTCCACACTGGGCATGAAGCCTATTTAAAATTAGAAAAAAAATTCTTTTAATGCATAGATCATTTTAAAATGCTGATAAAAATGTAAGGCATTATTATACTATTACGCTATTTAGTGAAAAATGCAAGCAAGTGGCATTATTTGTTGTCCATTTAGGATAGTGTGTAAATCTAGCCAGGAACAGGGATTGGATCCTCAAATAATCCATCAGCTCGGAACAGCAGAACATTTCCACAGCCACAGGCTATACTCACGCCTTATGTACAAAAGACACACATTTGGTCACCAAGTAAAGTAACCTTTATCCCAGAAGAATTACACAGCAGGTAACATACTGAAGTTACGGAGTTATCTAAATTAAAGCCTGGTTTTGGTTTCTAAAAATGTTCTTAGAATGTTCATAACCACTCTATATTAGAATCAATAAACTCTTTCATATTTTGATAATAATTTGGAGGACATATTTTAGCTTGAGGAAACTATGAGAAGTAATCTAGTTACAAAGACATAGTTTCTCATACAAACATGTCTAATCATTCAAGGGAAACATGACGAGGCTAGTTAAACAAAAAGACACAGAGAAACACAAACTTCCTGACAATTCAGATGTTCTTCAAGAGATCAATTAATGAATATACGTGCAAAGTATCAAAGAAAATGTAAAATGTTTTCCTTAGGAGACTCTCAACTTGTCCAACAAAGGAGGAAAGCAGTAGTGTAGGAATTCAGACTAGCTTCTTTAACTTAGCAGGCTATTAATGTCAACAATATGTTACATGTCCCTAACAGGCACAAAGAACTATATTACATATGACACTCAAAATCTCAAACCATCCTGGATACAAAAATTATTTTCGATTTTCAAGTTAAATTTCATGCCAATTCACTTCCTCTATACACTTAAAACCATCTTCTTTTCAGCAGATTTGATAACAAAACTTTTGGAACTACATTTAGGCAATAAAAGATGACTTTCCAACAATATTCCAATGAGAATTGCTTCAAAAAACAAAACAAACAAAAAAACCCTAACTTTTCTCAAATTATCAAACCTTAAACTGAACACTATACTGTCTTCCCTAACCTCTTCTGGAACATTTTTTTGATGTATAACTTATGTTCATTCAGTTAATTTCACAGCCCTAAAAATATAAATTCTAGAAGCTTTCTAGTTAGACCCTATTTTTAGCACTCAAGATACAGCAAATTCAACATACAATACCTGATAGGTGAGTAGTCACTCCTTTATGCTTACAGTCTGAATATCTCTGCATAGCATATCTTAATATCAATGCTAACAGTCACTAGCCAAAACCACAAGCACACAGTGAAAAGCAACTTTTAAGATTCTGAGTGGTAAAATCGCTTCTCAGCCTTTTGGCTAAAATCAAGGGTAAGGTTCTAGTGGCAAATGTGAAGAGGGAAAATCAAAGGGATGGGAAACTAACTGTAAATTTAAAAATAAAAAAGTTGGCCTATACAAGAGATGACAGGAAAACAAGATTAGAAAAAGGTGTTTGCAACCAAGAAATGCAAACTCATCCTTAACCTGTTCACCTAAAATTCTTATCACGAATTTCTTTTGAAGTAAAATGGTGCCTTGGATTTTAACAACTTGTTATCCTGGCATTCTGAGAGTGCGTCATCTCACAGCCTACCTTCGCGACCCACTCCTACCTCCCTCATTCAGACTTTGGTTTTTGTTATTTTTGTTTACCGCTGTATTCCCAGTCCCTAAGAAAGCGCCCAGCACACAAATGAACAACCCTTTGAGGGAGGTATTATTACCATCCTGGTTTTTCAGATGAGGAAACTAAGGCTTAGCAAGGTTGAGTAACTTGCCCAGGGGTTACAAACCACTAGCCAGAAACAGACCTACGTCTGTCTGACCACAAAGTCCTCATTTGTGCTTACCCTCACGGGGCAAAATAACTTCCTACTGTCTCTCATTTGTGTATTTACTCGTGGCAGCTTTCTCTTAGGGGAAGCTTCAACTTCTCCGTCAACCTTTCCCCAGGCATCCTCAACCTCTGACCCCCACTAAGATCTTCTACAGATCTCTCCTTTCTTTGTGCTGTGTCCTCTCCCGAGTTCTATTATAACATCACTTTTAGCCCTTTGCTATAGTTATTTCTCATGTCTCTCTTTTATCTGAACTCCAAACTTCCTGAGGGCAGGAATCAGGTATCTTCAAGTGCCTCTGGCACATGGTAGAGTGGAGTAAATGTCTGATGTGTGAATGAATAATCCTGACAAATTCATGACATAAAAAGGAACTCTTCAGCTCAGTTCCCTAACCAGGCAACCGGAGACTACGGCTTTCCTTTGCTTGGGGGTGGCAAGGGCATGCCTGAAATTCCCTGCCCACATCACAAGAGCATCACTGTGCTTCTTGAGGCAGATTTTCAAGTTTTGAGACATCTAATGGAAGAAAAATAAGGTTCCAAAACTTTAAGGGCTAAACATAAGATCTGTCTTTTAGACGTGGCCTACCTGGATGGAACATCAGCTCTTGGTTTTAAATAATGTTTGACTGGTTCAATTACATCACTGTTTTCAGTGATTTTGCATATTTGAAGTAATTTATTTTTATATTTCTTTGGCTTGAAAGTGTAATCTCATACTTCCCAATACATTTAAGGACAAAAACCGCTTGTCTTTTACAAAATAGGAAAATAAAATAGAACCTCTGTGTTAGGTAAAAAGGCACTCAATAAATATGTTATTATGCTGCTGTTTGTAAAGCCTCCTTCTAAAAGCACATGTGCCCTATTTTAGAGTAATGAATACTGGGCAACATTTACTAGATGATTTTAATTGGTATGAATACTAGGTTCAAAACATATCTAAACAAAAACTGGGTTTTTAAAAAATATATGGTGTAAAGAGCTGAAATGTCTGCCCCATTACTGGTGAGTATAAATAGTACTACTTCAGTATTCTGGTTCTAAGAATTTATAACCAAATGCTTAGCTAGACCAATTTCAAGGTGCACATTTAAGGTTACAAGGTTACAATTTTTTTTAATACATCCACTGCCCAAGCCACAGTCTGTAATTTTACTCCATTTATTAACACTAATTTCTGAGCAGTGTCTGGCCCCACCTATAAGTGAGATATAAATAAGATTTATAAATAGGATATTATAAAGATGGGACACTGGAATTTCATACTTGGAGCACATGCAAACTAACATTTTTCCAAATATTTACAAGCACATTTGGAAAAAAAGTGAAAATCACTTTGCCAAGTTGGACCTCTGACCTCTCAGTTCCATGACTAGTCTCTGCCTACCCCTATTCCCCACCCATTCCCTTCTGCTCTTCCTCTGCCAGGAATACCCTCCTGACTCATCTCTGCCTGTCTATGTCCATTACTTCCTTAGAAACCTGGCTCAAGATTCACCTCCTTGAAAAAGGCCTCCCTGACTAATCCTGATTTCTACTACTTCCTAACTTTGCATTCCCTTGGCATTTATATATAGTTTGCATTACATAATCAGTAACTTAAAGTTGTTTTGCATTTTTCCATCATGTTCCCAACTAGAGACCAAATAGAGGAACATTATCTTTTATATCCTCTACTACACAGCCAGGAATAAATGCTTCCTTCTTGAATGACCGAATCACCAGTGAGAGACAGGCAAACGCTCACAAATTTCTGAAGTAAGCAAGTGGCTTTTCGGATCACCTTGACAATACTCTACCACCTCCAACATGCATGAGTATGTCACGGAAATGAGATTTACTTTTGCCTTCCATAAATTCATCAAAAAAGACCCAGGTTACAGGTCACGTACATACTTAAAGTAAATAATAATAGTGGCTATTCAGACGTATCTTGAGATTTAACATTTAAGGCTTCATTTAAAGCCTTGAAGCAGCATGCCTGTGAATGGTAGGAAGCTGGCACTCTTCTCTTGCAAAAGGGGAAAAACTCTAGTTGGCAGTAAATGTTCAAACACGTGAGCCTCCACTGTTAAACAAGACTCATTAGCCACACAAACTTGCTGTTTCAGCTTTCTGGCTTCGATTAAATGCTATGATCTCTTTTGGTTATTGTCGAGAGCCAATAATGGATTAAATTCCCATAAATTAACCAGTAGTTTTGATGGTTTGTCCAAACATACCACTGGCATCGGTGTGTGCGTGGGGTTTTTTTTGTTGTTGTTGTTTTTTAAACAGACCCTCTCTCGCCCCGGGGAGCCAGATATGAGTGAAGAAAGCGCCAACCCGGCACTTCTCAGGAGGCAAAGCAAGATCTCCAGGACTCGAGCCCTTCAGTATCCCTCTAGTTCTTAGTGTCAGCTTATCTTGCAGAGGCGGGGCTTCAAGCGCTGCTGCTTTTCACTAAATCTCAACCGAGTCTTCCTTAGGGACTGAAAGCCAACTTTTCCTTCAAGGAGCATCAGTTTTTTCCATACTCAAAGCCCCAGTAGGCAGGGTCGGAGAGAGTGCCCGGCCACCCGCGCCGGGAAGCTGCGGACGTGGGGGGGGGGGGGGGGGAAGGAACGGACTCTCGCAAAGAGGGCAGGATGGCAGAAACAAAGTGAGCGCCCGCCAGCCCAGCGCCGCCCGCTGCCCCGCGGCCCGCCGGCCCCGCTCACCCTCCAGCAGCACCTCCTTGCCCGCGCGCTTCAGCGCCTGCACGGCCTGGTCGTGGGTGGCCTGGCGCAGGTCGGTGCCGTTCACCGACAGGATGGCGTCGCCCAGCCGCAACGCCCGGCTCTGGTCGGCCGCCAGCCCCGGGAAGATCTTGGAGATGAGGATCGGCATCCGGTTCTCGCGGCCGCCCTTGATGCTGATACCCAGGCCGCCCGCCTCCTGCTTCACTACCCGCACCCGGCGCACGGGCGGCGACGCGCCCCCCTCGCCCGCCGGGCCCCGCGGCGGCGCGGGCGGGCTCGGGGGACCCAGGCCGCGGCTGGGGCTCCCGGGTAGCGAGTCGCCGGCGCCGCCGCCGTTCGGGAGGCCGTTGAAGGCAGCCGCCGCTGGCCCCAGAGCCGGCTCGGGCTCAGCCGCCGCGGCGTCGCCGGTGAGGCTTAGGCTCTCTCCGCTGAGTTCGGCCACCACCCGGACCCATCGCTCCCTCAGAAGGAGCTCCACCAGCCCCGCTTTAGTGGCCCGCGTCCACACCGCCATGGCCGGCCCCACTCCCGCCGCCGCAGTCGCCGCAGCTACCCTCATTCCAGTCAGGCAGCCGCGGCGCTTCCCACTTCCCGCCCGAGGGGGCGGGCCCGGGTCCTCCCCCTCCGCGGTCTTTCATTATTCATGAGAGGCCACGCCCATCGTCCGGAGGCGCGGGGAGTGGCGGGCGGAGCGGCTTCCGGGAGATTAAGTCGTTGCGCTTAGTTAGGCCAGTCCTTGATGCTCGCTGGAGGTGAGCATCCCTGGTTCAGAGAGGCTCAGTCTCACGTTCTCCTTCCGTTGTCTCCAATGGCCACCCCTGAAACTTCTGACCCTTGCCGCGCAGTTCGAGCAGCCCCGCCACGGAAAACAAAATCAGCCTCAAGAAGCACTTTGCAAGGTTGCACGTGCACTCTTGCATTGATTGGTTCATTATGTATTTACTGAGTGCTCAGCCCTGTGCTTCTTTTGATGCCTGGAGATGAGCTGAATAAAACGTACCACAGTTAAGAGCTGGCAGTCTAGTGGGGGAGGAGGACAGAGAACCAACCAACCTGATGTGATACTATGCGGTTAAGTGACATGTAGAAAACGCCCTCAGAGCACAGTAAAAGAAACCTTCGGTTGGGCCTGGGGTCAGCTTCGCAGAGGTGACAATGGAAGGTGAGTAGGTGGAGCAGAGAGAATTGCATAAGCAGAGGTCCAGAGACATGAATGCAGGCATTTGTTACTCTGCTCTGTAATCACCTGTTTACTTGCCTGGAGAGAGAGAGGACCATTGCTTCTTGAGCCCCGCAGCCACAATAGGTAGGCCTCAAAGACATTTACACAATGATGTTTACTTAGGAAGATGTCAGAATTCCAATGTGAACGGAGCATAGGGGCAGTGGAGGTGGCAGGAAAGGAGTGTGAAAAGCCTCATATTATCAAATACGTAAGAGTTTGGACTTGGATTTGTAGATCTAACTTTCTTATCCTGGAGGTCATGGCTGGTTGTTGGGGCAAATGTTGATGGGTATCCCCAGAAATTGTATGCACACGGCAGAACCTGCAGTGGCTTTTATCCAAAGACATGAGTGTGGCAATCAATCCACTTCCAGCTTCATGGGCTGGGAGAGCTGAGGAAACTGAGGCCCAGAGTGCCAACGACTCCAGCCCAAAGTCCACTGTGAGAAAGGAGAAAAAACAGGTCTCCCAGCCTCCTGGTCCAGGGCTTTACTACATACCTCAGACTTCAAAAATGAGGGTCCAGAAATCACACTGCTGACAGATCTCAGCAAAAACATGAGGTCAAGGTGCCCTCTAACTTCCCTTGAGCAATAAAAGCAAAATCCCCATGTTTTCACTTGTGCCGAGTGGGACTGCAAGCAGAGGGAATGAATGTGCACCAATTCCCGTAAAAGGGTCTGTATGCCTGCTTGCTCATGAAGTACATGTTGAAGCTCGTGAGCCGTGTCCATACACTTCTCTATGAATGCAGATTCATGTGTGGGCAGGAACATTCAGAGCCTCCTATACTAGGAGTTAAAACAATAAAATGGAGACTGGAAAGTATCCAGAGCCCAAATCCAGAAAGAATTCAAAATGAGAAAAGTTCTTACCAAAAAAATCATTATGGCAGAATCCTCTTTGCAATTAGGGAAGCAGGATTTTCCAAGCTGCAAATGTCAGCAGAAGCTCAACCCTCCAATCCTCTCCTAAATCAATTGCAATAAGGCCAGCTCCCTGTTCCAGCAGGTCCCAATGTGCCCAAGTGCATCTGCAATCACAGACATTTCTGGCTTTGCTCCAGCTAAGGCGTGAGCCCCCAGAGGCCTGAGCTATGTGAAATTTCTGCTTATTAGAGAGCACTTGGCAGACGATTCCTTAGAGTAGAAGCACTATTTTGAACAGTTTTATGTCCATAATCATCAAGGTTGGGCACTTGACAACACCTTTATTAGCAAAAGGGAAGCGCTGGAAATTCTTTCCAAAAGTATCAAGATGTTTTTGATCAAGAGAGTTGGAGAAAGTCAGAGATCTTCCAACTAAATAATAAGGACACTTATATAAGAACAAGTTATGTGACAAAATATTTAGCTCTAGGAGGAGAGAAGGTAATGGAGATTGCTATTTGGGTTACTTGGAGGTTTTTACTTAAAAAGATTATTTTTAAAGATATCTGTGAAAAATTCCCAATTTATTGAGCTGTTTTTACGAGGTCCTCCATCAGAATCTAATTTTCAGTGTTCTCTCTCATCACTATGTTCAGATCAGCCACGCTCATCCAGTCAGTGTCTTCCCCCTGATGCCTTGCACGTTCCCCACCGAGGCCACACCTCCTGCCCCTCTCAACCACTTCCCACATAGCAAGATCTCGTCCCAGGTTTCCCTGTCTACCCAATTGGCTGGGATTTTTCTTTTGAACGATTTTATTCTATGCCTGCCTGTTTTGGCCAAGTAGGTATAAAATACAGGTGGGCAGGGACCACCCACTGACTTCTTTTCATCCCCCACTATTCCAGAAATATTGCCTTGCCGAGAAGGAACTCATTAAACATGTGATTGATTGAAATTCAGTGCCTCCTGTGCTGTAGTCATTTCAAATAATCCCTCCGAAGGTTACTGGTTCCTTGCAGAGTGAAAATTACTATCTAGGAAATCTCGAGTAGTCAGTGGAAATCTACTTACTGTGGATAATGAAATCTGAAATAAAAAGAGTACACATCTGTTCCCACAGTTTCTTAGGAACAGAGAGACAAGCTTAGATAATTCTCTGAACAGGCATATTATTTTATCTACCTCTAAAAAGGGCAATGGCTGAGATAATTCCTAATAACCTTTCATTCATCTCATCTATCAATATGTATTCTCTGCTCAAGCTATTATCTTACTGTTTCTCAGAACAAGGCAGGGATCATTGCTACTTTATTTTTTATCATTTTTTTCTTTTAAAAGATATATTCATTTGAGAGAACATGTGCACATGGGTTTGGGACAGGGGCGGGAGGCGGGGGGGAATCTTTAGCAGACTCCCCTCCAAGATCTGAGCACAATGCAGGGCTCTATCTCACCACCCTGAGATCCTGACCTGAGCTGAAACAAAGAGTTGGACACCCAAATGACTGAGCCACCCAGGTGCCTCTCTTTTTCATTACTCCTTTAAAATGAGGGGATTGGATTAGCTCTCTCTGTTCTGTAATTTCCTACAATTCTATGACTTAGGCTCTGATTCTATGCTCTCTCGAAACCCAATGGTCTTTTTTCCCCCCTTTCTCCCTCATAGTAGGTGTATTTATCACACGATAATTAAGAGTATAGGACTCCAATAGTAGTTTGGCTACTGACTATACTATATGGCAATGGGCAAGGGGCTGAGCTTGTGAGCCTCAGTTTCTTATTTGGAAAAATTTGGATACCTTCTACCTCCAAGGATGGTTGTGAGGGTTGACTGGGAGGTCGTATGTGAAGTGTACCTGCCACCCTGAAAGACTTGCATAACGTACCTGCTGCTGTTATTACCTGTTGACGTACAGCAGCAGCAACACCGAAACGTTTGGTAGGAAGTCTCTAATTTAGAGTCTATACTTTATCTAGGAATGAGTCTGCCATGATTAGCATTTGATTCCAGGCTTAAAAAGCAAATGGCCAAATTAATTTCGGTGACAAACAGATCTTGTATAAAGCTACATTTCGGCTGAAAGGGAGTACATATTGCCAAGAGTCCGTCAAAGGAAAGAATTAGTGGATCTGGGGTTTGTTCCAAGGTTTGAGTGTTGAGTAATTTCATAAGGAAGGAGGGCCCCAAGCAAAATTGCAGCCCTTAGCAAGCCTGAAGGTCACCACCACAAAGGCGGCCTAATGCCAGAGGAACAAAAACAAGAGCTGTTCAATTACTACTAAAGAAGAGACCAAAGGAAGAACGAAGCTTGTAAGAAAACCAATCCAACATCCAACTTTGAAAATTTATCCACGCATGACTCTTTCCCAGTTAGAAGACAGTGAGATCAATTGTCTCTTTCAAAGGGCAGTACTCCTTTGCCTTCCAGGAGAAAGACCCTAAAATGTATTTTTCTTTCCAGCACAAACATGAAGTGAAAGAGGGAAAGGTGAATATATCCTTTAGCTGATGCAAGCACATTTGAAAATTCATCCCGCCAAGATAAATCACTATTTATCTGAAACCCACAAAAATGGATTAACTATTTCTTGCGTTAGGACTACGAAAACCCACATCTGCTAACCACATTCCTAATGAGAAGCAGCTGGTGACGGTTTTGTAGCTCTGTGGCTTTCTTTTTAGGAAAATATTAGCAAGGACATACTAAGCAGAAGGTTATTAGTTTCATTGAATCCACTTAGTTATGAAAAATCACCAGTGTTTTTTATTGTCATGGAAATCACACACTTTGCCATGAAATTCAGATAAGGTCCCCAAATAAAAATCCCCTTTCCCTCATTATCAGTTCCAATAGAATTTTTAGTGCCTCACCACAAGACCTGGAGTCTTGCAGTCAGCTTCACCTCTCTTCTTTCACGGGCCATTAAACCCCATATCATGTTTATCGATGCACACAGTGTTTTTAGGCCTTCGTCCCATAGCTTCAACTCCCTCCTCAGTCGGTTAATGCAACAGGCCACTGAAGGGATCATAGAACCCTTTGAGAATCTGTTCCATGCTGTGGGCACGTCTCAGACAAATGCTCACTTATGCAAAGTACAGTATTCAAGTTTGGGGGCTCACAAAGCCCCTACTAAAGCCCTTCCATGGACTCTTTAATGGGCTGAATTGTGTCCCCTCAAAAATGTATAGGTTGAAATCTAACCCACAGTACCTCAGAATGTGAGTGCCCTTGAAGACAGGGTTGTGGAACTACTGGTGGTCCCTGGGACAGGCTGTGTTCTCTCTTGCTTCCGCTTTGTACTGAGGATGATCTATGAATGCCTCCTTTCTTCCCCTCTTCCCCTTGATCATTACTACCCAATTCCAACTGCTAACTCTGCTGGTGAGGTGCCCCTTGTCTGTACTCACCTCTAATGTAGCCTCACTGATATACCTGCTTCTTTCTCCAACTAGGCTGTGAAGTTCTTGAGAGCCGAGATCATCTTTCACCTGTTGTTGATGCACGGCAGATAGCAGGCCCTCAATAAACGTATGTTGAGCATTCAGTCCTGTAACTTCCTAAAGACAAAGGGCTGACACAAAGCCAAGCCTTAATATCTACATCTTTGCTGTCCATATATGAAAGTCACTAGCCACATGCAGCTATTTAAATTAAAATCAAGGGGCGCCTGGGTGGCACAGTGGGTTAAGGCCTCTGCCTTCGGCTCGGGTCATGGTCTCAGGGTCCTGGGATTGAGCCCCGCATCGAGCCCCGCATCGAGCCCCGCATGGAGCCCCGCATGGAGCCCCGCATCGGGCTCTCTGCTCCGCAGGGAGCCTGCTTCTCCCTCTCCCTCTGCCTGCCTCTCTGCCTACTTGTGATCTCTCTCCTCTCTGTCAAATAAATAAATAAAATATTTTTTAAAAAATTAATTAAAATCAAAATTTTAAAGTTCCGTTTCCTTTGTTGCACTAGCTGCATTTCAAGTTCTCTACAGTCACATGTGGCTAGTAACTAACTATCTTACTGTACAGCACAGATATAGAACATTTCCACCACTGCAGATAGTTTATTGGACAGTGCTGATCTATATCTGAAAATACCTTGGACTATGAAAGAAAAAACGAACACATTAGGAAAAAAAGGAAAAGAGGTTATGAATATGCAATTTACAGTTAGCTCAAGAGCTAAAACACATTAAAAAAGTGAGCAATATCTTTAGTAAACAGACAAAATGAGATACTATTTTTCACCCATTAGATGGGCTACACTTAACGTCTATCTCTACATGGCCAGAGTATAAGGAAATGAGAACTTTCAAACACTGCGGATAAAAATATAGCCAATCCAAAGGGATGAAAAGGGAAAGAAAACAGACACTATACGAACTAGCAATTCTACTCCCCAGAAGACAGACCCCCATGGGAGTACCACCCCGTGATGTACCAGGCTGTTCATTACAACACTTTATGATTTATACATAAGACTGCCCACAGAATGCAGTATTATAGCTAAATCAAGTGCTCATCCAGAGTAAGAAATGCTTTAACACCTTCACTGCAGCCTGTGAGATGGAAAATCTTCGGTGTCTCATGCCTGCTAATCGTATTTACAACTACGTCCCTATAACCAAGAGACAGCAGGGGAAACAACTTTAAGAATGCCACCTTGGCCTCTCATGAACTGTTGTGTGACCATGGGAATAACAACATCCCCTCTTGGTCTCCATTTCCATGAGTATAAAAACGAGGCCAGAGGCACATGGTTCCTTTCACAAATGTTTCCTCCACCCCTAACCCCATCAACAGTTGGAACAGCTCCACTTTTATCTGTATCATGTATTACGGTTCAGAATAATGTTCCATTTGAAGAAAGTTTTGATGGTTAAAAAGCCACCAATCTAGGTCTCTTGCTTCCAATATTCCAAAATTTTAGTTTCTAATTTGTTGCCATCTCCAGGGTGGAGGGTACATTATCCACTCAAATATCAGATTACCAACTACTATATGAGAAAAGTATATTTTTAAAGCATTAGAATCAGGTTAGCAAAAAAGACCTTTCCTAGGTAGTCTCAGATCAAAATTTTTCTTAGAATCCAGGTAGGAGCCATAGTCTGCAAAATGCCAGGACCAGAAACATGCTGCTTTTAGGTTACACAGATCCCTAAAAGTAAAAGCACCCGAGAACGCATGCACTGAACTATTCCTCTCATTTAATACTGCTTTGCCTTCCCTTCCCCCAATTTCTCTAACTTGTCCCAATCAGTTTCTGCTTCATTTGTATTCAAAGTTCCTCTACTTAGGAAGAATTTCAAGGCCCAAAGATCTTACTTCCCATACCATTTATGGAAATCCAAATCACTGGCTGGAAATGCTGCAAAGGAATGCTTTCTACTTTCAAAACTTTTATTTCTTCACTCATAATCTGCGAGCGTCTTCTGTCAGAATTACACCTTCCATAATCCACAAGGTTTCAGAATACGTTTAAGTAAATCAAGTCTTAAACTAGACTCCAGTTAATAAAGACTCTCTCAATTTATAGCTCTACAGAGAGTAAAAAGCAAGTGAGTTAATATTTAAGGCACTCCAGCCTCCCTCTGGTCATATGCAATGAAGATGAGTGACTTGAACTTTGGTTTCAAACATGCAAAAGAAGACCTAAAACATTTCTTAGGAGGGGCAGGATCTTAGAGTCTACTGTAAGGTTGTAACAGTCCACACTAATGCAGACTGGAAAAATATGCCTCACTAAGGAAATTTATTCAAGTAAGAAGAAAGGTAAATTATTTCACATGGAGGGCCCAAGAAGCTGCAGTTATTTGTTTAAAGTACTCCCATTATGGGAATGTCCGTCTATGTGGATTCCCTATATATATGCTGTTAAATGTGTTTTTCTCTTGTTAAAAAAGAAACAACTCCCATTACTGTAAAGGAAACAAAACAGGCAAAGCAGAGAAGCAGCATCCATTATAAACCTTGTTTTATCTGTTACTGCTTCGCAAACCTGAAACAGGTTGTCCTATACGTTAAAAACTACTGGGCTTTGTTTCTCTCTAATTACCTCTCTGTTAATTCTCTTCCCACATATCTACCTTAAATTCTCACTTTTTATTTGCCCTTTCCAGACTGGAGGATGGGGTTAATCTCAGCAAAAAATGTTTTTTTTGCCAGCATTTTACTTACGATGTCATCAGAACCCATATCCTTCTCTGCCTATACCATGGCTCTCCATTCCAAAAACAAACAAAGCCACACATACTGGGTTTCCACAGGCATGCAACACAATACCTTCATTGAGATGGGAAGGAAACTGATCTGCTCAGTTCAGGTTAACTAGCGTTCTTCACCTTCTAATTTAAAAGACTGCATTAAAACTAGTCAGTTGATAACACCCAGGAGAATAACAATGTCAAAGCAAGTAGAAGACAGAAAAGGTAAAATATATGGCAGGCTTTCTGGTTCCGTCCTCCACTCCTATTGTTTACAAAACCCATGCCCAGTGTTTCTTTAATCTGTGAAACTAGCATATGCCTATGTATATGTACATATAATTTATATATTAATATATAACATATAAAATGTAACATGTATATATTACTATATAGATTTATCAGGTGAAAGATGGTTGAGATTGATAACCCGAAGCCAGATTTTTTTCCCTTTAAATAAAATAAATAGCTGACTGCCAGAGGCCAAAAGCATCCCTTTTTGAGATGGAGCATGGCAGTTAAAATTCTTCCTTGAAACAAGGCTGATGATCACTATTGGTAGTGAGGCTATCTTGAGTTCCCCTGCCCTCAAGGGCAATGGTGGGCGGGTCCGCACGCCTCTGCACTGGCTCTAGGCAGGAGGCTGGCAGACAGTGAAGGTCATCAGCCCTCTGAAGCCTCAGGCATGTGTTAAGGGAAGAGAAGATAAGTACCATCTTTTTTTTCCCTGAGATTGTGGTCTAAACAATAGGACCTTGAAAAAGTTGGATAAAGTTGTAGCTGCTTAGAACATCATCCCAACTACAAATACCTTAGAGTTTCCATTCACTGCAGTCAACAAAAGGGAAATCACTGTCCATTATTTTGGAAGATAAGATTCATAATGACTAGTCCTAAAGAATAACTTTGTTTTATTATCATGATTTGTGAAAACAGGGCAGACAGTTCAATGAAGGACACAGACCATGCCCTATTTTAGGTCCCAAATTTCTTCTTTTTGATGGGTGGTGGAAGCTGAGCGATGATGTCATCCAGGGGCCGTTCTACTGCCACCAGTGTTCTTTCATCCAAAAGATCCATGAAAAGCAGAGGCTGTAGAGAGATGATAATGACTCTACCAGGAGTTAGGCTCCAGGGGGAGTCCTGAACAGACTGACTAGAGCGAAATGGACAGCTTAGTTTCAAGGCTGAAGGGATTGAAATCTCAGACAATCCTTCCCCACCTAGGACTCAAAATGGTTGGTCAAATTGGGAGTTGTTTTTTTTTTTAATTTATTATATCTATCTATCTATCTACCTATCTATCTATCTATCTATCTAAAGTAATCTTGGTCGGTCTGTCTATCTGTCTGTCTGTCTGTCTATCTATCTATCTATCTATCTATCTATCTATCTATCTATCTATCTATCTATCTATCTATCTATCTATCTAAAGTAATCTTGGGGCACCTGGGTGGCTGAGTCAGTTGAACGTGTGATGCTTTATCTCAGGATGGTGAGTTCAGGCTCCATGCTGGGCTCCGTGCTGGGTGTGGAACTTACTTTATTTTTTTAAAAGATTTTATTTATTTATTTGACAGAGAGAGACACAGTGAAAGAGGGAACACAAGCAAGGGGAGTGGGAGAGGGAGAAGCAGGCTCCCCGCTGAGCAGGGAGCCCGATGTGGGACTCGATCCCAGGACCCTGGGATCATGACCTGAGCCAAAGGCAGCCACTTAACGACTGAGCCACCCAGGTGCCCCTGGAGCTTACTTACAAAAAAAAACCTCTACACCCAATGTGGGGCTCAAACTCACGACCTTGACATCAGGAGTCATATATACGCTCTAGTGACTGAGCCAGCCAGGCGCCCCAAGGTTAGAAACTTATCTTTCTTTTTAAGTTTATTTATTTATTTATTTATTTAGTTTAGTAATCTCTATACTTGGTGTGGGGCTCAAACTCACGATCCTGAGATCAAGAGTCATGTCTTCCAACTGAGCCAGACAAGCACCCCAAGGTTGGAAACTTTTAACTGAGTTCACTAATAAAAGGTTTCAACAAAATTTTTCATGTTTTTCTATACAGAACATTTGTTCTCTAATTTCTTAGGAATCAGTGTTAACCAATGGCTTTGGAGCCTGAATTCTTGGCAAACAGCAAGTTACAAATGCATTAAGAAACTAATCATACTTAAATAATTTACAGATGTCCCTCTTTAAAAAAAGAAAAATTCTTGCAGACCCCTGAGAAAATGTTTCAGGACATCCGAGGAACTCTAATCTGAAAAGCATGAATATGGAACTTGCAAGTTGGCACAAATAGCTGTAGTGTCATACGCTTAACGAATATTTGTTTCGTATACAGTGAAAAGCTTAGCCCAGAAAGGGAAGTCACAATAAAGTCAATGACTTCCACTTGCTTGAAATTTATCTTGTGGAACATTCTCCAATTAGAAGTCACATTTAAAGGCCAGCTTTAACACAAAGATACCACCCAAGCTCCAACATAATTTCTCACTACCTATGTATTTCATTTTGGGTAAGTATAAGGTGCATGCCTCTAATATACTGAGACAAGAATAATGAAATGCAAACATAAGGAACAGACATCCTCAGAAAGGGAGCTGTCTCCCCAAACCAAGTTCTCTGAATATAAAATGAAGGTGCTCTTGTCTGCCTATTGTGGAGCTTATTACATTTTGATAATATCCCAAGGAACCATCTAGAATATAACGCAAAATATTTTACCTTATATATCTTAGAAATTTTAAAGGCATGGGCGGTACGCCTCCTGATAACATCTGATTCGTTCGTGGGAGGAAGTGGATTGTAGAGTAAGGTTTTGTCATTTGGAAGAGGCTAAAAAGACAAAGACATGGTGTTTAAATCGTTACTTTTATTGGGCTTCTCCAGAACAAAGGACAGTACTGATTTTTCAGGCAAATACCAACCACCTTTCAACCATCATATTCGACATGACTCTCCTTACTTCACAAAGAAAGCCATGGCCACTTTTCCAGCTATGCTGTAGAGGGTGGGAGTATGAAGCAAAGAGTGTGGTACTCTAGTCCAGCAAGATCAAAAGGCCAGCTGGGGCTTCTGGCCAGTCTTGTCAGTAAAGCTTTGTGAGACAGGAACAAACTGACATGTGCAGGAGCTTAGCCCATGCAGGCTCTGCTTTCTAGACTATTCCCCCAACCAGATCACAGACAGGCCAAGTGACTAAAGTTCTCCCCGGGCCAAAACCGAAACACAAACCACCCCCACTGATCTCACTGACACCTCAAGAGATGGCCTCTGTCCAAGTAAGTGATATTTCATCTCTGACTTCCTTGGGAAATAGCTCTGCCCAGCATGAGGAAGTTGGACTTATCACCAATGCTTAACAAGAAAATAAGGACGGCCCTGGGCTAAGTTACAAAGAGGCAAGCAAGTGGGAGGGGCCCTTCCTGTCTCACTCATCCTGCAGAAGGCACTTGTCAGCCAGCTCTGATTCCCACGCCCAGAGGACACAGGGCCTGCGAGATGAGTTCCAGTGACACATCCTGCACACCGCCCTGAGAACCATCTGCTGCTCTCCCCTCGGTTCCTTCCATCCCCACCTTCACAGAAAGACCAAAACACTGTGTGTTGGTTGCAATCTAAGCCCAAGCACATTACAGACATGGCCACAGCAAATATTGCTCCTAGGAAACAAAGTACCTGCCCAGAGAAGACATGTAAATTGGGGTGAATCAAAACAGCAGCTGGCAGAGGCTGGAATCTAGAACTGAAAAAAAATGCTCACATTCCACCTAAATCATAGCCGTGAAGAATGGAATTTTCCTGGCTGGACTTTTACTTTTCTTTTTTTAATATTTATTTATTTGAGACAGAGAGAGTAAGCAAGAGAGCATGAATGGGGGCGGGGGAGGGGAGCAGAAGTAGACTCCCCGCTGAGCCAAAAGCAGACACTTAACTGACTGAGCCACCCAGGCACCCCAGGCTGGACTTTTTTCAAGCCATTAAGACCAACTCTTCAAGCTACAGATACTGTTTCAGCATTTTCAGGCAAGGGGCAAAAGTGGTCAAAACCTCAGCCTGTGTCTCCTTTAATAAAACTGTGTTATTCAGTCACCCCAAGGTGCAGAGGTGAAAGTGATTCAGCCAAATCAATGGTATTCCCCATGAGGGTTACCTTTCCTACTTAAGTTTATATGTTCACAGGCAAAGCAGAGAAATGCTCAAATCAGCAAAAACCAGAACACAACGCTGGGAGCCTCAGGGGCCTAGGAATGAAAATGAGGAAATTTGCAAAACAAAAGTTCCTCTCCTCCAAATAATCGGGTCAGGAAGTTTTATTCTGATTCTCCTTTCTCTTAACTTTTTGTACTTGTTGCTTTAGAACTTGAAAATTCCTTAAGTACAGAAAAGTCAGCGTGAGCACAGATGGTAGTAGTGAGGAACTTACCAACGACTTGTCGATGATGCAGAACATGTAGGCATCATGGAGAAGGATGT
>CM052888.1:14872202-14929198 GCA_028534135.1 Potos flavus
AAACTATTAAACATATAAGTATCTATGAATACTGCAAATACTACAAAATCTGCCTCTCCTTTTCTTTTTTTTCCTTAAGATTTTATTTGAGAGAGAGAGAGAACAAGCAGGGGGAGCGGCAGGCAGAGGGAGAGAGAAGCAGGCTTCCTGTTGAGCAGGGAGCCCAATGCGGGGCTCGATCCCAGGCCCCTGAGATCATGACCAGAGCGAAGGCAGATGCTTAACCAACCAAGCCACTCGAGCACCCCTGCCTCTCCTTTTCAAAACTCTATTTTAAAAGGAAAATTTCTTGGGGCGCCTAGGTGGCTAAGTTGGTTAAGCGTCTGACTTTGGCTCAGGTCATGATCCTGGGGTCCTGGAATTGGCCCTGTACTGGGCCCTGCGCTCAGTGGGGAATCTGCTTCTTCCTCTCTCTCTCTCTCCCTCTGCTCTTCCCTCTCTCTAATAAATAAATAAAAAGGGAAATTTCTCCTACTCATTTCAACTTACTCTTCATTATAGTTACATATGACATCTAAATGTTTCACAAGACTTTAATAGCCATCAAATTGTTCCCATGGAAAATCTGTTAAGTGGGACAGAAACAACATATAGGCAAGAAAAGCAAGCATGAGTGATCTCTACACTAGATTGCATGTCCACACTTAAGAGAGTAAACAAGTCTCACACTAAGAAGACTAAGAATAAAGGATCTAGTCAGCAAATCTCAGAGTCACTTTCCATGCCCCAGTGCTAAAATACCCAAAGGTTTCTAATTAAGAATTAGAATTCATGTTACCAAAAGGGAAGAGGCACACTGTTCAACACAAGTCTGCTCAAGTTGTATTTAAATAGGAGAAATTTAATTTTTTCAAAATCACTATAAAATTATTTTCTAATTTCGCAAGACAGGGAGCAGGAGAAGAGTTATACAAAGAGAGAAAAATAGCACTTCTCAAGATTCTTCTAGGGTACTTGTGGCCTATCTAAATCAGACTGGATTAACTGGGGGTGGGGAGTGTCTGAAGAAAACTTCTCTGCTAACTAATATTCTAGAGAATATTCTCTAACTAGTTTTTAGAAGAATAAGAGGGTTCAAATAAGTTATGTGGGTTTCAGACGCATTTCCTAAACTCATCTTCCTCCATAAAACATTGAGGATTAGGGAACATTGTGCCACGTCACTGACACCGCCCTCTCTACTCATCCCCCAGGTTGTATAGGAACTGCTCAAAACAGGGCCATACTCACATCAGATACCGCAATGGATTGCACATCAGCATTTGCAATGAGATGGTTCTTCACAAGCGTCCCAGTAGCTGAGTCCCAGAACTGCACCTTCCCAGCAGAGTCCACACTTATGACAGTGCCATCAGACAAGAAGGCCACACCCCATATTATACACTTCCGCTTCGACACCCCCATATACTGCCTATCCACCAGCATCTTATGAACAGCGCTCCCTGAAAAATAAGAAAAGCCCAAATTTGAATAGTATTTACTTCTTTTGTCTTCAAAACCTGCCGTGGTAGGCATCTATTAAGTTAGCTGCCTAAGCACAGACCACAAACAGCCACTAAACAGTAGTTATGGTGAACTCAGTCTCAGAACACAAAAAAGGTTACCCAAAGACTGTGGGGGAGAAGGGAAGGGGGTGGCTGGAGACTGAAATTTGGTGGGGGGAGGGGAAGAGGTGCAACTGAAAGGAGACATTTGGGACTTCACTTAAAACTGCCTAAAAGCAACACGTATTACACTTGGCTCTTTTCTAAAATCCCAGAAAAAAGGGAGAGAAGACAACAGTTGATAAAATGTTGGGAATTAAAAAGGAAACGGAGTGCTAAGTGACATAGCAGAGCCCTGAAACTAAGTCCCAAGTCAACAGTGGGAAAACCAAGAAGCCACTTGATTTACACCATGAAATCCTCAGAAGACTCAGGAACTGTGGTGACCCCAAAAACTCTGGAAAAAGAAGTTAAAGCGAAACTAAAAAGAGAAATTGGTTGAAAGTATGTTTACGAAACTTACAGATCTTTCAGATAACTATCCGCTAACTGAACAGCCAGGCAACTCCCAAACTTCGCCTCAAACAAGAATGGAGATTCATTCTCTGAAGAGAGAGATCAGGCACAACTGAGGGTGGGATTACTATATGGAAAATAGATAAAGTGAAAATTTATTAACTGAGTGTTGAGAACACCAGTTTTCTTCTCAGAATGCTGATGACCAGGCTTATTATCACCAGGCAGAAGAATAAAACACATTTCTGGGAAATATGACCAGCACAAGAAAAAAGATCTAAAAAGCCAATGTCTTTGGAGGTTCCCCAAAATAAGACTCTGGCCAGATCTTTCTTCAGTGAAGCAGAACCCATGAGCAATTAGCTCTACTCATGTGGTAAGGAAGGTAATCAGAGACATGTGAGCAAAGCCTGAATATGAAAGGCAGAGGCCAGAGACACTACCAGAAAAAAATATATACCAGGGAGAAAACACAGCTAGAGTGAAGAATACGTGACAAATATTATCCTGAATAACCTCAGAGAGAAAAGTCCATATATAATGAAATAAAGAACGCCATAAAAAAAAACACTCAGGAAACAAAAAAGAACTTTGGAAATGGCAGAAATGAAAAACTCAGTTAACAGGATTTACAGATAAAGACACCGGATGCCTAGCAGGCTCAGTCGGTGGAGCATGTGACTCCATCTTAGGGTTTTGAGTTTGAGCCCCACACTGGGTGTAGCAATTGCTTAAAAAAAAAAATCTAGGGGCACCTGAGTGGCCCTCACTCAGTGAGGCTGAGTGGCTCAGCCAGTGAAGTGGCTGCCTTCAGCTCAGGTCATGATCCCGGGGTCCTGGGGCTGAGCCCAGAATCGGGCTCCCTGCTCAGCGGGGAGTCTGCTTCTCCCTCTCCTTCTGCTGCCCCCTCTGCTGGTGCTCTCTTCACGCTCTTTCGCTCATGCTCTCTCACTCAAAAAAGTAAATAAAATCTTTAAAAGCAATAATAATAAAATAAAATCTAAATAAATAAAAGATAAAAATAAACTTCCAGGAAGCAGAATAAAAAGTCAAAGATAAGAAAAATAAAAAGGGGGAAAAAATAAGAATATTAGAAGAGCCAACATCCAAATAGTAAAATTTCAGAAAGAGAAAATGGGAGAAACTCCTTTACCAAATAATTTAAGAATTTTCTCCAGAGCTGAGGGGCACCTGGGTGGTGCAGTTGGTTAAGCGTCTAACTCTTGGTTTCAAATCAGGTCCTGGGATTGAGCCCTGTATTAGGCTCTACACGCAGCTGAGAGTCAACTTGGGACTCTTTCTCCCTCTGCCCCTCCCACTGCGCTCTCTCTCTGTCTAAAAAAAGTAAATACATCTTAAAAAAAAGGGGGGGGGGGCACCGGTGGCTCATGATCTACCAAACAGAAGAATAAACCAGGAAAATGAATGGAAACAGGGAATTCTACCTGAGAGAGAAGTAAAGGAGATCCACGGAATGACTGAGAAATCAGGGTTCAAGACCTACAGAGGTACAGCAGGCCCAGAAACTGGTACACTAGATTGGAGGTCAGAAGGCTCTGGGGAGAGAATCATTCAAGAAGATAAAAGTGGTAGAAAGAAAATCAGATCTATCTGAACCTAATTTATACAACTGGAAGAATCTGAGGATGAATCAGTGAGAGAGATACATACATACATATGTGTGTAAATATATATATATATATATATATATATATATATACCAGTATGTACGTGGAGGTAAACATCAGAGAAATTAGCTAAGAGTTACAGATGGTTGTCTTTGAGGAGCAAGAGAAGGGATATAGGGGGACTCCTGCTTCTTTCTAACAACCCAAAAGTTCTTTGACTATGCATGTATAACAGATAACAATAAAAAATTTGCTTAAGCATGGAAGAAAAAGAAAAACAAGACAAACCTGACCTGTTTTATTGCCCATCTTAGATGGGCATACAGATGGGCCCACCTAACAAGTTGAACTCAGTCTCATCACTGAAGTATTCCATAAGCCAATTCTGCAGGCCAAGAACTGACAAAGTATATGGTTCTCTACCTTTCTGATCTCACGCCTTACCAATTATGCCACCAAGACCTTATGTTCCTCAAAGAGAGGCATCTACTTTTACCAAGGTCTGGTATATATAAATAGGTACTCTAAGTGGTCATTTGTAGCAAACGTCATATTGCTCAAGGGTGAATTCTTACTAGATAAAACATATGTATCCCATCGAATAACGAGGATTCCCCCAAAAGCAGCAGTAGCAATCCAAGAAAGGAGTGAAATTCATGGCTAACATCTCAGAAGGTTAATAAGATGTTAGGCCCTAAGGGTCACTGAAAACACAAAAGCTCAAGCTTTTGGAAACCACCAATGTGAATCTGACAAACAAGACCCAAAGCCCAAACAAACTTAGAAAAACAGTCACCTGATTTGACATCAAACACACTAATGTAGTCTATGGAGCCAGCTGCAACGTGGGTACCAGAGGGATGCCAGCTGAGACTCAGGATGCGACCTTGGGAGTTGTACAAAAAGAGAGGGACATACACATAAATATACAGTAAGAGGGACCTGAGTTCTCTTTTGACCATTATCTCCAGGGCTAGTGTTCTATAATCTTAGCTCTCAACTCCTGCACTCCTGTTAAGAACATTTTATGTTTTATAACAGATGAGGAACAACTCTGTCTTGGAATCCATAATGAAGTATACGAAGTATATAAAGAATATTACTTTAATAATGTAGAAATGGTTGATAGGAGTGTAAAGAAACACAATTTCTTGAGGATGATCTGTTAGTAACCTAACAAAATTTAAAGGTGCATATTTGGCTCAGCAATTGCACTGGGAATTAATCAAGGAGAAACACATTGAGGGAGTGCTCAAAAATATATATACTGGAATATGCATTGCTGCCCTGATTATAGTGTTAAAAAAATTAATATCCACCAATAGGAGTTTGGTTAAATAAATTATGGAATACCATAAAATGGAATGCTGTGCAGATTGGCATGATTGACATGGAAGGATATCTGTGTTACACCAAGTGAAAAAACAAGCACAAGCACTCCTGTGTATTTGTTTATATGAATATACAAGATTACTTCCAAAATGCTGCTTACTGAGCAGAAGAGATACTTATTCTCTCTTTCACACTTGGCTAAACACACACATTTTGAATAAACATTACATCATCTTTATAATTAAAAAAGAACACCGAGGGGCGCCTGTGGCTCAGTTGGTTAAGCCTCTGCCTTCGGCTCAGGTCATGATCTCAGGGTCCTGGGATTGAGCCCCGCATCGGGCTCTCTGCTCAGCAGGGAGCCTGCTTCCTCCTCTCTCTCTGCCTGCCTCTCTGCCTACTTGTGATCTCTCTCTCTGTCAAATAAATAAATAAAATCTTAAAAAAAAAAAAAAAAGAACACCCAAGGGGCACCTGGGTGGCTCAGTTGGTTGTGTTAGGCTCTTGATTTTTGGCTCAGGTCATGATCTTGGGGTCATGAGATCGAGCCCTATGTCAGGCTCCATGATCAGCAGGAAGTCTGCTTGAGATTCTCTCTTTCCCTCCGCCCTTCTCTCTGCTCATGCACTCGAATAAGTAAATCTTGGGGGAAAAAAAAAAAAGGGGGAACACCCACACCTGGCTGGCTCAGTTGGTGGAGCATGCGACTCCTGATCTCGAGGCTGTAGGTTTGAGCCCCATAACAGGTGTGGAGACTACTTAAAAATAAAATCTTTATAAATAAATAAATACACAAAAGGAATCAGACTAGCAGGTAATCAATATTATAATGGACACAGAATACATAGGACAGGTAGTATTTGCTAGAAGGGTCAGCAAGCTATGGCTCAACAGCCAGATCAGGCCCACTAATTGTTTTCATGAATAAAGTTTTACTAAAGCAGAGCCATACCCGTTTGTTTAACTATTATGTATGGCTACTTTTATGTGACGGGAGAGAGAGTTGACAGAGTGTATGGACTGCAAAACCTAAAATATTTACTACCTGCTAGCTTTACAGAAAAAGTCTGCCACCCCCTGCCCTAGAAGTCAGTATCAACTGGTCCAGGTGGAACATGGGCAATTGTTTAAAAATTCTAGTTTTAAGACTTTATATACAACATTAAAACTTCAAAATGAAGATAAGTGAGAACTAACCGAGTGACTTACACAGAAACACTAGCTTTCCTATTTTGGATTTCTAGTTTTCTATAATACTAAAGCAGGTGATCACGACTATGCTACAGGATAAAGAAAGCCTGAGTGAGGGATGGCTTTGAGCACATACCATATATTCAGATAAGTCAGCATATGGATAAAATATTACTTGGACTCATGGGAAAACAGCCTATCCCCAGTGGCACAGAAACATAACTACTTAAAGCTACTCGCTGCCCCACCAAAAATGACTCTTACTTTTCTGCCGATCAAAATTTCTTTCAAACTGGATTTTGTCTGGAGTGATTTGAAATAGCTTCACAGATCCGTCTTCACAGCCAACCTATTAAAGAGAGAAATAGAAAATAGAGAAGACAAGCATTTTGTATAACTAAATATAAACATTTCTTTCGTAAAGCTGTCACTTGCTGTGACAGAGAAAAATACTATGTGAGAGAAGAAAAAACTTAATGGTACCAAGAAACTGATAGTGTATTCTTGGCAGCCTTCACATCCTAGCTAGAAAACAGGCTAATCAGTGGCCCAATTCCTATATAGAACATGGAATAGAAGCAGGATTTCAAAAAAAAAAAAAAAGAAGCAGGATTTCACAGCACATATCTTCTAGAGACCCATGGTCTAAATAAAATACCCATTAACTATACAACCTAAATGGAGACATGTCAAGATGTTGTATCAGCGAAAATCAAACAAGAATCATAGACTTATCCCAGAAAATGAAATATCTGGAAGCACTCATTTTAATAACAGTGTGTGTGGGGGCATGTTTTCTCAGTCTGCACTCAAACTATTTTTGAGAAACACTGTGGCAAAACATAGTTCCATAAGTTAACTTGTGAAAGGACCTCCCAGAACTTTTAAGACTCTAGTGTGTTGTGACTGTATGGAAGGATCTCATGTTAACATGCCATATTCTCAAATGATATTTACCATAAAACATAAAGCACAATACAACAAAAAAAAAAACAGTCTCCACAGCTCCCAATTCCAAAGTACAGTTTGAGAAATGCTGAACCAAACTAAGCCCCTCATTTCATAAAGGAATAAATGAGGTCCAAAGTAGCAGCAGAAAAGATGCAAAAGGACAAGTGATTTTTAATTCCCAATATTAACTACAATCTTTTACTGGGGTTGCTGGAATCTATATCAGATTGGAGTTGCTACACATCATAATATGACTTAACTTTACCTTCCTGTGAACACAGAGAAGAAACTTTTTAAGTAAGTGCAAGAGAAATTTTGCTTTAAATTACTAATAGTTGGGACACCTGGCTGGCTCAGTGGATAAAGCACGCGACTCTTGATCTCAGGGTTGTGAATTCAAGCCCCAGGTTGGGTCACAGAGATTACTCAGAAATAAAATCTTTAAATTACCAATACTTGCTTACTGACCAAAAGCTGAGAACCATGGGGACTGACAGCCATGCTCCAAATGGGTCCTCCAAAGGGATCCACGGCATACTTGATGTTTAACGCCTGCAAATCATACTCGATAATTTCTCCATTGAGTCCAGCACTAAAGAGCCGCTGTCCTTTTGCCCAACACAGAGCTTCTGTAGCCCGAGACTCATGACCTGGAAAAAACTACAGAAACACGGTAATTTGTCAACCCACCATGCATTAATCAGCTAGCAGCACTGACTGGTCAAAGGCAACATGGTAATAATTAGAACACTTCTCTAGAAATAACTAGTGTGGGGTTTTGTTCTACCAGAAGATCATGTTTATTAAGATTTTCATTTTTTTAGATTCAAATTTAGTTACCTATACAGTTGGCTTTGTTTCTCTTTCTAAAAATTTTTCTGCAAAACCTTTTCAGTAAAATAAAGTTTGTATACAACCGTATTTGGCATATCCAATTAAAAAAATATATAACTATCTCGACTGGGTGATGGTTTCAAAGGTTTATGTATGTCAAAGTTATCAATGTGTGTGTGTGTGTATATATATATATATATATATATATATATATATATATATATATTTTAAGATTTTATTTTATTTATTTGACAGAGAGAGATCACAAGTAGGCAGAGAGGCCGGCAGAGAGAGAGGAGGAAGCAGGCTCCCTGCTGAGCAGAGAGCCCAATGCAGGGCTCAATCCCAGGACCCTGAGATCATGACCTGAGCCGAAGGCAGAGGCTTTAACCCACTGAGCCACCCAGGTGCCCCAATGTATATATAGTTTTTAAAGATTTTATTTATTTGAGAGAGACAGGAAGAGAGAGAGCACGAGCTGGGGGAGGAGTAGAGAGAGAAGAAGAAGCAGACTCTCAACACTGAGCAAGGAGCCCAATGAGGGGCTCAATCCCAGGACTCCAGGATCGTAACCTCAGCCAAGGCAGACGCTTAAGCAACTGAGCCACCCAGGTGCCCCAATGTATATACTTTAAATTGTTTATAGTGTCAATTTTACCATTAAATTTTTTTTTAAGATTTTATTTATTTATTTGACAGAGACAGCGAGAGGGAACACAAGCAGGGGTAGTGGAAGAGGGAGAAGCAGGCTTCCCGCTGAGCAGGGAGCCCGATGCAGGGCTCAATCCCAGGACCCTGGGATCATGACCTGACCGAGGGCAGACACAACAACTGAGCCACCCAGGCGCCCCTATATATATATTTTTAAATAAAATAAATGGGGGCGCTTGGCTGGCTCAGTCAGAAGAACATGCAACTCTTGATCTCAGGGTTGTGAATTTGAGCCCCACATTGGGTGGATGTAAATATTACTAAATTTAAAAAAAAGGAATAAACTTTTAAAAGTAAATAAAAATTTTTAAAATAATAAACAGTGTAGCTCAATCCAGTGTTTCATTCAAGTCTCAGATTTTTAAGTGTTTTCTTAACACTTAAATAAGTTTTCACAGTATCAAGGCGTTTTATTCCTAAATCCGCACGGCATGAAAGGGACTGAGTAGGTACAATTTTTCCTCTCTTAACTTGAAGTGACACAAGCACTTGTTGGTTAAGCAGCTTGCCCAAAGTGCCAAAGTCAAATGTGAAGAGAACATTATAGTTCTTGGGACACTTGCATGGCTCAGTCACTTAAGGGTCTGCCTTTGGCTCAGGTCATGATACCAGGGTCCTGGGATTGAGCCCGGCGTCGTGGGGAGCCTGCTTCTCCCTCTCCCTCTGCCATTCCCCCTGCTTATGCACACAAATAAATAAATAAAATCTGTCACATAAATAAATAAATTTTTAAAGATTTTATTTATTTATTTAATAGAGAAAGCACAAGTAGGCAGTGCGGCAGGCAGAGGAAGAGGGAGAAGCAGGTTCCCTGCTGAGCAAGGAGCCTGACGTGGGATCCCAGGATTCTGGGATCATGACCCAAGCCAAAGGGAGCTGCTTAACCAACTGAGCCATGCAGGCGCCCCTAAATAAAATCTTAAATAAAAAAAAAAGAACATTTTGATTCTTATTCCTAGTCCCTACTCTTTCCCTCTAACAGATACCATTTTTTCTTGCTCTGAGAATGATTAACAATAGTAGGGAAGGGACTATGGGGAAAGCAAAAGACTAGAATGAATTAATTGTTGAAAAAAGAAGAGTGAAAAAAATAAGAGACACTCAGTAAAGAATGGTTGAAATACTCTTTAAACAAGTATTAACTCAGGAGTGGCTCTGTACTAGGCACTTGCTAAATGATGGGAATACAGTTATCAGTATCAGTAACATGGTCCCCTCATAAAATTTGAAGTTTAGTGGGGAAGAAAAACATTAAACAAACATACAAACGATTATATAATTTTAATCATCATAAATGACAAAAAATATCGAGTGCAATATCCATAGGGAAGGGACTATGGGGATAGTGCAACTATATTATATATAATATATATTATAATATATATATATATAATAATATATAACTACATTGTAGGGAAGCACGCAGCATAGCACATTTTCCATAGTATAGAATGTGGCCTATTTGCAGTGATGACCAATTTTTTAACTCTTTTGGTTCTTCCGGGGTCAACACAGTAAGTCATCCCTTACTATATTCCTAAACTCACATGATCAGAGTAAGGCAACTCTCCACTGAGATTCTATGTCTGTGCTTAGCTTTATCATAAATTTTTTTAAAAGATTTTATTTATTTATTTGACAGAGTGAGACAACACAAGCAGGCAGAGCAGCAGAGGGAGAAGGAGAAGCAGGCTCCTCACCGAGCAGGGAGCCCGATGCAGGGCTCAATCCCAGGAACCTGGGATCCTGACCTGAGCTGAAGGCAGTCGCTTCATCAACTGAGCCACCCAGGCGCCCCACTTTATCATAAAATTTACCTACTGTTTGGAAACTGTATACTCATATTTCCCCCACTGGACATTGAGCTCCTTCAAGGTAGGGCCTCCAACACTTGTCATAATGCCTAGTACTTGCCACTCACTCATTTAGAAACAATTGCAGGATGCCTAAATTCCAAGTACTAGGCTGCTGGCACTGAATTCATTCATTTATCCATCTATCCATTCACAGGCATCCATTCAGTGCCTAGGATGCGTAATACAATGAGTGTGAAATGAATTATTTTGTTGCACCCGAAATCAGTTATCAGTGCCTTTGAAAAATATGCTGCTGTAACAGCCCTCTGCATACACCCAAACAGTATTTTCCTCTTTTACTCCCAAATATAGCCATTTAAGTCTACATTCCCTCGGACAGACGAACTTAGAAATCCATCTTCCTAACATCATGTCACCAGAAAGTTTGATACTAAGATGTTTCATTGTTCTTTCTGAATTGACAATGAAATGGGTACTGACAATCCCAGCAGGAAATGCCACCTTACCAAAAGTTGCAGTGGTGCAGACACTGATATAAAGCAATGGTCTTTTTAAATTTTTATTTATTTATTTTTTATTTATTTGACAGAGAGATCACAAGTAGGCAGAGGCAGGCAGAAGGGGGGGGGGGGCAGGCTCCCTGCTAAGCAGGGAGCCTGATGCAGGGCTCTGATCCCAGGACCCTGAGATCATGACCCAAGCCGAAGGCAGAAGCTTTAACCCACTGAGCCACCCAGGCGCCCCTAAAGCAATGGTCTTAACAGTTTCCCTTTTTGTTGTGCCCAAAAGATCCAGCAAATCTCAGTTTCCAGATGACAGTGAGCCACCACAACTCCTAGGTAGTATCTTTCTGACATTACACAGATCAAAACTTTGAGCTCAGACAAGAGAATGCATATTTACTACACAAGTTAGATAGTTCTAAACAACTCCAAAGAGAGTCACTTTCTTTTGATCTCTTTGAATACAAAAGACATACAAGATGTAGAACAGAACTTAAGAAAATTAACTCAGCAACACCGAATCAGGCTTCCAAATGACTTACTTTCTCCTGAAAGTAGTTTGCTGACAAGTTATAAATTTCCACAGTGCCATCTGTTCGAGAAACAGCCAATCTGTTTGACTGGTTATTGTAAGCCACGCAGCGGATCCCTGATGGAATATAATTAAAGAAACGTACTCGATGGACCTTAAATTCACCCATTCCTAGGGGGGAAAAAAGAGTCATTGTTGTTAAATGTTAACAGCAGTACATCACATGTATTGTTTCTCATTACTGTTAACAGCAGCATGTCACATGTATTATTTATTATCATCACTGTCCGGAATGGAAGAGTCCAACTCTATCTCACTGAGGTTCACTTCTAAATATCTAACCAACGATGCTTTCACACCCCACGCCAAGAATCCATGAGACCATCTCCAGAAGCACAGGATGCTTCAGCTAAAAATGAAAAGATCAACATATAGAGCATGTCCCAGACTCCTAAAAATCCTGCCAATTACCTGAAGAAAGTACTCTGGGAAAGAGGGGTGACATAAGACCGAAAATTATCTCGTTCTCTAATTGGGAGTGTGCACCTAAAAGAAGGGAGGCACATCGTGCTGACCAGTTGTATTCGAGGCAGAACCTAAGATACTCCTTTCTCTTTTGTGTGAGGTTTCTTGGAGGATAGGGGGCGGTGTGAAAAGGAGGGTAAACACCACTAACACTCTCAAGCAGCAAGAAATATTGACAGCCTAAATCAGTCTCTCAATGTCAGGTCCGCAGAACTGCATCAAAATCACCTGGAAAAATGGTTTTTAAAAATGCAGGATTCTAGGGGGTATACCTCAGGGGTAGAGCATTTGACTGCAAAAATGCAGGATTTTGGGTCCTACTCCACAGCTCCAGAATTCCAGTCTCTTGGTTGGGAGAGAATGGGGTTTGGGGAGGAAGACTAGGAATCTGCATTTTAGCGAACACTTCTCCCTAACTTTACAGCACGCTAAGTTTTCAAATTACAGACTCAAGCTAAGGTAATGAAGTGAGGCTGATGGGGCAGGGAGAACCAAGAGCCCCTCAGGGAAGGAGTCGACGGGGCTTAGTTTGGCATCTGTCAACTATCCCCTCCCGATCACCGCAAACATACACACTTGGCGAAGATAGGGGCCGACTCTGGTTCGGCCCTCACTCGTCTTCCTTCAAGGTTAGGAACCCGCGGGCAGAGCAGGCGCGTTCGGCCCAGCCCGGCTAAGAGGGCGTCTGAAGCGCGCGCTACAACTCCGCCGCCCCTTCCCTCTCTGGGAATCTACGGAGTAGCCTCCATCAGGCCTCGGCACATGGGGAACAGCGAGCTCCACCGGCGTCGGCCTAAGGGAAGCCGCACCCCCTCGAATTCCTTTCTCTCCCGTCAGCTTCCCATACCCCTTCCCCAACTCACCTACGGATGGGGACTCGCCTCTCTCTGCCGCGGCCCCACGTGCGCGCGCGCTCGCGTGCTCTGCCCCGGAAGTGCTTGCGGCGCAAGGCCGGAAGTGCGCAGGCAGTGCTCGCGGCGGCGGCGACGGCGGCGGGAGGTTCGGTTGTCGCCCGTTGGCCGCGCGGCGCCGCGCTCGGCGGCCGCCATTGCAGGTCAGGCCGCGGGCGGGGGGCGCGGGAGGCCGCGGGGAGCGAGGGCTGAGCCGGGGATGGGGGCGAGGGTGCGAGGGAGTGGGAAGCTAGGGAGCTGGGGCCGGGTGGGGCGCTCGGCTCGAGGAGAAGAATGGCGAGCCGAGGGGCGGGGAGCGGCGGGCGGGGGAGGGGCGGCCGGGAAGGGGGAGGGGAGCGAGGAGAGTCGCGCAGAGGTGGGGGCGAAATCAGAGGGGCCCCCGGGGTGGGAGGGCCAGGAATTGTGGGGGAAGGGAGCGGTGTATAGACGGAAGGCGGAGGGAAGGAAGGGAGTGAGAGGGGCGGAGCGTGAGAAGGGCGGAAAGGGTGGCCGAGCGCGGGCGGAGGACGGAGAAGGGGGCGGCGCGGGCCGGAACCTCGAGGTACGTGCGGGAAGGGGCTCTTCCCCGGGTGGGGGAGGGGGGAGTCCAAAACGCGAGGCTTGCGGAAATGGGGTAGAACTGGAACCCAGGAAATAGCGGGAATATCAGAAAGGGGACTTGGGGGGGGGTCGAGGGTGTAGGACTATAAGGTTTGTTCGAGGGGACATTTTAAGTCGCGGGGGGAAGCTGCTGGGAGATAATTGGGAGGGTGGTTAGAAGGAAGAGTGATCCAGGTTCTTTTGTGGGCGGAGTGTGAGATTAAAGAGTGGGGTCGGTTCGGGTCCTTGGAAGGGCTAAGTACTTCAGATTGAAGAGGGAACGGAACAATTTGGAGAACGAGGATGTAGAAGAACGTTTAAAGAGTAATCCTTGGGAGGAGGGTGGACAGTTTGAGGGGTGTGGAGGAATGCAGTTTACTGAATAGTTTCCTTGGAGGTAGGAGGAAGGGTTAAATAGATTGGTAGGAGGTCCCAGCGAAAGTCTGGGGGTGAATCGATGGGGGTTGGGAAAGAAAGGGGAAGCGGATTGAGAAGTCCCAGAAAGTGGGCGGGACTAGACATAGGAAGTGTTTGTAGCTCCAAATGAAGGGATGGGAGGGGGTCGGGGGAGAGGGTGGAGAAGATGGGGGTCGATGGGAGGAGAATCCAGGATAGTGTGAGACCTCTAGCAGGAATAGAAAGGAGGGGCTTTGGGGAAGATAGGGGGTCATCGCAGTAAGAGGAGGAAGAGTTGAGATGGGGCTGCAGCGTAGCAGAAGATGGAGAAAACTGGAGTAACTCAGATCGACTGAAGCCATCTTTTCCACCCATTGTCTACAAATACCAGTAATTGATTCCCCGCATCATGGGAATCCTAAAATGTGATGGGAAAGTACCACGTGTATGCATAGTATCCACACATGTTTTTGAACACACTCTTCACTAATGAAAAGTTTGGAAGCATTCATTTCCACCTACCCTCCATAGCCCCTTTTTGGAGGGGAGCAAGCTTCTCATTTGGAAACAGAATTTTAGTGCTTAATGACATAAGCCTGTCAGGAGACAAGATTTTCCCTTTGAAACTTAGACCATCCCCTTCAGTCACAAACCACAATAACACTGCTAATAAAAATAATTTGATTCATTTGTATATGAAAACTTCCTGAATTGTTCATTTGATGGAAAGGCACATAGAAAAATATTTATCTTTAGAGAAAAGAGAAAAAATCTTTCAGAATTTAGTCCTTGAAGCAGTTTGGTGAAACTTGACTGTCATGTGTGAATTGTTCTCCCATTATGTAAACCTGGTTTTACTCTGATAACCTGCTGCTTTTGTAGGAAGGTTTAATCCACTATAAACATGAAAATAATTAGTATAGCATTTAGACATTCTATTGAACACATACTAAGGAAATGCCATGTTCCCTGCAAGTAATAAGTAGTTTGACCCTAAAGTCTTACCATGTTTTAGGCACTGTGCTGAGGACTTTCCATTCATAACCTCATTAAATTTTTACAACAACCCTTTGGGATAGTTTCTTTCTTATGCCCAGTTTATTGGTGGGGAAACAAAAGGTTGGATTATTAATCCCATGTCACACATAGGCTAAGTGACAGAATCCAGGCCTGACAACTTGAGTTCTCACTGCATTCCTAAACAACCGTCCATGGGACTGAATAACAGCTCAGTAAATGCTAAGTGTGGGTCTAGCAGTTTGAAAACATTTTGTCATGTGTTTAATTTTTTTAAATAAAAAATGAATTTTTATGGTAAGAATTGTAAAGTTAAACCCTTTATTCGCTATCTTAAAAAAATACAAGATGAAAGGTCATAATGAAAATTTATAAGCTACTACTTAGCTCTAGTAAAATTCATTTTTAATCACCATTGAGTCCACTTTTTTGGGTAAAAGCTTTATATTTTCTGTTTAATTGGTTCTATACCACACTTCTGCCACATTATATTTGGGGGGCAGTTACTATTATGAGGATCATGGCTCATTCATTCTGTTGTAAGGCATTACTAATCTTTTAACAGTTTAACATTTAACAATGCAGAAAGCAAATTATGAGACTGAATTTTGTTGAAGATTAAAATGAATCAGTGACAAAGAATGTTCTCTGTTCTTTTGGCTTATTTTGTCTTATACTTAGTTTTGAATCTTGGAGGTGACATTGAGATTTCAAAAATCTAAATCTCATCAATTGAATATGATAGAAAGGCTTGTTTGTTTTTGACTGCCTACCCCAGAGATGTAATAGGTACTTTGGCTGGTAGTTGTGTAGGTTACTTACTTGCCGTTTTGTAGAAATGAGAAAGGCTGATCTTTGTAAAACAATCAGAAGTTACACAGGGGCTGTGGGAGAGGACTGCAGGAGATGCCATATTGTGGAGGGGTTAAGGTTCACATCCCACTTACTAGTCGTGTGACCAGTTACTTAACCTTTAGTTTAAGCATGTTTCCTCATCTGTGAAATGGGAATAAGAGTGCTTACATCATTAAGGTTGTTCTCAACGATGAAATGAGAAAATCAAGTAAGTGTCCACAGAAGTTTAGCTATGGGAGAAACAAAGCTTTTTGTATTATGCTCTGCCTGGGTTTTTCTTCCCAAATTGTGTTTGCACTCTGATTTTTTTCAGGTTTTTTTTTTCAGGTTTTTAATAACTTTAATAGTAACTAAATTCAAAACAGAGGTAGAAGTCAAACGACAGTTAAATAAAGTATGTCCTAGATTGATACAGTTCCACTTCAGTCTTTTGAATTTTGAGTAGGGCTCCATTGTGGCTCTGGATTGGTTTTGAAATGCTGATTCTTTTGCTGTGCTGTAGTTTGTTTGGGGGTCTTAAAGTTATCTGGACCAGTGTCCTGAGAAGCAGTAGTGTGTTGACTTTATGGAGGACTTCCATGTCTTTACGCAGACTGGCTCCATGTCTTAAGACAGGAGGATCTGCGGCAAGCCATTTCTACAAATTTTGAAGTCCCAGAAAATATCTTTTTTTTTTTTAAACAGGAGAATTTTGAGAATTAATTAGAATATATAAAGTACTTTAGGAAAAGTTTCCTTTAGAAAGCTAAACTTAACTCTTAAGAATATAAACTGTATTATTTATTTAGTGATGTGAAGGCCCAGAAAAATTAAGCAGGAAAAGATTTCCTCCTTTTTCGAGAGATGGGCGTGGAAGGAGTTGAAATCATTCATTTCGGGAGAAAGAGGTTTGGTTTTTTATTTTTTTCCCCACTTTGCCATTGCTCTGGGTCTACACTAGTTGTGGCCTGTGAGACTCCACTCTGAAGTACAGTGAATTAAATGTCTTTCAAAAAGTGACATTGCTGAAATTTTTCCTTGGCTCTACGGTTACACATATTGTCAGCTTAGAATTAGTATTCTTTAACTGTAGAGAAGTAAGTTGGTCCTCACCAAATCTGGGATTAAACTCCAGACTCGAGAGAGAGGTGCGAAGCAAACTCTTCCATTGACTCCTTTTACTTTCATGATTTGATAGAGTGTATTTTTCAGGCTTTGTCTTCAAATGTTTTTAATAAATCTATAATTTATGTACAAGCAATATCTTAGAACAAACATACAGAAATTGTTCTACTTGTCTTCATTGTTGGAATGAGTTGAGACTGAAGACTTAGAATTTTTTTGTTATATAGGAAATATCATAATGTTACATTTGTTATTACTAAAAGGATTTGATTTGTATTACACTACTCCACCTCTTTGTTTTCCTACTGCCTGCCTACTGTCAAGAGTATAGGGACAGATTGGGCTGCATGTTACCAGATTCTTTTTAGTCAACTCCACATTAAGTGAAGTACACAATTCCCTGTCATCTTCACCAGGTGTGTCCTCAGTGAAGTACCCAGGTATACCTACCTACTCTGGCCCTGAGAACAGTTGCCTACTAGAGTGGTAATCTCAAGGAGCAAGAAAAGGAATAATAAAATTCAGGTGATAGCCTATTTTAAGGCACTGAAGTAGAATTTTGAAGATTTATTTATTTGAAAGAGAGCACGCATGCACGAGTGGAAGGGGCAGAGGGAGAGAGAGAATCTCAAGTAGATTCCATGCTGAGCACGGGGCCAACGTGAGGCTCAATCTCACAATCCTGAGATCGTGACCTGAGCTGGACATTTAACTGTGCCACCCAGGCACCCCTAAAGTGGAATTTTAAAATTTGCTAAAGGAATGCCCTCTCCTCTGTATCTTACTAACTCAGTAAATACACTCCCATGTACATAAATGTAGCCAGGCCAGTCCACAGGTTCCTGTGAGCTAGACTCTTACAGATGGGTCTAAATTTCATTTGTGTTCACATCTGCAGCATCCCAGTGGGACTAGCCCAGTTTTTTACCACTGTAACTAGGGACAGCAGCAGAATGGTGAAGCTGTAGGTCCCAGAATTTGTATTTTCAGGAGCATTCCTAGATGTTTGCCAGTATCGAGAGACCTGCTAAGGCAGGGCCTCCTATATAAGTGGGTAAAGCTCTTCTGATCCAGGTAGCAGACATCTGTTTTCCTTTGCCCGCTTGGGCCACTGTTGTGAATTCCTGTTCTAACAGGAAACTGTTCAGGAAATATGGAATGCACTAAAAATATTTCTGCATTCCCCCTTAAATAGTCTATAAGTACTCCTCTCAGACATGTTTCCAAAGGCCTTAAAGATTAATTTCCTTCCCTGCCATGGTCTTCTAGAACTTAATCTGTGTGAACACTTAATTGCTTCTCAGAAACTACCTATGTATTACTATAACTATATCCATCAAGAAACATCTAGTGCATTATCAGTCATCAAGAGCTTAGTTATAAGAACCTTTTAGTCTGTATGCATTTGTTAACCTTTAGAAACTTTCCAACTTCAGTTTCTAGTGATTGAGGTTTTTTTGATTCATGGCTAAAACATACCTGCCATTCTCTAAGTTATAGTCAAAATTATACTGTGGAAATACCGATTTGCTTTTTCCATTCTCTAAAAAAAATAGCTGCCTGTCTTTAAACCATTTTGCTTATATGTGGTCTTCACCGTAGTTGAATGAGTCAGATAATCTAGGTGTTAGCCCCATGGTCATTAAGTGACTTGTGTGTGATGACACAGTGAAAAGTTCTACACTTACAGGCTGGAACCTGACTTTAAGTCTTCCTATTTTAAATTGTAATCCTTTCTTCAAGAAACCTTAGAAGAATTTTAAAAGTGCTTTTGGTTGTTAAGTTGATGGTGGTATAGGGCCTCCTATCTTGTCATAAGACCTTTGCCCTTGAGCCCCTGTATTTGTTCTCAAAAGGTCTGACTTACAGATGCCTTCTTGATCCTCCCCCATTGCCCTTCTGATTGGCTCTTCCTGTCTGCAGTGTCTGCCTGATGCTTTGATGTCTTTCATTCTTACTAGTGCTTGGTTTTCTCCTTTGGGAGCGTATTGATTGTAAGTGTAGATAAAGACAGGTGGCCTAGGTTCTTAGGCGTGTATGGCATCTGATTCATAATAAAAATTTAGTAAGTATTAGCTACTGTTTATATTTTAATTTGAAGACCAATGAATTGACTGACCTTATGTTCCCAAGGGATGTTTGGTACTCAAGAATAGAGAAGTTCTGCTGTCCTGTAAGGCAGTGTATTTTTCCCTGGAGATCCAAAATGAAGGTTAACATATCAGTGAAGAAACCTGTTTTTAACTTTTTATAATCCAATGTTTGCTAAGCTTGAGCACAATTATACCTATTAACATACAGAACTACAATTGGTAAACACTGGACTAATAACTTTCCACTGAGTTCCATCGATTTATTGGAAAGACTACAGAATGTGTAGTTTAGATCCACCCCCCCCCCATCCTCTCAGTCCCCCGTGAATCCATTGTTTCTGGAAAGACAAGTGAATCCAGTTGTCTCAGGGAAAAAATACTCATTTTAACCATTCTTTTAGAGTACCACAAACTTGCCACCAGGTGGTACTGTTGCATAAAATGAAAGTTGATTGTCAGGGTATATACCTACCTCAGTGAAAGATGGTCAGAGCGTATAATGAGAGTCATGTTAGATAGCCACTTACCATTCACCAAAGTTACCTGAAGGACTCTTTTACTTCTTGGGTTTTCTTGAAGGAGGTCCTTTGAACCTTGAAATATAACCAGAGTGTTAGATATGAAGTTCATATTTTATAACAACATAGGGAAAAGTAAAATCTAAATGAATTCTTTAGTTTTTTTTAGAAATATGCAGAATGGAAAATAGAACATTCTTGAGAAAGGCAACTTAGCATAGTGGTCAGCAGTATGGGCTATACTGTATGTTTCATGTTCATATTCTGGTTCGTTGACTAGTAAGTACATGACCTTATCTATTAACTTTCCATAGCATTATTGACCCATGGTGATCTTGAGCAATATTGTATATACAGTGTCAATTCAAAAATATTTACAGCTTATAGCATTGTTAGGGGAATGAAATAAAATCTGTCTAAAGCATTTAGAAAACTGCCTCACACACAGTACATGATAAATATTAGCTGTCGTTGTCATTATCCTAAATTTTTTTTTCCTCTACAGCTTACTTTCAGTTGCTTTTTAAAGACGGAAAGCTCATGGTGCAAATTGTTATTTCCAGGTGAGTACATTTTGAGACTTTTTTGTTTAGCTCAAATGATTAGGGTTATATAGGTTTGACATTTCCCTGGAAGAATCAGGGTCCTCAGGTGCATTGCACACATCCTTGCATTTCATCTGTAGTTCAGTGCCTAGCACTGCCTAATTTCCCAAGAACTTGTTCCTTTGGGCCTTGAATGGTGGTGTAGGACACTATTCATCCTTCACCCCTCAAAAATATTGTAACCGCCAGCCCTTTGCTTGCAGTGCTGGGGCTGGAGGCCTGGCAGAATGGGTGCTGATGGAGCTACAGGGGGAGATCGAGGCTCGCTACAGCACTGGATTAGCTGGAAACCTCCTGGGAGACCTACATTACACCACTGAGGTGAGGGGACTTTTCTTTCCCTGCCTAATGCCTCAGGAAAGCAAGCTACACCAAGGTGGTGCTCCCAGGACCCAGAGTGAGGACTGCCCTCAGGTTTGTTATTTGAGGTCTAGCTAATCTAAGCTATCTGCTTGTTCTCCCCCGACCCCTGCAATAGCAGGGAAATTTAGCTTTGGGGAATCTGGAAAAGTCACAGTTCTAAAAAGTGGAAATTCTCTTACCTGGGGCTAGAAAGAGTAAAAAGGGCACGAGGGTGGTTGTCTGGTGTGGCTCTTAAACAGCGGTAGAGCCATGCCAGGGAGTGGAGGTGCCAGCATTGCTCGCCAAGAGCATCTCTAGAAGGCACCTGAGTGTTATGACCTTGCCCTGAACCTCAGGCATCTCATTCTTGTTCTGCCAAAGGGAATCCCTGTGCTGATCGTGGGGCATCATATCCTGTATGGAAAAATCATCCATCTGGAGAAACCTTTTGCTGTCCTTGTCAAACACACTCCTGGGGAGCAGGACTCTGATGAGCTTGGCTGCAAGACTGGCACCCGGTACCTGGTGACCGCACTCATCAAAAACAAGATCCTTTTCAAAACTCGCCCCAAGCCCATTATCACCAACGTCCCCAAGAAAGTATGAAAGAACCCCGGATTTTCCCTAGAGAGCGGCCAACTCCTTGGACTCGTGCTCAGCTGCCACCTCGAGGACGGCTCGACGGTTCCCTGGGACCACAGGGGGGTCCTGTTTTGAATACAGGCCACCCGCTGGGCATGAATTCTGATCCCTTCCTTATGGCATCCGGTTCTCTTGGTGGAAACCTGGCCCCATTTCCAAGGAACCCATCGCCTTTTCCAACTTCATCAGGCTCATTGGCTTCAAATCCAGCACCTTTCCCTGCTGGTGCTCGTGACCCAAGCATGGCTTCTTTTCCAAGAGGGATGAATCCCGCTGGTGCAGGTGCAGCTTCTTTCCCAAGGCCTGGTGGTCTCTTGGGCCCAGGCCCAGGGCCATCCCTAAATGCTAGGGCAGGGGCTCTTCCAGGTCCAGGGCCTCTGTCTAACCCAAGGTTAGGGAGTCTCCCAGGGCCAGGTCCTATGTCCAACCCAAGGTCAGGTGGTCTCCTGGGAACAGGTCCTGACCCCAGAAGTGGCGGCCCTATGGGCCCTGCGTCTGGGCCCAACCTGAGAGCAGGTGTCCTGTTGACTTCTGGGAATGGTCCTCCTAATCCTAGGCCTGTTGGCTTGGGACCAGGACCAAGTCCCAATCTGAGGTCAGGGTTTGTTGGTACAAACCCTGCCCCGAGGTCGGGTATGTTTCCAGGCCCGGGCCTTGGGCCCAGCCCAAGGGCTGGTGGCCTGGGCCCAGGTCTTGGGCCCAACCCTAGGGCAAGTGGCCTGGGCCCAGGCCCTAATGTGGATACCAGAGCAGGTGGCCTCCTGGGCTCAGGATCTGGTCTTAACTTAAGAATGGCTGGACCTCAAGGCCTAGATCTTGCCCCCATTCTAAGAGCAGCAGGTCTTTTAGGAGCAAATTCAGCTGCTTTCTCACAGGCTTCTGGAAACATGGGCACAAGCCCATCCTCTATGGCAAGAGTGCCTGGACCCATAGGCCCAAACTCGGGTCCTGGCTCTCGGGGAATTGGCCTTCCAGGGCCAAACCCGTCTCCTATGTCCAGGGCCCCTGGCCCCATAGGTCCTAATTCAGCTCATTTTTCAAGGCCATCTGGGCCCATGGGGGTAAATGCTAATCCCTTTCCAAGGGGGACAGGTTCAGGGGGGCTGAATCCAGTTTCCTTCTCTCAGTCCTCTGGCACATTGGCTTCAAATCCATCTACCTTCCAGAGGTCTGCTGGCCTCCAGGGCTCAAGCCCAGCAGTTTTCCCAAGAACCTCTGGGCCACTAGGCCCCAACCCAGCTAACTTCCCAAGGGCCAGTGGCTTGCAGGGTCCAAGTCCCGCTGCCTTTCCAAGGTCAACTGGCCCATTAGGACCTGGTCAGGTTACTTTCCCCAGGTCAGCTCCTGGGCCCCTGGGCTCTTCTCCGGCAGGCCCTGTGGGTATCAACCCAGCTCCTTTTGCAAGGCCAACTGGGACCCTGGGTCTAAACCCATCTTCCTTTCCAAGGATGAATGGCCCTGTGAGCAAGACTTTGGTCCCATTTCCTAGAGTGGGGAGCCTCCCTGGCACAAACCCAGCTGCTTTCCCCAGACCAGGGGGTCCAATGGCTGCAATGTACCCAAATGGAATGTTACCCCCTTAAACACAGTTTTCTTTCCAGAACCACTTTGGTTTTCAAGCACCGTGGTTCTGGGCAGGGGCTGCGTTATAAGTAAAAAGATAGATGTGGAGCTACAGTCTGAAGTACATAGCTGGGGCTCAAGTTCAGATGAGCCATCTTTTTCCTCTGCTTTCTCGACCGAAGGTGAAATGTTCTATGTGGGAGATGGACTACGGCAGGTGGGAACGATCCTGACCTTGAGAGAAAGGATCTCCAGCCCTCCAGAAGCCTGCTGTGCATTTGTCCCACAGCTTTCTGCCCCTTGTTTCTTAACTAGTTTCTTGAATTGTTCATGTGGACTTTTCCTCAGGGATACATTGGCCTGCAGGTCCCAATTCATATGTAGTCCCCTGCTCACCACTGGAGAATCAGCTCAATGCTCTCTAGAAATGTTGCATTGGTGAACGGACCATGCTTCAGCAGCTCTGACCTGGGCAGCTTGGACCTGGTCATCCTCTACTGCCATACCTTTCCCTGGGGGCTTGAACACAGAACAGGGAGGTGGGCAACCACTTCAAGACCCACCAAATACAATTTCTGCTTGATTGACTGGGCCTGCAACTTCCTTCTTCTGGGACTTAGAGGAGGCCAGAATCAAGGCTCCACCGCTCATCTAACTCCCTCTCCACTAGTATTCCCGATCAAAGAACCTCAAAATTTAAACTGACGTGGATGGGAATTGGGGTGGGGGGTGGGGGGGATAAAGGGGAGAAATCACTGTGCTTCGTTCAGCCTGACGTGAAAGGATGGTTGGTGTTTTTCCTGCTTGTATCTTTTCTTACCGTTTCTTTAATAAATGGGATGAGAGGGCTGCTGATGTCACTCCACTTCGCTACCTGTTCCTGCAGGAAAGGATTATTACCCACTGCTTTTCATTGTTTCAGCTTGGCCACAGTCCTACGTTATCTGCCAGGTAAAATGCTGTCACTCAAGCAGGAAGCAAGCGTTGACTTTTAACCTTAGCTAGGACTCACTAATCGACCGGTGATTTCACCAGAGACCTTGCCCATCCTCAACAATAAGAAAAAGTTAAGCCACGGGAGGTGCAGTTATCAATAAGGTGAGTGTGCCATATATGCCAGGTCCAGAGGCAGCTGTGACTACTTACCCTGTTTGAGTTCTACTGCCAACTATCTTGCCAAAACTATTTCTATCTCAAGGACCTCTTTTGAAACTGGAATAAAACCAGTTTTTAAGTACAAGGAGGAAGTAGTTCAGAGATAACCGGCATTATGTGAGAATCTTTATTTTGACAATTAAGTGCAGTATAAAATATTTGACCTGAAAAGTAAAAAAAAAAAAAGTAAAAATAAATATGTTTACAAATTATTGTAGAAAGAATACAAAAGGGTTAAAATTCTCAATGAGGAAAAACCAAAATGTGTCCAGTTGTATAAAGGCTCTTCCCTTGCAAGAAAGGGGGATAAAGCTGAAGACCCAGTTTGGTTTCACTGCTGAAAAGGTACAAAATAACTTAGAAAAACCAGTCGAGGTCAAACGTTGTGAGCCCACTACTTGTACTTGCCTTCTCTTGATTTGAGCAAAGTTGATAACCACAGTGCAAGGCAGAGCTGATGGTAGGACAACCAGGAGTTTTCCATCCAGGAGTCTATCCTACCTTAACCTTCAAGTAAAAGCTGAAGAAAAACAAGCCCTTAGTGAAGTCTGAGCTCTGCAGTTGGCTGACCGGATTTCCTCCGTTGTAGTGCTCAAAATAGTTTACTTGGCCAGCAAAAACACGGAAGAGCCTGGAACAACTGCCTTTAGCAAATGCCTGCTGCCTCTTCCCAGCCTTCTTGGGTCAGGCCCAACACCAACCAGCAGTCTTATCAGAAGCTCGAGGTCTGTGTGATGTAGCAGTCTTGGCTGCATCTGGAAAACCCTTGTGTTCATGGGGGATGAAAGAAAGCACCAGGGTTTGCCAATCTGTGGCTCAGAGCACACTTTGTTCCTTTGTAGGAAGCACCCGGGCACATTAGAGGCTTGCTCCCTCAAGTACTGTCTACCTTAGCGCTGGTTCTGAGGGGTTAGCAGGCCCTGCTGAGAATGGACATTTGGAGAGGGTGAGCAGGCACATGTGCAAGCAAGCATCCCCTAAGTCAAAGGCTTAATCAAGATCCCAGGTTTCAAACCCAAGAGGCGAGAATAGTCTGTGGATTGCAAATCTCTAGGAAATGCCTTCCCTCACGCCCCCCAAAAAGAAGAAAAAGCCTCAAGGGGCATCAGCAAGAAAGGAAGAACCTTAGATTTGGGAACCAATTCCATTTCTGAGTTTGGTTTCTGGAAAAAAGCAAGTGCAATAATGACTATCCACAACTTGGCTCTAAGAATTCCCTGGAGAAGCCACTGAGGAGAATGGACAGTCTCAAAGATGACCAGCTTGGATTTGAGGCTTCACTTAGGGAATACTGAAAAGCTTTTCGTTGGAGATGATTGTCAAGAACTGTAGCCTGAAAGTCACACAAGCTTAGCCAGCTGCTAAGGAATCTGTCCAAGCAGTTCCAAGATTATAGTTAATTTGGTCAAAGGCTCCTAATCGGTTTTTCCCCCACCTGCTGAGGGCAGGGGTGCCTGTGGCAGAGGGGCCTGTGAGAGCCCAGGTTCTGCCTCAGTTGCCACCTTGAAAAACTTACCGAATGAGAAAGAAGATGGAAGAGGTGCCTGCATCACCTCTAAGAAAGCAAAGGAGGAGGCTCTCTTAGACTCAGTGGAGTTTGAGAGAGGAATTCAGGAGTATACAGGGTGAAATACCTGAGCCCTCACTTCCTTTCTGAGCATGTTGGGATTTAATCTTCCTGGTAGATGACTAAAACATTTCCTCTCCCCAGCAGAGATCACAGACAAGCTCATCTAGATGTCGGGCAGTTTCCAGGTGAGACACATTCGGCCCAAGACCTCCATATAGCCCCTGGCCTTTAGCACCACCACCAATCTTTGTTCCTTTTGGCAGACTTTCGTTTTTTTAACATAGATATATACATACACTCAAAAGCAGTTCAGTGCTAACTCCCTGCTAGTTTGGCTCATCCTTGGGATGTTGAGATGTGAAATAGAGTATGTCCCATAATAAAGCACCATTCCTGGACCCTGTTTTCTGATGCCCAAAGATCAGGCTTCTGGGCCTTGTATCTTAGGCACAATCTTATTGCATTGATAGCTAGGGGTGGGGGCGGGGGACACATTACTAGCTGGTCCAGATCTCTCAGGAGTTCTCCCACCACCTCTGGTTGTGTTCAGATGGTCTAGGAGAACCCCTTGCCACAGGTTGTCACTTACCTATCAGAAGTTGCCACTGATTGATTGGAACTAATTGGTTTAGCACACTTCTGGGTTCCCTTTGGATCCTGGGGGAGGAGGTGGAATCTTTCCCAGAGGCCACCACGCATGCAGAGGCAAGCAGATGGGTGGCATGAAAACAAGTCTCCGCCCCCGGAGCTGGAATGGTGTTGCCTCCTGTAAGCAGAACTGCCCCAGACCATATAGTACAGTCACCATTCTTTGCACTGCATACTTGTCCTTTGGACCATTAATACATTAAAACAGCACGCCCTCCTCCCTCCCACCCCATCTTTTCTCTTCCATTCCCCTTCCCTCCCTTACCCATTGCACTTTTCCCACTCTGCTTGGGGGGCTGTGTCACACCTCAGCAAAAGCTAAGCTATACTGCTCTGGCTTCTTCCCACATCGCCGGGCGATTATGGCCAGATACAACATGAGGAGGGCCACCCAGTAGCAGCCGTACAGGATGGCCCCAGAAACCAGGAAGGCTAGCTCCGTCTCACTGAACAGATCCTGGCAATAAGCTGTATAGGCCAGCCCCCCTAGAAGGACTGCCACCCAGATGGACACGGGGATGAGGCCAATGAAGTTCACCACGATGGTTTTTCGGCCAGAAGTGCCCCAGCCAGACTTGTTGATGGTAGCAATGGCAAAGATCTTGGCTGGCAGGAGGCTGGACATATAGAGAAGGGAATAGAGAGACATGAAGATCATTTCTGCATTGCCCCGAAGGAAGCAGGCATAGGTAGCCTTGATAATGCCCACCAGCTGCACTGTCAGCAGGAAGAGGAGAATATTCCAGATGCGGCCTCGGTAGAAAAGCTGTATGACCGTGGCAATGAGGAAGAAGGGGAAGAAACCTGTGACCACTGATTCGTAGGTCATCCAGAGGTGGTGCTTATGGAACCACAGAGAGTTGTAGAGCCACTCCCGGAAGTAGGACTTGCTCCAGCGCGTCTGCTGGTTGAGCCACCGGAGGTACTTGGTGGGAGTCTCTGTGAGGCACTTGGAGCGCGCTGTATACTTAGTCCGGTAGCCGAGGCTCAGGACCCGGTTGGTGAGGTGGCGGTCATCTCCAAAGCTGCACTTGCTGCCTAGGAACTTCTGATGGTACCAGTCCTCCAAGAATTGCTGGAGAAGGCTGTTGCGGTACATGCCCAGAGGCCCACTAATGCACTGCACACAGCCAAAGTAGGACTGGCAGGCCCGCTCCACATTGAAGGCCATCCAGTACCGCACACTGCTCAGGAAGGAGATCCACGAGTCATACTTGTTGAGGATCTGCAAAGGAACCAGAGATGCTGGGCCTCCTCACCTGGGGACTTGAGCCCCGGGAGAGAGACACCTGAGGCCATGAGGCCTCCTTTACCCTGAGTTCTGTAGCCCATTGCTCAGATACCTGGCCATCAGATCTAACCCAGCCAGAGCTGGAAAACCTGAGGCTTGAAGTAGCCAGCCCTACCCACTCACTCTCCCCAGCCCCTCACTGCCATCTGCACTGACTGTCCAGTGACGTTGCTCTAGCCGTCAGAGCCACCTGCAGTCTCAGGAAACAGCCTGTGGTGGTGGCAGAGAGAAGGGCTTGAGAAGGGTGCATAGCACCCCCCAGCACCCCCCAGCCATCTGTCCTGACCCTTCTGCAGTTGGAAAGCTCAGGAAGACCTGATGTGTTATCAGTACCCTCTGGAAAAACATCTGGCCCCTTAATCTTGCCATACTGCCTTCTTACCATTCGGCGCAACTTCCTTAAGAGCAAGGCTTTCTCAAGGATCCAACCTGGGAGGTGCTCTTTTGCACCACTGCCAACAAGCACCCTCCGTGATCAGTGGCCTCAGAACACTGAGCCCCTCCCAGCGGCATGGGCCCTCTACTACATACCTGTTTAGTGATTTTCTTCTTCCTCAGGTTGAAAAAGGCCAGAAAAGAGATTGGGTACCTACTGTGCCCTTTGATACTAGTGAGAACTATCAAAGAAGCCCCCCCCCCACACACACTGCCCCGACACACACGAACTCACACACCTCCAAAATAATAGGTAGTCAAGATGCTCACTTCCCAGGCACATCCACTGGATTGGGAAGCAGAAAGAGTCTGGGCCCCACCCCGAGGAATCCCTGGTTACTTCTTACTTGGACATCTCCTCCAACTCCCCCTACTTGGGGGTCCTCCTCCAGAACTCGAAGCATCTCGATGGTGCAGGCTGGATCCAGAACGGTGTCAGAGTCACACACCTGTGGAGGGAGTGTGTGGTCAGCCCATTTTGATCTCCGGCCTGTGTCCACCGCATGCTGCTCACTGCTTCAGGGCCATAACCACCCTTCGAAGGATTCACTGCCAGCCACTAGCAAAGAGGTCTATGCTAAATAGAAGATGTCAGATGAGTAACAAAAAGTAAGGAAAAGGAGAGTTTAGATACCACACTTGACAGCCACTAGGTGGACAAGAGAAACCCTGGAGACTCGGTGTCAGGGAGAAATGCGTAGCACTGGGCCAGTTTTTAGCCTCTATAGAGCCAGGCTCCACAAAAATGGTCTCAGAACATTTCCCTGGAGGAAGAGGAGGTACACAAATCAGATGTCAGGTACAGTGGCTACACCCGGGCCAGTAGACACTCCAGTTTAGGCCAAGAAATGGCTCTTGCCATGAGGCCACTGCCAAAAGTGCTCTCCTAGATTAACATGGTCTTCCCAGTTTCAGCCTCTAGTCTCCTGGACAACCCGCAGCACACGCAAGTGGACGATGTATCCACCCGGTTGTAGGTGCCCCGCTAATATGGCTGCAAGGCCTTCTGTGCGCTTTTGGCCAAGTGTCTAAGATCACAGCACGGTATGTCTGAGGGCTGATCTCACCTGGATTCTCAGGAGCCTGAGTTTGGCACCTTAAACCACTTGGCCACCCTGACATGACACCTGGATTTACTCTGGATGAGCGTGGAGGCCGGCAACAGCTGCCTCCAACCAGAGCCTAGATAAATCCTGCCCACTTGCCCACCTTCCCTCAGGAGGCTCACGGTCTAACAGGTGGCTCCATTATTAGTTGAACTTGAGCTATGAACACTTATCCTGTTGGCTGACTCCTTATTTTCTAGAAAATAACTGAGTTGACAGAGCCCAGATAATTAGTGGCAGAACAGAGCAAAGAACAGTACCCACAGATGAGCCTAAACCTTGCTTTGTAAAAGCCTAAAATCTTTTTAGTAAAGTTGCTAATGCCTGCAGGAAGGGGGCTGCCCCCCATACCCCAACCTTGCCTGTTTTCTCTTGCCAGGCTGGAAGACATGGTGGCCAGAGACAAGCAGCAAAAGGCTGAAGGGGCTCCAGGCAGAGCCAGCACACCTGTTTCTCCTACCTCTCCACCAACACACTTTGGGAGAAGGTGCCTCGAGAGCCTCAGGCCAGACTCCTAGAGCCTCTTCAGTTAACAGGCCAGACTTCCTAGTGCTGCTGGTCTCCGGGCTACTTCCTGCCCTGTCCCTAACCCATTCTTGACGCCGCTCAGCTTCCTTCACTCCAGGGAGGTCTTTCTAACTGAGCAGGGTTAGGGAAGTTAGAACTCTTGTCTGCCTGGGTTTCCCCACCGGCTGAAGCAGGGCTATCTCCCTCAGAGGGAAAGACAGACCCACAGCAGGGCTGTTGGAAGACAGGCTGAAATCCACCAAACAGGGCTGAAGCCCAGGCTGCCCCAGGCAGTGAACCCAAAGCCATAAAGAGAAAGGCTGGCTCAGGTGTGTGAGCCTATTTGCTGGTCCACCAGAATGAATCCACAGGAAATGATCAGTAAAGGAAGATGTGTGGCAGGTTTAGGGAATTCTGTGCTGCAAGGGAGTAGACAACAGAGTCCCTGTGGTTTGAGCATGTGGCTCAAGGGCTTCTCCTGTGCCTTCTGAGTCTCCAGGAAAGCTTCAGAGGCCCTAGATGAACTGCAGAATCAAATGCCTCAACATCCCTCCCTACAAGGCTGAGGAGGTCCTTGGCCGTAGGAAGACAGAAAAAGGTCAATGTACCAATTCATCTGAGGATGCAACTTTCAAAAAAGCCCAAGCCAAAACACCTGTGGCAAGCTAATTTTAGGTGGGTACAGTGGAGAACATTCAATGTTGGTATGCTCAACATGCCCCCAGCAAGACTGAGCTCGTACACAGGTGGGCTGCCATGACAGCCACTATTCATCCATGGGATGGGCAAAACCCTCTGGCATGTACGGACAAGGAATGCAACAGAGAAGTGGACATAAGGATGCTGGACCGGAAATTTGGGACTCTGGGTGCAGTTTCTACTTGGTCCTGAAGTGTGTGAGCTTTTCATCAGTTCTTTCTAGGTTTTGTTATTTGAAAATTTGGAGCTGTGTTAACTGTGTTAATCTAATCAAATTTCCAGCCTGGTGTCAATGACCTTTTTGACTAGAAGCTGGGCAAGATCTGTTCAGGGTCCTAGCTGTGCCAAGACTGCTGCGGAATTAAGCTGGGGGATGAGTCACTGCTGTGTCCCTCCACTTCAAAAACACAAATGTGACACTGGGTAGAGTAGGGCTCTCTGGTCCATAACTGAAACAACAGTCGAGTGCTTTGGAGCATGATTTCTTCTGCTCTTTACCACACCTCCCTATGGACAGATTCTCCCCATGTTACCAATGGTGAGGCACAATGGATACAGGCAGACTGCCTAGGCTGCACCTTACTGCTGTGTGACATTAGGCAAGTTACTTAACTCCTCGGAGCTTTCAGATTCACCTTCTGTGAGTGGAAATAGTAACAGTATTTATCCTCTAGGAATATTATGAGGGTTAAAAGAACTAATATGTAGGGATGCCTGGGAGGCTCAATCGGTTAAGCGTCTGCCTTCGGCTCAGGTCATGATCCTGGGGTCCTGGGATTGAGTCCTGCATCAAGCTCCTTGCTCAGCAGGGAGCCTGCTTCTCCCTCTCCCTCTGCCCGCTGCTCCCCCTGCTTGTGCTCTCTCTGACAGATAAATCTTTAAAAAAACAAAACAAAAAACAAAACTAATATGTATGAAGTACCTACAATGGTATGTGGTATGAATTAGGTGCTATCCACTTGGTAGCTCTTATTAGTACTGGGATACCAGGCCAGAGGCCTGCACTAAGTCCCAGAGGTAGGTAAGAGAAGAACCAGGATTCCATCCCTGGTCTTTATGACCCCAGGACTGCTGTTCAGAGCAGCAGTGGCCTCAGTGCCTTCTAAAGTTCAGAGGAATGATGTACACACAACACAAGGGACCTCAACCAGACCTGAAATTCCTGCCCGGTATGCCCACCTGCTGGACATGTCCACATGCTCCTCGTAAAGGCGCACTTACCTGGATGTAGTCCACTGAATCGCCAAGAGCCTTGAAAGCCGTGTACATGACCTCTCGCTTGCCTCCCCATTTCTGCATGATGCACGAAAAGGTGCTGCTTCGCACCACATCCCGCACGCGGTCCATGCCCTCCTGCAGGCTGGCCTCCGTCTCCCCGTCACCCGCCTCATGGAAGTTGCTGCGCCACACAAAGAAGCCAGCTTGCTCAGTGCCCCCTAGCACCTCATGGAAGATGTCCAGCATGTAGGCATCCTCCTGGCGATTGCCATCCACCACCATGACCACCTTGAGGTCAGGGAAGGCGATGCGCTGGGCTGAGCGCAGGCACTTGCGCAGGTAGTCGGGGTCCTCCTGGTAGGCAGCGATGCAGAGTGCCACTGAGCGCCGCGACCGCGATGGCGCTGGGAGTTTCGGCGGCCGGCCTGCCCGCCGCATCCGCCGGTGCTCCAGGAAGGCGAACAGACTCTGGATGAGCAGGTGCAGGCCCAGGATGGCCCCGTACAGGCCGAAGGACAGGTAGTGCTTCTCCGTGTGAATGAACTGGTAGCCTGTCACGTAAGCTGCCAGGATGCCACCCAGCACCGCCAGGGCAAACAGGCTGGTGCCCACCACACGCAGAGCTGTCGTCAACTGCACCGGCATCTGGAGGGAGAGGAAGGGAGGTATGGAGTCAGGTGGAAGGCAGCATTTCCAGGCAGTGGGAGCGGGGGCATGTTCTCGGGGCTGGGCCCAGAACAGGGGAAAGGACCCACTCATTGAAACCATTGCCACTGACTGAGCGGAACGAAGACTGTGTGCAGACTCAGAAGCCAGGCCGCCGGGGTTCGAATCCCAGCTCTGCCACTTACTCTCTGTGTGCCTCTGCCCCTTAGTTCATTCATCTGTGAAATGCTGACCACAGCACTAACCTTGTAGCATCTTCGAGGGTGAAATGGATTACATATGTAAAGCATTTTGAGTAGTATTTATTCTTATTAGACCAAAGCCAGAAAGAGCTATGTGATCCCCACCTGGTGGACGGTGGTCCTGGGATCTGCCCAACCCAAAGCTCTTCTAGGCAACCTTCAGGAGGTGTGAGCCCAAGGCCCCCAGGCAGCTCTGAGCACACTTGGGGTCAAGGAGGGGAAAGGAGGGGGGTGAGCAGGGAGGCAGCCAGTGGCCAAGAGCTACCTGCTCTGTACCCACCAGGGTCCTGCATAGAGGGAGGGGAGGTGAAGCACAGCCAGCCACCCATGAGGCCCGCGAACAAAGTGGGGGAGGAAAAGATGAGAAACCGCAGGAAACATAAAGGAGGGGAGCAACTTCTCTCTCTCGAAACAGCAAAATCACTAAGAGAAAGTTGCCCTGTATTCTCGGCTTTGTCACCTTTTTCTCATTTACTGGAGAGGCAGGAAAGAAAGGGAAAGCAACCGGGAAAAGCAGACAAAGAAAAAAAGAGGAAATGAGAGCTGGGGTGTGGACAAATCTCCTGGAAGCCCAGCAGTCAGGGCGCCAGAGGGAACTGCAGCCACCACTGCAGCAGCCTAGGAGGGTGGCTGCCAGGAAAGCCCCGTCCACCTGGTCCTAGTGCCCGCATGGCAGCTCCGTGCTGGTCCACCTGCCCTCCTGGTGATGCTGCCAGCCTCCGTCTGCACTCAGTCAGGCCTTAGTGCAGCATCTGTCCTAAGGAAAAGAGCTTAGCACTCAGCACCGAAGACTTGTGCTTGAGACACAGCTCTACCACCTCCTGGCTGCTTGACCTTGCCCAAGTGGTCTGAGACTTGGGGTCCCCCTAAGGGGGGTTCTAATGGTTTCTTGCTCCACAGGGCTCAGGTAAATAAATACTTTCCCTGTAATTAGAAGCACTTCCTGCCCTGAAGGACTACCCAAGTTGGAAGGCTGATTGGGGAAGAGAGGAGAGGCTGATGAGGATAGCTCCCCACTCCTCATTCTGACCCACACCTTCTCCCCATCTCCTCTCTTTGCCATCTGCCTGATCTGGAGAATCCCATTTCCAATGCCAGCCACCCACCCTCTACAGACAACAGGGGTCTCGCTTCCAAGCTTGCTCCAACTCTAGGTCTTACTGGAACCAACCCTTGAGCACCGCTCCAACACAAATGCACCTTCTTGCCAGGTGAACAGTGCCTGTGCCCCTACCACCTGCCACATAGGATGGGTGAGGAACACGCAGCCACTAAGTGATTCAGGCACCAGCAGCATTCCAGCAGCTGCGGTCCGGAAAGTGCTGTTGGCAGCCTCGCGGCTTCGGGAAGCTCGGCCTCTAGGCGCTCTGCCCCGCCATTCCTGGGAGTCTGCTTCCTCTGCAGGACTCCCAGCCTTCCCTGGTAGCACCCCCCCACACTCGAATGCGCCTGCGGCTCAGGGGCCCCGAGGCCCTGCACCCACTCCAGGAGCGCCCCCTGCCCCGTAGCCCTCTAGACCTTACATGCCAACGGGGCGCCGCTGGGCACCACTGCCCACCTGTGCTCTGGGAGAGGGCCGGGGGCGCGAAGGCCAGCCCGGCAACCTGCCGGGTGCTGGCGCCCCGCCTCGGTGCAATGCCGGAGGCGGTGCCCACCAGGTTAATGCAGCGGGGAAGGCACTCGCCAGGCTTCTCACCCCCGCCTGAGCCTCGCCTTCTGGCAAAGGCGGCGCCGGCCACACCCACGTGCCGGTTTCCCACGACTCAGCCGGGAAGGAACGGAAAACCCGAGAAATCAGTCGGACCAGGCCCCGCTCATCTCTGGGCCCCAGCTACCTTGGCAAAGTGTGCCTACAGACAAAGGCAGCATCTCCAGTGTCGCCGGCCCCTTCCTCTCCCGGGCAGGACCCCAAACCCCGCACACGAATTGGAGGTACTACCCTGCCACCCCGAACCCCATCTAGGACCAAAAATGTCCCGCAGCCAAACCCCATGAGCAATTAGGTGCTGGTGCGGGCTCTGGCAGAGGCGCCCCTGCCCAGAGAGGGGGCTGTGCCACCTCAAGCGGGGAGAGGGGAGCCTCGACCACCTCTCACCCACTCCCATTTCGTTCAGAAGGAATGCGCTACACCTCGGTCCCCGTAGGCTAATGCGCACTAGGCTTCAAGGGCACTAGGTTGGGGGGGGGGGGGCGCTCCCTCAGACACCTCCCCCCAGATGACTGAAGGAGAGAACCCTCAGCCAAGGACACACGCCGTCAATCTACACCCGAAACTTTGCGGGGCTGCCAGTGTGCAGCCTCTCTAGCTGACAGGTGTGCCCTGCTACGGGGCCCACACGCGGCGGGATGGAAACTTGCGCGCGGGGGCTGGGGCTTTTTCCCCTGCGCCTGGCCGGCCGGCCGCCCTCCCGACCCCTCCGAGCCGGCTGGGGAAGGGGAGGCCGGGCCCGCAGATACATGCGGCCGTGGCCCGGCTGACCCGCAGGGCCCAGAGCGCCCAGCATCTTGGTGCCGGACAGGTGCGAACCCCTGGGCGGGAGTGGGGGAGGGAGACTCCGACCCGCCTCGTGCCCTGCACGGTCGTCCGCCCCCTAATCCATTCACAAAACAGAAGCCGCAAGGGAGGAAGGGAGGAGAGGCTGGAGGAGGAGAGGATGGAGGAAGAAAGGGAGGAGGGGTCAATGGGGAGGGGGCTGCAGGAACGACCGCCGAGAAGCCTGGAGACACTGCAGCCCTCAGCCGGCCTCCCGGCGCCGGACGCAGCGCCCGCACAGGCGACGGGGGGAGCCGGTAGGGGTCCGCCGGGCTCGGCCAGCGGCACCCCTGGAGCCCCGCGCAGCCCCCGCGCGGCGCGGCGCGGCCCGCCCCTCGGATGTGGCCGGCTGGCCGGGCCCGCGCTCACCGTGCCGCCGGCTGCCCGCGCTCCGGTGCTCAGCAGGCCCGCGGCGGCTCCATGCCCCTCCTCCCGCTCTTCGCCGTCGCCGCGCCTCTCTCTCCCCAGTGCACTGCCGCCGCCGCGCGCTCCGACTGACGAGCGCCGGCCCCACTGAGCCGCCTTTAAGTACCGAGCGCGTCCCCGCCGGGAGAGGCGCCCTCCTCCGGCCCTAGGGCCGGGAAAGTTGGGAAGAGTGGGAGGGCCCCCCCGAGGGCCGCGAGGGGCACCCCCTTATTGGCTCAGTCGGAGGGAGCTACACGCGGCCGGCGCTCGGCGGGACGCGGAGTCCCGCGTGCACGCGGCTCCAGCCGGTCTCTGCGCCCCGGGAAGGTGGGTTCTCCCAAGGCAGCCAGAGGCCGAGCCCCTCCGCGCTCGCCCCGGGGCCAGCTGCCCAGGAGGAAGCGGTCATTGTGCTCAATCTAGAACCTGGAGCGTTGTTAACTTTCAATATAACCCCTAGGGACTTCCAAAACTGTTAACTCTCCATTCCGCCTCCCCCGCGCCTAGCTTTCTAAGCCTCGACATCTACTCACTCTGCAAAACCGACGAGGCGATGGAAATCTTCCCCCGACTGCGGCACGCGGAGAGGCTGTTCGCTGTATAGGGTACTCCCTAAAACCAAGGCAGCAGAACCTTCCTGCCGGCAAAAAAAAAAAAGGAAAGAAAGCAAGCAAGCGCAGAAGAGAATAATTGTCAAATATAAAAAGACTGTTCAAAGAAGGTGTTAACAATTGTGACAAGCTTAGCTTTAGATTCCGCAGTGGGGCGCTGATGACTTTAAGGGTTTGCAAAAGCTCCAAATGTTTTTGCAGGAACCGTGGAAGTTCCGGTGTCTTAAAGCCAAAACCAATTCCTCCTCCCCTTTTCTTACACCTTTATTTCCTACATCCATAACCTCCTAAATCCCCAACTGCCCTTATAGCCAGTGGTTTCCAGGTCCCCAAAAGCTGGGGCTGGACTTGGATGAGATGGGGTGGGGTCAGGGAGAGGTGGGGGAGTTGTTAGCAGAACAAGTTTAGAACCAGTTGAATTAGAACCTGATTTCTAAATCTCGGAAAAACTTGAAGAGATAAAATTAAAGACTAGTGAAAAATGAATTTACATGTCCTCCAGACACACCTAAGATAATTTCCATCACTTCTTCCCAAGCTGCAACAAATTTACAGCAACATTAGTTGCAGTCTACAAGCTACTCCTCTTAGAAATCTTAAGGGCTAGGGCGCCTGGGTGGCTCAGGCAGTTAAGCGTCTGTCTTCCACTCGGGTCATGATCCTGGGCTCCCCACTCAGCGGGGAGTCTGCTTCTCCCTCCGCCCCTCCCCCCTGCTCATGCACCTGTGCTCTCTCTCGCTAATAAATAAATAAAATCTTTTTTTAAGATTTTATTTATTTATTTGACAGAGAGAGAGATCACAAGTAGGCAGAGGCAGGCAGAGAGAGAGGGGGAAGCAGGCTCCTGCTGAGCAGAGAGCCCGATGCGGGGCTCAATCCCAGGACCCTGAGATCATGACCCGAGCAGAAGGCAGAGGCTTTAATCCACTGAGCCACCCAGGCGCCCCAAATAAATAAAATCTTAAGAAAAAGAAATCTTAGGGGCTCAGGGACTTGCCTGCCCACCCTTACTCACGCTCATTGCTGGGTCCCTCAGGCAAACAAAGACCCCTGGCAAAGACACCTGCTTCACCCCCTCCCATCTTGCAGTACAGAAATCAAATCATTTCACACTTTGGCCTGAGAAAATCATCACTAATATGCTATATGATTTAAATATTCTTTTTTGTGTATTTTTAAAAACTAGTATTGAATCCACAATGGGAATATGTTTTGAACTTGAGACAGGCCCTAAGAAGAGCTAATAGTGCACAGGTGGAGAGAGAAGGCTTTGGTTAAGAGGAAGGCTTTGGAGTCAGTTCTGCCACTAGCTGTGTGGCACTAGCCTCAGTGTCTTCCTCCCAGAAATGGGACTGAGTATTTGACAGGGTTGTTACAAGAATTGAAGACATTGGCTGAGAGCAGGTGCTCAGTAAAAGTTAATTCCAGTTATCCTCAACCAGAGAATGGCATCTGTTTGCCAGTGTTCTGGATTCTACAAGCTCACTCTTCCAGAATGTGATCCTCGGTGACCAGAAATTCAGAGATCACTGTCAATGAAAAATACCTTGTCTCCAATACCTGTTGGACTCTCTAGAGCCCCGGGTCACCTCCTCCACATCCAGGGGCATCATCACAGAGCCAGACACTGGAGGAGCTATCTGTTCCTACCTCCCACCCAAATCTGTAATCTGCAACATTTTAGACCAGGGAAAGCAAGCAGGGATTGGGGAGGGGGACAAAAATGAATGAATCAGCCTGATGGGATGTCCCTTTAAGAAGAGTGCAGGTGCTCTGTTGTCAAGAGAAATCAGAAATCCAGATTATATATATATATATATATATATATATATATATATATATATGTTATATACATATATATGATTTTATTTATTTATTTGAGAGAGAGAGCACCAGCTGGGGGAGGGAGAGAGAAGCAGGCTTCCTGCTGAGCAGGGAGCCAGATACAGGGCTCGATCCCAGGACCCTGAGATCATGACCTGAGTCGAAGGTAGACACTCAACTGACTGAGACACTCAGGCGCCCGGAAATCCAGATTTTTTAAAAAGGTTTATTTTAGAGAGAGAGAGTGTATGCAAGCAGGGGGAGGGGCCGAGGTAGATGGAGACAAGCAGACTCTCTGCTGAACGGGGAGCTGAACAAAGAGGAGCTCGATCCCAGGACCCCAGGATCATGACCTGACCGAAATCAAGTCAGACACTTAACCAACTGAGCCACCCAGGTGCCCCAGAAATCCAGATTTTTATGTGGCATCTCCTTATTTTTTAGTGTTGGCAGCTAATTCAAATGTTGAAAAAAAAAACCCAAAAACCAGTCCACAGGCCAGGCAAAATGTGTCTGTGAGTCATATACAGCCCACTGGCTGCTTGTAAGTGACCTGTTTAGAAGCTGAGGGAATGGAGCAGCCACTTTGGAAAGATCCTGTCTGCCCTCAACACAACAGCAGCATGACTTCTCTGGGAGCAAGCTTCCTGGGGCTGTTCCAGAACTGTCTCATGCCTAGTTAATTTCTAAGGTTTCAACTTTGTCCCACGGACTTATTGCCTATCTCACTCAGTTGGCTCCAGGGAGTTTTATAGGTGGTGGGCTAGTCAATTAAAAACTCCTAAATGAACAGTGGGTCCAGATGCAATATCATTGGCTTGGCCCCTTGAATGGCTTCCCCTGAGAAGCAAATTCTCTTTTTCTGATCTGCAGGGCCAGCGACCTTGTGTTATCAGACAGCAAGGAAAGTCTTTACCTTTGTGGCCAGCCTGTGCCAGGGAGGATTTGCCTGTAATTAACATCCAGTTTGCAGTGCCCTATTTGCATTCGTCTCTTCCAGGGGAAGAGGGCAGGGGAATCTTTAAGGGGCTGATACAATAAAGCTCAAGTTTATCTCTGCTTACCACTGGGGATTTAAGAATAGGACTAATTCCATACCCACTCACTTAAAAACGTGAATTCAAAGTGCTAATAATACATTATATGTTTAAAAAAAAAAAAGAAATGCATCACCAAAAAAAAAAAAAAAAAAAGTGAATTCAGATGTTGCTGAATTGGCTATTAGATGGGTTCCAGAGGATAAAGCCTCCCTATTCGGCTCAGCAGCAGAAAATGCATGCTGCATTTCAACACCCATTTGACAAACACTGAAGACCAGCCCCGAGAGGGGAATGATGCTTTGGCACCAGGAAGTCTCAAGCTGGTCCCTGCCATCTAGACAGTCATTCATTTTGAAGACAAATACCTTGAGAAGTGGCAGTTTATAATTAGATGTTGAGAGAATCCAACTAGAAGAGTTTGAGGATTTCAGGAAAGAGATCTCTGTGAGCTGGAATGGGCTGAGCAGAGTTCCCTAGAGAACTTGAGCTGACTATGCAGAAAGACAGTAACGTTCTAGATGGGAAGAAGAGTTTAAGAACAAGAGCAGGTAGGGACGCCTGGGTGGCTCGAAGGGGCCGACTCTCGGTTTCGGCTCAGGTCGTGATCTCAGGTGGGGGGAGGTTCATCATGAGATCGAATCCCAGCACGGAGCCCCGAACCCTGAGTCAGGCTCCACGCTCCGTGGGGAGTCTGCTTGAGATTCTCTCTCAGCCTCTCCCTCTGCCCCTCCCCCTGCTACCACTCTGAAATAAATAAACCTTAAAAAAAAAAAAATTTACACTGAAGAACTTGCAACAATACCTGCTCTAGGGAGTACCTGACGAGTTGTAGCTGCTGAGGAGGAGGATGCTAAGGACAGATTCTGGAGCCGTGAGTGGCTGAATGAGGAGTTTGGATTTTATTTGGCAGTGATGGAGAATTCTTGAAGAAGTCCGAACAAGGTGGGAGTAAGTTACACGTATTGTCTGGGGACAGCTGAGCTGCAGTTTGAGGGCTCAAGAGCAGGAACAGGTGTAGGATGCATGTTGACAAGCCGATAAAGCAGAGCAAAGGGGCGCAAGGGGGCAGCGTGCTGTTGGTGCCGCCCTCAGGAAGTGTCCCTGCAGGCAGGTGGTGTCATTCTGTTGGGCACAAGTAAGGGCGGAGATGGGGGAATCATCAAGAGAAAGAGACTTCTATCGTTTGGAGGGTTCAAAGGGCCACTCTCCAAGCTTTGGCGAGTTTGAGGTAACTGAAGCTGACACAAAGATTTCACCTTTCCACCACTTTTCAAATCCAAACTTGTGAAATGCTCAAACGCCTTGCACCAAGAGGAGTCATTTAGTGTCCCTTGTCACGGCTGGGGCTTGAAGCTGCAGGACAAGTCTGCCAGGACCCAGGTGCCGCTCCACTGCACTCCTAGTGAGTGACAGGGTGGTGGGGGGCGGAGGGGCTTTCTAGTGCCACAGTGCACCCCCCCAGCCTCTGACCTCACGCTTCAGTGCTCCTCGATGGCGATGGCGTGCAGCCCAGTGCTTCCAGCGAAGCAGAGCAGAATGGGGGATGGCAGCAAAGCCAGCGCTCCAGGCTCCATCCCATCAACTTCTCTGCGCTGACCATAATCAAAACCTCTTGAAGCTAATGAAGGTGAATTTAAACTGGCCTCCAAAGAATAGCAGGTTTTGTCCCCCCAGCTGACTAAACAGGGCTTCCTCTTCAAGGCAGCTTAATCTGCAACACTAGTTAATACATAATTCCAAGTGGAAAGTATGTGCCTTGACGACAGCAAGGCAGCTACGAGCCAACAAAGTCATCCTTTCATAACTTGCCCCTCTTACCGACAAGTACTCTGTAATCAGTACCCTTTCTGGGGGCTATGTTTGACGAAGCAGGTGTAAGGACTTTTTGGTCCTGCAGTTACAATGGTGAGATTTTAACTCCAGTCTCTCACTCTCTCTCTCTCCCTCCCTCCCTCCTTGGATGGAAGAATCGTTTTCATTTCAAATTAAGGGGCCTCTGCTCTGCTGGTGGCCAAGCAGTCAGTCCCTACTAAGGGGCCAGATTCTTTTATGCTGGCTGGAAGGTCAGGATTAGGAGGGCACACCAGAACGAACTGAATATCAAACCAGACCTAGAGATGGTTTTCTTGGAATCCTGAACAGCAGAAGCTCTTCCCGGCCATTTTTCCTCTCTCTCCTTCTCCTAGGTGAATTCAGGGGAAAAAAAAAAAAAAAAAAAAAAAATCCAGAGGGCGATTTTCAACCATAATCTCCTTCTTGTTGGGATATTGTGCAGCTACTAAGAATTATGCTCATGAAGAGAACATAGGAATCTGCCAAAATGCTTCTGACGCAAGGTTAAGTAAAAAAGGCAGGATACAAAATCCTTATATATGAATGACTACATTACATTTACGTTCTTGTTTCCTTTTAAATCCTATAAATGAAAAGGCAAGAGAGAAGTTCACCCAGATTATCAGGATCAGGTCTTGTCTGGGGTAGTGGAACAATAGATTTTTCTCTCTTTGCCTGTCTGTAGTCTCCAAATTTTCTATTAATAAATATAATAATTTTGTAATAAAAAGGTATTTTTTAATTATATAAATCCTAAATTTATAGAATTTCCTTCTAAGCTGGGGCTAGGTGGGGTATAGTCTATATCATACACGGGTTCAGGTAAAAAGGATTTGGAAACCTCAGGAAAGAAAGCAGTAAAGGGGCACCTGGCTGGCTCAGTCAGCGTACCTGACTCTTGATCTTGGGGTTGTGAGTTCGAGCCCCACATTTGGTGTAGGAATTACTTAAAAAAAAAAAAAAAAAAAAAAAAAGAGCAGTCAAGTCAGGAGGGCCAAGATATAGATAGGATTAGTGGTAGTCAAAACGTGAGTAGTTTGCTTTATTTAAATCCTTTCCAGTGATCCTTTGAGAGAATTTAGCGGAGAAAGAAGGAGTATGCATAGCTGTGCTAGCTCATCCAGCACCTTCAGTGAATTATAAAAAGTCTTCCTCTTGGCAGCACAGCCGGGAGCCACGGCACATGGTTTGCGCGGCACACCCCAGCTGGTGTCAGCCCCCATTTACCCCCTCATCCAGGATCATGGTGATTCTGGGTAAGGGAGGGAGGCACACATGAAGGTGGGCTCTAGGTGGACCCTGAAATGATGCTTTTTCTGGGAAAAAAAAAAAAAAGGATATCCAAGAATGATAATGTCAACAGCTTTGCACTGAGGCTGGAGGAAGGCCCAGGAAGAGGTTCTGCTCTAGGTGTTGTCAACTGCCCCCCCACACCCACATGGGCACAAAACTCACTGTACCCAAAATGGACACATGCACACTTGCTCATTACACAAGCACACACCCACTTTCTGGACTTTAGTAGAGCACAATCCCAGTCTACCTTCCCAGCCACTGTATCAGGAGGAGGGAAACAGATCGCTTAAGGTAAACTTGTTCCAAATTCACTTGGCCCTTGTTACAATAACATCAACAACAGTATTTAAATATGCTGGCATTTCTGCTTCATGTCCTCTTTCTTGATGAAAGACATCATTAGTCACTGTCACAGAGGAGGTCCAAAGATGGATCCTCCATAAAAGCAATTAGAGAAGAGCCAAGGGTGGGGGCAGTTCCCATCAACTCCTTCATGGGGAAGGACCTTCCCTCACGAAGCATGCCCTACTATCAGATTTTTTTTTTGCTAGGACACCCCCTTAACACACACACACACGCGCTCACACCCTTTTCTCCCAAGGTAAACTAATGCAGAGGTTTTGGCATCTGGCTGCTGCACATTAGACTTTTAAAACCTTGGAGCTTTTTACAAAACACTAACGCCTGGACCCTATCCCAGATCAATTTAGAATCACTGGGGGTGAGCCCCAGGCTTGATTTTTTTTTTTTTTTTTTTAAATTCCTTAGGTGATTCTACTATGTATCCAAGGTTGAGAACAAACACATCCTGACGAGGCTGAGATTTGCAAGCGCATTTCTGGCTCCTGGAGGATGGCGGAGAGCCAGCCAATCCCAGAGGTGACCTCCAGAGCATACAAGTGTCTGTCTATTTTCCTCCAGCATCATTTTCCTCTGCCACACCTGTCTGAATTAACTGACTTTAAAAACTGAACAAACTGAACAATGAACGAAGGAGCTACCAAGCCTGAAGGAAAAAAAGAAAAGGAGAAAGGGAGAAACACAGAGGACAGGACCAGATGGGCAGGATCAGTCCCCACATCTCGGCAATATACCTGGAATTGGACTGACATCGTCTTTTTGCTGGCAAAGGTGCTGCCTGCCTTTTCTAGGAGAACTGGGGGGTGGGGGGAAGCCAGCCAGCCCTTGTCAATGGAAGGACAGAGCTGCCAAAACCTGACTTGGGTTACCTTCCAGTTTCTAAACAAAAGAACTTCTGCACTTTAGGGGCTTTTCTTACCCAAAGGATGGGTTAGAGTAACGGGTCTGAGCTGCTTTCTTTTGGGGCATGGAGTCCCCATGACCATCTCTCTCCCTTGGTCCTGGCCTTGGCTGGGGAGAAATACCCAGGTGGTTGATGCTACAGCCTCCAACCCTGATGCTCACAGTTTCTTTGAGGGAGTTCGCTGGGGGTGGGGGTGGGGGCGCTCACCCCTCCCCCACAGCTCTCTGAGGCATCAGCACCACCATTCTTTCAGCAAAGACAGCCTAATTTCAGGCTGGCCCTTCTCTAGGATTAATATGGTCACTATAGGATCTGAAGTTTTGAAAGTGGTGTGTGGTCTAATAAAGGTGTGTTGTATGTTGGGGTGGGGGAGGGCGGAGACGATTGTTCAAGTTCTAGAGACTCTGGAAGTGCGGAGCAGGTGGCTTTGTTCTCCCCAGCGCCAAGCTACCTCCGCGTGTAATGACTGGGGCTGTACATCAGAAAAGCCCCACCCAGGCACCATTCCAACCAGGCTTCAGCTCCAAGGCAGAGAACGAAGATTAAATCTTACATCATTTAATAAGCCACTTAAAGCCCCCCCACTCCCCTCCACTTTCCCCAGCTCCCTGGCAGAGAGGGCGCTCCTACAGCTCGGGAGCTCCCTGCAAACTGCCCTCTGCTGACACCCACAGCTCTCCCACAGCTGCTCTTGGGGGGAGGCAGGCACTGGCTGACCAGCGGCGGCGGAGCTAAAGAACTAGCGAACAGAGGAACAAGGTTCTCTGCCCTCGTGCACTCATATCTCCCCTTCCTTTGTCTCTTCCCGTTTGTAAAAACGTACGTGTCTGGACCTTATTTCTCTCTTCTGCAACAGAGGACTGTTCGTTCCAGTCTCATTTTTTTCTCTCAAGGGAGGGTATGGGATAGAGCTATCAATGTATACAAGCAAGGAATACAGATGCGACAGATCACAGTTTAAAAGGATCCATTGTGATCATTCTGAACATGCAATCTGAGAACTGACATCCTGCTTCCAGGAGATGAAAGGGTAAAAAAAAACAAACCAAAACAACAGCAAACCTTCAAAGGGGACATATCTGGGCTCTGATTGGATCTATGGGAAGACTTTCCATACTTTCTGTGTTGTACACACCTCTGCTCCCAGGGAGGCCGTCTTGGGTGTCTGCTACCTTAGCCACCCCCAGAAAGAAGAAAAAGCCTTTAAACAAGCAATTTATGACAGCTGTTCAAGTATACGAGCAGGAGGGCTGGGGAGCTTCAGCAGATCTCATCTCTAGCTGCTGGGCCAACAACGAGGTCAAACATGAGACACAGAACAAGTTCTGGTGTCTCAGTCTGGGTTTGGTGTGCGAGGACACTGCTCGGAGGGAATCACGGCTGATGTTTCACTTGACGTAGGTCGTCCATTTAAACAAGCAGGGAACCACTTTCCTGATCCTCACTTATATTAAGAACATTTTTTTTTTCTTTCACCATTTGGAAATAGAGTATCTATGGAGAAGAGCAAAGTGTGGTGGTTAAAAGCCCAGCTTCGGGAGCCAGACTGCCTGGGTCCAAATACTGGTTTAGCTACTTATCACTGGGTATGTAATCTAGGGCGAGTAATTAGCCTCTTGGGTGCCTCACTTTTTCCATCTGTAAAACAGGGATAATAATAATACCTACCTCACAGGCCAGGTGGGAGGATTTAGTGGATTAATAGATCTCAAATGCACGGAAGAGCACAATAAGCTCTTTATAGTGTGAGGATTCTGTTCAGTGATGTAGAGCTACAGCAGTCGTTTGCTCTGCGTGTTACAAGATGAACTTGATGCTTTGAGGGGCCATGAGACCCAGTGTCCTCAGTCTGGTTTGGGAACCGTGGTCCTTATCCTGGGGACACTGCAAACCCCTTGAGAGGGCATCCCCGAACACCCAGGGCACAGTCTCAGAACTGAGAGTCCGGTAAAAATTGTTTTTGGTTTTTGGTTTTTGGTTTTTAGTAGGCTGTATGCCCAGCCCGGGGCTTCAACTCACAGCCCCTAGATCGAAAGGTGCCTGTTCTGCTGACCGAGCTAGCCAGGTATCCCTGGCAAGAATCCTCTTTAGTAGACCTGCAGGGACTCAGGGTTTCTTTCCAGGACCCGTCCTAATAAGCCGGTGAGTGTACTTGCAAAGTGTGTCGTTACGCCCCCATCGGTGGTTTGGGTATACAGAACACTCCAGCTCCTACGGCTTGCCCAGTCCTTGAATTATTTAGAGCACGGTCTCAACACTTTTGCTGTGGACTGAACCTATATCTCATGGGTATTAAAGCAATGCCGACTGAGGAGAGGGGAATGTAGATCAGCACACACTTTTTGGCCGACATTGTGGTACTAACATTTAAAAATGTCCGAAGCCTGGCTCCTGGCAGGCTCAGGAGGTAGAGCATGCAACGCTTGATCTTGGGGTTGTGAGTTCGAGCCCCACACTGGGTGTCAAGATTAAGTTAAAAATAAAATCTCTAAAAAAAAAAAAAATAACAATGTTCAAAGCAGCATGATCCAACATTTAGACCTCTTAGGACCTATCCTGTAGAAACGCTTCAGTATGCAAAGAGTTAGGTTGAGAATTCCCAAAGAATCACTGGAAATTAGAAACAGCTCAATGGGCCATCAAGAAAACAAATGCTTATACCAGCTATAGCTCACCTACACTGCAGGACACATGCGCCATCGCAAAGGACAGGGAGCTGGAAGTAGTGACAGGACAGAATCTCCAAGATATAAAACTAAGAAAAAAAATATGCAGGACACTATTTATGGTTCAATCCTATTTTGGCTTTTGAAAGCAGTAATGCAGGCCTGTATTCATTTCGGAGAAGTGTGAGAGGTGAGAAAGATCTGAAGGGACATCAACGACACTGCCAGTGGTAATCCTGGGGTTAGACTGGAGGTGAAATTGGGCGCATTTTTCTTTTTTTTGTTACCTATGTATTACATTTGTTACAGTTTATGTAACATATGTGATCGGAAAACACACTCACACACCCAGAAGCAGCCAGGTATCCATACTTGAGGGCTCTGTCGCTGGCGGGCATCCTCAGAGGCAGCCTGGGGCAAGCACAGGGGTCTTGGTAGCTGCCCCTCAGCAAGTGTGGGCAGACATCAAACTCTATCTTCACGGGACACACGTGCTGAGGCTCACCTGCATATATGAACTGTGAGTTTTCTTCCCGAACTGTGCTCTATACTCATTTGGGGGGGGGGGGCAGGGAGAGGCTCTCTAGTATTTAACAGAGGTTCGAGAGTCTAGCTGAGACCCAGAAGACGTGGGGACAAATCCCACCACAGGGGAATAACAATAGCTGGCCTCCCTGTTTCACAAGGCTGTCGTGAGAAGCAGAGGAGGTTTCGGATACAAAACGATTTTCCAAATGACAAGGAACTCAGAGCAACTGCTCTTCCTATTCGGTGCCCCATGCAGCCTGCAGAGGGTCACAGGAGGGAGGACAGTCCCTGAGCCCTCCTGGCAGCACAGAGCTCCAGAGTCCGGAGGAAAAACCATAGGGAAGGACAACAGCGGACGACCCTCCACAGCAGCAGGCAGGGCCCCTTTCAGGGCTGGTGGTGAGGGTCTGCGTCCCCTCCTCACCTGCCAGCACGCAGCCCTGAGCCCCGCCAGCAGGGAGGAGTGCCCATGGCCGGCGCCCCGGAAGACAGCTTCTCAGCCCCCAGCAGCACCTCCGTTCCCAGCTGGGGTGGCGCACACTGCAGTCAGCCGGAGGCATGTGACTACAGAACGTCTGTGGCTGCAGGACTCGCTGGAGGACACAGCCAGGCTCTCACGGGTCCTGCCTGCTGTGGCCCGGGAGCTGTCAGGCACCAGCGGCTACCGCTCACACCCGCCTGGAACTCCGCTCCCTCTCCCCTCCTCGCCCTTACCACAGACATTCCAGCTGAGATGCTGCATTTCTGTGCAAAAAGACTACAGAAGCCAGTCGGGTTTTATAGAGGTCAGATGAATCATCCCCCAACTCACTCCTCCCAACTGAACCACTTTCAGATGCCTCAGCCATCCCCCCACCTCTGCCGAGCATCTCAGGCAGCAGGCAGGCAAGGCTCTCCCAGACCAAGGGTGCAGGGAGGGGGTAGATGAGGGCAGATCCACACATTTGCTTTCCAGAGAAGGGGGGTGGTGAAGAGATGGGGCTTACCACTTCATTGTGATGGAGAAAAAAAAGTGGCTGGGTACAAAACCCCTTCGGGCTAGAGGCATTTCCCATATCACAGCATTCATCCATGTGGCCGCAAGCACTTGACAAAAAAAAGCTGAAGGGGCTGCCCCCCTCCCTTGCTGAGAGCGGTCCACAAGGCTCCACCAGTCCAGCGCCCCACACCCTGCCCCATAAGCTCCCCTTCCCTCGTGCTCACTCCGCTGGAGCCCACCTGGCCTCCAGCCCCATCCTCAAATCTGCCGGACACACTGTCAGCTCCGGGCCTGTGCACTTGCCGTTCGCTATGTCTCGAATGCTCTTCCCCCAGAACATCTTCCTGGTCACTCCCTCACCTCCTTCTGATCTTTACACAAATACCAACTTCCCAGTGAGGCCTTCTCTAAACAACTGATCTAAACGTACAGCCCCCATCCCCCTACACTCTGCATCCACCTTCCTGACTTAATTTTCCTCCACAGCATTTAACCTCACTTGACATTGTGTCTCCTGTATTGTTTATCTTCTTTACTGTCTGTCTTCTTCCAGTACAGTGAGAGCTTCCCCTGAGGCAGGGTTCGGTCTGCTTTGTTCACTGTAGTGCTCTCAGTGCCTGGCACGGCATCTGGCACACAGTAGGTGCTCAGTAAATGGCTGTCACTGTTGCTTTAATTTCCTCTGCTAACCTCCAGTCCCTGGCACCTTGGCCCTTCTACGTAGATGGGTGAGCAGAGCCACAGGAAAGGTGAAGGGATGGAGGAGAGAGGTGAAGAAAGGAGAGGAGTATTAGCAGGTATGGAGAGATGTTAAGGAGCAAAGTGAAGGTCAGGAGATTTCTGATTAAGTAACAGAGGGCTTGTAGAAGGGCACATGCCAAGCAGGAGGAACCACATGGCAGGGAAGGAGACCCTCCAGAAAATGATCTAGGAAGTCACCTGAACAAGCAGTTGAGGCTCAGGAAGTAGATGTGGGGCTTGGCTGCAGCCTTGTCTCTTGCTATTGAGCCATCCTCTGTAGGCCAGGGAGCTGTGGACAGCAGGCCTGGAAACAGGAGCAAGAAACCGGGAAGGGAAAGAAGGGAGAGAAGGCAGGACAGGGCCAAGTAAAAGACCACGTGGATGATCCAGGGGAGTCTGTGTGGCAGACAGCTGGGCAGTGGAAGGGACCAAAAAGGGGAGAGGCCAAGACAAGTTCAATAGGACACATAAGGGAGCAGACTGGAAGGGCAGCAGAGAGAAGGTGGCCTTGAAGGAGGGCAGAGGTGGGAGCAAGCCTGAGGACATTGCTGTTACATATTCCATAGAACCAGACACACCTCACAGGCCCTGTGGATGGAGGTGTCACTGCTGCTCCTGCCACTGGCCATGGAGTTCCGTGCCTCTTTCTTTCTTTCCTTTTTTTAGTGTTATATTTTTATTAACCTGAAGTTCTTTTTTTTTTTAAGTTTACTTATTTTTTTAGTAACCTCTATAGCCAACGTGGGGCTCAAACTCATGACCTCGAGATCAAGAGTCGCATGCTCCTCTGACTGAACCAGCTAGGTACCCCTATCCTGAAGTTCTTAATTCTCATGCTCTTTCCCAAGGATGGGATTTTATATATATAAATACAATCAATCAATCAATAAATAAATAAATAAAAAATTAATTTGTAAATATAAATTTGGAAATTTTTAAATATTTTGGTCATGTTTAGGAGGGGTTACACTATGGTGTCTTTCCCTTGAATTTGGTAACAAGGTCAGAAAAGGTCACTCTCTGAAATGGAATCCATCAAAATCAATAAAGAACAGACGCTTTTAGCCACCTGCCAAATAATCCAAATTAAGAGGCAATTTATAAACGGATATACAGGGACTAGAATGCTTCTTGAGGCACTCCCTAGGAGAATAGGTTTTGAGACTAGAGTTTCCCAGTCTAAGCAAGGTGATCAATTAGGATCTATCTTCAGAACTGGAATGCATTTAATGCAAACGAAGTTGTAAGTTAATCTAATCATAACATATCCAATCTAATGAACTAAAGTACATTGTATGGAGTCTAGTTAAGGGCATGCCAAGAAACAAAAATTTTCAGGGTATATCCAGCTAGTTCAAAGGAGATTCTTCTCTGATCTAAAAGCCCCAATCCTGATTTTCTAGACATCCTGATTTGGAGAATGGAAACAAATCCAGCTCCCCTAGCTGAATGATACTATTTCTCAAAAACATGTAATTGCCTTTGTTCTAATTCTTTGCTTACTAAGCTAGCTTATGAGCTGTGTCTGTAAGAAGGCCGCTTTATTTATTTATTTAAAGCATATTTATTTAAGTAGGCTCCATACCCACCGTGGGGCTTAAACTCACGACCCTGAGATCAAGAATCGCACGCTCTTCTGCTCAAACCAGCCAGGCGCCCCAGAAGGCCACTTTATTTAAAGGAATGCCCACCACAAAGGTTCTAAGCTAAGAACCTCCTCTGTAATCTGGCCAGAGAGAAATAGCCTGTTGTTAACTGGCACGTGGGCATGCTCGTACAAAGCTCCTTCAGTCACCTGGGAGTTTTGGGAAGTTGTGTTTTGGTTGCCCTAGGCCTGGTTACCCCAGGGAGTGGAGATAAAATTGGGTACCTAGCTCTGCAAAGCTGAGGACTGGTCAAGAAGCTCTGGGTTAACCTTGTGTCAAGGTGCTGACATCAGGGAGGGCTTGTCCGAAGCAGTCAGCCTGTTTCTCCTTTGTGTCTTCTCTCTCTTTTTTAAAGATTTTATGTATTTGGGCGGGGGGGGGAGGGGGAGAGAATGCAAGCAGGGGGAGGGGCAGAGGGATAAGCAGACTCCTTACTGAACGGGGAGCCCAATGTGGGACTCGATCCCAGGACCCTGAGGTCATGACCTGAGCCGAAGTTGGGTGCTTAACCAACTGGGCCACCCAGGTACCCCTTTGTCTTCTCTTTTAGCTGCAATCAAATTTAGTGGCCACAATATATAAATAAAGAGGAGTCCACAGTGCTACATCTGACATGATTTCAATAAACATGGCATCACGTCACCAATATACTACCCACTTTTAATCAACCCATTGTCTAAGCATCCCTCCCTCAAGAAGTAGAGGACCAAATGCAAAATATAGACTCTCTCATCTGAGATGTTTGCAGCTCTTTTGTCCTATAATCAGGGCAACTTAGTGAAAATAGTAGCAGAGAGAGCTAAGAAAACAGCTCAGGAGGACAAACAAAGGGCTTACCCTTCATCTCTGGAAGATTCAACCAGCTTGACGCTCTTTTCTGGAGATCAAATCCTCCTCAGTGCCATAGCTTTCCATCTCAATAGCAGAAGACCAGATTCAGACCTGTTCTCTCTAGCCAAAAAAATTTTATTCCATTTTGCATGTTTCGATAACAGTTTCCTTCCCCTCCCTGCCTCCAAATGCATTTCTGTGCTCTGATCTGCCTCTTGAGCAGCCAAGGATGACTAGCTCTGGCTGCTCCTCATTAACACAAGGAAGAACAATCTCACCACGGAAGAATATCAAGATATGTGACACATGTGCCACTCAGGAGGGTGATCAACCTCTTCAGTTCAAGTGACAAGAAAAGAATGGCCAATTAGTCAAATTCTACCAGACATGTTAAAAATTACACTTCCATCAAGTAGACTTCTTCTCTAAATGCTACAGGACACTGAAAAATGTGCAGATAAATGAGATTTGTAATCTTTTGTCTTCTAAGGACACATGCTTCAGGCCAGATGCAGAATGGCTAAATGGATGCTTTAGGAAGGTCAGCCTGAAGACACAGATGACCAGAGACATAAAGCCATCCAGGGTCAGCCATATTGCCTGCACCAAAGAGGCAGTGGGGCCACCTGCTGGAACGTTTGGGCACTGCTCTGGCTGCTTGGTCCTCTACCTCCTTGACGTCCTTTGAGCTAGGTCTATGGCAGGACTACAATCTTTTTCTCCAGCTTCTGTGGTGGGAAGAGGAAATTTCTCATTATTTCATCCAGCTCTTCGAGGGCCAGCTGGGCATGAAGCTTGGCCACGTCATCAGGCTCCAAGCGCACCACGTGTTTCAGCAGGTGGTAAAGATCCTTGAGGACATCCCTCAGCACCTGAATGAGAGAAACAGGATCGTGATTGCCTACTGTGCCAAAATTTCTCGGAACGACCTAACTTCTGCTGGAGAAGTTCTTAGAGGAAACTCACAGGCTCCCTGAAGATTATACATGGCCTCCTCAGATGGAAGGAGCAGTAGCTGTACTGAGACAGGCTTCCTTTTGTGCTTCTCATGACCCCTGACACCTCACGACACTGGCCTTGGGAGCTGCTACTCCCTTTTATCCCCAGGCCAAAGTAGAGATCCCAGGCCCTTTCATTCCCTCCCAAAGCATGGCACAGACCTCAGGATCACAGACAAGTCATGGTGCCCAGGCAGGGTTACTCCAGAGCATAATTACCAGCATCTTCCTCTCAGGCTCCCACAAAGCTCTCTGCGGACACCCATCTGTGGACATTTATCTTATGAGACCCAGAAGGCTATCTCTGCAACAAGCATGCCTTTCATTGCCACTGCTTTAAAAATTTTTCATCCCAGTTCCATCTCCATACCCTTCTTCAAGTCACTGTAATTTTTTTTTTAATTGCAACGTTGCAACAGAAAACAAGGGAGAGCTGTATAGATAGAGCCACACCCATCTTTCCCGTCCAATGCTCTCATCTTAGGCTCTGGTATGGAACTGGGAGGGTGCCAAAGCACCTACTCCCAGGAGCTCCTAATTTCCTCCCAAATCCTCCTGGCTTTGGAGTTACAACTTTTAGCAGGAAAAAGGTTTCAAAAGAACAGGTAAACTCAGAATTAGAGGCCTTAGGGATCAGCTGGCCAAACCAGAGATGAAGACACTAGGTCACAGGGGTCACATGACTTGTCTACGGCTCCCTGTGAAATTACTACTGGTCTAGGGCTCTTTGCCTCAAAAGCTACTATTTTTGGATCAGGTACTGTACGAGGTATTTTTCATATATTATCCAATTTTTATGCAAGTCATATAAAGGAAAGATATTAGCCCTATTTTACAGATGAAAATGTAGAAGATTAGAGGGTTACATAACATCCCAAGATTACTCAGCTAAAAAAATGGGGGAGCCAGATTTTAAACATCCAGAGCCTGTGTTCTTATTTATTTTTATTGAAAAGGTAATACAGTACAAAAAAGCACATATTAAAAAATAATATGGAGGGAAGGGGTGCCTGGGTGGCTCCGTCGGTGAAGTGTCTGACTCTTGATCTCAGCTCAGGTCTCAATCTCAGGGTCGCGAGTTCAAGCTCTGTGTTGGACTCTACATTGGGTGTGAAGCCTACTTAAAAAAAAAAGTCTCGGAGCACCTGGGTGGCTCAGTAGGTTAAAGCTTCTGCCTTTGGCTCAGGTCATGATCGCAGGGTGCTGACATTGAGCCCCGCATCGGGCTCTCTGCTCAGCAGGGAGCCTGCTTCCCCCTCTCTCTCTGCCTGCCTCTCTGCCTACCAGTGATGTCTCTCTGTCAAATAAATAAATAAAATCTTAAGAAATAAAAAAATAAAAAAGTCTCAGGCACCTGGGTGGCTCAGTCGTTAAGTGTCTGCCTTTGGCTCGGGCCCTGATCCCAGAGTCCTGAGATCGAGGGTCCTGAAATGGAGCCCCTCGTCGAGCTCCTTCCTCAACAGGGAGCCTGCTTCTCCCTTTCCCACTCCCCCGCGCTTGTGTTCCCTTTCTCACTGTGTCTCTGTCAAATAAATAAATAAAATCTAAAAAAAAAAAAAAAACACCCAAGAAAACAAAGTCTCTCTTCTACTCCAGGCTCTTAGTTTCCTTTCTCAGAGAATATCATGTTTAATTGTTCTAGGTATAGTTAACCATATATATGTATGTGCCTTCCCCCACCCTTTAAAACCACAGACTTGTATTTTATGCTGTTATATGCCATCATCCCCGCTGACTTATTCTATTTTGAAGATCTTTTGTATAATTGGCAAATACAGAAATACTTTTTAAAAAAATGGCTGCATAGGACAAATGTCACACAATTTATTTTTCTGCCAATGAAACTCATTTTTTAATCTTTTGATATTGCAAATATTGCTGCAGTAAACACTCTGTTACCTAAGTCTTTCCAGACATGAACAAGTGTATCTACAGGATTAATATCTAGAAATGGAATCTTTGGGTCAAAAGGTAATCCACATATAAAATTGTGACAAATGTAGCCAGAGAGTTGCAATAATTTACATTTCCATGTAACACTATATTCTCATCAGTGCTGTGTACTGTTAATTGTTTATCTTTGCTTATCCACTAAGTGAAAAATAGCATCATGCTGTTTTAAATTTGCATCTAATAAATAAACGGTTTTTTTTTTCTGGTATGTGTAACTGAACTTTGCCTTACTGATTTGTAAGAGCTCCTTGTATACAAAAAAAGGTCTATTACTTATTATATAAGTCAAAAATATTGTCATAGTTGGCATTTTTTCTTTGTGAAATTTTTTTCCAGTGGAGAAATCTGCATTTTTGATGTAGTTAAATTTATTAATTTTTCCTTTATGGTTTCTGGATTTTGTATTTTGCTTGGAAGAGGACCTATAATCTTAACTACTATGCTATGCTGTATTGTTTCTATTTATTAATAATGCCACCTAACATGAATCAAGTTGGGTTTATGTCACTATATGCAAGCATCTCTGACAATAATTGGTCCAAAAGGTCTCTAAAACTTTTCCTCTCACCACTTTGTTTTATTTATTTTTAAAGGATTGTTTCTTTTTTTATTTTATTTTTTTAAAGTAGGTTCCATGCCCAGTGTGGGGCTTGAACTCATGACCCTGAGAGCAAGGGTCACATGCTCTACTGACTGAGCCAACCAGGCGCCCCTCTCTGTACTTTGGAACTTCATGCAATGAAGGTTATGAAGTCTATGCCAATGTATAATTTCCAAAAAGGAGGAATATCAGAAAAAAAGAAATAGGAAAATATAGACATTCAACCATTTTTTCACTTTTGTGAAAACCATGTAATAAATATATATAATAGCCTATGTACTATATAAACATGGACTGTCTCTGAAAAAAAAATATATTAAAAAACTGGCTGCCTTGGGCACCTGGGTGGCTCACTCGGTTAAGTGTCTGGCTTCAGCTCAGGTTGTGATCCCAGGGTCCTAGGATTGAGCCCGGCATCAGGCTCTTTGCTCAGTGAAGGCTGCTTCTCCCTCTGCCTCTGCCTGTTTGTACTCTCTCTCCCTCTCTGTCAAATAAATAAATAAAATCTTAAAACAAATAAACAAACAAAAAATAAACAAAACTGGCTGCCTCCAGGGAAGGTAACTGGAGAGGGATATGGGAGAATTATATACTCTCGTACCTTTTTAATATTGTATTTTATGAATATATTATCTACTAAAGAATAAATCAGCTTTTTACTTAACTGAATTAACTACTAGGCAAAGTTTTTTTTTTCTTAAAGATTTTATTTATTTATTTGACAGAGACACACAGAGAGAGGGAACACAAGCAGGGAGAGTGGGAGAGGGAGAAGTAGGCTTCCCGCTGGGCATGGAGCTGGGCACAGGTCTCGATCTCAGAACCGTGGGATCATGACCTGAGCCAAAAGGCAGACGCTTAACAACTGAGCCACCCAGGAGCCCCTATGTAAAAGTTTTCCATAACACCATTTGATTAAGTAGAAGAGATAAAGAACCTGATTTTAAAGGCTTACTGTCTGGTAGAGAAGGTAAGTCATACACATAAATAAAGATTACAGAACAAAATACAGTAAGTGTCCTAACAGAGCACAGAGAGAGTATGAAGAAAGGTTATAGGAAACAAGAGGTCACATTTTAGGAAGAGGAAGTAGACTGGAGATGGTGAGCAGAAATGACAGGAACTCATGCTACTCCTGGCCAGTTTCTCACTCAATAAAAACTAAAAATTCTAATAACATCTTTTGAAACAATGCCAGACAACCAGGCTCGCCTCATGGGTGTGTGACCTGAGCAGTCACATTAGGTCCCCCAGTCAAGAGGCCACATGCTTGCCTCAATGATCTGCTATGGTCATCTTAAAAATCTTTTCTTTTTTAAGATTTTATTTATTTATTTGTCAGAGAGAGAGAAAGAGAGAGCGCGAGAGCACAAGCAGGGGAGCGGCAGGCAGAGGGAGAAGCAGGCTCCCTGATGTGGGACTCAATCCCCGGACCCTGGGATCAGGACCTGAGCCAAAGACAGATGCTTAACTGACTGAACCACCCAGGTACCCGGTTATCTTAAAATTCTTAATAATTGTATCTTCGGATTTGTATTTTGTAAGGGAAGTACCGTGGGACAAAGGAGCCTCAGTGTGAGCAGATAAGCTAGGCCCGACATGTGTGTCCCCCATTCTCTGCCAGTGCATCCCATACACAGCGTCTGCTGTGCCCCATGAGCACAGAATTCTGAGGGACCCATGATGTGTGGCAGTTCAGCAAGACCTGAGGCCAGTAAAAGGGCAGCATGTTTGTTATATTCATGACGGAGCACATGGAGGAACTGAGAGCCCGGAGAGGCCATACTTTTCATTTGAACCAGAACTTGCTTCAAACACAGAAAAGACAATGGCTTTCTAAGAAACACGGATGAGTAAGGTATCCTGTAATATCCTTCATGTTTGGCCAGCCATTTACTCTGAAACTGATGATATACAGGAAATAGGACAATACACAATTCTTTGTTCCTTTCAGTCCTTTCTTATTCACCAGTAAAGTGAAGGTCAAGAGCGCTGGCTGAATGTGCACATATCAAGAAGTGAAATAAAAGCAGATGAGCTAGTTTTGTGCAGTTTCCACTGTTCTGCTAAGAAGGAAATACGTATGCGTGTATAAGCTACAAGACACAATTTGTGTAATTTTGGTGATTCCACATATGAGTTAAATGCTTTTTTTTTTTCTTTAAGATTTTATTTATTTATTTATTTGGGAGAGAGAGAGAGAGAGAAAGTGCGTGGACACACTGGAATGGGGGCTGGGGGGCAGGAACAGAGGGGGAGGGAGAGGGAGGGGCAAAGAATCCCAAGCAGACTCAGTGCTGAGTGTGGAGCCCAATGGAGGGCTCAATCTTGTGACCCTGACACCATGACCTAAGTGAAAACCAAGAGTTGGACACTCAACCGACTGAGCCACCCAGGTGCCCGGTGAGTTAAATGATCTTATATTTGCATTTAAAATTGGCATTGCACAATATAAAGATGAAGTGTTAAAATTTGTGCCAATAATTTCACATTTAAAATTTTCTCTACTTAGGGCACCTGGGTGGCTCAGTCAGTAAAGTATCTGCTTTCAGCTCAGGTCATGATCTCATGGTCCTGGGACTGAGTTCCGCATTGGGCTCCCTGCTCAGCTGGGAGTCTGCTTCTCCCTCTCCCTCTGCTGCTCCCCTTGCTTGTCCTCTCTCTCTCTGTTAAATAAATAAAATCTTTTTTTTTTTTTTTAAGATTTTATTTATTTATTTGTCAGGGAGAGAGAGAGCACAGTCAAACGGAGAAGCAGGCTCCCCACTGAACAGGGAGCCCGATGTGGGACTTGATCCCAGCACCCTGGGGTCATGACCTGAGCCGAAGGCAGACGCTTACCGACTGAGCCATCCAGACATCCCAAATAAATAAAATCTTAGGGGCGCCTGGGTGGCTCAGTGGGTTAAAGCCTCTGCCTTCAGCTCAGGTCATGATCTCAGGGTCCTGGGATCGAGCCCCGCATCGGGCTCTCTGCTCAGCAGGGAGCCTGCTTCCCCCTCTCTCTCTGCCTGCTCTCTGCCTACTTGTGATCTCTCTCTGTGTCAAATAAATAAATAAAATC
>CM052888.1:14929698-15094179 GCA_028534135.1 Potos flavus
AAAAAACTTTCTGTTTATATACCATTAACAGCATGTTTTCCTTATTTTTTTGAACCAGGGATCCCACATATTCACTTTGCACTGGGCCCCGCATACTATGCAGTTGGGCCTGCAGACAACTCTCACTGCTCCTTGCCTGGTGTCACCACATAAAGTATCTGAATACTATGGGCAAATGTCACAGAGATGCTGCCCCATGTGTGGGGCAACTGTTTCTGGGTTTTCTCAGGGAGCTGCTGAGATGTAAGAGGAGTGGGTCTCCTAGCACAGGCGCAGGCAGACTGGGTGAAGGGGTGGGGGTGCTATCCCCACTGCCCTTTGGTAACCTCTCTTTCCTCGAGGCTGGCAGTGTGAATAGGAGAGATGATTCCCGAAAGACGATGACTCCCTAGAGCTACTGCCTCATGATTACTCACTCATCCAATAATCATTATTAAGGGTCTACTTCGTGCCCAGGCAGTGTGCTGGTGATAAAAGGATGAATAATGCCCGAACCCTACCCTCTGGCAGCTACAGCCTAGCGGGGAGGCAGTCTCACACACACACACACACACACACACACACACACACACACACACACACACACCAGACAGTATGATCTCTCTAAGCGATAAGGCAGTCACACACACACACACACACACACACACACACACACATACACACACACCAGACAGTATGATCTCTCTAAGCGATAAGCTCCACACTTCTGTGGAAGCAAAGGAAGTGATTTCTGCCTGTGGAGGTGGGTGGAGGGAGAACATTTCCCTACCCTGTGATAGGGCTTTCACTCTGACTTTTATTTGCAGCCAAAGGGTGGCTGGCACCATGGAGTGGCTTGGGGGAAACTTCAGCAAGTCCCCGCAACCTCAAGCCACCTCAAATAAATGCAGATGCTAAGCAAACCTGGCCTGCTTATTATGGGACTATAGAGACTAGTCTCCTGACACTCATCCCAATGGCATTCAGCCCAAAGTGTCTTACAGAGAAATTCTAGAGTTCCCACTGTTTATTACAAGGTCATCTTTTTTCTTCTTCTAGAGGAATCTTTCACCTACTCAGAAGTATCTTTGAGAATTTTTGCTAGAGTCTCCTAACATTCAAAATAAGGTTAGGTTTTACTTGTTAAAAAGGGAGGTTCTAAGGCATTCTATTCTGCTAAGGTACTTGGCTCCTTCCTGGTGTGGGCAGGAATTTTCCCCTTGGCACTGCCACGTCCTTAAAATAACAATAATGCTTGTGCAAACACCACTTCATACTTGAGGGGTGCTGAGCTCCTTGTTATCAGTTACCGGATCTCCTTTTTTGGGTAACTGTTAGGCAAAGGCTCCTTCTTAATTAATGGGTCTATTTTAGCAACCCATCCTGGAAAGGCTTCTTCCCAATCCCTGTAACACTGGGGATCCCACACATCACAAGGACTTCCTCTGGACTCCCCAAAGATCAAAGCTTCCTGCCAGCCGGGGATTGTCACCAAATCCCACGGATCAGGGGTTGAATACAAGAAGAGTTCAAAGGTAAAGTTACTCACAGAAGCCACTATGGTGGGCAGGATATAGGCAATCCCATGGAGGAAACCTTTCATTAAGAATTCAACACACCTGCTCTTCATTCCCCGCCCTCTGCATCGAGGCCCAAGAACTCCAGGGAAAGGTAGAAGGGGTAGAGGTGTGAGTGGGGGTGGGTGCATTTCAGCCAGAGGAGATCTGGCTTAGCTTTTTGTAGCTGATGGTTGAAAGAAACATTTCCACCATCTGAGAAGTTCTTAGGCCAGGATATCTTAAGCAAGTACCAAGATTCTTAGTCTGAAAAGTCTTTGGAAAGGGGTGGGGTTCAGTTGTTTTCTTAGAAGAATTTAGAGTTCGCATGCAACACACACACACACACACACACACACACACACACACACAGTTGGACCCGACTGGGTGGAGGCCTATGTGCAGGTGATGAAAGAATTCATCCAAGGCAGAACAAAAGAGACAGAAGTTTACTGAATATACTGCAAGGGAGCAATAGGTAGGACGGCAAAGGAGACACTGTCTGCCTGGAGGAGGTGGGGTGGGGGACTGTAGTTAAGGAGGGGGAAGTGACAAGGTATGGGAACATACGGAATTTTCCTTTTTTGGTACCTGTGCTGGGTTGTAAGTAGCCCACTGGCCACCTAGGGCTTATGGATATTTTGAGGTGGGCTGTCTAATGAGCCTGCTTGCATTCCCTGTGGGCCCTTTTCCCTTACTCAGGTATCCATTGCTGAAGCCTGTTGCCTAAAACTGGCCTCTACAACACACACACACACACACACACACACACACACACACACCCCTTTCCTCCTCCCCCTTCCTCTCCAGGTACCAGTTCTTTCCTTAAAGCACACAAAGCTGATGCTTCAAGGACAAGGGCAGTCTTTAGGGTTAGATGTGGCTTAGAAAAGACCAGATGAGGCAGGGGATACTAACAAGGAAATGGTGTGAGCAAAAGACTGCCTTGGGCACACAGGTGCACTTTCAATGGAAAAGCGTTTGACTCTTTCAATGAGCTTGAGGTGGAACATCCTAGAAGTGGTTGTTATATCTATGAGTTGAGATCAAAAGAAGAAATAAATGGCAAATGTCTTTCTTCTTTTTAATTCCTCAATGTACTTATTTATTTGATTACAAAAGTAATATAACCACATGATCATGAAAACTGTATAACCACAGCCCAGAATATCTGAAAGAGGAAGAAAAAAGTCTCCAGTCAAAAACCACCTAACACAAGCTCCATTAGTAAAACATTGAGTAATTAGTAGATTCACTTACAGTTTTCAAAAATTATTTTCATATTTATTTTTTTTAAGTTTCATTTATTTATAAGGAATCTCTATACCAAATGTGGGGCTTGAACTCATGACCCCAAGATCAAGAGTTGCATGCTCCGCCAACTGAGCCAGCCAGGCAGCCCTATTTTCTTTTTTTCTTTTCCTATTTTAATATTTCAAAAGTCATTATACTTCCAGGTGATTTTACAAAGAGAACTTGGGTGGATAAAATTGCTATTCTTCTGTTATCATGTGGGATTGATAAGACACAACACGAATGGTCCCAAGTAAGACATTTACAGAAATAAAAGCTCTGAAAAGATGCTATCTAGCAGAGGATTTTCCATCTATAATTTCTTAATATTGAAGGGAAAAATGGGTTGCTAAATATAAAAGGATAAAATGGCTAAATGCTAGCATACACTAACTGTACTTAGAGATTCATCTTCCCAAATAGAACCAACACGAGGCAAAAAAAAGATCAGAAGGAGAGAAAGCTCAATTCTATCCAATCCTATCACCCACCCGCTGTGGCTCCTTTGTGGCTAGTAAATATTGGGCACAAGGACAGAAACAGGGAAGTTAGACGTTGAAATAAAAGGGAGGGGCATACAGGAGAACAGGGGGGCAGAGACTGGAGTTAGTGGTGGAAACCAGCCTGGCAGGCAAAAAGATTCTCTGGACAGGCGCCCAGAAGAGGAGGATACCCCAGAATCCGACTAGTTCTGTTTACAACATATTAGAATAAAGGATCTGGTGTAGTAGGAATCTGTCAGGAAGCCACAGGCCAACTACTAAGGGTCCTCATTTTGACCACTGTCCCTCGGTGTTAAGACCAGTGATTGACTTGGTGGCTGAGGGAAGTGAGAGTGGACAGATGGGACTCAGCACAATCAAGGATCATCAACAGAGCACAACTTAGCCACCTTTTCCCAAACCATGTGCAGGAGGCTTTGCTAAGCACTCTGGGTAACGAGGACCTGTGCCGGTCCTTCAGGAACTCACCTCCAGAGCAGGGAGACAGACGTGCAGAGCTGAACCTAACGGCCCCGAGGCAGGCGAACTGGGTGAGGCGAATGCTGGTGTTCCCAATCACTAGCCAGGGAATCTGGACTTCAGCTCTCAGAACCTCAGTGATCTCAACTGTAAAATGGAGTAACACTGCCTCCTTTTAAGGTTGTTGTAAGAATGACAGTTAATGTCTATAAAGATCCAATCACAAAGACTGGCATATGGTGAGTGCTAAATAAGTGGGGGTTTGTCAGTCTCCCCTGCAAGTACTGTAATCTCCGTGTCCTTGTTACTCTTCTCTCAGTGAGGCTGAGGACACAGCCTGGTGTGGAGCAGCTCTGGTGTGTAGTAAATTTTGGACAAGTAAATGAATGAATGTACAATGATAGCTAATCCTTTCATAAACCTATTATGGTTCTAGACATCTTCTCTACAGTCGCTCACTCGCTCCTCGCGACAACACAATGAAAGAGGTATCATCATTATCTCCAGTTGCCCCAGGCCATACAGCTAGTAACGGGCAGAGCCGGGATTCAAACCCGGGCAGCCTCACTTGGAGCCAGTGTTCTTTAGGAACTACTAGGCTATTCTGCCTCTCGAAAGGGTTATTATTTTCCCTCTGCCAAAGTGGGAAGCCGAAAGCACACTGCCTACCTTACAAGTTGACTGTGGGATCAAAAGAGCTAATGCGTGTGAGAGTACTCTGCTATGATAAGCCAAGGGATATATAATTCAAAGCATTGTTGCTATTATTACTCCGACATTGAAATAATTGGGTTTACTACCAACGGGGCCAAGAAAATGAGGGGAAAGGTATGGCTCTGAAAATGAAAAAGAGAGAGTAGAGGCCCACAGAAAGGTGTCAGGAAGATGAATAAATGAAGAGGAATTAGAAGAAAAGGTGTAAGAGGAGGTAAAGAGATTTACCGCAGTCTGAGTGCAGAAATTAGGGCCAGCGCCGGTCCCAGACGGCTGGGAGCACTGACCGTGCTATTCTGCAGGGCTGGGGGCACCGGAAAGAACTCTGCGGAACAAGCAGACAGGAGCAAGGCTCTGAGGTGTGGAAGGCGAGCAGCCTCTCTAAGATAGTGAGCAGGAAACAAATACATGGGAGAAGCATCATGGAGATAGACAATTTGGACCTCATCCAGGGAGCTCTGGCCTGAAGAAGAATAAATGCTTTACTGATAAAACCCAAACCTTCACTTTGATGGGTGTATGAAAAAGAAATTAGGGCTGATTCAAATAGAAAGTCTGGGCTTTCGAGACACCTCACTGAAAGCGAGGGGAAGGTCGGCAAAGAAAAGACAGGATTACTAATGTCTAAGAGATTTCTATCTGTGCCTGACAGAGAATCTCAAACATGCTGAAGTTCAGGGTAGAATTATTATTAACCGGAGGTTACTAGGCTTTTCAAAACCCTTTTATTTCCCAAGTATTTTTCTCTGCTAGACCTAGAGATAAATGTCATTTTTACCCTTTCTGGATTGTGTCTGGCTCTTAAATGGGGAGGATCTCTCGAGTGCAAACTGGAGAAGGGGTGGGATGGGGATGCAGGGAGTAACATGCATGATTTTCAGTGAAGAACAAGGAGAAAAATTTTAACTGGTAAAGTGCCAAAAATGCTACAGGTACAAACACAGGTTGGCAGCTGAGGAACAAAGACCAAGCCGGCCAGTGCAGTTAACCCCTGGGATGGGTGACAGCTCAGGAGTCCTAAACAGAAAGCAGGCAGCTGGACTTAGCTACACAACGCATAACTGGGCACTCCTAGGCTTGCTGAGGCTGCGGCACGCCGCCAAGGCTTCGAGGGGCCAGAGCCCAGCACCAACAGCGGCTGCAGCCGGTTCGCTGCGGCAGGGCTGGGAGCAGCACTGCTGGGGCACGAAGAACAACCGCCGCGGTGTCTTTCAGACTGTCTTTAAATAGCAACCTGAGGAAGGCAGCAGCCTTCCTTCACCCCCAAAGGCACGGAAATAGAACAAAGAAGGCAGGAAAAATGGCCGGAGTGTGTGCAAAGGCAGCAGGCCGTGGCTTGTGGGAGAGGAGATCAGGAGCTTTGTCCTTAAAAGGTGATTACGATCCCAGCTTTCAAACTGTACTCCGTGACCTCGTGTGGGGAAAGGACTCCACTTTCCTGGCCCTGGAGGCGCTCCGTGCAGAAACCCTACTGAGTGAACTCAGTCCTGTCCCCTCCCAGCGCCTAAGGCCTCCCACGTGGGATCAGACCGTGCCTGCAGAAGGCTCACTATGGTTACTGAGTGTTTACTACGTTTCAGTCACTGTGCTAAGCCCTTCGCACACATTATCTCATTTAATTCTATGAGGTAGGTTTATTAGGCCCAGTTTATGAGTTAGGGGAGGGTAGGGGCGCCTGGTGGCTCAGTTGGTTGAGCATCTGACTCTTGATCTCAGCTCAGGTCTTGATCTCGGGGTCATGAGTTCAAGCCCTGCACTGGGCTCCAATGTGGAACCTACTTAAACAAAAAACCAAACAAAAAATTAGGGAAAGGGGCTTTAGGTTGTTTTTGGCAATTTGCTCAAGGACACAGCTAGAATTCAAACCTGTGTCTGTGAAGTCTCACTCTGCAAACTCTGCTTTTAAACTTGTGCAGTTACTAGCAAATCCAATATGCAAGAGGAGGCTGTGGAGAAAATGTGACCTTTTTCCCCACACCATCAACGTTGTTTATTTGGATGGAGCCCGGGCAGGGAGGAGGGGGAGCTGTAACTGGGCTCCTGGCTGGCCGTGAGGTTTGGCTTTCCCTTGGGGCACCAGTCTGCTTTAGGGCACCCTGCATCACCCCAGGCTCAGCCAGGTCACCCAGCTTCAGGTCCAGCTTGAGTCAACCAGAAGGGAAGGACAGGTCACTCTCCTGAGGGCATCTGTTCAATGGAATTCTAGGCTCTGTGCGACATGCGTCAGGAACAAAAGATTAGAGAATTAGACCAAAGGCCAGAGAAAACCAGTCACGGACACACAGAGGGCCTGGTGGGTTTTGCATTATGTACTAATATGTACATGGCGTGGACTAGACCAGAAAAAGGAACCCCTGCCACCCACAGCATGACTACAAAGTCCAGACTTTGCCTCTGCACAACACATCATTCTAGTGTAGTGATTCTCTACCCTTGCTGCACGTTACCGTTCCCTAGAGAATGTTCAACATGGCTGGGCCCCCACCTCACACCTAAGAATCAGAATCATAAGGGCTGGGACTCAGGACTTTTAAAAAAGTTTTGTTTTTTTTTATGCTCTCCGGGTAACTCTAATAAGCAGCCAGGATGCAGGAGTGTGGGAGGTTAGGAAAAAAACAGTGGGTAGGAGATTAAGAGTTATGCCACGGTTTTGAAAGTAACAACATTGCCTGGGAAAAATCTAAGGGCCAGGAACAAGGGTGACGTGAGTTGGATATAACCTATTACACTTCTTGGAATTTTCTTAACTATCAACAATCAGGTTTTTATTTTCCAGAAAGGGGATGGGGTCAAAATCATTTTCTTTTAAGATTTTATTTTTAAGGGACGCCTGAGTGGCTCAGTTGGTTAAGAGTCTGCCTTCGGCTCAGGTCATGATCCTAGAGTCCTGGGATTGAGCACTATATCGGGCTCCTTGCTTGGCAAGGAGCCTGCTTCTGCTTCTCCCTCTGCCTGCCTCTCCCCCTGCTTGTGCTCTCTCTCTGACAAATAAATAAAATCTTAAAAAAAAAAATTTATTTTTAAGTAATCTCTATACCCAACATGGAGCTCAAACTCACAACCCTGAGATCAAGAATCACGTGCTTCAGCGACTGAGCCAGCCAGGCGTCCATCAAAATCATTTTTGATCCACAAATTGGCACTGCATCTTTTCTCCAAAATATTTTAAAAATTTGTTCTTAAACATGTGTATACGAAGTGCGATTCTGAAGGCAGAGAAAGTTGTAAGCTACCAACATGCGTTCTTTAAGAAAATGAAAGGCTAAAATAAATGCAGCTGCCTCCGTTGCTGGGTTGGCTGGAATTATGGCAGAAACCTCTGCCCAGACGGGAGGAATTAAGGGAAATACATGTGTTAGAATTTTGACAGATATATACACATACACATACACACATGCACACACACTGCTATATATATATTATATAAATAGTGTATCTATAGGGGGTGTGTGTGTGAAGAAGCCAAGTTTTGAAATGCAGAAGGTTCTGGCTGCACATCGGCATTCATCCTGTCACTCTGCCTCAGGACTCCTTCTCCCCGCTGATCTGGGGACAGCATGTCTCCAACCAACTGCGATGAAAACGTTAGGCGTTTCTAAGTAAAGGGAGGTAAAATTCCCTTGAATTCCCTTGAACTTGTTTGGACAACTTCTGCCCTTGGGAAACCTGATCACCGGAAGAACTTGGAAATCCCAGAATTTTCAGGTTAAGATCTATTTATCACAAAGGCAGGTACAAAGGGATGAGGAGATGTGTTCCATGCCTCTTGGAGAAAAGATTTCATGCACACTCTCAACAAACATTCATTAAGCACTTATTTCGGGCAAAGCACCGTGTGAGATTTGAGGAATAGCGAAGTGAATGGAAGGAGTAGTCAAATTCACAGAGACAGAGAGGATGGTGGTTGCCAGGGGCCAAGGGAGGGGAAAACCGGAGAGCTCGCGTTTAATGGGTGCAGAGTTTCAGTTTCGCAAGATGAAAAGAGTTCCGAGGATGGGTGGTGGTGCTGGAGGCACAGCAGTGTGAATATATTTAAAGCTACTGAACTGTACACTTAAAAATGGTTAAGACGGTAAATTTTGTCTTATGTATCTTTTATCACAATTTAAAAAAATAGCGACTAGTGTGTTCAGGGGCTCACAGTCTTCTGGTGACATCAGACATGAACGAATCATTACAATATCTACTCTAGTCCAGAGCTGATATGTGGAGTGCTGCAGAGCCTGAAGAAGTGATTACTTTTTTTTTTTTTTTTTGAAAGATTTACTTATTTATTTTAGAGAGAGAGGAAGTGTGATTCCGGGTAGGGGGTGGGTGGGACAGAGGGAGAGAAAGTCTTAAGCAGACCCCTTGCTGAGTGAAGAGCCTGCCCCGGCTCCATCTCACCACCCTGAGATCATGACCTGAGCCAAAACCAAGGGCTGGTCACTTAACTGACTGTGCCACCCAGGTGCCCTGTGATTGCTAATTTTACCTGGAAATCAGGAAAGGCTTTCCACAAAGAGTGTAAAATTTAAGTACAGTCCTAAAGGATGAATAAAAGGACAGGTAAGGGGAAAAGAAGGCATTCGAGGGATAAGAAATAGTAGGGACTGCTCAGCGGGGAGCCAGCTTCTCCCTCTCCCTCTGCTCCCCCTCTCCCCCCTGCTCATGTGTGTGTGCGCGCTCTCTCTCTCTCAAATAAATAAAGAAAATCTTTAAAAAAAAAAAAAAAAGAAAAGAAATAGTAGGGACGAAGATGCGGAGGCAAGAAACAGTATACAGATGATTTGGGGCTGGCGCGAGGCTGTCAGGGCATTTGAGGAGAAGGATGGAAGAGAAAGAGACAGGGAAGTCAGGGGGTATCCAGGACATAAAGGGCCTCATGTGGCATGTGAGGGAGGCTGCTCTTTATCTCACGGACCAGGGTAGAAAGGTTCACTGGGGACTCAGCAGATTTGCGTTTCGGAAAGACCTCTCCAGCCACAGTTCCCTTACCACGCCTACTGATCGAGTACCTGTCAATCCTGGAGAATTACAGAGGTGAAGAAAGTACAGTGGTTAAGGAAACAGAAGTGCTACGAACACAAGTTTGTCCCAATATACCCGTAACAGGTCCCCCTTCCTCAAGTACCATCTCAGGCCGATTCTAATTAGTTCCGTCCCAACAGCCAAGCTGGCACTGAGGCAGCCTCGATCTGCGCTCATTTCTACCTCTTACTGGCTGTTCGACCTGTGCATTTAAATGTAAACATTCTGGACCTCAATTTTCTTGCCTGTAAATAGAGTTAATAAGCATATTTATCTCAAAGGGTTGTTAGGAGAATTCCGCGAGATCATGAATGTGAAAACCTGGTGCTTTGCCTGGCATACAATAAGCCCTTCATAAATGTTGTATTATTATTAAATGTTAAACCTCAGAGAACATGCAATTTATTCAGAGCAGATTTGCCAAGAGCAAACAAACCATGGGGCGATGAGCAATGAGCTGGAACAGACCCCAGAGCACCAATCCTAACTGTCATTTCATGTCACCCCAAGGAGGGTACACTTAGAACTCCGCCCTTTCAGAGGATGGAGCAAAGAGAAGTGGGCAACCCACTTCTGATTGCAACCCAGAGGTCCATCTGATTATCAGAGGAAGAATCGATTCTGATCAGGATGCAGGGCAGAAGGAAAGTCCCAAGAGTCTCACTCCCTAGCCTAACAGCCCTCAAGGTGTTTGGTCTGTTCCCTGCTTTTTTTTCTGTGTACATTATGGGATGTTTCTGGACGGCGGTCCATGGTTGGCCTGAACTTTTGGCAAGAGATCGTGGAATATGAGGTAGGGTGAAAGGAAGCCAGGGTTGTTTCCTGTCTCTGCTCTCTGAAGAGTTCACTCTGGCAGGTCCTGGGAGGTCAGGGCACCTGGGTCCAAGGCCAGCTCCACACGCTCTCCTCTCACTGTTCCATCCTTCTCCAGGGCAGACAGTAAATAAGCTGTCAGGAGGTAGTCTGGCCCGTCTTCCTTTTGGGTATCAGGTTTCCAGGATCTGAAGCAGCCTTCTGTTAGCCATGATCTGTGCAGAAAATGCCCAAGTGACTTGGTCTCTGAGTCCTTCAGATGACAGTCACTAAACATGGAGTCCTAGAGCTGTGCTGCCTGGTTTCTCTACCTCTGCTCTGCCACCTACTAGCTGCCACAGAAGTTACTTCTCCTTTCTTAGTTTCCTCACGTGTAAAATGGGGATATTAATCATACCTAAATGGATAATGAAGATTAAGTGAATTAATGGAAAGCACTTAGATATAAGTGCTATTACATAGCAAATGCTCAAAGTATTTTTAGAGTTTCGGTATACACTGAATTTTTCAGGATTGCAACTACCATATAAACTAAGAGACGATAGTATTTTCATTTGTTTAGAATTTTACAAAGAGTTGTTTACTCTTTTGAAGATTTTTTTTTATTCATTTGAGAGAGAGAGAGAGACAGAGAGAGCAAAAGCAGGGGGAGAGGCAGAGGGAGAAACAGAGTCCCTGCTGCGCTGGGAGCCTAAAGTGGGGCTCGATCTCAGGACCCTGTAAATCAAGACCTGAGCCAAAGGCAGATGCTTAACCATCTGAGCCATCCAGGCGCCCCTAGTCTATTCTTTTGGAAAATCAAGCTCTACAATGTACTTCTGAATCGCTAGCATAAGATATCTGCATGATTTTGTATTTGCAGGTGTTACATTCATGATGGGTCCACATATAAGAGCAACCAAATAGTTCATTATATCTTAGAGCCAGCCTGGATATTTATGTATTAAAATATATATTATTTTAGTATGAACAACTATCCTTTTATTCCTTCTTCATATTATAGTTAGGACATTATATTGATTTTTAAAATATATATGTAGGTTAAGAAGCTATAAATTTCATTTCAGGAGAATAAAGGGGAAAACACCAAAATATCTGTTAGAATAATTTGTTATAATAAAAGTGTGTTGGGGGGCGCCTGGGTGGCTCAGTGGGTTAAGCCTCTGCCTTCGGCTCAGGTCATGATCTCAGGGTCCTGGGATCGAGCCCCGCATAGGGCTCTCTGCTCAGCAGGGAGCCTGCTTCCCCCTCTCTCTCTGCCTGCCTCTCTGCCTACTTGTGATCCCTCTCTGTCAAATAAATAAATAAAATCTTAAAAAAAAAAAAGTGTGTTGGGTCTGATATAGAGAAAGGGAGCGGACAGTAGGTATTCCCGAATCTGGTGTTTAACTTGTGCTTCTTTTATGACATCACCTAAGACACCCTGGAGAATAAGACAAACCTTGTTCCAGGGGAATGAGTGAATTAAGTAGAAGGAAGAGGAGGAGATGCTATCCTTTTATTAGCACTTGGCCAATGTAAGCTAAGCTACCAGGAACAACTGGAAATGAGTGCTAGTTCCTCCTGGCATTAGCTTTGGAAACTTATAACCACTTGTCTCTTCATGAACTTTCTTTCCTCATTCATAAAATGAGACAGTTGGATTATTTCCCAAAGTATGTTCCATGGAACATTATTACTTGGCATGCTTATAATGAAGACAGGGTTCCTTGGTAAATGAGTTGAGGAAATTGTTAGTTTTCTTTGCTGCAGGCCTTCTCAGACCCTTTAATAGGTTAACATGTACCTAATCACCAAGAAGAAAATACATAGTTGTATGTTGAATCTTCCAAACTTATTTGACCATGAAGACCTTATATCAGAGGAACAACTCATAAGGTTAATAAGCCAAGGGAAATTTTTATGAAATACAAATTAAATAGTCTCTAAGGCCTCTTCCACCTTTAACATTCTAAAATTCTCAACACACAAAGAACAAATTATCCAGTCAGGAAATGGGCAGACATGAACAGACAGTTTGCAAAGAAGACATCCAAATGGTCAAGAGACACATGAAAAAGTGCTCAACATCACTCGACATGAGGGAAATACAAATCAAAACTACAATGAGATACCACCTCAAACCAGTTAGAATGGCTAAAATTAACAAGTCAGGAAATGACAGATGTTGGCGAGGACGCAGAAAAAGGGGAACCCTCCTACATTGTTGGTGGGAATGCAAGCTGGTGCAGTCACTCTGGAAAACAGTATGGAGGTTCCTCAAAAAGTTTAAAATAGAGCTACCCTATGACCCAGCAATTGCACTACTGCGTAATTTACCCCAAAGATACAAATGTAGTGACCGAAGGGGCACGTGCACCCCAATGTTTATAGCAGCAATGTCCACAATGGCCAAACTATGGAAAGAGTCCAGATGTCCATCAACAGATGAGTGGATAAAGAATATGTGGTATATATTTATACAATGGAATATTACGTATCCATCAAAAATTGAAATCTTGCCACTTGCAACGACGTGGATGGAACTAGAGGGTATTATGCTAACCGAAATAAGCCAATCAGAGAAAGACAATTATCGTATGATTTCACTCGTATGTGGAATTTAAGAAACAAGGCAGAGGATCATAGGGGAAGAGAGGAAAAAATGAAACAAGATGAAACCACAGAGGGAGACAAACCATAAGAGACTCTTAATCTCAGGAAACGAACTGAGGGTTGCTGGAGGGGAGGAGGGTAGGAGGGATGGGGTAGCTGGTTGATGGACATTGAGGAGGTTATGTGCTATGGTGAGTGCTGTGAACTGTGTAAGACTGATGAATCACAGACCTGCACCCCTGAAACAAATAATACATTCTATGTTCATTAAAATAATAATTTAAAATAAAAAAATAAAGAACATTCTAAAATTCTGAGTTTGAATGATAATACTTTATTCTTGGTCTTTTTAGATCAGATAAGGAGGGTAAGGAATAGGCTATCCTATGGGAAATAAAATCGTATAAGTCTGATGCAGAAGAGGAAGACAAACCAAGTTCTAACATATTTAGATCTATGTAAATGATTATGCAGAAGAGGCAGAGAGGGAGCAGTCTTAAATGTCAGGGCTTCCAAACTGTCACTTACGTTATCACTAGAAAAGGTTGAACATTGATATTTTAGCAGTCACAGTAAGGTACTGAGTTGTAATCTTTTCAGCTCTATTTCTCAAATCCATCACTACTGTCATATGGATCTGGCCAAGTTACTATTGAGGAAATTTATGGGATCATCCCCCACTCCTAGGCACTGACCCCCACCTCTTCCCTCACAGATGGGTATAGTGGACGCTGAACACGGTTTTACACAAAACAGCATTTCCGCATACCCCACCTGGCCCAACCATCTTAGCTGCAACATCAAGTTTCTTCCCTGCAACTTTTGCATGTGGCGCCAGGGAGGGAATCTCTGAATGTTGGAGGTAAGAGCAACACTGGGCCACTGTCAGCGGTCATATTGCTGTCACAGGAGGAAAGCTGGACTTTACTGGAAAAGAACAAAGGTGAAATACAGAAGAAGCAGAGACAAGAAATGGAGCATTTCAATTCCCGATGCTAGAAGTCAGTGATAACCAGCTCCATCCCAGCTTTTCCCACAACATGGACTGTTCAGCCTTTCTTTGGATTTGGTAGACTAAAAAGTTCTCTTTGTTTAAGCTAGTTCAGGCTAGGTTTCTGTTGCTGAAAACCCAAAGAGTTCTGACTATAGTCACATATATCCTCCATACCTACTTTCTTTGTTTATAAAGAAGGAAGAATGGAGGCTGCCATCTGAAAGCTGATGGACTGGACACATGTGTACATTATCGCCCTTTCCTGGAACCCCACTAACATGACAGTAAAGGGATAGAGAATGGCACTAAGTTATCAAAACAAAAAGCACTAACAAGGCAATAGCAACAAAAGATTAGAAGCTAGAAAGCAGATGGATGAATTCTAGGGTCACCACCCTGACTTGCCCAGGTTAGTAAGTTTTACATCTGCTGCACTTACATAATAATTAAGTGTCCTATTTCACTTTCAGAAGCGTTTTGGTTTGGATGATAAATTGGTTCAGTAAATCAAGAAGAAAACCTAATACAAACTCAAAAAAATTTCAGAATTGATGGGTAATACCTCTTAAAATGGAGGTGAACAGAAGCCCTGATTGGAAGTTTGAGTAATAATCAGGTGGCCTGGTACCCAAGTGACTGCCATTCCCCAACCATAGCAGAAGCTTAGACTTTTACCCTTCAGAGGATCCAACCGGAGAGATTCTGGGTAGAAAAACATTGAGTTCCAATAAGGATGAGGCTACCATATTGAAAACAGAACGATTAAGTGAAAGTCTGCATACTAAATGGTGAGACCACCATCTACCTTCTTCTACTCATCTTCCAGAATCCTGGCAGCCAGGCTCACATCCTCTAGGTAGGAGACAAGACAATTCTTCTCTGACCAGCTCCAAAGAAAAGACTTCAAAAGAGTCTTGGAGTCTACCAATGAATGGAAGTCTCCTGATGAAATGACTTGGCCAGATCCTCCTCCTCCTATAAAGTTCACCAGTCCATAAGTATTGCCCATGCATGGGCATCATTAACTTTTAAGTGCTGTGTTCTTAAATCTTACAGTAAGTTTAGAAAGTAACTAGTCCAGATAAGAGCAAGTGAGTGGAAGGGTGTAGGAGATATGCCTCTCAGAAGATGAAACTGTTAGAGTACTTGATATGTTTGAACCTTTTTAGAGATTTATGAACATTTAGCAAGGGGGATGAATTGCTAATAGGGTCACATTAAAATAACAAACATAAACCTGAGGCATTTATTAACTTCAGAGAAAGCCAAAATTCATACAAGAATGGAAATATAATCACAAATACTATATGGCTCAGCTGTGGATAACAGTTACAGTCATGATAACATAAACACTAAATGCTGATATAGCAAAAACTGTAATGTAACTATATAGGGAAAATGGGGAAGGAGAATATGTTTGTGGGGAGCATGTTCATAATAATAATAACTAACACATACTGAATATTACATACTAAATAATAACTAATCTATAGAATGTATAGATTCTAAATGCTTTACATAACTAAGGTCATTTAATTTTAAAAACAACTCTGTAGGGGAGTCTGGGTGGCTGAGTCGGTTAAGCATCTGCCTTCAGCTCAGGTCATGATTGCAGGGTCATGGGATCGAGCCCCGCATAGGGCTCCTTGCTCAGCAGGGAGCCTGCTCCTCCCCTGCTTGCCATTTCCCCTACTTCTGCTTCTTCTCTGTCTCTCTCTCCCTCACTTTGTCTGTGTCAAGTAAATAAATAAAATCTTTAAAAAAAAACAAAACAACAAAAAAACCCCAACCCTATAAATTGGTACTATTATTCTCCCCATTTTACAGATGAGGAAATTGAGACACACAGACATCAGCTAACTTGTGCAGGGTCTCACTGCCAGTGAGGTATAAAGCTGCGATTCAATTCCAGACATTTCTAGTTCTAGAATCTACCCTCTAAGTCTAAGCCACTATGCTGCTCCATTCCGTCTCACTGCAGACCAGTCTTCTCCACCTTAGGAATATAATCACTGAGTGAGTCCCACTTTCACCTATTAGATCTAGGAGGAAGTCAGTAAGTGGGGTGAAAAATCAAGAAATAGAAGTGTAAGCATGCTACTCAGAAATATGAAAGTAAACATTTAAAGAAATAAATAATCAAGTTGAAAATAGTTGCTGATGGGAAGTGAGAATGGAGGGTAAGAAAGGATGGGCTATGGATCTTTGAATTAAGTTTTGTAAAACTGTGAATAACATTTTTGGATATAAAAATCAAAATTAAAAAACAAATATGTTAATAAGAAAAAGACGAGTAACCCAATTAAAAAATGGGCAAAGACGGTGAATAGACATTTCTCCAAAGAAGATATACAAATGGCTAATAAGCTCATGAAACTGCTCAACATCTTGAGCCATCAGGGAAATGCAAATTTAAACTACACCACTTCACACCCACTAGGATGGCGATACTCCTAGTAAATGACAGACAATAACAAGTATTAATGAGAATGTAGAGCATTTGGAACCCTCATATATAGCTGGTGAGAATGAGAAATGACACAGCTGGAAAAGAGTCTGGCAGTTCCTCAAAAAGTTAAATGTGGAGTCACCATATGACCCAGCAATTCCACTCCTAGATATACACCCATGAGAATGAAAACATACATTTGCACAAAAACGTGTACACAAATATTCATGGCAACATTATTTAAAATAGCCAAATAGTAGAAATAACCCACATGTCCATCAACTGATGAATGGATAAACAAATACGGTATACTCACACAATGGGTTATTATTCATCCATAAAAAGTTATGCAATCCTGATACAGGGCTACAAACGGATGAACCTTGACTACATTATGCTAAATGAAAGAAGCCAGACACAAAAGGTCACATAGTATGGTGATTTCTTTTATGTGAAATGTCTAGAAAAGGCAAATCCATAGATAGAAAGTAGATTTGTGGTGGCCAGAGTTGGGGAAGGCGGGGAATGGGGAGGAGTGACTGCTCATGACTACAAGGCTTCTTCTTGGGGGTAATGAAAATGCCCTGGAATTAGATGGTGGTGGTGTTTGAGCAATTTTATGAATATGATAAAAACCCTGAATTGCACACTTTAAACTTCTAAAAAATATTTATTTATTTTTAAAGATTTTATTTGAGAGAGAGAGAGCGCGCGCATGCACACACACACACACACACACACTCACAAGCACAAGCAGAGGCAGAGGGACAAGCAGACTCCCTGCTGAGCACGGAGCCTGATGTGGGGCTCGATCCCAGGACCCTAAGATCATGACCTGAAGTCGGATGCTTAACCAACTGAGCCACCCAGGCACCCCTTATTTATTTTTAAATACCTCCACACCCAATGTGGGGCTTGAACTCATGACCCCGAGATTAAGAGTTACTCTTCTGACTGAACCAGCCAGGCGCCCCTGAATTGCATAGTTTAAAAGGGTGAATTTTATAGATATGAGTGATACCTCAATTTAGGAAATTACGTGAGGAAAAGAATACAAGATGAGGGGGGAATGGGGCTATTGTGCTATTGATGAACACAGCACACTCATTTACCTCCCTTGAGGTCAGCAGCAGTGGCCTGGCGGATGTGTCTTCATCTGCCTCAACCTGGCCTTACCTTTCTTCTGTGCAACTTCCCTTAGGTTGGCTCTGACTCAGGCTGGCACCCCCCCCTCTCCTGACACCTTCTAGCTCTACTCTCTCAGACGCCGGCTCAGATCCTGGGACAAATACGCCCTTGAAAAACGCCCTGGATATTCTCCAGGGTTATCTAGCTGCAAACCCTCTTTAACTCAGCGGTTTAAGGGTTATGACTTCTGAGTTGCTATCCCATATACAAATCTTGTATTTGACAGATGGTAGAGATCCTTGGAAAAACAGGCATTCATTAATGACTAAACATTTGGTTGTTAATGTGTGGGAATGAACATTTGAGAAGTTGTGCTTCTGGTCTGACTGGGTCTTAGGAAGGAAAAGACAAATTATATTGGGCTTCAACAGAATAAGACAAGCTTCTAAATATATATAACAGGTGTAAAAAATCATCACAGTTTTTTTGGCAACCCCTCACCACAGAGAAGTGATGAGAACTTTGCTATTTACAGAAAAAGTAGATGGCTGAAAGGGAACTAGAACTTGGTATAAGTCTCCACTAGATTAACTAAAATGTTACTTTAAATATTCTCAGCATGGGAAAGAAACAGGTGACTGCTTAATGGATATTTTCATCCACTACTGGTGTAATTATTTGCTTTGACATAATCTTTATTTGCTCTTTTTCTTTTCTTTTATAAAAAAAGGTTTATTTATTTATTTGAGAGAGAGCACGGAGGCGCCAGTGAGACAGAGAGAAAGCGGGGAGGACCAGAGGGAGAAGGAGAGAAAGAATCTCAAGCAGACTCCCCAGTGAGTGTGGACCCTGACATGGGGCTTGACCTCATGACCCTGTGATCATGACCTGAACTGAAATCAAGAGTTGGATGTTCAACCGACTGAGTTACCCAGGCATACCTATTTTAAGTAAACTCTGCATCCAACACAGGGTTCAAATTCCCCTCCCTGAGATCAAGAGTTGTATGCTCTATCAACTGACCCAGCCACATTCTCCTGTTTGCTCTTTCTTTAAAAAATAAGAGGCTAAGGGGCACCTGGGTGGCTCAGTTGGTTGGGCATCTGCCTTTGGCTCAGGTCATGATCCCAGGGTCCTGGGATCGAGCCCTACATCAAGGTCCCTACTCAATGGGGAGTCTGCTTCTTCCTCTCCCTCTGCCACTCCCCCTGCTTGTGCTCTCTCTCTCTCAAATAACTGAAAAATAAAAAATATTTTTTTAAATTAAGTGGTGGGGCATCTGGGTGGCTCAGTGGGTTAAAGCCTCTGCCTTCGGCTCAGGTCATGATGTCAGGGTCCTGGGATCGAGCCCCGCATCAGGCTTCAGGCTCAGCAGGGAGACTGCTTCCCCCTCTCTCTGCCTGCCTCTCTGCCTACTTGTGATCTCTCTCTCTCTCTCTCTCTGTCAAATAAGTAAAAATAAAATAAAAAATAAAATAAGCTCATTAAAAAGAAATAAATAAAAAATAAAATAAGTGGTATTATTATTTGTGGTACTACATCCACCGCTTCATAGTGATAGGGAAGAAAGGGAGAAAACAATACCATTGGAGGTCAAATCATGTCTGAACATAGGTTAAGTCCTCTGGTTCGATAACTACAAAGCATCTGGATTCTTCTATGTTTTCCAGTCCAGTTGGTATTCATCCATGAGGAAGAACCAGGTGGCATATGCAATCATAAGATCCTCACACAGAGTCAGAAAGCTGGATTCCACGTAATAAAGCCTGTCTTCCAAAACCTGAGATGACTGATGGTGTGAGCCCAGCATGATAAAGTGTAAGGTTCTAAAAGATCCAGCCATGAAATAAACTGCCGATTCACTCAGATCGAATATAAAATTATCTTTGGTGGGTTTAAAAAAAATTCTTCAAAACTCCAGCAAATCTAAGGATACGATAGTAGCAGTGGTGGTGATGACAGTTGTCCTAACAATCCCACCAGCACCAACGATGAGGACTAATCATCATCACTGTCGTCTTCTACATTTACCCTTTACAGTTTGCAGAGTGTCACAGGTCATCCTATGACATCCCTATAGGTCATCCCCCCCCACATCCGTGTCAGGGGAGATAGGGCTGATGTGCAAATGAGGTTCAGAGAGGTTAAGAGATTTGCACCAAGACCAGAACACGCACCAAGTCCAAGAGTCCAAAAAATTATTCCATGTGCCTCCTTATTCTCTCAAGTGTCAGAACTAAGTTCTTTCAAGGTAAGCGTGTTAGAAACACTGCTTCTCTTGTCTTCCTGAGGCTGGAGTATGGGGTACAGACACTTAAAGAAGAGGGGGAAAAAAGGCAGAGGGGGACAGAGAAGAGACACCCCACACAGAACAGGCTTCTCGAGATGAAGCAATAATGAACAGGTGGAGAAGCATTAAACACAAAAGAGAAAGGATGATGGAATACTAGGGGCCCGGTATAGGCTAAATTGTGTGTCCCTGCTCCTGAAGATAGTGAGGCCCTAACCCCAGTACCTCAGAATGTAACCTTATTTGGAAACAGTCATTGTGATGTGACTAGTTCAGGTCATACTGGAGGAGGGGGGCCCTATTCCACAAAGGAAGAAGGAAGCCACGTGAAGACAGAGACACACTGGGAGGACGCACGTGATGACAAAGGCAGAGACTGAAGCTATGTGGCTCCAAGACAATAAATGCCGACGACTGCTGGCCGAGCACCAGAAGCCAGCGAGAGGCAAGGCGGAACTTCCCTACAGGTTTCAGAAGGCACACGGCCCTGTCGACACTTTGAGTTTGGCCTTCTAGCCTCCAGATCTAGGAGACAGTAAAGTTCTACTGTCAGTGGTACTTTGTCAGGCAGCCCCAGGAAATGACTACAGAGCCCGAGTGGATCCTTTCTTCTCAGACTGAAATGGAGTGGCACCATCTCCACTGTCTGAGAGAGAAGAAGAAAGAGTTTGGGGGGAAGAGACCACTTATAAACCTAGGACTTATTTGAAAGCTCCTCTAAGCCTCTGTCTCTCTTTACACTGTGAACAGTGTCCCACAAAGGCTAAATTCTTATTAGATGTCTTTTAGGAATAATACCAACACTGCAAACAGCAAGGCCCTGGCCAATAGCAGATGATTGACAGAACTGCTGCCTTGGCCCAGCGGCTGGAGCCTTACACTCCCAGGAAGGGAAGAGGCTCTTTAATTTCAGTCCTGGAAGGGCTCCCTCTCCCAAGCACTTTTTCAAAGTTTATAGGGGAATAATTATTACCTGGATCCCAGTCATGTTTATATAAATGTTCTTTTCATTTACTCCTCACACAAGGCCTTCAAGCTGTTAAAAAGAGCAATGTGTGAAACCGGCTCTGGGAAGGAAACTGGGCCCACTTACTGCACACATAGCACTAAAACCACACCAAATGTTGTCAAAATGACTTTTGGGATAGAATAAAACCAATAAAAAGAAGGAAAAGTTTCCATTTCATGTGTCCATTTACTTATAACTTGCCATTTGTACTGTGTCAGAGATTAAGTGTCATGTCCTCCTCGGGTCCCAGTTCTTGGTCTGGACAGACAGGAAACAAGGTGAACCTGGGACTCACGCACCCAATCTTTTGGATGGACCATGAGTAACTGCTATAACCAAAAATGTCTAACATCACACTCGAGCCGTTTTTTTTTTTAGGCCAGGGTATGCATTTTCTCCGACAAAGAACTAGGAGACTAACCTCTGAATACACAAGTGTCAGTGAAACCACTCTTCATAATATTATCAGGAAGAGGCTGTAGGCTTCTGTCATCAGAGTCCATCAATGGACTCAAAGGAGGAATTCAAAATCATTCCTGGGGGAGGCCTGGGTTTAGCTCAGAACCTGACTCAGCAATCAGTTAATAAATAATCCCAAACTCTACCCCCTAAAGATGTTTCCAGGGTTTCCTTATTTTTGAAGACAGGACCTGGTGTTAAAGATTTGTTTATCGGGGGCGCCTGGGTGGCTCAGTGGGTTAAAGACTTGTTTATCATCTTGAAGGAATGTATTTTAAAGCCTACGACTTATCTCCTACTAGACATAGTATAGATTGTTTTTTTTTCTACCTAAAATGAGTGATTAGAAGGAAGAAAAGCTATGCTCTAGGAATTACCTTTTAATATTAAAAAGCAAGGGAGAAAGTTTCAATATAAAGTGCTGCCACATTTTTTTAAAAAGATTTTATTTTATTTAAGTAGGCTCCATACTCAGTGTGGAGCCCAATGCAGGACTTAAACTCACTACCCTTAGATCAACACCTGAGCTGAGATCAGGAGCTGGAGCCTTAACCGACGGCACCAGGCAGGCACCGCTGAAAAATGTAGATCAGTTTTTAGGGGTGCCTGGCTGGCTCTGTCGGTTAAGGCTCCACCTCTGGTTTCCACTCAGGTCATAATCTCAGGGTCGTGGGATGGAGCCCTGCATCAGGCTCCATGCTCAGTGGGGAGTCTGCTTGGGATTCTCTTCCTCTCCCTCTGCCCCTCCCCTGCTCCACTGAGTGCGGTGTCTCATTCATACATGAATGAATGAATGGATGAATGAATGAATGAATGTTTTTCAGTAATCTCTATACGCATTGGGAGGCTTGAACTCACAACCCCGAGATCAAGGGTCACATAAATTGCTGCCACATTTAGTCACTGTAAACCCACGTGCAAAGTTCTCAAGTACTTTACAGTTCTTCTAAGAAGTCAGCTTTCTGTAAACTATGTAAAGAACTGTAGTGGTAGTTATCTAAATAAATCTAGAACTACAGTCAATCCCAAACTACTCCTTTTTTTTAAGATCAACTCTTTTTCCCTATTGCCTGCAGCCAATTCTCATTATTCATGGTAGTTACGTTCTATAAAGTTGCCATGAACACTGAATTAGTGCGTACTGAACCATGGCTCCTAGGGGACATACAGGTTTAGGTTTCTGAGAGCCTCTGGTCACTCCAGATCTCTTACTTTTTAAATCTTTTTTTCTCTCTCTCCTTCACATTTGATCATCTCTACTGTTCTGTCTGCTTTTAATTCTATTCAGTGATTTAAAAAAAAAAATCTCAAAAAAATAAAAATAAATAAAAAAATTAAAAAAAATCTCAGGTGTTGTTTTCAGTTCTAGAACTTCCATTTGGCTCTTTTTTTAATAATTTCTATTTCTTTTTTTATTTTTAGAATTATTTTTTATTTAAATTCAATTAATTAACATATAGTGTATTATTAGTTTCAAAGGTAGAGTTTAGTGATCAATCAGTCTTACATAATATTTGCTGAGATTTCTATCTTTTTACTAATTGTAGGCATTTTCCTCTTCTACTTCTTTAAGGATAATTACAATAGCTGTTTAAAATCCCAACATCAGGATTATCTTGGAATTGGTCTCAGATGATTTTCCTTTCTACTGAGAATATTACCATTTTCCTGGTTTTTCATATATTGAGTTATTTTGGACTATATCCTGGACATTATAAATGTTAAATTAAGAAGACCCTAGATTTTGTTCTTCTCCAATTAGTGGTTTCTGCTACTTCTTTTTTTTTTTTTTTAAAGCAGGCACTTATCTTGCTTGGTTCAGGGGTCAGTTCTACATGTAGGCAAACAGAATTTGGGATGCCCTTCTCTGGATCTAATCATTACAGGATTTCCCTCCTCTGTCCTGGAGCTGTGCTTTCCCCAGATTCAGTGTTCTAGTTTCCCAGGCTAGAAAGACTGTGATATCTCTACCAGTGCCCCTCCTGCATTGCATTCATTCCCAAACAGCCTTGTCCCTAAGTTAAAAGCCAAGAAAATGGAAATTGACTCTGTCCAGTGCCTCTCCTCTGAGCATCATGAGAACCTGCAGCTGCACACTCTCCAGTGTCTCAAAGCGGCTGCTTACTATAGTATGTCCAGAATTTATAGTTGTTAATCTGAAGGAGGGCCTGGCTGGTTGGCTATTACTCAGCCGTTACTGCCCCAGTTATTCATTATTGTCTTTGGAATGAATTTATTTTTTTATTTTATTTATTTTTTTAAAGATTTTATTTATTTATTTGGCAGAGAGAGATCACAAGTAGGCAGAGAGGCAGGCAGAGAGAGAGGAGGAAGCAGGCTCCCCGCTTGAGCAGAGAGCCCGATGCGGGACTTGATCCCAGGACCCCGAGATCACGACCTGAGCCGAAGGCAGAGGCCTTAACCCACTGAGCCACCCAGGTGCTCTGGAATGAATTTATGAAAATGGATGCTCTAAACATCTACAATACTTAAAATAAACAAGTCACTTTGCAAAGACCTGGGAAGTTAGCTGCAAAGACCTGGATAGTTAGGCACAATTTTTTTCATTCTATTGCTCAGCTTACCCTCTCCATGCTGAAGAGGGCTGTTCTTAACTCTGAGGCCAACAGAAGGCACAGGTCTAAACATACCTCCTCCCCTGGGTACTCCTAGTACATTTACTTTTCAGGAAGGGTAAGGTAGAATGGGTTAAAAGGGAGTTCCTCCTGGAAGCCAGGCTTCTCCTGGGCTTCAGGCTATTATGAGAATAAATTAGCAGTTAACAGATATAGTCATAAGGCCAAAACAAGGCTAAGCAGAGAAAATAAGTTTTTCATTAAGAAAGTGAATGCAGTCTCTCCCTCCAGTATGGATATTGTGTTGATTGCACAAGATTCTGGCTACTTTCAAATGAGTGAGGGTTGTGATGTGTTCCCTTTGTAAACCCAATCTATCTCCTGATCTTCTGAATCTCCACCTCTTGCTGGATTCTCTGCCTCCTCTCCAAGCTGCCAGAACCACAGAGGTCCTTGGCGGACACATCTACCAGCAAGAGAAAATTCACTGAAACCTAACATTATCTTTTGGCACTCTATAACTTCAGAAATAGTGATTAGAAGGGAAACACACACACAGAGACACACACATACACACACAACTTCATCAACAAAGTGGCATTTTCATTTCAGCTGTTCCTGGGGGCAAAACAGCAGAAAAGAGAAATCCTAGATTGAAAGCTTTGTGGTGATCTCCGTTTCTTATTAAAATGCTGCTGATTATAATCACACCTACGATTACAAGATTTAACACACCTGCTCTTAGGGATGCACCAGTAAAAGGAATCATACATTCATCCCATCCCATTTCCTTTTCTTTATTCACTGAGTAAGCACAATTTATAAATTTCAGTGAGTGCAAGACAGAGATGGTTGGGAGAACAGGAGAGAGGTTTTCCATTCACATGGTCTTTTGAAAGTGACAATCTTCCATGGCCACAAATTATTTTAGCACTGGTGAGACCAGGAGTGTTGCTTTCATTGGCTACACACAGATGCGAGAAATTTGGATAGAGTTTTTATTTCTTCTCTCACTTTACTAACCAGATATTTTGCTGTGCACACACATGCCACTCACTCTTTCACTCATTCAGTAAGGGTGTGTGCACTTATAGAGGGTTTGTTTTTTTTTTTTTGCCACTTTTGTCAAAATTCATTTTTATTAATAGAAAATAAACATTCATTCCAGTTTCAGTTGTTATACCTGAAGTTGCTAACAACAAAAAAAAAATTTAAAATAATCAGGGCGCTTGGATGGCTCAGTTGGTTAAGCATCTGCCTTCAGCTCAGGTCATGATCCCAGGGTCCTGGGATCTAACACATCATTGGGCTCCCAGCTCAGTGGGGAGCCTGCTTCTCCCTCTCCCTCTGCCTGCCACTCCCCCTGTTTATGCATGCACTAGTGCACTCCCTCTCTGTCAAATAAATAAAATCTTTTTAAAAAAATCACTTAACCATCCTGTTTTGACTAAGACAATTGAAACTGTGGCTTAAAAAAAAAAATTCAGCGAGGTGCCTGGGTAGCCCAGTTGGTTAAGCGTCCAACTCTTGATCTCAGCTCAGGTCTTGATCTCAGTGTCGTGAGTTCAAGCCCTACACTGGGCTCCACACTGGGCATGGACCCTACTTTAAAAAAAAAAAAAAAGCAAGAAAAAGAAATATTCAGCACCATTTGCTCATAGGCCTTTCAGTATTTGTTCCTAAAGTTCCTGGAACTTTCCTATCTGTAAAGTACAGGGATTACTGAGCTATATGTGGAAGTCTCTCTGGGACAACCAATGAGAAGTTAAGCAACTGTCATAAAAAGAATCAATGTATATTTAGCATGGTAACTTGGACTATACAACGATCTCCTCCCCTCCAACTCAGGAGGGACATGCTTCTAAGCACTGAGGTACAAAGAGTCAGACTGTTATTTGCTGTTAGAATTAGCTAATAACAATTAATCTCTGGCACAGATGCTATTGGTCCATAATATCCTGTGATTTTAGGAAATTCTGTAAATAGTTTGGATTTAATCCAATTTATTCAGAAATTAAACATGTTTAAGAGGTTCACTACTCTGCCAGAGTATCTGCTGGTTTAGTACCCTTATAAAATATATATAATATGTGTAGATAAATCATAGTCTTAAAGTATACTTAGAATACTGCATTATTCAACCCAAAACCTATTTTAACAAAATGTCTATAATTAAAAGCGGCTGATGAAACGAAATCCAAAGTTATGACAAGGGAGACTCACTCTCACTTGAAGCTGTGTTGCTTAGAGAACTTTAAACAGCACGTGCCCTTAGAGCCATTCAAGGACATGTCAGGAGACACCCTCTCCTCAGTCTTCACCATAGGATTCTAGCCAAGGATGGGCCAGAAATTAGTACTTCTAAATATTTCAGCAGAGTCCACAGAAGTGTTAAAAAGACTTTTAAGAATGTCTATCTGTATCTGTGAGAAGTAATGCTCATCAGAGGCACAAAGACGGAGGCAAGTCTATACACTCACTCAGAGGTGGGAAGAATGGGAGGTGGACTGTTAGGTCATCCTTAGCCAGAGCTTCTGCGGGCTTTTAACTATGTGCTAACTACCCATGTGAGTCAGGTGGGCTTTCATGAGAGAATAGCGTTTGGTGGCCAGGACCTCTTTGGGGCATTTCCTCCTAAGTGGGATACACAACATAAGGGAGTAGGGGACGTAACGCAGGGAAGCTACTCTTTCCAGCTCAGAAGGAGTTGATGAAGCCCATATATGTATTCGGGAAGCCCAGGGGATCCTCTAGCTGTGGACAGTGTTCCTATATAGCTCCGAAAACTCTGGATAGAGATTCATGGAATCCAATGGCCCACAGATAAAATGAATGGGAATAGTTATAGAAGCAAAAGCTCCCACCCAGGATCTTTTAAACTTCTTTCACTGGTTGATGTAACCTAAGAGACTGATGGTAACTAAGTTCTGTCATTGTTGGGGATCCCTGCCCACATGTCCCACAGCTCACTCTCAGAGCATTGGGTGGACGGCCCAAAGACTGGGGTGAGTCCTTGGGAGAATACAAAGAAGTTCATCAACCGTGTGAGGATGGGTGACAGCAGGCTCCATTTTTGAGAAGCTTTTGGAGAAGGAGAGAATGGTCGGTCACAGGCAATATACCTCTATTTGATAGCCAGAGACTCTTCGCGGTAAGCCGACCCCTACAGAGCACTTCCTGGGCAATGATCTCTCTAATCATGAGACCAAAGGTTGACCCTGTGGTTCTGGAGCCCCAGATGCTGCAAAGGTGCCTCCACAATGCTGGCCTGCTCAAACAGGGGGAAGTGATGTGGCCTGATGGATGTCACTGAAGCCAAAGCCCAAGAAATCAAGGGCAATCACTCAACAAAACCTCAGGGTCAGACCTTCCCAAATCTTGCACCAATCATAGCTGGAAGCTGGAAATCCATGTAAAAGCACACCTCAGGACTTCCAATCACACCCACAGAGTCTTGGTAGAAGATGTTCAGTCACTTGTAGGTGACAAATTTGCCTGAAGACTTGCATGAGTGAAGAGCAGGAAAGAGCTGGGCGGGGGGCGGGGGGGGGGGGGCTTGCAGATAGAATGCAAGCAGGGGCACAGCAAGGAGCCGCCTACTCCCTCATCCTGCGGAGGTGATCCTGGTGCGCCACGGCTGCATTTTATCCCAAGCCGCCCGGCACAGCAGCATGGAGCCCCCAGCGCCTCGGTGCCCACAGTAGCACGGGGCCAGCCTGGGCACTGCCTATAGCCCGCGAGAGCAGTGCTGGCCACGGAAGGAGTGAGAAGCCCCGGGATGTGCCGGTTGCCGCAGCCCACTCATAGAGTTGTACAAATATATTTTAATAGTGTTATAACTCATATTTTAAACTCAAATTTTATTTTGAAATAACTTTAGGTTTACAGACAAGCTGCAAAGACGGCACCGAGAATTCCTGTATACCCCTCACCTGGTTTCCCTCATTGTTAACAACTTACATAACCATGGTGTATTTGGCAAGAGTTTTGTAGATTTTTTTTTTTTTTAAAGTAGGCTCCGTGCCCAGTGTTGAGCCCAACGTGGGGCCTAACCTACTACCCTGAGATCCAGACCCTGACATCAAGACCTGAGCTGAGATCGACTTGACTGAGCCACCCAGGTGCCCCAAGAGTTTTGTAGATCTTGAGGGTGGATGAAAAACACTTTCTAAATTCCCTCTTGTAGAGCAGATTCTCATCAAGGACAGTGTGTACGTGATAGCAATTTATTTAATTAATCTGTGTTATTGAGTTGTGATCTGTGTGTCCCAACCACCATCAAGGTCCTGGGTAATAACTAGGGATAACTAATGAGTCCATGCTTGTACAAAAATGGTGTCAGGCACTTGATATGGCAAAATTCTATCATGAGTAAAGCCTGAAGGTCTGACAAAACAAACATTCTTCTAATGGCTTCATTGCCAGTTAAATACTGATGTGCCAGCCACGGATGAGCACTGTGGATACCAGGAAGTAAATTACTAATGTAAACTCTCTCTATAAACTCAACTGGGAATGAGTTTCCATTAAAATCAAGAGGAAAATTAATTTCGAGGTCACTCATTCTTCGCACACATATGGATATATATACTTTCTTCTTGTATTGGCCATACACTGGGGAGAAATCCAGCCAGACCTACTTGGAGAAGGAAAAAAGTTTATGCAGCTATTAAAATCTCAGGGATTGAATTCACAGTTAGAAAGGAAACATTTTAAATGAGGTCCTTCAGGAATTCGATTTGAACAATGAAATGAGGCAGGAAGACAAGTCACTGAAGTTCAGGCCGCAGAGGCAGGCTTAGTGTGTTCCACTTAGCGCACCTGGACTGGCCCCTCTGAGAAGAATGCCAGGACTCTCAACCTATAAACCTGGGCTCTGGTTTTCCTGCAGCAGTTAATGAGTAGTTTGCCTACTCTTACAGAAGAAAATAGGGACTCTTACTAAAGACGCAAATACTATTCCTGCTACAAAATAAAAGCTCTGCTGATGGATTCATCTGCATGCATCCATCCAGGGAAAAGATCTGAGGCTGCCTCAGTGAAAGGAAGGCTGATAAACACATAAACCCCAAAAAGGTAGGGTAGCTGCAAATGGTAAGAAACTGACTTACCTCAGTAGCTTTCTGGCTGAGGCCCCGAAGCAGCAGCACAATCACGTGGATGGCAGCTCTGCGCACTTGAACTTCATGGTCTGTTTTAGCCACAGCTATCAAGCAAGCTGTTACCTAGGAGGGTGAGAGAAAAGTCAATAAAAATCCGGATTGCACAATTACCTAAAGCTTTTCACCTGGGTTCCACTTTCTACACGTTCATCATGAACAATCTGGCTTAGAGAGGGGTGGATAGTTTCCCTATTCTCAATAAAGAGGAAGAGATCTAGTGGTGGAGATCTTGATTTAGTTTGGCTCTTCTGGAAAAGGGCAAAATCTGGTTTGGTATTCAGAAGGAAGATGAGGGAGTTGGAAGAGATGTGTGTATATAATAAAGATATGGTCAAATTCAAATATTTCCTCAAAAATGGGAAGAAATGTGACTTGTCCCCATTTGGGGACACTAAATCGAAGGAAGGAAAGATGGCCCAAACACAAGTGGCTTCTAAGGAGCGAGGACCATGGAGATTTAGCTGAGCAGGCTTCTGAGTTCAAGGCCTTGCATGAATATGAATGAGCCCAGGTATAGAGAAATACATAAATATTCAAACTGATCTCCTTCAGCATGTTCGGATGTCCCAGTACTGCAAATCTAGCATACCCCACCGTGTCAGTCACCCGGGGCCAATTTCAGAGTCTCCGTGGGCTTCTTCATGTGTGGAAAAGGTCTTTCAATGCTCATTTACTTTAAAAGACAGCTCTCTGACAGAAAAGACTAGAAATTACCAGCACAGCATGGTGCCAGATATATAGCTAATAATTATATGTCATAAAATAGGAACGTTTCTATACCCTGTTACCACCCTGCCCCCACCCTACTCCTGGTGAGCACAAAAATATTTTAAAACCTCAATAAAGAGAAAACCACTAAAAACAACGGCAAAAAACCTTTCTAAGGTATTCATACAAGACTTAAAAATTAAAAACAAAAATCTTCAAAGTGTGACCAATGGCAGCAACAATCTGAAGGTAAGTCTGTATTATTCAACTGGTCTTTCACATTCTTTATTTCATTTACGGTGTGAGTGTACTTCTTGGCCAACCGTGGAAAGATTTCTAACCATGATAAGAAAATAGCCAGATTGTGTGTTTGGAAACATGTATAAATACATATTATGTTTAAAGAATGGTTTTTAAAAAGGTTTAAAAAAAGAATACAGGCACAAATAGGGAACTAGGCTTGTGCAGAAATTTTAACTACGCAGGTTGTATTTTTCACAGCTTTCAAACAGTTGGGCATAGTTCAAAGTGTCTAATTAATCAGTGATGGCAGAGAGATTAGAAGAAGTAGCTTGTTCTTAAATATAATTGCATCTGTGATGTATTGGCACTTAATCAAGTTGCACATCTATTAGACAAACTTGCATCTCGCAAGTGAAGGGAAATCCCAGAAAAGCTCAACTCTTTGGGGGCTGTTTTTCAGTAAGATCCAGCAAGCTGTTTCTGCTTTTGACCTGGTACAACCTGACCCAACGCCATCAGTGGCTTCCATGCCTCTGGCATTAACGGTAGAAGCAATCCAGTCCTAGGAGGAATTCCTTGGGCGACCTCCAAACAAGTAACAATATAATAGCTACCTCCACTTGCAGGCTTAGTATTTACAAGGTAAGAGCTGAAACCAGAGAGACAAGTTAGAGCTAGGCCTGAGTCCTTCTTGACACATGGAAGTTCAGCTTATTCAGTCTGGTAACTAAGGCACGAAAACCAGGATAGGGTCACATAATGTGCAGATGCTCCCAAGCCTTTTGCCTGCCTCCCTCTGGGTTTAGTTTGGGGCCTCGGTTTCCACATTTGGTGGATCAAGGCTTCCTGGCCTAGAACCTTGCTGGTGTCCAGCTTTGCCACATCTGTTCTCCCACACTGGGCTGAGCAGGCCATGCTTGTGCCTCAATCAGTGGCTCTGGCTCTGGCTGTCGGGCCTTAATTCCATAATTGGGATAGGCAGAAGAATCCTGACTGGAAGAGGGCTTCCCCTGCAAGGCCAATGCCTGACTCCTTGTGCCACTTTGAAGGTATGATTGGGAGAGGAGCTAGTTATTACAAGCCCTGCTGAGATCAGCTGGAATGGCCTCCTGCTTGCTACAGGCTGTTAGTGATTTATGCACCAGACGGGACCCAGCCCATCTGCAAGCAGCCATCCGGGATGATCAGGAAGAGGCCTGTAAACAGAAGAGTGTTCATGAACCTTCCTCAACACCTGTCACAAGGATCAAATCCTATGAAATGTATTATGGTCAATATGCAAAATGTTGTTAAAGCATCAGAATTTTATAATGTTCTTGCAGATATCATTTAGAGACAAGAACAAGCCTTCCATTCAGGTCAAGCTCCCATCACCAACTTGCAATGTTGCTTTCCTGCAGGCCAGTGGGGCAGACCCTTCGTCAAAGCCTCAAGCAGAGAGGATACATGGCCACTCTCTTCCATTTACCCAGTCTGAACAAGTCACTCCCATAGTTAGTCTCTCACACCTTCAACCCCAAGGACACACTTAGCATTGCTTTCAACCTCTAAAAGTCTTGGCAAATAGATAAATGATGTAAGGTCTTTACTAATTTATGAACTGGTATAATATTTCTATTTTGTTTCTAAGTCCTCCCAGAGGATGAAACCCATCCTATGTGATCTTTGTGTTGCCTGCCTTCAGGGTCAGTACCTATAAACCACACTGTGGAAGGCTTTCTCTTCACTGGCTAAAATACTTAACTCATATCCACTTCTGAGAGACATGTGAAGAGGAAGATGATGATTATTCTGGAAATACTAAAAATCAGTTTAAGCAATGTAACACTTGATAGGAACCAACAGAAATAAGGAAAAATAAGGAAAATAAGGAAAAACATCACTGCCCAAATGGCTGGCACATACCAAACATAATCAGAACTATATAAATAAAGACAATACAAATGGCTAGATTACGACAAACCAACTTTGGGAAATTCCAGGTGAGAAGGTATCAGAGTTGAGTTATGTGTCATGAAAACATCACTTCAATTTTCAAACTGCATCTTCATCCCTTTTCCTAGAGCTTGCTTTTATTTTTTTAAAGATTTTATTTATTTATTTGAGAGAGAGAGAATGAGAGCAAGTGAGCAAGAGAGGGGGAAGGTCAGGGAGAAGCAGACCCCCCGTTGAGCAGGAAGCCAGGTGCGGGACTCGATCCGGGGACTCCAGGATCATGACCTGAGCTGAAGGCAGTCGCTCAACCAACTGAGCCACCCAGGCGCCCCAAGCTTGTTTTTTTTTTTTTTTTTAAATTTTATTTATTTATTTGACAGAGATCACAAGTAAGCAGAGAGAGAGATCACAAGTAAGCAGAGAGAGAGAGAGAAGCAGGCTCCCTGCTGAGCAGAAAGCCTGATGCGGGGCTCGATCCTGGGACCCTGAGATCATGACCTGAGCCACTGAAGGCAGAGGCTTTAACCCACTGAGCCACCCAGGCACCCCCCCAAGCTTGCTTTTATTAAAGTTTCAGTTGGTCTGCTAACTTATCTGAAAATAATCCTCTGTCCTTCTATTTTGTAAACTGAGAAACCTTAAGAACAAAAGCAATACAGTCTCCAATTCATACATGTTCCGATTGCTCACTTAACCTGACATGAAGGAGAACCCTGATGGCTACTTGAGCTTCCTTGGGGTTCCCCAGGACATTTACTAGAGTCCTCATCTCAGGGGTCCACCTATCCTCAAACTGCACTTAGGCAACTGCATCCATCATGGCAAGACTGGTAATCAATTTGGATCATTCAGTGGGGTCAGAGGTGATGGCTGTGCATCACACCTCAAAGCTCAGGTTTATGGAATTCTGGGCACAGCATATAAAGTGGATTGCCCCATGGGCTTCTCACCTAGGGTACATCTTACTTGTTACATTGAGGATTGGCCTCTTGCTGTGGTTCCTTTAAATCATATTTACTTCCCATAGAGAGTGATAAAGATGGAAATGCCTATCAAGATTTGGTTTCAGGGGCGCCTGGGTGGCTCGTTGGTTAAGCATCTGCCTTCAGTTCAGGTCATGATCCCGGGGTCCTGGGATCAAGTTCTGCATTGGGTTCCCTGGTCAGCGGGGAGTCTGCTTCTCCCTCTACCCTTCCCCCCTGCTCGTAATCTCTCTCTCTCAAATAAATAAACAAAATCTTAAAAAAAAAAAAAAAGATTTGGTTTCAAGCAACATAGCTCTTGACAAGAAAAAGGAGAAATAGGGGAAAATAATAATGCTCTTCCAACAGGTTAAATCTTGACATCAACAGGGAGGAAAAACCTAAATTTCCAGTACAGAGACTGATGGGTTGATCCTATCCTTTATATTCTTTCCCTACCAGCAAACACTGTCACAGTACAGATAGTGCCGAAATGTGGACCACCCAACAGGTAGGACAGCTTTCTTCAGAGGCCCAAGAGCTACAGCTATGACTGCCAGATCAGATCATGTTAGAAGAGACTATAGTGGTTAGTTTGTTCAATTTTATATCAAAACAGATGACATGGGGCACCCGGGTAGCTCAGCTGGTTAAGTTGTCTGACTCTTGATTTCGGTTCAGGTCATGATCTCAGGGTTGTAGGAATGAGCACAGCATAGGGCTCTGCGCTCAGTGGGAAGTCTGCTTGGAATTCTCCCTCTCCCTCTCTGCTCCTCCCCTCGCTGCACATGCGCACACATGCTCTCTCAAAAAGAAAATAATTTAAGTTAGATCCTTTCATTCTTCTGCCTTGGCTTCCCAAATGACTCAAAATAAGGGCCAAAGTCCTTACAAGGCCCCACTTAGACTGCTACCACCTGACACCCTGGCCTTGCTGTCAAGCCTGTCAAGCATGCACCTGCCTCAGGGCTTCTGCACTTGTTGCTCCTGCACCTAGCACGCTCTCTCCCCAGGTATCTGCCTGGATCAGCCCCTTGCTTCCTTCCGGCCTTATCTCAAATGTCACTCATCAGTGAAGCTTTTCCTGTTCATCTAACAAGTTCCCTTTGTGCCCCTTCCCTTACTAGATTTTATTTCCTTAGCACTCACTCCATCTGACACAGGATATACTTGTTTACTTCCTTGCTTGTTTGATACTCACTTCTCCTTTCTAGAACATCAGCTACATAAGGAAAGGAATTTTGTTGTGTTCACGGCTGGATCCCCACCATCTGGCACATAGCTTGGTTGTAGTCCCATAACTGGCATAGAGTAAGTGCTCAATTAATATCTGTTGACTGTGTAAACAAAATAAATGAAGAACAACTTAAGAGCCATGCCCAATATCCCACTTTTCCCACTAGAATGGACAAGAGCAGTCTGACTACAGGAGGGCTCAATGGCTGAAATACTAAGGCTGTCGGGTGTCCAACCATGTTCAAACTTGTAGTCCACCCAAGGCAGCTGGTTTGGCACTGTTGACATGGCAAGCGTGGGATGCTACATAAGAAGGAACATCTAAAAAGAAGAGACAGAAATTATGTGGGATGGAAACACCTGGTTTTCCAAATCAGAGGGAATATACTGCCTTCTGAAGTTCATTGCCAAAAGCAATGGAGCTGCATGACCCTTCCTGTCAGTACCTTTACTTCTATGGCAATACTGTTCCTTTTTAAGGCACAAAAGCAATCTTTTTTTTTTTTTGGCACAAAAGCAATCTTATAAATGAACTGAAAACATTTATTGGGAGACAATATACAGCATGGTTGAGAGCATGGATGCTGGAACCACCTGCCTACATCCAAATCCCAGCCCTCCACTTCCTATCTGTATGACCTTGGCAACTGATTTCTCTGTGCCTCAGTTTCCTTTGTGAGAACTGGATCAGCTGACATACACAAGGTCCTCATAAAAGTATTAAGTGCTATTATTATTTTTAAAACACGTAAGAACCAGTCTTCCCAAATAAGCATTACTCTCCTCTTCATTCAATATTAATCAACAAACACGGAGCACTCACTATATGCCAAGCACTGTGATAGGTGCTGGGGGTATGCATAGGTAAATAAAGACTAGTTCTGCCCTCACCGGGCTCACAATTTTTTAGTGATCATAAACATGCCTGGGATTCATGTTTCAGGGAGTCCAGGTCTCAAGAAGTGTGGCAGGGCCTGGCCAGGAGGGTGCCCCCACAGTAGCAGCTCCTCACATGCATGTTAAGGTAGAAACAAAAGGAAGCACTCTCTTTTTGTGTTAGCACCCATGGGAAGCAAACAGCCTACTACCTATTCACACTTCATTCCTGAAGGCTTAATAAGCAATCCCAGATTCTTGTTGCAAGCCAGGAAGCTGTAAAAGCTAACAAGACCCCTCATGATGTAGCCCCTGCCCACCTCTCTTGCCTCAGCTCTGCCACCAACTAACCTCCCAACCCCATCCCTTCACTCCAGCCTTTCGAATCTTCCAACAGTTCTTCAAACACGCCATGCTGTCCCACAGCTCAGTGCCTTTGCACAAGCTGTCCCTTCTGCTGAAACGCCTTCTTGGCTACCCAATTTCTACTTGTTTTAAAGATTCTGGTCCAAGGGTCTCTTCCTCTAGCACATCTTTGTCAACATTCAAACCTGACTGAGGGGCTCCTAAAATGTGCTCCTGCAGCACTTATCACAAAGGACAGCAACTGTAGTCATTGACGTCTGTGGCTTCTACCAGGTTACCCATGCCTAGAAAGCAAGGTGGTATCTTGTAGGGTTTTGTAACCTCAGCCCCTAACAAAGGGCTTTGCACATTGCAGATGTTGGGTAAATGTATGACTGGGAACATCTGAAGGACACTGGTTACCCCTGTTCTCTCATTTCTTTGCTGCCATGCTTGGCACTGTCATCATCAGCCTCCTTCAAATGACCAAAATGCTCCTTAAAGAAAAAAAATTTTTTAAAAGATTTTATTTATTTATTTGACAGAGACAGCGAGAGAGGGAATACAAGCAGGGGGAGTGGGAGAGGGAGAAGCAGGCATCCCCCTGAGCAGGGAGCCCGATCCGGGGCTCGATCCCAGGACCCTGGGATCATGACCTGAGCCGAAGGCAGACGCTTAACAACTGAACCACTCAGGTGCCCCGAAAAATCTTAATTAAAAAAAATCTTTACTCAAATGTCACCCTTCCAAATGAAGTTCACCTTGAATCCCCTATTTCACATTGCAACCTCCCCTCCACCTGACATACAATGCTGACCAACCTATCCTCCTCTGCCTTTCCTTATTTTCCACATATACATTATCTCTAGATCCTGGTTAATAACCCTGCAGTGTAGGTATTTTAATCTCCCCTCTTTTCTCTTAGTAATCTCTACCCTCCCTGCCCCTGGGAGGCTTGAACTAATTCCCCGGGATCAAGAGTCACACATTCTACTGCTGAGCCAGCCAGACGCCCCTTTAATCCCATGTAAGTCAGAAACTGAGTTCAGAGTCTAAGTCGTGTGCTCAAGTGAATGTAGGTAAGCAGGTTGTTGGAGCTAGGTCCTCACTGATACCCATCCCCAAGTGCACTTGGGAATTTCATTCTCTTTCAAAAGGTCAGGTGGTTCTCTAGAGAGATGACACTTCTTGAATGTTATAAAACCTGCTTGAGCTCAATTTTTCTAATCAATCAAACCAAGAAATTTCTCTAATGCCCTGATGGGAAATCATACACCACCAGCACGCTATAGCATGCTACAGTTTCCTTAAGAGAGAAAAGGGGGAGAAGAGTCTAGGACTCAAAAAGAAACATGGTCTCAGTTTTTTGGTTCATAGAAGATCGTGAGGTTCAGGTACTACTTGGGGTCACTGGTTTTAGAAAATGTATGGAATCCTGTCAAACCTGAGCTGATCCACCAGGAGATCTGGGATAAGTTTTTATTCTGTTCACAGCTATGTTTTAAAAATTTTGTGATGGCTGGTGCTCGCTTCGGCAGCACATATACTAAAAATTTTGTGATGGCTCCACAACTCTGTAAATAAATTAGAAGTCATTGAATTGTACCCTTTAAATAGGTGACTTCCATCTCACTAAAGCTGTTATTAAAAATAATAATATTTAGGGGCACCTGGGTGGCTCAGTTGGTTAAGCGTCCAACTCTTGATTTCGGCTCAGGTCATGATCTCAGAGTCGTTGAGATTGAGCCCCGGGTCAGGCTCACACTGGGCATGGAGCCTGCTTAAGATTCTCTCTCTCATTCTCCCTCTGCCCCCTCCCCAGCCCCAAGCTCGCTCTCTCTTTAACAAAAAAAAAAAAAAAAAAAGATACTATTTGGGTTTGGTTCAGATCACGGTTTATAGTTTAGTTTGGGTTGAGTCAAGCGAAGAGACCTAGTAAACAGAGAAAAAATGCGGGAACCACTTCAATATTTGACCCAGAGAAGTTGTAATAGGCTGAAATCTTCAGATAATATAACAAAATAGACCTGCAAATGCCTTCTTTAAGTGTTACAAGTTCATATACTAATGGACAAGAGATTTGCTAAGCACCATCCAAAACCACTGGAGATCAGGTACCTAACGGTTCACACACATTAGAGTACTCTAAGGTTTGAACTTGGTAATGATCATTGTGTCTAAGTTATTAAAAAAAGAATACATAAATAGGTGATGAGGATTAAGGAGGGCACTTGTTGTGACGAGCACTGGGTGTTGTATCTGAGTGTTGAATCCCTAAACTCTACACCTGTAACTAATATTACACTGTATGGTAACTGGAATTTAAATGAAAACTTAAAAAAGAAAAGAAAAGAAAAGAAAAAAAAGTACAAAAAATTAGGCATAGGGGTATGTCTCTCATGGAAGAACTGAGGGAGAGGAAATGACTGATAGATAAATTTCTTAAAAATCCGAAGCTGGAATTTAAGGACATGAATAGCCTTTACTATCAATAAAACAAAGCCTATAAAGCTCAGGCACCAGGAAATGCCATAAATTCAAGTGTATGCATATATCCATGAGTGTATTTCTCTGCTTATTCATAAGACACAATCACCAGACATCAAAGAGAATTCCTTCTTACTAGGAACTTCTTAATATTTGTTGTTCAATATGGTCAGCCTTAGCATACTGAATAGTGTAAAAGGAGCCAGAATCATTACAGTTCCATAAGTTTTTGTTCAAGGAGAGTTATGTGCTCTGTATGAGAAATCTGATCTCTCAAAAATAAAAAAATAACATAAACTGTTTTATTTATATATTTATAAATTAAAAGCCATCTTCTTCCAAATAAAGATTTAAGACAGTCAAGAGCAATGGTAATAAAAAGACTCTTGGCCACATATTAACTAGTCTTTTTCTGTCCAGCATCATCTTTAAATAGCAGACGGGGTAGCACACAGTAGGTAGTCAGGATATATACTAATATATTGATGACTAAATAAACAACAAGGGCAAATATAAAATCTAAGAAGCTAGAGGAAGATGGTCGTAGAGGACAACAACAAGATGCACATTTCATCAACTCAGAAACCCTAAAACCAGGAGCGTCCGGTGCCAACATCCCGCATGGCTATTATTGTGGCTGCCCATTCAACCTTTACATACTATGTACCAAGTACTGGGTGTAAAGTGGTGAACAAACATGGAACTTAATTATTCTTTTTGGGTAAATAACCTTGTCCCCCTGAATTATAGGGCACCTCTGACCAAAGAGGGCCAATTAGAATATTTGCCCGAGATCTTTCTGTGAACAGAGATGAAACTCGCAGATGGCCCACAGACCCAGGGTTAAGTTCCATCTGCTCTTGCTCGAGGTGTCTTCAACTCTGTTAGCTATCTTGGAATCTTTATAATAAATCCTCTTTTAATGCATAAGGTAAATTAGGGTGACTTCCTGTCACTTGCGATAAAAAAAATTCCTATGACTATAACTTTCGATATACATACAAGATTAGTGAGGCCAAGGGAGGTTCAATAACTTATCTGATCTGGGAAAAAACCACAGATCTGACTCCCAATCCTATATCGTAGGTCCAAGAAAAAAACAAGCTTTAGAGAGAAGAATCAACATGCATCACCTCATGAACCACGGAGCCCAGCAGGAAGTCCAGCCTCTGGCACAGTTCTCCAAGGTTTGATAAGCTGCTGGCCCTGTGAGCACTATCTGGATCTCTTGCTCCCCTCAGGAAGGTGTGGATCAAAGGTTCTCTGTATTTTGAGACCATGTCCCCTATAGGGGAAAAAAAAAAAGAAATAAAAATCTTTATTATTATTTTTAAGATTTTATTTATTTATTTGACAGAGAGAGAGAGATCACAAGTAGGCAGAGAGGCAGGCAGAGAGAGGGGGAAGCAGGCTCCCTGCTGAGCAGAAAGCCCGACTCGGGGCTCGATCCCAGGACCCTAAGATCATGACCTGAGCCGAAGGCAGAGGCTTTAACCCACTGAGCCACCCAGGCGCCCCGAAATCAAAATCTTTAAAAATAAATTTTCAAGTTCTTAAAAAAGGAATAATGAGGGGCACCTGGGTGGCTCAGTCAGTTAAGCGTCTGACTTCAGCTCAGGTCATGATCCCGGGGTCCAGGGATCAAGCCCAGCGTAGGGCTCCCTGCTCAGCAGAGAGTCTGCCTCTCCCTCTGCCCCTCCCCCAACTCATGCTCTCTCTCTCCCTCCCTCAAATAAATAAAATCTTTTTTTTTTTTTTTTAAAGAAGGTATGATGATACTATCATGGTATATTGTATGGTGTTTTATACTTTCAAAGTACTTGCATAACCATTAGAAATCATGCTCTGGGAGAATATTCAATGTCACTTAGGAAGAGGACTAATAATTGGCCATTAGACTGAGTGACAATGAGGTCAGTGTTGACCCTGACGAGAATGGTTTTGATGGACTGGCAAGGGTGAGAGCACAGGAGAAGTGACTGTAAGAGAATGTGAGAACCGTACACGGAAAGATCACTTTAGAAGTTTTTCAGCAAAGCAGATCAAGGAAATGGGGTGGCAGCTGGTCAAGGAAGGGGGAGGGGGTCAAGAGAGGTTTTTGTTTTATTTGAAGAGAGGAGAAATAGTACACTAAGACATTGAGAATTGTCATTTTATATATGGAAACTTCTTCCTCCACAGGTATGCAAGGGCTAAAGATGTTTTGTCTTGACCTAGGTTCTGAGACTCTAATTCCAAAACCCAAGTATAATACTCCACCTTTAGCTTTTTTGTAGCCCTAAGAATACATGATTTCATATGTCACCTGTCATAAGGTGACAAAATGTTTTCTGAAGCATTGCTTAAAGTCATCTATTCATCATCAAAATGATAAATCACACACACACACACACAAAACCCAAAAACAAAAACAAAAACAAAAAACTCATAGCAACTTGGCCTATAGGGCTCAGCACAGATACCATGTCCTTTAGGAACCCTTCCTCAGTTGGCCTTAATTAGTCCTCCTGGGAAGTCCCATAGTTCCCTAAACTTAAATCACTTTGGCTTAAATCACAAGTGTCACTAATACCTTGATTCCTACATTTCTGCAGCCTCTCATTAGACGATAAATTCCTTGAGGGTAGAACTTTGTTCCCATCAGTTCTTAGTAATCTTTGTATGCGCTAAGTACTCAACAAATGCTAACATGGAACTGAATTCATTAATTTATTCAACAAAACAAAATTACATGCTAGGTATCATGTTAATGTTCTAGGGATAAAATATATAAACATAATCTTTACCCTCTAAGAAGCCCAAAGTTTAGGAGGTGGGTACAAATGGATAAGTACTAACAATGACAGTATTGTGTGGTAAATGCCCAAATGCCATCACAGAATCAAGCAGAGGTTGCTTGGAGAGTCCAATTTCACTAATCTCAGTCACTCTGGAACATGGAGGAGGCAGTCTGTTTTGATTTTGTATTCTCTCAAGGTCGGGAACACAATGTATTTTCCATACAACATAAGATTAAAGATGAAGGAGAAACTTCTATAAAATGCTCCCAGTTCCTAATATATTACAGGCAGTCAAAAGACTCACCCCCTACCCAGTTAACATTAACACATATTATAGAAATTAAGTCAGTGGTAACTCAGCCATAGCCTATTTCCAGAAGAGAAAAGAGGGGACTTTGTGCCTACTCTCAGACCTAGTATTTGCATCTCTGAATATCAAACCTAAAGAGGCAACCACATATATATGCAAAGGTATCTGCATAAAGCTTTTACTGCAGAATTAATAGTGAAAAATGAGAAAAATTTAATACTAATTAATTTGCAAGTGGTTAAATAAACATACGTACTACGGAATACTATGTAGTCATTAAAAAGAACATGACAATTATATGCACAAATATGGAAAGGTCCCTTAAGACACTATTAAAGCAAAAGGAACTAACAGAATCGGTATCATTCCATTTGTGTCTGTAAAATGCACATATGCAACTTCTCTCACTATTAACTAACCAAAGGTACAGATGAAAATACGGGTATGAAATATACAAATGTACAGAAAACTAATAGAAAGGATATAGTAAAAGAGAAGGTTTTTTTTTTTTTTTAAGATTTTATTTATTTGAGAGAAAGAGCATGAGTGGGGGTCTGGGGAGGGGCAGAAGGAGAAGCAGACTCCCCACTGAGCAAGGAGCCTGACCCGCAGGGGTTGATCCCAGGACCTGGAGATCATGACCTGAGCCAAAGGCAGATGTTTAACCAACACCCAGGCACCTCAAAAAAGAAGGTTTAAATATCTTGTCCACAGAGATACCCAAGATCAAAGTGTGGTAGTTTGACACTTAACTCCTATGATATACTGACTGTATTTAAGATATTTCCAACTAAGAGGAAAACGTATGTTTCTACTTTTGTTGTAGTACTTTTCCTTTCTGGAGTTAGGAAGGAACTTGCTTGTTATGTAATGTGAGAGTTAAGAGATGTGTGCTTTGGGGGTGCCTGGGTGGCTCAGTTGGTTAGGCATCTGACTCTTGATTTCAGCTCAGGCTATGACCTCAGGGTCATGAGATCAAGCCCTAGGTCAGGCTCTGCACTCAGTGGGGAATCTGCCTGAGATTCTCTTCCTCTCCTTCTACCCCTACCCCTGCTTGCACACACTCTCTCTCTCAAATCAATAAATAAGTCCCCCCTCCCCCCAAAAAGAGATGTGTATTCTAGTTTGGCCCTGCTACCAATTAGCAGTGTGACTTTGGGCAATCTGTTTCACCTCTCTGGACCAGCTAGAGATAAGGCACTTAGACAATACCATCTCTCTGGCCCCTTCCAGTTGTAAGAATCTATGAGTTAATGAGTTATGTCTGGTTTAGTAATTGAGGGAATAAGATTCAGGAAATTGGGAAGGAGGAAGGACACATTTACCAAACCTGGAGGGAGACTGTTGCCATTAAAGGAATGAAGTTTCCTTCTTGGGAAGGAGGGCACAGTTTGGAAATCCACAAGGAGGGGAAACTGCAGGATGAAAAGTAAGAGAAGATAACAAGTGAATGTTTACCAACGTAGGGATTTAGAGTTAAAAATGAGTGGTAAAGAAAAGGAACTATGTGCTATGCAGTAAGGTAGGCCTAGGGATCCAATCATAAACAAGAAACAGTCCTTGCGAAAAATTTTAGGAAGAACATCAAGAGGTATCTCATTCATTCATCCAACAAATCTTACCTTTGTTTTTTTAAGTGTATTTTTTTTTTGCTTTTTGTTTTGTTTTGTTTTTTAGTAAACTCTGCCCCCAATGTGGGGCTTGAATTCACGATCCCAAGATCAAGGGTTACATGCTCTACTGACTGGGCCAGTGAGGCACCCTTCATCCAGCATTACTCCAAGTATGTTCTCAGTCTGGAGGTAATAAAACATGAGCAAGAAAGTAAAGGCCTCATCTTCATGAAACCTACTTCTAGTGGGAGAGAAAAACAATGAACAGTAAATAAGTTTTCCTGAAGCAGAAAGGGCTATGAGGAAAAATAAGGAAGGTGTGTGGGGGTTGGGGCAGGGGAGACTGAGAGCCAGGGGTGAGGGCTCAGGGAAAAGCTCTCAGAGAAGACCTGAAGGAACAAGTCATGAAGACAGTAGAGGACAGTGAAGAGTAAACGGACAACACAAGTTTGATATTCAGTGTAGATGTATAGGGCTGTTTCTTATCCTGACCTGCCATAAAAGGACACACCAGTACATTAACAAAATCATAAAACGTTCTATGTATATAAATTCTTGCCCTGCCTGAGCTTCATTACTATTTTCCAAATGAGCATCCATTTAACTGCAAGCTCCACCAATCCCATTCCCAAGAGCACCTAAGAACCCAGAGGAGCCAGCCAGGAAGGAGGAAGGTTAGCATCTCAAGAGCCCTGCACTGTACCCCATCAGCAGGCTCTGCACCACGGGCTCCAGTGTTGTCGGGTTTGGGGCTAGAAGAGCTGGAACACCGTATCCGCTGTGCATTTCTCCAAGTGTTCTGCCATCATGTTCTCTGCGACCTGATCTCCCTGAGAGCTCACACACACAGACTACATTTGTCACACCCTTGCTTGATCTTGCTCTTCTTCATGGATCTATATCTCTGCTCCCATTTCCTGGGGGCTGCTGCTTGCCTCTGATTATTCCTCCCTCCCCTGAACGCCATGTAGCTAGTTTCTCAAGACTGTGTTGGATTCTAGTCTCCAGGATGGGGGTCAGTCCTGACCAGGTTTCTATGTAGAACAAAATGAATGCGTGTAGTCAGAGAATATAGCTTCCGGGGCTTCAATTTGACATAGGCAGAGATTTTCAAGATCCTACATAAAGGGTTCTTAATTTTAGTTTTAGGGATCCTTATATGTCACATTTTATTATGCACATCTCATTCTGGGCATTCTCCCATTCTTCCTTGCAAATAACACTCTAATTTTGTTCACGTATCCATCATCCCCCTTGCCCCAACCATCACCCACGTGATTTAGGTTAACGTCTTCAAGGGTCTAAGTGAATCATGGTAGACACATTTCCTTGCCTTCACTGGTTTATGCATGGGCATGTGACCTAGTCTGAACAATGAGGTGTGAAGGAAAATCTGCTGAAGACATTTTACCTCTGCTATGATAATACCTTAGAGTTACTGCAGCCAACCTGAAACCATAAGGGACCAGCGGATGAAGTCAATAGCTGAGGTTGGCAGAGCAGAAAAATGAAAGGAATCTGAATTCTCAATATATTACGAAGCCAAAAAATTAACCAGTCCTGGACTTTTTGTTTTGTGTAATGATTCATTCCTTATTGTTTAAAGCTGGTTGAGTTTGGAGTTTCTGTTATCTGTAGTCAAAAGCATTCTAACATATAATATGAAAACTGGAATATTCTTTAAAATTATAGAGCACTTTGGAGCGCCTAGCTGGCTCAGTTAGAAGAGCATGCAACTCTTGATCTTAGGGTCGTGAGTTCAAGCCCCACGTTGGGTACAGAGATTACTAAAAAAATAAATAAACTTAAAAAAAAATTGTAGAGCATTTCTATGTCAGTTCCATGTCTATCAGTACAAAGCCAGAAAAGTTAAATTTGCCAAAACAAAGGAACTTAAGACAGTATATTTTTTTTAAGGGGCTGAAAATCAATTTTATAACAAAATAAAATTAAACCCAGTAATTTTCTTTCTTCTAATTGCAATTTTAATTGAGACAAAAGTGTAGTACACAGCATGACTCTTAAAAAAGCAGCATATATGTGTGTGTGTGTGTATATATTTTTTTACTTTCCCCAAGAGCTAAGTCATCCTTATACACCTGCCAACCTGTTAAAATATCAGCATATATATATACATATATATATATATACACATATACATATATATACTTTCCTCAAGAGCTAAGTCATCCTTATATATCTGTCAACCTATTAAAAAAAAAAAAAAAGGTGAGTAACTATTTACAGTAGTAGTTCATGTGAAGGGGTTATACGCTGAGTATATTTCACAACTATTGACTAACCCATTTCATTATGAACTAAAACCTTGGGCTCTGGGACACCTGCTACTGTTCCTTAGTTTCTGATTAAACAACAAAACCTCAATTATCCCATCCAGGAGGGGTTGGGTTTAGGGTTTGTTTTTATGTATGGTTTTTATGTGTTGTTGGGGTTTTTGTTTTTGTTTTTTTGTATTATTCTTTATCCAGATGAGAAGTTCTTGTTGCTTCAGTTGAAACTTATTTGAACCACAAGATTCCAAAATCCTAATTTACCTTTTGTCTTTAAGATAGCACATACTTGCCCCCTGGCAAGAGCAAACAATTCATTCCCATCCTGTTATGCTGTCTCCTTCAAAATATGCATATTATATGGCTTTCACAAAAAATGGTATTGATTTCTGAATTTCCTTACCCCCATATGCAGAAAGTACTCATCACAGACTATAATATTTAGACTAAGAGATACCCATGAGGAGTGAAGTAAAGTTAGAGAGACCACCATCTTTTCCTCAGCCATTTCTGAATGACTTCAGGGAAATGAACACAGTAAATCCAAGGTCACTTTTAGAAACTTACTCAAGTAGATGCTAGGCAGAAAGGTTTATCTTAGTTCAGCTCTAATGACTTCTACTTTGTGCAATGATGATGACAACACCTGGCTATTTGCATTTCCATATTCTTCTCAGGAAGTCAGCAATAATCAACCTTACCGAGAAGCACACAGCTGTGTGTTCAAGGAAGGAAGTGAAGGAACTAGATTAGTTTGAACGAACTTGATAAAAATGAGTTGCTTTGGAAGGTGAAAAATCAAGTGCATAGTGAAAAGAGAGATGAAAACTTTTTAACCTGCCTATGACTTACTTGTATCAATTATCATCTATGTGAAAAGATTCTTTTCATATATTAGGATTTTGAAGATTTTTATCAAGCTTCTTAATGGAAGTTTCAAGTCCACACTGATAGATTTATTTACGAGATCCCATCTTCTTTCACAGAAGAGGTGAGATGATTTGCAACAAGAGACACTTATGTAGTGGAAGAAAGCTATCAAATCTGAATTAACACAGTCACTTCTGGAGCCAGGGACCTGCTGATTTCAAGGGCTCAACCATTCCCCTAGTTAACTGAAACAGGTCCTAAAAGTCAAATTGAGAAAAACTGAGTGAGAAAGAAAACGCCACCCCTGGCCAAATCCTTACACCAGCCTATTAAAACTCCGTTATTAATGTCTGGGGACTCCTCTATTCCTTCTTTTTTCCCTCCCTTCTGTCCTTTTATTTTAATTTAAAAAAATTTTGGAGGCATGGAAATGAACACAGATAAAACCATTCCTAAGTACTCTATTCTGTCTACCAGTAGAAAGTAACTAAGAAATATTCTGTCCTGCTGGTTAAGGTGTTGCTGAGTAAAACCAGTTATATTTTTCAAAGATTGAATGATCCCTTACACCCAGCACTCCTCTGTGATCAGAAGTTTATATGCATGCTGAATGTTTTAGTCCAGTGTTTCTCAAACACAAACATGGGCATTGAAATTGTGCAGTGCGACTTGATTATGATGTGAATCCAGGTGATTCAAAATTATCAGTAAAATGAAAATGTAGCATTTCAAAAATTCTTTTAGAGAATTCACACACCTCTGAAATATATCATAATTTAACCTCCAGGCTTCGGTTTCAGAAATGCCCTTCCAACTAGCCAATTTAATGAAAACATTTAATATGTACTACTATGGACAAGAGATTCCATAGGGCACTAGAGATTGAGAGAAGAAGGAGATTTTTTTCTTCTAATAATTTTTTTTTAAGTAGGCTCCACTCCCAGCATGGAGCCCAACGTGGGGCTTGACCTCGTGATCCTGAGATCAAGAGTCGCATTCTACTGAGTAGTCAGCCAGGTGCCCTTGACAATGCTTTTTTTTTTTTTTTTAATAGACTTTATTTTTTAGAGCAGTTTTAGGTTCATAGCAAAATTGGGCAGAAAGTACAGAGTTCCCATTATATTTCCTTCCCCTCTTTCCCCAGATTTCCCCACCAGCAACATTCTGCACCAGAACCAGACATTTGTTTCAGCTGATGGACTGATACGAACACAACATTATCCCCAAAGCCCATAGTTTACATTAAGGTTCACTCTGATGTTGTACACTGCAGGGGTTGATAAATGTATAAGGACATGTATCCATCACTGTAGTATCATACAGAAGAGCTTCACTGACCTAAAGATCCTCTACGCTCTGCTTTATCTCTCATTCTCATCTCTCCTTCTGGGATAACCCCTGGCAACTACTGATCTTACTGTTTCCATAGTTTTGCCTTTTCTAGAATGTCCTATTGTTCCAACAATATCATATGGTACATAGACTTGGCTTCTTTCACTTAGTATTAGGCTTTTACAGTTTCTCCATGTCTTTTCATGGCTTGATAGCTCATTTCTTTTATGTGCTAAAAAAATTCCACGGTCTGGGTGTACCACAATCTATTTATCCAATCACCTACCAAAGGACATCTTGGTTGCTTCCAAGTTTTGGCAGTTATAAATTAAGCTGCTATAAACATACACAGGCAGGTTTTTGTGCAGATATACGTTTTCAACTCAACTGGGTAAATACTAAAGAGCATGATTGCTGGCTTATATGGTAAGAATATGTTTAGTTTTATATGCAACTGCCAAACTGGCTTTCCAAGTGGCTGAACCATTTTGCATTAGTAGTTCCCCACTGTTCGAATCCTTAGCTTCATGCCCCCTATGATATGACCCTGCCTATTTCTGGTCATATTCACCTAGCAGCATACCCTTTGTTACAGTCACCTGGTATAGCTAGTTTAAAAACATTCAGTGGAATATTATTTGTCAGTAAAAAGGAATAAGGTTCTGATAAACGTTGCACCACAGATGAACTTTGAAAACATTATGTGAAAGAACACAGTCACACACAAAAAAACACACATGTATGATTTCATATATAGAAATGGAAATGACCACAGTAAGTAAATCCTTAGAGACAGAAAGTACATTTGTGATTGCCTGACTGGTAATAGATACAGAATTTCTTTTGGGGTCATGAAATGTACTAAAATTGACTGTGGTGATGGTTCACAACCTTGTGAACACACAAAAAAATCCTGAACTGTACACTGTAAATGGATGAATTGTATGGTATATGAATTATATCTCAATAAAGCTGTTCTTTAAAAAGCAAGTTTTGAAAGTAGGAAGGGTAGGAGGACTAGAGAATCTATTTTACAATAAAGCTGAAAAAAGTAACTTATATAAAAATCTTCACACACTAGAAAAGAAGAGGTATACAGAAGCAGAATCTGCTGTAAAACACACTTCTGCCTTCTAAAAGCTCAGAGACCAAAGGCTTGGGGCGAATTCCACGGACAAATTGCAATGGCTGCTCCCCTCAAACATGAGGCAGGAGAGCCGGGTGCTTTGATGATATGCCAACTACAGGAACCAGATCCTGCCCTTGACCACCAATGAAGCAGAACCCAGAGCTTTCCCTCTGCTTTGTGAATGGCACTGCTTCTGCCAGCTCTTTGCTTCCTTATTTGTCAGTAAAAGATGGTGCCAATACAATTTCAGTCTTTACTACTTCAGAACTGGCAGTTTAAGGAGTGACATTTTTAAAAACCTTCTAAATTAACTTTCAGTGCATCAGTCTTTTAAAAAAATATTTAGTGTAATTCAAAAGTCTCTTAAAAGAGGCAAGAAAAATATTGAAGATTTAAACCTAGAGATCCTTGTATATAGTTAGCCATTTGGTCCAATATCCCATCTCTAGGTATGGCTGTGCCAAACCACATTTGACAAACGTTAACGCGAGGAGAGTTAAGACCTCCTGCAAATATTTAAAAACCTTTGTGCTCCAGCCTTTTTATTTTGTCTAAATCAAATCTCTTCTGCTCTTTATTTCCCTGCCCTGTATGGACAGGACTCAAGTGGAGAGAGAGAACTGGTCTTTCTCTACACATCTTTGAATCTTAATCTTATCTTTGCAAGCTCCCAGATCTCAATTACAGTGTTTAAACTCCCTCAAGAATCCAACCAGTTCAACTATGCTCTTCCTCTCTCCAAGATGATACTTTTTGTATTTTCAATTTTTATATCGGATATATTGGGGAGAAAGAAAAAAATAAAGGTGCAAGACAATTAAATGATACAATACACACTTAATTTCACTACATTAGGGTGCCTGGGTAGAGCTCAGTCAGTTAAGCAACTGCCTTTCAGCTCAGGTCATGATCCTGGAGTCCCAGGATCGAGTCCCACATCAGGCTCCCTGCTCGGCGGAGGGTCTGCCTCGCCCTCTGACCCTCCCCTCTCTCGTGCTCTCTCTCTCTTGAATAAATAAAACGATCTTAAAAAAAAATTTTTTTTCACTAAATTAGTTACCGAAAAAGGATAGAGAGAAACTACTTTCCTCTCATCTTGAATTCCCATTTATTCTGGAACGAATAGGGAATAACATCCCTTAGGGGTAACATCATAGACAGCCACATGCCCTCACAGAAATATAACTGCTGATCCAGTCAGTGAGCAAAGAGAAGACAAAATAGAAATCTAATTCTGTTCATGTACCCTATTATGTCTTCCCTAACATCTATTCCTTTTCCTCCATTCCAGGACCTAGACCTCTACACTTTACTACTGGAAGCAATACAGCAGAACCACCAGTTGCTTGTAACACCTCATGCATACAAGTTACTGTGATGTGTGGACCAGAGTCAACAGAGATTATAATTTCTGTCAAGGTCAGAAGGAGATTTGACTGACAGGGCAGATCCTGACGGGCAGGATTTCCCCTCCAAAGCCATTTAGAGAATTAAATAATTTAAGTGCAATTAATTTTTTATGAAATTCATCATTAAAAAACTCATAGGTAAATTTGGATCTATTAACAACAATTACCTTTCGGCCTTGAATTTCCCCTGCAGCTCTGGGGAGCTCATCTCTTTTCTGATTCAGGGTTTCCCTCCCCCACAGAGCACTTCATGAATAGGGGAGAGATTTTAGTGAAGATCAATTATGCAGCTACAGATACAAAATGCCATGGAATAAAACTGTTGTGTGCACTTGTAAGCCTTTTTATCTGCAAAGACCTGTGTGCCTATTATCTTGTTGGAGCCTCACAAGAATTTGAGGTAGGTAGGAAAAAAATCCTATTAACTCTGTATTACAAACAAGGAAAGAAAAGTTGAAAACAGGCTGAAAGTTGAAAACACAGGGCGCCTGGGTGGCTCAGTCATTAAGCATCTGCCTTCGGCTCAGGTCATGATCCCACGCTCCTGGATTCGAGCCCCACGTCGGGCTCCCTGCTCGGTGGGAAGCCTGCTTCTCTCTCCCCCACTCTCCCTGCTTGTGTTCCTGCTATCGCTTTCTCTCCTCTGTCAAATAAATAAATAAATCTTAAAAAACAAACAAACAAACAAACAAAAACAGGCTGATCCCAGGTCACACAGCTGCTGAAGGGCAGACAAGTTTTCAAGACCAAGCTCCTGTCTCCAGGCAGAGGGTTTTTCCTACTGCCATCAGGACCTTTACTTGGCTCTCCATTAAGATCAGCAGGAACTTCCATTCTGAAACAAAGGACATAAACGTGGCCAACGGATTCCCAACAAAGGACATAAACGTGGCCAACGGATCTCTGACATTTCAGTCCTTGTAATTTTCTTCTTTCTGTTTAACCTTATAAAGCATGGGCAGAACAGAAGCCAGGGACTTAGTCCTTAAAACAGTGCACAAGCTATAGGGTGTGATGGCGATAGGTTCCTCTGGTCCGTGGGCAAACACCAGACTTGTCACTTTATTGTCTTCTGCAAAGGCAGGCATCCTATTAATTCTAGCCTCTAGAGAAGGACAAAAAAAATTCCCCTCTTCTTTCCCATTTTCAAGAGGGAAAGAACTGAACACTTTCGATTTCCTAACAATAGGAGATGACTGACAAACGGCATTGTGAAAGCTGCTGAACCCCTCAACCTGATGCACATATTAGGGCGCTGCGGCGGGCTGCAGCCAAAGCCACCGTCTAGTCTTGATAGGGCTTGCCAGGGAGGCAGGTCACAGTCGTCACTGGGCAAGAATGCTGGGTAGTCCCTGCAGAGATTTCCCCCTACTGGTGCCTACATGTCAGGACCCACATTTCTCCCTCAGGCTAATTGTTGATGTGCTGCTTTTGGTTTTTCATTCATACTGTTATCCTTTTTAAGGTAATGTAACCAAGACGTGACCCTGAGCTATGAGTAGGGTAACAAAGATTTCCGGGTTCTTGGCCCTCCCTTTCCTGGGCTAGATTCATCGGACCTCATCACACAGCCCACAGAAGCAGGGATAGTTTACATGCAAATTGTATGTAGACAGACTTTGATAGGCTTACATGTAACCAGAGGAAGACCCCTGTGGCACAAGTTATTAAATTAAAACAAACCTGTCAACGGGGTTATTGTTGGTGCAAGTGACCCCTCAGGCATGTTTTAGAGAGAAATAGAGACCTTCTTGTCTCCAAACAGTTCTATTAGCAAACTGTACTGCCTCGGACTCTACTTAAGGATTAGAACTTCATTTCTTTGGACTACACAGCCTCCTTATTAAAAATGCAAAATCAGGGCACCTGGGTGGCTCAGTCAGTTAAGTGTCTGCCGGTCATGATCCCAGGGTCCTGGAATCCAGCCCCATGTCGGGCTCCCTGCTCAGCAACAAGCCTGCTTCTCCCTCTCCCTCTGCCTGCTGCTCCCCTTGCTTGTGCTCTCTCTGTCAAATAACTAAATAAAATCTTTTTTAAAAAATGCAAAATCATCCCAAGAAGGGCAGCCCAATAGGAGGCTGCCATCCATCCCTTAGTAAATATTAATACACCCGCCGCCTCCTTTTTACAAGCTGGGAAGGAACAAGACAGATTTGATGGTGAGATCATTTCTGAAATTTGATTACTTTCTAGTGATGGTCAAGCCTGAGTAGGGACCTGTAGAAGGAAGTTTTAAATCAGAAGGGAGAAGGGAAAATGAGTTAAGTGAAGGCCCTGGGAGAAGTAGAGACTCTACCTAACACTTTGACCTGCACACGGATGTTTTCTTTCCTTGTCTTCAAATGACAAAGTGATGTGTAAATAAGAACCACAGATAAGTATCTTTGGTACTTTGGTATCTTTGGGACAAAGTAAAACAATGCACAGGAAATGCTTTGTACCAACGGATTTTTGGCAACCCACGAACGGAAACAAAGAAAGTTTGAAATAGGGGATGCCAAGACTTCTATAGTTAGGTATTAACTAGATTACTCATTCCATTTCATGAGCCCATTGAACTTCAAGATTGGTTTAATTGGTGTATAAACTATCAGTTTACACAAAGTCACCCTGGGGGGAAATCTGCAATAACTGACTCTGCCCCTGTGTGTTACTGACAAGACACATAGGGTAGGTCTCCCGAAAAGTGTGCTTGAGACCGTAATAGACTTCAGAAACGTGGTGGAATTTTCTTGAAGGGCGGAATTAACAAAGTATATCCACAGAAATGTGATCACAAGGAAGGAAAAGTTCCAGGTTTATGACAAGTTATTTTTAAAGATGAAAGAAGAAAAAAACTTGATATTTTAAATGAAGGAGACGCTCTTTACCATTTTGTAATGATGAAAGTATTAAGGCCATTCCACTGACTTAATTAATTTAATTTGCTACATAAACGTTCAAACTCGTCAAAGCATGCCCAAGTGTTGGTTAGCCTCACAATATTGACAAACACAAATCAGGAAGCCTGTGGCCTGAGAATACAACTTCATGTTTAAATTATTAACAGAACATTCCTTAAGTGCTACTAAATCAGGTCAAACAAAAGGAAAATTACGTTACTATTTCTTTCTAAAGGGAATATTATATTTCAATTAGATTGCTGGTATACTCTCTTGTAAGTCCATAAGTCAAAATGAATGCAAGAATCTATTTCAAGATTTGCAAAGAAAGGAGAGAATCAGGTGCTTCTCTGTCCTGTATCCTTTCACATACACACTGAAGGATCCAAATTAATGCTTTAATTTGCTCTAAATAGGAACAGGGGAGTGAGATGAGAAGACAGAAGTATGAAGACACTGAAAATAAAAATAGCAGAAGAAAACCCTGAAGCATTCAAGTATACTTAATATTGTTATCTTTGAAAAAAGGACCCTTTTTGCTAATGGTATCTTGTACCTTCCGAGCCAATGATTCTCGCGGTTGGTGATCTTCAGAAAAGAAATGCAGTATATAGTCAAAAATATTTAAAGAGAACTCATTACAAAAGGTAATATTTCTGCTGCTTAAAGTAGAATATAAAGCTTGATTTGGGGAGGAAAGGACTTAAGAATGATCTGGAAAGATGAGTCACTTCCAAAGAGACTCAACTGAAAAGCAAGTAGTGAAGGCCTGTCAAAGAAACAGATTTATGTCCTCGGATAATGGTTTACCTTAGAATAGAGGTCAGCAGGCTTTTTCTGTAAAGAGTCAAAGGCTTTCAGGGCCATACAATTTCTTTTCTTTTTCTTTTTTTTTTTTTTAAGATGTTATTTATTTATTTGAGACAGAGAGGGAGAGAGCGAGTGCATGCAGGCAGAGGGAGAAGCAGGCTGCCCCCTGAGCAGGGAGCCCGATACGGGGCTCAATCCCAGGACCCTGAGATCATGACCTGAGCTGCAGGCAGATGCCCAACCAGCTGAGCCACCCAGGTGCCCCAGGGCCATACAATTTCTGTGTAACTACTCAACTTTGTCATTTTGGTGCAAAAGTAGGCACAGACTACTATTTATAAGCAAATAAGCATGACTGTTTTAGCAAAACTTTATTTACGGACACTGAAATTTGCATTTCATATTCTTACCACATCACAAAAGATTATTATTTTGCTTCCCCCCCCCCAACCATTTAGATTTTATTATTATTTTTTAAGTAATCTCTATACCCAACATGGGACTCGAACTTACCACCCCAAGATCAAGAGATGCATGCTTTACTGACTGATCCAGCCAGGAGCCCCTCAACCACTTAAAAATGTGAAAACCATTCTTGCTTATAAGCTATGCAAAAATAGGCAACAGGCTGGATTTGGCCAAAGGGCTGTAGTTTACTGACCCCTGCAGTCTCCCAACATAAGAGGCCCACAATTTTTTTGTTACAGAAATTAATTCCCCGTTGCTACTGCAGTCATCAATGTACATTCTGCTTCTAAGAGTTCATGCCGATATCAGGCAGCCAGTTTTTTAATTTCACAGTATAATTTGGCTTTCATAGTCTCCATATCAATTAAAATAAAAGTTTTTTTTTTTTAATTTATTTATTCGACAGAGAGAGAGACAGAAATCACAAGTAGGCAGAGAGGCAGGCAGAGAGAGAGGGGGAAGCAGGCTCCCTGCTGAGCAGAGAGCCCGATGCAGGGCTCGATCCCAGGACCCCGAGATCATGACCTAAGCCAAAGGCAGAGGCTTTAACCCACTGAGCCACCCAGGCGCCCCTAAAATAAAAGTTTTGATTAAAGCAAATAAAAATTTATTTATGACAGTTGTGATTAAGGGCCCAGACCCTGCACCAACTAGCAGCGTGACCTGGGGAAGTCACTAACACTTCTGAACCTGTTACCTTTTCTATAAAATGGCAATAATATTAAGAAGAATCACCTTGTTGGGCCACTTGAAGCATTATGTGAGAACATGCACATGAAGTGATTCACAGCGAACCTGGCGTGGAAGAAGTCCTCGACTTTGATTTGTATGCTGGAATAAAACAGGATGATCACCTATTTTACTTGTCTGAAGGTCTACTTTCTCAGGGTTGGCCTTGGGAAATGAATGAATATGATTTACTCGCTCAAAATTAACAAGATAATAGCAACCAACATTTCTTCACCCCTTACCATGAAAGACACTGGTTCTGAACACTTTCCATATATTATCTTTCATTACTGCCTTATCAGGTAGTTACTATAATTATCCCCATTTTACAGTTAAGTAACAGAGAGATAATGTAACTTGTGCATAAAAATGAAAATATATTCCAAAGTGAAGTCTATATGTCAAACTCTTATTTACCTGCCCAATGGCTGCCACCGTCAATGGCCCCACCCCTCTACTTGGTATGTGGCAACCTCACTATAGGAATTAATACAGTAGTTAAGTATATCTCTGTAATGACACTCCAATATCTGTAAGGAATATCATATTATATCATTTGAGTCTCTCAACATTTCTATGAGAATAACAGCTGCTGGGTGGATTATAATTCCATCTTCGGGGCACCTGGGTGGCTCAGTGGGTTAAAGCCTCTGCCTTCAGCTCAGGTCATGATCTCAGGGTCCTGGGATCGAGCCCCGCATCGGGCTCTCTGCTCAGTGGGGAGCCTGCTTCCCCCTCTCTCTCTGCCTGCCTCTCTGCCTACTTGTGATCTCTCTGTCAAATAAATAAATAAAATCTTAAAAAAAAAAAAAATTCCATCTTCACTAAATGTTAAAAAAAATGACAGTCTCTCATTTCTTCCTCTGAATTGCCTAAAATATCTACTTCTTTGGGGCATCTGGATGGCTCAGTTGGTTAAGCCTCTGACTCTTGGTTTCAGTGTAGGTCATGATATCGGGATGGTGAGATCGAGCCCTATGTCGGGCTCCAGGCTCAGTATGGAGTCCACTTGAGATTCTCTCCCTCTGCCTCCACCTCTTGCCCTGCTCACATGCTCTCTCTCTCTCTCAAATAAAATAAACAAAACCATGGGGCGCCTGGGTGGCTCAGTGGGTTAAAGTCTCTGCCTTCGGCTCAGGTCATGATCTCAGGGTCCTGGGATCGAGCCCTGCATCGGGCTCTCTGCTCGGCGGGGAGCCTGCTTCCCCCTCTCTCTCTGCCTGCCTCTCTGCCTACTCGTGATCTCTTTCCCTCTGTCAAATACATACATAAAATATTTTTTAAAAAAAATTAAAAAATAAAATAAAATAAAATAAAATAAACAAAACCTTTTTTAAAAAATCTTCTTTTTCTCACAGACACCCCGCTAATCAAAGTCCTCATCTCTTTGTGCCAAGGAATATTACAACAGCCTCCCAGAGATCTCTCTGGCTCCAGGCTCTCCTTTCTTCATCCATCTTTCATGCCCTTGCCAAGCACACCTACACATCTCTCATGTTGCTTCCTTTCCTATGAATCTATAGTGATTACTAAATGCCCACCACATCAAGTCCAAATTCCTCTGTCCAGCCTTCAGGGCTCTGCCTCACCCTCCCTATTTAGCCTTACTTCCCCAAGGCACCAAACACAACTTGCTGTAGAAAGACAGCTCTCCGTTCATACCACATGCCTTCCACTTTTGTTCTGTTCTCGTGCTTTCTTTCCTATCTGGGGACATCTTTTCTCCTTCTTTCTCACATGTAACCCCTAGTTGGGTATCCATCATCATTTCTCTAGCCCAGATTGCCCTGACAATATTCTAAGCAGGTCTACTTGCTTCTAGTCATGTCCCAGTCTCATTCTTCATACAGCAGCCAAAGTGATTTTGCTAAAATGTAATTATGACTAATTCTTCACTCCTTAAAAATCTTTCAATGGCTTCCATTTAAGGTCAACAGAAATCCAAATCCCTTAATACAGCACAAGCAGGTCTTTATGATCTTGGCTTATTGAACTAAATCACGCCATGAAACCTGGTCTAAGTTTGAAGATGAATGAGAATCGTGATTTCCTCTCTTCTTTAAAAAAAAAAATTATTTTATTTTTAGTTATTTATTTTTAAAAATATTTATTTTATTTATTAAGATTTTATTTATTTGTTTGACAGAGAGAGAGAGAGAGAGATCATAAGTAGGCAGAGGGGGGGGGGAAGCAGGCTCCCTGCTGAGCAGAGAGCCCAATGCGGGGCTCGATCCCAGGACCCTGAGATCATGACCTGAGCTGAAGGCAGAGGCTTTAACCCACTGAGCCACCCGGCCACCCTATTTTATTTATTTTTGAGACAGAGAGAGTATGAAAGCAGGGTGAGGGGCAGAGGGAAAGGGAGAGAGAGAATCAGAAGCAGACTCCCTGCTGAGCATAGAACCCAACACGGTGCTCAATCTCACCACCTCAAATTATGACCTGAACCGAAATCAAGAGTTGGCCGCTCAACTGACTGAGCCATCCGAGTGCCCCTTATTTATTGAGCCCAACATGGGGCTCAAACTTAAAACCTCAAGGTCAAGAGTCACATATTCAACCAACTGAGACAGGCAGGCACCCAGTAAATGAAGTTTAAACAATAAACATCACATTTTTAAGTAATCCATGGTAGAAACAGAGATCATAAGCAAAATTAGAAAATATTTTGAAATGAATAAAAATGAAAACACATCAAAATTTATGGAATGAAGGTAAAGTAGTTCTTATGAGATAATTTGTAGTTTTTAGTGCTTACTTTAGAAAAAAAAAAGGTCCACAATCAGTGATCTAAGCTTCCACCTTAAGAAACTAGAAAAGTAAACAAATTAAACCAAAAGTTAATAGAAGGAAAGTGTTGTAGGTAACCCCTAAAATGGTACTCTATGATTCCCATCTCCTAATATTCCTGCCTTGCATAATTCCCTCCTCTTGAACTGGGGCTAAACCTAGTGACTCACTTATAACAAACAGACTGTGACAACAGTGATGGGATGTCCATTCTGAGATTAGGTTACAAAATGACTAACACTTCCATCTTGCTTGTCCTCCCTTGTTCTCCTGCTTGCTCAATCTGAAAGCTAACTGCCACGCTGAACGATGCCCTATGGAGAGGCCCATGTGGCAAAGAACTGAGGGAGGCTGTAGGTCAACAGTCAGCAAGGAACTGAGGCCTTCAGTCCTATAGCTCACTGACAACTGAATCCTACCAACCATGTGAGTGAGCCTGAAAATGGCTCTGTTCTCAGTTTATTCTTCAGATGAGAAAAGAGCCCAGCCAACACCTTAACCGCAGCTTCGTGAGAGTCTCTGAGGCTAAGACACCCAGTTAAGCCATGCTTGGATTCCTGAATTAGAGAAATTGTGAGATAAATGTTGTTTTACTCTGGTAAGGTTTGAGGTACTTTGTTTTCTAGCAAAAGATAACTAACACTGAAAAATTTTGAAGATAGGACAGAAAACCAATAAAACAGAAAACCAAAAAACAACAAAGAAAATTAATTAAAGGCTGGTTCTTTGCAAAAAAAAAAGTTAATATAATTGATAGACCCCTAGCTAGACTGACCAGGTAGAGCAGCAATGTGTGCATGGTAAAGAGGACAGGACTAAGGACAGAGCCCTAGGGATTCTGACCTTTGGAGGTCTGGTAGTGGGGGACGAGCCAACAAGGAAGACTGGGAAAAATAGCTATGAGGTAAGAGGAGAATCAGGCAATTCCACTATCTGGGAGGCCTGGAGAGGAAGGTAGTTCAAAAAGGAAGTGGTGGTCAAATGCATCAAATGCTAATGGGTGATTATGTAATACAAGGATGAAGAAGGGGTCAACGGCTTTTTAAATATTTTGGTTGATAAGGGAATGTTGAGGATCAAAAGTACCACTGGAGTAACTTAAAAAGAAAATGTGTGGGAGGAAGTGCAGCAAGCAAACCCAGACAACGTTTTCTAAGTTTTACTATGAAAGAGACCAGAGAAATACAGCAATAGTTAGAAAGAGATATAGGGCTCAGGGAAGTGTTTTGTTTATATGTTTAAAAATATATTAAGTAATGGGGCGCCTGGGTGGCTCAGTGGGTTAAAGCCTCTGCCTTCAGCTCAGGTCATGATCTCAGGGTCCTGGGATCGAGCCCTGCATCGGGCTCTTTGCTCAGCGTGCAGCCTCCTTCCCCCTCTCCCTCTGCCTGCCTCTCTGCCTACTTGTGATCTCTCTCCCTCTGCCAAATAAATAAAATAAAATCTTTAAAATATATATATATAAAGTAATGTTTATATGTAGATGGAATAATTCAGTAGAAAGAAGAAACTGATAATGCAGGTGACCCAATTCACAAGCAGTTTTACTCAGGGGTCTTCATCCTTGGGAACTTACTAGAACTTAGTCCTAGTCACCAGTGAGCAGGGTCTGGGGGTAGGTGTTTCTTTGTTGATCCTCCAAGAGAAAAGTTAGCTCCTACTAGCTTTCATTCTTGTGTGTGTAACCAGGAGTACAAACCTGGTTCCTGACTGTATGCTAGAAGCCTGGTTTGGGTTCAGTTCTTGTTTTCCTGAGGAAGTTCAAATTCTACTCACTACTGTCTAATTTATGTTTTTGCATATTTATTTAATATTATAATAAATATTATTTTAACTCAAAAATTGATGTCTGCTTTTTGAAAAGACACCATTAAGGAAATACTGGGAGAGGGGCACCTGGGTGGCTCAGTGGGTTAAAATCTCTGCCTTCAGCTCAGGTCATGATCCCAGGGTCCTGGGATCCAGCCCCGCATTGGGCTCTCTGCTCAGCAGGAAGCCTGCTTCCCCCTCTCTCTCTCTGCCTGCCTCTCTGCCTACTTGTGATCTCTCTCTCTGTCAAATAAATAAATAAAATCTTTAAAAAAAAAAAAAGGAAATACTGGGAGAAAATGCTTGCAAAATATATATACCTGACAAAGGACTTGTATCCAATCCATATAAAGGACCCTTATGACTCAATAAAAATAATACAATTAAAAATGGAGAAAGATCTGAACAGTTACTTCAGAAAAGAGATATGTGAATAGAAAATAAGCACATAGAAAGACATGTTCATTCAGGGAAATACATATTAAAACCACAATGAAATACCACTATAGAGTCACTAAAATGGCTAAAAACAAACAAACAAACAAAATATCGATATCAAGTGTTGGCAAGGATATGGAGTAACTGGAACTTTCATATATTGCTGGTCATAATGTAAAATGGTACAACTACTTTGGAAAACAGTCTGGCAGTTTCTTATACACACACTGTATGACCCAGCAATTCTACTCTTAGGTACTTAACCAAGAGAAAAAATATACAGACATTCACACACAGATTTGTACCAGAATATTCATAGCAACCACACTCATAATAGCTCAAAACTGGAAATAACCTAAATGTCCATCAACAAAAATGTGCTAACAAACTGTGGCATATTCATATAAAGTGATACCACTTAGCAATAAAGAGTAGTGAACTACTGATAGACACAATACGGATGAATCTCAAAATCACTATGCTCAGCAAAAGAAATCAGACACACAAGGTATACATTGTATAACTCCAGTTACATGAAACTAGAAAAGACAGATCTCATCTATGGTAAGAGAATTCATCAGTGGTTTCCTGGGCCAGGGTGTGGAATGGGAGATTATTTGGGGACAAAGGAACTTTGCGGTGATGAAAATGTTCTCCACTTTTTTTTTTTTTTAAGATTTTACTTATTTATTTGACAGAGAGAGACACAGTGAGAGAGGGAATACAAGCAGGGGGAGTGGGAGAGGGAGAAGCAGGTTTTCCACTGAGCAGGCAGCCTGATGCGGGGCTCAATCCCAGGACCCCGAGATCATGACCTGAGCTGAAGGCAGCCGCTTAACGACTGAGCCACCCAGGAGCCCCAAATGTTCTCTACTTTAACTGCAGTGATGGTTACACGGATTTCTGTCAAACCTCATTGAAATGAGAGCATTTCAAATGGGAAATGGGAAATGGGAGCATTTTATTGTATGTAAAGTATACCTTGGTAAAGTTGATTTCAAAGAAAGAAAATTACAGATTAATAGTATGTAGTAATAATAAGAGTAATAATAATAGTATTAAAATCTGTTCTTGTAAAAGAGGGGAAAAGCCCGTATACATTTGCATACATCTATAGGAGCACAGGGAAAGGTATGACAGAATGTATACCAAATTATTATCACTGTTTACCTTGGGAGGCAAGAATAGTAAATGTAACTAATATTTGGGAGAGACTGGTTTTCCTCTATATATTTGTACTGTTAGGCTTGTAGCCATAAGCACGCACTACTTTCAATAGTGTGTACTTAACATACAGCTACGGCTGCCAACATATCACCCTTGAACACAATGCTGTTTCTCTCATAAAAAATTAGAGCCTACTTCCCCTCTCCTTGAACCTGGGCTGGATTTCTGACTGACTTTGGCAGGAGAATGTGGCAGAAGTCATACTAAAGCCAGTTCTAGGTTTAGTTCTTAATAGGCATGGTAGCTTCTGCTTCTGCTCTCTGGGAAACCACTCACCATGCTGAAAAGGAGTTTGGGCTTGATTACTCAATGTTGAGTGTCCACATGCAGCGAGAGAGCAAAGCCACGTGGAAGAGCCCTAAGTTGCCCTAGTCAGGATTCCAGCCGAGTGTAACCTCCCGGGTGGGCCCAGGCTACACCACGTGCAGCAGAACCGCCAGCTGAGCCCAGACAACACCATGCGAAGCAGGGATGAGCTGTCCGTCCCAAGCTTTACACATATTACAGAATTCTGAACAAATGAATGGTTGTTGTTTCAAACCATTAAATTCTGGGGTTGTTTATGACACAAAAGAAAATCAAAACATATATTAGGAAAGAAAAAGCCCATAAGGTAAATTTTTTTAATCAGTAAATTAAGTTAAACTATTTCTGGAAACTACCTAATTAGAATGCTCTTGAAGTGAATGACATAATGCTGCACCTTTAAGCAAATTTTGTTGAGTAAGATACTTCTAAGGCTGATTTGTCATTCCTGACCAGTCTTGTAAATTACTTAATAGCAAAATGTATTAATAATGTATTTCTTAAAACAAGACTTTTGTCCTCATTGCAATGAAGACAAAATAACACTCACAAAAGAAACTTCTTATTCTGTTCCCTTTGAAAAAAAACAATTTTGAAAAGATATTTTTCTCTGACAACAGACATGGCAGGGGGTCCAAAAAGTCCTACCTCACCCACAATTTTAGGAAGTAACCTGTCAGTATATTAACAGTTTAAAATAAAAACAGTTTTTGAGCCAGTGATTCCACTTAGGCAAGTATCAATCTTCCAGAAATAAAGGCCCAGTACTTCAGCATGCACATATATATGGAACATGCATATATAAGTGTTAATATGTATATCTGTTGGCACACATACATGAGAAGTTATATTGCATTGCTGCATACCATAGGAAAGACAAAACAGAAAAAACTAAGGTCCAAGCACAGAGGAATGGTTGACTAAACAGTGTAAACTGTAGTATATCTATACTCTAAAATAAATTATAGCCATTTAAAAGCCCCTCTCCTCATCTTAATTCCTAGGCCAACCCAACTGAAAATCAGAGGAGCCTACTAGACAAATCCAACCAGCCCATTTTCCTTTATCTTCTACAACTGGCTAGAAGAACATGATTGTCAGAACAGAATCTGGGGCTGAGATTACTCATCTCTGGGAACGAGACAGGTTTTCTATTTTTTTTTTTTAAGATTTTATTTATTTATTTGTCAGAGAGAGAGTGTGGCAGGTGGAGGGACAAGGGCTTGATCCCAGGATCCCGGGGATCATGACCTGAGCTGAAGACCAACACTTAAATGGACTGAGCCACCCAGGCATCCCCACAGGACAGGTTTTCTAAAGTCAGATTACAGGCTACGTCCTGGAGCTGGACGGGATCATGGGTTGCTCACCACGTGGATGAACTCTAAGGTGGCAAAGTGCTGAACTAAAACTTGAAAATTAAGCAGGTGATACGGAAAAGTTGACAGAGCACATTAAATAAGGATGTTTTACAGGCTTTAAGACTGAGAAATACACCTTCAAGTCCAGGACCCACTCTTTTCTTGGAATATAGAGTAATTGGAGAAAAGGTGCCTTTTAACCTAGAAGTATAAGCTGCTTTGCCTGAGTATTCCTGGGTGACATTCTACTTGCCATAGCACACTCTAATCAAAACATGAGCTTTAGTTCTCTCTCCTGATTCTTCATTCCAAATACTAATTCCTGATCTTTCCTACAGAGTTCACTGAAGGTAAACTCTTCTTCAGATGGAGCAACATGAATATGGCTTTCTATTTTCACTCTCGTTTTTTATAAGTTTCTGACCTAGAGTAAACTGGAACCTGTCTGAGCTTGCTGATTAGAAGGCTACGTTTTGCCTCTAAAAATAATTGAGTACTGTTCTTTGTGTATCATGATGACACTGCCAGATCTGAATGCTGTTCTGGAGCAGCGGTGGGTTCACACTGAGTCATGCATCCACCCTTCCCTCCATCAATCCTTCCCTCCTCTCTCCCTCCTTCCCTCCTTCCCTCTCCCCCTCCCATCTTCTTCCTTCCATCCACTCACCCACAGACCAACATTCTCTGACAGGTTCTTCCATTCATTCTGGGAGCAAAGGTATACATTTTGGAGATGGCTGGTCAGGGTTAGAAGTCTGTTCTGAAGCCACAGAAATTTTCTCTGCGAGACCTTAGCAGTCTCATTCACTGCTGACAAAAGTACACATTTCTGGAGGGCAACTTAGTACTGAATATCAAGAGCCTTAAATGCATGCATATACTTGGACCTGGTAATTTCCCTTGCAGCAATGAATCCTAAGAATTAATGATTTACCAAAAAAAATTATATATAAGAATAATCAATAGCATACCTAATTCTCATAAAGTTCCTCATAAAGTAAGGAACTGAACTGGAAACAATGTAATTAAACAATAATCTTTCTAAGAGATAATTAAATAAAATTATGATAAATTCAAGTTATTAATTATAATACAACCAATAAATCTTATATTTTCAAAAACTATTTAATGACATGGAAAAGTGCTTATAAGTAATGTTAAATGAAAGAAAGCAGTATACATATGGTATAATTACAATTATGAGAAAGAAAAAGAAACTAGAAGGAAACATTGAAATGTAAACAAAGAGTGGTTACTTCTGAATCGTGAAACTGTCAGTGATCACTTACTTTTTAAAATACTTTTTAATATTTTCCAAATTGTCCAAAATGACCATGTATTACTGAAACAATTAGGAGGAGAAAGGTCTATAAATAGATTTTAAATTTACACCTCTCAAAAAAAATGACATGAGGAAGAAAAAGAGGAAGAAGATGAGAAAAAAAATTATTCAGTCTGGGCTTCAACCTTCAAATCTGGCCAGATTAGTATTTCCAATTCACTCAATATAAGTATTTGTTAAATTGAACTATACTGATGCTAATCTAGGCAATTTGGCAAGAAGCATTTCATCTGATCCTCTGAATTTTGCTGAAAAGTTTTCTTTTTCGAATATGAAAGCTCTAATCTTTGACTACTGTTTACCGCTGCCGAAATCTATAAACGCTCAACTCCCAGACTATCCAATTATTCACATGTCCAACCTACCTTTTCAGCTTAATTCAGACCTATGCTGTGAGTTGAAAATCTCTGAAAACTACCAGACAAAAGCTATTTTTCAAAAACTGACCTGCTGTGCTGGGAGAAGGATGAGGAATTGATGTAGCCCTGTAGCACACTGCCACATTCAACTGCAGGATCTCGAGAAGAGAAGGGACAAAGACCATTTCCCCTGTGCTCCCACAATCCCCTTCACCAGCAGGTCACCTTACAGAGATATCTGTGTATGCGTCATTCTCTCCTTCTAAACTATAAGCTTCTTGCGGGAAGGCTTTTTCATGTCCCTACTTCCAGTCCCAGGTAAGGAACGTGCCCTTCAGCAGCTAATCAAAAAACATTTCTGAGGGGCGCCTGGGTGGCTCAGTCAGTTAAGCGGCTGCCTTATGCTCAGGTCATGATCCCGCGGCCCTGGGTTGGAGCCTCTGCTTCTCCCTCTTCCTCTGCCCCTCCCCTCGGCTGTTCTCTCTCTCTCTCATTCTCTCTCAAATAAATAAATAAAATCTTAAAAAAAAAGTTTCTGAACTGAACTACATTGATACCTCTACCCCCAAGATTAAGAAAAAAAAAAATTATATTCAAGATAAACACACACCTACACACACAATTTTGAGCATGAGGAAGAGCTACCAAATAACCCAGGAATTTATATGATTTAGAACTTGAAAAAAGCAGGAAATTAAATTAGAATTCAGAGAATGTTCGGGTATTATTATGGGAAGAGGTGGAAATTGTTTTTCTGTCAAGGATCTCAGATCCAACTTTGAATTCAAATGAGAGCCCCACATAAATAAAAGGCAATTTCATCTATTTTTTTCTTTTTCCTTAGGATAATGGAATAAATATTGGCAAAGTATATAAAATCTTCCCTAAACATAAGAGATAACTTAAAAATACACTTGAGTTCATGTTATGGTCCATTAAACATCAAAGGAAGGCAGGAAATGGTAGGAGGCATATATAATGACCTCAGAGGTTGTTGGCCACAGGGTTTATGAAGGACAACTTCCAAATTCAGTAGACATCAGAAACGATATCACCAAAAATTATGCTCATAAGATTGGTATAAAATAGATAAGATTAGCCATTTGCAGAAGCTCCCACATCCAAAAGGATGTATAAATATATTACAGAAAGGAATGAATAACTTTTTCAAATTTCTCCCGTGAGATGGCAACCCAAGAGGTAACTGAGACAGGAAATGGGCTAGCGTGAGTTCAGGCCACCGGGATGACTGTGCAGGATGAGTACTGAACAGCTCTGGGGTACACCACTCCTACAATAATGCCTTTTGGAATTTTTAGGGCTGTGAACAACCTGTGTAATTATATGTGGCAGTCCCGGATCTAACTAACACACACGAGTAATGTTATAAAACAGAAACAGAATGGTCCGCGTGAGCCCCACAACAGGGTGTATCAACATGGGGCCCTACTGACATTCTGGGCCAGCTCATTCTCCATTGCCGGGCGGCCGTCCCGCACATGGTAGGATGTTCAGGAGAATCCCTGGCTTATAGTCATTAAATGCCAGTAACATCCCCAGGCCCCTGGTCGTAATAATTAAAAATGTCTCCAGACATTGCCAATGTCTCCTAGGGGGCAAAAGCCTTCACCTACTCCCCTATTTGAAAATCGCTAAAGAACAAAGAACGGGGTAATGTTTGTTCAGCCTTGCTGAAGAGAAAGCAGATATTGATTGCATCTGGTATATGTGAGAAAGCTGTGTTGTCTACAGCAGATCCGGATTAATACTCAGGGCAGTCTCTGAAGGAAATACCCTCACATATGTATCCAATTCCCTTCACTTTAATTCTACTTTTCAAGTAATGTCCCAATTACCAATTCATTATCTTGGACACAGTAATTCAATGTCGTATTTTTAAAAGAAGTTTTAAAAAATGCATTGACATACAATGGTCCCCAGGTTATTGTCAACATCAACATTGGGCCATATAGGAGGAAATATATGGAGAAACATTTGGACTGACTGGTAATTTAGCAATGTGTTAAGATTAAATTTCTAAAAGTACAATAAAAAAACCAACTCATTCCTTAAATGAAAGAAAAGAAACTAAAATCTTTCCACAATATTTCCTACGTTGAAAAGTAGAAGTTAAAATATATAGATTAATATGTATATAATCTTGGCTTGAGAAAGCCTTTCTACATGAAAGAGAAACCATACAGAAAAAGATAGATTTGGTTACATCAAAATAAAAAACTTGTGTGTTTCAAAAACAAAATGAAACAGAAAATATGAACAAAACTAAAATGTAGACAACCCAAAGAAAATAGTCACAACATAAATTTCAGTGGTTCGTGATTTTTAAATAGATACAGCTTTTATAAATCAAATAACAGGGGTGTCTGGGTGGCTCAGTCATTAAGCATCTGCCTTCAGCTCAGGTCATGATCCCAGAGTCCTGGGATCAAGCCCTGCATCGGGCTCCCTGCTCAGCAGGTAGCCTGCTTCTCCCTCTCCAGCTCCTCTGTGGCTTGTGTTCCCTCTCTCGCTATTTCTCTCTGTCACAAATAAATAAAATCTTAAAAAAAAAAAAAGTCAAATAACAAAATCAATACCCCAGTAGAAAAATGGAGAGGGGTGCCTGAGTGGCTCAGTTGGTTAAGCATCTGCCTTTGGCTCAGGCCCTGATGCCAGGGTCCTAGGATTGAGCCCCACATTGGGTTCCTTGCTCAATGGGGAGCCTGGTTCTCTCTCTCCCTCTGCCTGCCACTCCCCTTGCTTGTGCTAACTCTCTCTGTCAAATAAATAAATAAAATCTAAAAAAAAAAAAGAACAGGCCCAGACAATTCACACACACACACACACACAAACACAATTTAGCCAATAAGTACATGAAAAATGTTTAACCTTATCAACTGAATTAATGGAAATCAAAACAAGACAGCATTTCTTTACATACGTTTGATAAAAATGATAATACATAGTATATATAGTACTGATGAGGGTACAGACAAATATTCTCAAACACTGAAACTGAGACTGGCACAATCTCCGGGGGATGGGCAAAATGGGGGAAGGAGAGTGGGAGGTATAGGCTTCCAGTTATGGAATGATTTAAATCACGAGAACAAAAGGCACAGCAGAAGGAATATAGTCGATGATATTGTAATAGTGTTATATGGTGACAGATGGTAGTTACACTTGTGGTGAGCACAGTATAATCTATAAACTTGTCAAATCACTATGTTGTATGCTTGAAACTAATGTAACATTGTATGTCAACTATACTTAAATTAAAATTTTAAATAAATAAATAAACGGGCACAATCTCCCTGAAAGACAACTTGGCAATAAATAAATATCTTTAAAAGTATACACATGCTTTTGGGGCGCCTGGGTGGCTCAGTCAGTTGAGCATTTGCCTTCGGCTCAGGTCATGATCCCAGTGTCCTGGGATCGAGCCCCAAATCTGGGCTCCCTGCTCAGCAGGGAGTCTGCTTTTCCTTCCCCCTCTGCCCTCACTCATGCTTGCTTTCTCTCTCTCTCCCTCTCTGAAATAAATAAATAAAATCTTTAGGGCGCCTGGGTGGCTCAGTCATTAAGCATCTGCCTTCGGCTCAGGTCATGATCCCAGGTTCCTGGGATCAAGCCCCATGGGAGCTTGAAGCTTCTCAAGCAGGGAGCCTGCTTCTCCCTTTCCCACTCCCCCTGTTTGTGTTCCCTCTCTTGCTGCCTCTGTCAAATAAATAAATAAAATTTTAAAAAAATAAAATAAAATCTTAATCAATAAATAAATAAGCACATGCTTTTAACAAATTCTTCTTTTGGACATTCTTCCTTGGAAATGATCATGAATCTGCACAAAGTTTAGCTACGAGAATATTCACCTTAATGTAATTCATAATAGCAAAAACTTGGAACAACCTGTAGGTTGGTCAGCTGAAAAAATTATGGTACATTCAAATGACATATCATGCAATCATTAAAAATTATAGAGGGTGTGGAAAACGTCCATGTTAATGACAGGAAAAAGATGCTTAATGACATGGGAGAATGTTCAGGATGCAACGGTGTTTTGGGTAAGACACTGGGTCTGGAGTCAGACTGGGTTCAAATTCTGGATCCACCATTAATTAGCTGTGTGACATTAGGCAAATTGATAACCCTCTCTGTACCTGTTTCTTAATGTGTAAAAAATATAACCCCTATGAAATAACTGATTTAGGCTACAATTATCAATGGTTACTTAAAGCCGCAAGGAGGAAGGTTGATGGGGAAGTTTGTAACAGATGCGCCTGACTGGAAACATCACTAATCAATCTCAACATCAGTAAAGTGAGATAACCAGACATTATGTGCCTCCTATTGTGATACACCAGGAAATACAGTACACATCATGCCTATGAAGAATTCTTACCCTCCAGATTTGAACTGAATTTACCCGCGTGTCTAGATCTATTAGCATACCATAAATATGGAGATTTAATTCCATTAAAATGAGGTTCAAGAATAATTAAAAGAAATTGATGGTGGTAAAAAGTTAGAATAGTGCTTACCTCTGGGGCAGGTATAGACTAGGAAAGGACAAAAGGAAATTTTATGGGTTACTAGAAGTTTTCTACACTAACGTGAGTGTACTTTATATACTTTACTCTGTCTATGTGATAGCTTGGTTTTTAAAAATGGAAAGAACAGCTCCTGCTTTTCACCACTGTCTAGTAGTAGGAAGACAAGTAGGCATGGTTAGGGAACCAGACATGATACCAAGAGGAAGCAGCAGTGTCCTGTGTCGGGCTCCCACCTGTGGGCCTTGTTCTGTGGGACTCCCCGCTGCTGCCAAGAAGAGCTGGGGGTGGGGAGAGAGCAAAGCCTGGGCCAGTGAAACTAGGGTACTTTTTGGGGAAGTCTTACAGAGGCTGTTCACAAGGATTTCCACATCACTAGTTAACTAAGAATACTGGCTATGTTGTAAAAGTGGGCTTTAATTGCACTTAAAGGATTTCAACAAGCCACCTCACCTATGCACTTAGACACATTGGTAATGTGAATTAGAAATTAGCAGTTAAAGCTAAGGCAATGCCTTATGGCTGGCTACTTGGAAAAGGAGGCTACAGAAACATTAGAACTTTGATAATTGATGGAGTTCGCTTTGAAATGCCAAAAGACTGTTTTGGAAATTGGGCTAATTATAGGGACATATAAGGTTACTGGGACCAAGCCCCACATGCATTGGGCTCCCTGCTCAGTGGGGTGTCTGCTTCTCCCTCTCCCTCTACCCCTCCCCCTGCTTGTGTGCTCACATTCTCTCAAGTAAATAAAATCTTTAAAAAAAAAATTAAATATAAGAGAGCAATCTTTCTTCTTAGCAAAAATAAAAATTTACTGAGCCTATACTGTGTGCCAAATACTATTCTAAATATTACCTTATTTAATCGTTACAAAAAGCCATATTCGGGAAGTGCTATTAATATCTTCACACTCTATACTAGGACGCTGAGGCACCAAGAGGTTAAAAAATGTTCCCATGGTCACATGGCCAATAAGCAGCCATTTGGGATTTGAACCCAGGCACTGTGACTCAAGAGCTCATACTCTTATTTTCTACTCTCAGTTTATGTAGTCTGGAGCAACTTCCTTTGAGTTGGTGGGTTCAACTCTTAGCACCACTTTATTTAGCAGCTGAATGCGTCTTGGACAAACTGCTGAAGGTCTCTGCACACAGTTTTCTCACCTACAAAATGGGTCTAACAACAGCCTCTCTCTAGGATCTGTTGGGAAGATTAGATGAGATTATATATACAGACGACCTGGCACACAGTAGCCATTCAACAAGAGTTAGTGCTATTCCTTCCCTGTCTGACATTCCTCTTCTTTTTATGCTCGCTGCTGCTCAGCAAGTGTGAAACTTCTCATTTCAGCTCCAATGAAAATCAGGTCCCAACATAGCTCAGGAGAGGAGACTGAGCAGTGGTAGGAAGCTGGGCACTACAGCTGCCAATCCCTTGGTGGGCATGTGGACATTTGCTAAATCCTGGAACAGAAAGTAGTTCATCTCATCCCCGAAACTGTCCTCACCGTGCGAGGATAAGAAACCTCCAAGGTACACAGAATTGGGTTCCAAAGCCACACTGCCCCCACCCTTTTCCAAACAATGGAAAACTCACCTAATGCTCTGACAATTCGCATCAGGACTTCCCCAACTTTCATTCTGGTCTCCGCTGTGTGCTTGTCTTTATCACTGTCATACTGAGCCAACAGGCCAAGCAAGATTTTCTCAGGGTATGCATCTGAGAGCAAGGCAACCCCTGGGATTAAAAATAAAAAGAAAGGATTCATTATGATTTAAAATTGGAAGGCAAATAAACCCAGACAGCCTGTGATGGGATGAACACGGAGACACTTAAACCCATCCCTGCAATTCTACCAGGAAGGGCTGCCCTTTATTTGGAATGATAACATAGCGAGTGCGAAGAACATGGGTCTGGGAGTTCAAACTTTTGGATTCTTCTGGTCTCAGTCCTATATGATCTCTAAGATCATTTCCAGCACTGACATTCTATGATTTATGGATTCTAGAGTCTAAAAGCAGAGGCTAGATGATTACATATTGTGGCAGGGATTCACACAGCAGCAGGAGAAGACTGGATTAAATACCCTCTAGGGAGCCCTCCAAGTCTGAGACTCTAAGGTTCTCTGACTAGCATCATCCCTGCCAACATAGCAGCCAAAGCACAGCAGCACTTCCCATCTCTGCTGCAGTTCTCTGTTCCAATATGAGTACTCTCCGTACAACTGTCAACGAGGAGAGTAATTTCCACAAGGAAATATCTTCAGAGCATTCTTGGCATGATTGGTAGGAGACCCATGCTTATGGCTGAGTTCCCTGATCAGAAATGGGGAAGGTCCTGCTCTTGAGTCCATATTCCAAGTATGGTAGTAGTCCCCTGCCTTACCTGCGGGGAATACGTTCCCCAGCGGATGCCTGAAACTGCAGACAGCTCCAAACACTCTATATTCTGTTTCTTCCCATACATACCTACCTATGATCAAGTTCAATTTATATGAGGCACAGTAAGAGATTAACAACAATAACTAATAACGAAATAGAACAATGTATGTGAATGGGATCTCTCTCTCTCTCAGAATATCTTATTGTACTCTACACATCCTTCTTATGATGACGTGAGATAATAAAATGCCTACGTGATGAGATGTCATGAGGCGGATGATGGAGGCATTGTGACAGAGTGTTAGGTTACGACTGACCTTCTGATGATTAGTCAGAAGGAGGCTTATCTGCTTCCAGACCACAGGTGACCTCAGGTAACTGAGACTGGACCATGGAAAGCAAAACCACAGGTAAGTGGGGACTGCTGTACTTGCTGATCCCTTCTGCCATCAGGCTAGTACCTCCTAGATAGGTAGTGATCTGAGCCCCGCCCCACGCTGAGCAAACTTCAAACGGGTGGAGAGAGGAGGGGAGATATGACCTAAGACAGGATCAGAAATAAAGCCCCTGGTCTCAAAACTATATTAATACAAGTTCCGTTACTTGGGTGGAACACGTTACACATTTTTAAAGAACAGTAAGGAAGAAGAAAAGAAAAACAAACAAAGGGAGGAAATACAGGTTTCAAAATATATGCAGGAGGAAAATGCTTCCCTTTACCACCTCTACCTCAACTACTCTGGTCCATCATTTGTGGCTGCTTTTCTTTTCTTCCCCAATAGTCTCTGTGCTTTTACCCTATAACCTCATTGCAGCTGGAACCACCTGGTTAAAACAAGCCAGGCCCCATCATTCTTCTGCCCAAAGCCCTCAGTGGTTTCCCTTCTACCCTGAATATGAGCAACCCCCCACCCCCATCTGCCTTTGTTCACTCTCTGACCTCATCTTTTACTATATATTCTCCCTTGCTCACTGTCCTCCAGCAACTCTGGCCTCCTCACTGTTCTTAGAGTAGACTAAGCTGCTTCGGGCCCATGGTCTTCCCCTGGCATCCCCTCTGCCTAGGCTGCTCCTCCTCCAGGTAGCCTTACGGCTTGCTGCCCAAACCCCATCATGTCTCTGTTCAAGTATCACACTTATCACATAGAACATAGCAGCCTCCTTTCCCTACCACTCTTTAAAATTCCCCTCACTCTGCTTCACTTTTCTTCTTAGCACCTATTATTACCTGGCATGGTATAGACAGTATCTGTTTATTTATTGATTGCTCTCCTCCTTAGAATGTAAACTTTACAAAGTCAAGGATTTTTTGTTGTTGTTCTCTGCTGTAGCCTCAATGTCTAGAAGCATGCCAGCACACAGCAGGTGCTCAGTACGTATTTGTTGAATGAACTAATAAAAAGGCTCAAAGATATAGTCTTGATATAAATTTCAGTAATTATTTTTCATCTGAGTTTACCAATCTCCCCTTTTAACTTGACATTCATGCGGCGAAGTCTACATACTATTTTTTTTTTAAGATTATATTTATTTATTTGAGAGAGAGAGAGAATGAGAGCGAGCGAGCATGAAAGGGGAAATGTCAGAGGGAGAAGCAGACCCTCTGCTGAGCAGGGAGCCCAATGAGGGACTCGATCCCGGGACTCCAGGATCATGACCCAAGCTGAAGGCAGTCACTTAACCAACTGAGCCACCCAGGCGCTCCCCCTCCTTTTTAAAGATTTATTTATTTATTTGAGAGAGAGAGAGAAGAGGGGCAGAGGGAGAGAGAGAATCCTGAAGCAGACTCCCTGCTGAGTGTAGAGCCAGATGGACACAGGGCTGGATTTCAGGACCCCGAGATCATGATCTGAGCTGATAACAAGAGTCGGCCATTTAACCAACTGAGCCACCCAGGCGCCCCTATTTTCTATGTTACAGGTTGTGACTCCATTCTCTTATAAATCAGACAGACACAAAGGCAGTGCACCTGCTGAGGTCTGCACCTGTCTGCCTCTTTTTTTGCCTTCCCCACCCCTATCCTTTCATTGCTTCCAAAAAGCCTGGGAAGTCCCTGCATGTGGTCCTAAACCACACCTTTCTTTATGTGGCCTCCAATTTTATACAAGCAGTAGCTCTGCTCTTAAGGAAGTTTCAGGCTGTGGCAGAACCTGAATTAGACAGTTTTCCTGCCGGCACAACGTGACAGTGCATTTGTAGTTTGCTCCATTATGCAAAATGATGGTGAAGTTCCTGGAGTTCCAAGGTGGAGTTACAGATATTTTAGCATGGGGAAAATGTCCGCGGCTAACAGAAAGATAAATTGTTTACTAAGGGAGAGAAGGAAACAGCTTCCAAATCTTCAAAAGAGCGCAAAGCAAAAGTGAATCGGTAGCTGGTAAGCGGAGTTCTGGCAGCCATCATATCACTGACAACTTCAAGGCCCGGTGTACATCACAGATCTATGGCAACCAGAACTACTTTTCATCAGAAGTTCCCAAGTCAGAAATCTGGTAGATTTGTTTGCTTTTAGAAATATAGTTGTGACTTTATAATGGAAATCAGTGGGGAAATTGGATTTGGTTTATAAAGCTTTGATCTGTATCTAGCTTTTCTGAAAAACATTTATTTCTAAGTCACTCCTACTGTCATTTATGCCTATTTTCCCTCATTAATCTTTTTTTTTGAAAGATTTTATTTATTTGAGAGAGAGAGAGATCGATCACAAGTAGGCAGAGAGAGGGGGAAGCAGGCTCCCTGCTGAGGAGAGAGCCCAATGCGGGGCTCGATCCTAGGACCCTGAGATCATGACCTGAGCCAAAGGCAGAGGCTTAACCCACTGAGCCACCCAGGTGCCCCTCTCATTAACCTTTAGCAGAAAATAGTTGTTTACTTCTCACAACGTATCCTGCTATATACTTCAACACCAAATGAGCTCTTGATTTCCTTTCTGTAGCAGACATACATTTTGGTTGCACAAAGCATCTACTCTGTCTTCTGCTAGCAAAACCTGGGGTCCTTTGGGAACTATCTCTTTCCTATCCTTAGTCTCTGTGGTTTGAGTGGAGCTAACTACCAGCTTTCTCTCCCTCCATGTGTAAACTCAACCCAGGCAGGCCAGTTAGGACATTTCGTCCCATGCCCACACAATGATGGGCTCAAGACTGGTCAATGTGACTCAATTCTGGAGCCCATAGTGGAACTACTGGGAAAGATAAGCTCTTTTTCCCCTGTTGAAACTATTAGCCTGCAGCTGCCTATGGCCACTATAGGGAGAAAACCCGCCCAAAAATAAAGCCAACACAGAAGACAGTCAAGCCAAGAGAGGGAAGGAAAACAGGAAGAGACCTGATGTCACGCTTTGAGCCTCTGGGATCCAACTGTATTTCCACCCACTAGAGTCTCTGCATACATAAATCAATAAATATCCCTTTATGTGTATGCCAGTTTGATTTTTTTTTCATCCAAAGGAATCCTAACACATTCTTCTTCAGATTTAAAAAAATTTTTGAAATTTTTATTTACTCACGTACTTTTCCTATAAGGCCAAACTTTTAATTCCACTAGGGAGCTTTAAATTCTTCCACTCTTGCCTTTAAAGGTTGCCAATAGCAAAGCCCAGTTTCCTTGCTTCCCACAGTCCCGTGTTAGCAATTGTTTATCTTCTTGATGGCCTTTTCCCCAAACTGCTGCCAAATGGCCCTCTGACTGTTTGAGTTTTACCTTCTAGGATACAGCTGCTACCTAGGAGTTTATAAATCCCTAGAGGACAAGGGCAGCTCCCGCCTTACTCTTACACCAACCAGCAAAGAGAATCACATATGATGGTTAAGACTGTAACAATTAAAGAGATGAAATTCCGTGTGGCTATTTTTGTTTCTTTTTTTTTTTTTTAAAGATTTTATTTATTTGACAGAGAGAGAGATCACAACTAGGCAGAGAGGCAGACAGAGAGAGAGGGAAGCAGGCTCCCTGCTGAGCAGTGAGCCCGATGCGGGGCTCGATCCCAGGACCCTGAGATCATGACCTGAGCCGAAGGCAGAGGCTTTAACCCACTGAGCCACCCAAGCGCCCCTGTTTTTGTTTCTTATTTGAAAATGAATTTTGACAATGAGGAAGCCTGGCCTTAACCTTCACATGACCTTTGGTCCCTCGCACTTGATAATTCCTTTGTAATTTAAAAATGCAGTAATTTCTGGGTCAGCACAGGCTTCAAGGAAACATGACACATCAATCCCTTTGGCAAAAAGAACCAAATGACTGTGTGAGAAATACCTATTCCTGCTCTGATCGCAGGAAAACGACTACATATTTGAAGATGTGGCATAATAGATAAGTTACACAGAAAGTAAAGGTGAAACCTAAAATGGCCAGGGTTCATGAAAACATTCTGATCTGGATTTTCAGGCAAAGCATAGTATATAGGCAAATTAACTCAAGTGAAAAAATATTAATAAAAGCACATTATTCAACAAAATAGAGACAGATAACTTTGTAAAACAACCATTTGTCCCCCAAAAAGACTTTCCTTGCAAAGCTGGAAATGTATTCTAATCCCAACAGTGTTGACTTCAAGATGATTCCTCAGCAAGGTGTTCAGTGATTCTGCAGACCTTCAGCACTAAAAGGCGCCTAGGTGTAGTCTCACCTTACACAACGGTCTTGCATTGAAGGAAAGACAGTTTACCTCTAAACGTCTTTTCTGACTGGCTCTATCCCAAGAACCTGCTAAGCCAATCTCCACTTTAAAACTAACCTGCCTTATTCTCCTGGGCACGTAACAACCTACCTCCCCAAATACCCACATCAACCTGGAAAACTACCTTCTCCCTCAAACTTCTCAGGTATTTCTGCTGACAAAACTGTAAGAAACACAAAACCCCACATATTGTGTGATTCCATTTACATAAAATGCCCAGAATAGGCAAATCAGAATAGATAGAAAATAGATTTAGTGGTTACCTAGGGCTGCAGGAGGTAGGAGGAAATAGGGAGTGACTGCTAATGGATGTGGAGTTTCTTTCTGGAGCTATAAAAACCTTCCAAAATTGATTGTGGTAATGGGTACACACTCTGTGAACATACTAAAACCACGGAATTGTGCACTTTAAATGAGTGAATTGGATGGTATGTGAAATATATCCCAAAAAAAATTATTAAAAAAACTATAAAAGCTATTTCATATCTACTCATTTAGGTTTCTAGAATAGAAGAAAAAAGGAGAAAATAATATAGCTCATCTTAAAAATAAAGGGAAATCCAGTGCCACAAGCAAAGTATCAGCTTCCTTTTGTATTCAAATCTATTTTAGTTGCCCCTGTAGGGTGAGGGTGGACAGAGAGAGAAAAGGATTTATTATCTGAATGGGAAAAAAAGTCAAATACTTCACATTTCACAGAACCTGTCTAACATGTGTAAGAAAATATATTACATCTAAAATAAAATTCTAAGTTCTGTGTTAAGCCAGAAACTCTACTCTAGGAATTTGTCCTAGCAGATATACTAGTACAAACAGAAAATTATGTATGTGCAAAATCATCACTGTAGTACTACTGGTAAAGAAAAGACTGGAAACAAATTAAATATTTATCAATAGAGGACTGATTAAGTTGTAGTCAGTCATATAATGGGGTAGGATGCATCCATAAAAATATAAAAAAGCTTTTTAAGAACTGTTATGGAATAAATTCTAAGATCTACTGTTAGGTAAAAAGCAAAGTGCCAAACAATGTGTATAGAATTCAACCATTTCTGTACAAAAGGGAAATACACACTCATAAAATATTTCTGGAAGAATGCACAAGAAACTCATGATATTGGTTGTTTCTGGGGAGGGAAATGGGGAAAGATATGAGAGAAGAAAGTTTTTATTCTTTTTGTACCTTTTGAACTTTGAACGATGTGATGTATTATCTATCAAATATAAATTTTAAAAATGTAAGTAAAAAAAAGTCTGTGATAAGGGATATGGTTTTTTAAAATAGACCAGCCTCTTTTTTTTTTTTTTTTTTAAGATTTTATTTATTTATTTGACAGAGGAGAAAGATCACAAGTAGGCCGAGAGGCAGGCAGAGAAAGGGGGGGAAGCAGGCTCCCTGCTGAACACAGAGCCCGATGCAGAGCTAGATCCCAGGACCCTGAGATCATGACCTGAGCTGAAGGCAGAGGCTTTAACCCACTGAGCCACCCAAGCGCCTCAATAGACCAGCCTATTATAGACAAGAGTATAAAAAGAATTTGCTACCAAGTGTTGTAAAATGACTACAAAGATTTGTATTTTCTTCCTCCTGAAATCCTACTAAAGTAACAACTGAGGAGTAAAAAGGGTATAAACCCAAAACAAGAACAAAAAGAACAGGACAGGTGTCAAAAGCTGAGTTTGCATAAAGAGAATGAAGATGGAACAACATAATGACATGTATTCAATACAGCTGTTAAATCATTTGGACGAAATCAGCAATAATTACATAGAAAACTAAACAAATGGATAAGGAAGACTGAACTAGGCTCAGCAATGAATAATACCCAGATAGTCAACAGTAAATACAGCCCAATGAGGTAGCAAAAAATCATGATGTGGAAATGGCAGGAGGGGAGGGACACAGGTGTGCATGTGTGTGTACACATGTGCATGCATTAAATCTTCATCCAACATACGGAAAATGAGCACATAATGCCCAAAGTTTTTTAAATCGAGAGAAATATGGGATGCCTAGCTGACTCAGTCGATGGAGCATGTGACTCTGGATCTCAGGGTTGTGGGTTCGAGCCCCATGTTGGTATAGAGATTACTTAAAAATAAAATCTTTAAAAGAAAAAAAAAAGTATATGTGAACATTTTATTTATAAATGGGAAGGTAATCACTAGAAGAAACTACTTAAAAAGGGGTGGGAAAGGAATGGTTATCTTTGGGGACTGGAACTGTGAGGGGGAAGAAGCAAGTCAGGAAATAAGCTTTTTGACTCATGACAAACTATGTTCAAAGTAATTAATGAAAGTAAGTTTATTTTAAAAACTAGAAAGAAGATAAAAAGCATATTAACCTACAGAGGAAGCACAGTGAAAGAACAATGATGCATAAGAGAAGAGGTCAGGCACAGGAGACTTTTCCCTTGATTACAAAAAGATCATCACCGATCTAAAGCTGTCCTCTCTTGCAGCTTGAGGACACAAAGATACGAAAGGCTAAAACCTAAAGAGAAGGAAAATACCCTTCCTTAGCAGGGTACTTCAGTTGTTACATTTGAGACCTTTCATTATGATGAACGCCAACAATAATTTCAGCTCCAAGAATCCAGGAAGTTGCACAAACTGGGGAAGTTGGTTATTAAATCAAGGAAGTGTGGGGAATTCAACTGGACGGCTGGTCTGTCTTTGTAATTACAGTAAATGACAATGTCTAGATTCCAATTTGACGTTAAGTTTCTCTACAGCTCCAAAGCTGTGCTAAGTATGGACAAGCCCCAACAAATTTATAAAGATTCAATATGAGTGAGTATTAACCAGGCCTGAAGAAAAAACAGGGTTAGACTAATAAACTGTCACAGTCAACAGCTAAAGATTTGTGAAAGCCATACCTAGAATCTCTCTCTTTAAGTCGGGATCTAAATAATACATTCGAAGGGCACCTGGGTGGTATAGCCGGTTAAGCATCTGGCTCAGGTCGTGATCTCAGGGTCGTGAGATCGAGCCCCATGTCAGGCTCAGCATGGACTCTGCTTAAGACTCTCTCTCTCTCTACCCCCCCACTATGCTCTCGCTTGCTCTAATAAATTAATAAATCTTTAAATAATAATAATACATTCAAACACTAAAATAACGCCAATGTATTTTGGTTAAATTGTTTTCTACTTCCCGTTTTTGAGGGGAAATGTTAAAAGGAGTGCATCTTTATTTGCTCATAGTTAACTACACTTGCTGGAAACCATGTGGACCACAAATTATTATTCCAATAAACAAATACCTAATAGCAAAGACAGTAGTAACATTCCAAATATTTACTGTTTTCAACATGCCAGACAACACGTTCTAAGGAATTTTAATGCATTTGTCCATTTAATGCTCCCAACAATCCTTTGAAGTAGCTATTATTATTATTCCTAATTTTATGAAGGGAGAAGCTAAGAAACAGATGGGTGAATAATATGACTCAATATTTGGCACATGGCAGACAGAACCGCAAACCTGCACTGGGCTATGCCATGGACCCCCTGGCAGCAGCGCCTGAGAGAAAGTAACCGCTGGAATAACACTAGCTTTGCAAATATTAACCCCAAAGATAGCGAACCTTACATTTTCAAGTATATGCTCTTGGCCTTAGTCCATAAAATTTACTTTTTACTGTACTCCAAGGTCAGAGGAAGGAAAGGCACTCTGCACACTGCATTCCATAAGAGAACGGCCAGAATTCTCTAGACTCTGGCGAGTCTAGTGAGGCTTCATAGAGACTGCTTCATTCCTACTCGGTATCTTTATTTAGCCTGTCACAAAGGGAGGTGAGTGATGTTAATGCAATTCACAAATGATTCTAACTTGAGATGCTGCTGACATTAGTGGTAACAGAGGAGCTGTACAAAAGGAAATTGAGAACTTGGATTTTCAGGAGTTCCAGTTTTTAACCAGTGATCCTCAAACACCTCCATTCTACTCGATACTGCAAGCCCCCTAGATCTCTTATTCTACTATCTTCCCCAAATACACAAAATCCAAAACATCCCCCAAAAGCTTAGAGTCCACCTTGTCAGATCTGCCTCTATCGAATACCTGCGGGGGATAGAGAGGAAAGGGTAAGAAGAGAGCAGAGGAAAACGGAGCCTCAAGAAGCCACCACCATCAAGGGTTCTGTTCTATGTGCAGAAATATGAACAAAGCTGCCTGAATACTGGCTGAAGGCAGAAGTGAGGAAGGAAGGACAGGAAAACAGCAATTACCTCTGCTTTTGGGGTAATCATTGCCCTACGCATTCCGAGAAACCCACATTTCAGCTGTTCCAGGGTGAGAACTAAAGAAGCAGGATGTCATTCATTTTATTCTCTTTATGTAGCTTTCCAAGAGTAAAAAAGGACATTAACATTCTCTTTATTTATTTATTTTTTTAAAGATTTTTATTTGAGAGAGAGCAGGAGAGCGCGAGAGCACAAACAGGGGGAGTGGCAGGCAGAGGCAGAGGGAGAAGCAGGCTCCCCGCTGAGCAGGGAGCCTGACTAGGGACTCGATCCCAGGACCTGGGGATCATGACCTGAGCTGAAGGCAGACGCTTAACTGACTGAGCCACCCAGGCATCCCAACATTCTCTTTATATCAAAACATTTACTAGTAAAAAAGAAAAAAAGGGCCTTCTGATTTCCCATAAAATAGTGAGTGGTTCTCTCTTAGTTGACTCTTGGTAAGAAAATAAAACTCTTTACATCTCCTAAAGACCCCAAGATGGGTGGTCCTAGTAGGAGGAGTATGAACTAAACTGCAGACTCATTTTTGCCGAAGTTTTCTACTGGCATTTCACTCCAAGCAAACGCGAAGAGAAGCTGCCGAATCAGCAGAGCGGACTGATGCGTCAGGCTCTCCTTCGTTCTCAGGGAGCCAAAGCCTCCCCGGGGAGTTGTCACCTGGCCTGCAGCTCCAGCAAGACAGGACTGATCTTTCACGTTCTCCAGTGTCTCAGGGCTAGGAGATTTGCTCTGTGCTTTGGGCACCGAGCAGTGACACAGTCAAGACACAAACGCTAATGAAATGCTCCTTTTTTCCTGCGTTAAGCCTAGCACAAGCCCTGATGAGAGGATTAGGTGAGTCTCTGTGATAGGCATTCCAGGCTAAGACTTGCTTAGAAAGTGTCTGCTGTCAAGTCAGTAACCGTGACGCATAGGGCTTAAACTGTAGTTTCATATGGAAACCAGGCAGAGCTACTATACATTTCACCCAAAGAGCCCCTCCTCCCCTGATAAAGGCACATACACACACAAACACTCCACCTATAAACCTAGTCATGGGCCCTCGAGTAGGAATCCACACAGCCCTCAGGTTAAAATCCCCGTGCTAAGTAGGGCACCCATAAATAGAGGGGAAAGGAGAAACCTTTAAAAAATTTGCTTGCACAATCAGAAGAACTTGACTTTTTCTCCCCCTCTGGTGGTATAAATAATACATGGTCACAGTGAAAGATTCAAATACTAGAGAAAAGCAAAAGAAGAAAGTAAAATAAAAATCACCTTTGGGAGGTATGGGAGCATTGAGGACTTAAGGGGAGAGAATCTCTCTTTAAGATAATGAAGATGTTGTAAAATTAATGTGGTGACAGATGCACAACTCTGTGAATATACTAACAGCTACTGTATTTTACACTTAAAAAGGGCATATTATATGGTATACGAATTATATCCCACTTAAGTAGTTTTTTTAAAAAAATCACCTGAAATCAACACAAACATTTTAGTGCCTTCTCATTCATACACCATTCCCTGAATCACACACACATATACACACATATATACACATACACACACACTCTCTCACACAGTTTTTAATGTGGACTTCGTTTTAACAACTTTCTTTTTAAAGGGAGGATGAAGGGACCCCTGGGTAGCTCAGTCAGTTAAGCGTCTGCTTTCAGATCAGGTCATGAACCCAGGGTCCTGAGATCAATGCAGAGACTGCTTTTTCCTCTGCCTTGGCCTGTCTCACCCCAACTTGTGCACTCTCTCTCTGAAATAAATAAATAAAATATTTTTTAAAAAAAGGAGGATGGAGGGAGTTTATTGCCCCAGATGACACCGCTTTTATACTAGATAATTTGACGTGGTCCACAAATAACACTGAACACTTTAATAGTAATATTATAAGTAATAATAATAAGGATGATAGAAAGAAAAAGGGTATCTTTCAAATTCTACTTCAGTTAAAAACACAGAGATAGGGAGGCGCCTGGCTGGCTAGGTCAGTGGAGGACACAACTATTGATCTCAGCATCATGAGTTCAAGCCCCACATGGGTGCGGAGATCACTCAAAAAAAAAAAAAAAAAAAAAATCTTAAGTTGGTTAAGCAACTGCTTTTGGTTCAGGTCATGATCCTGGGGTCCTGGGATCAAGCCCCACATCGGGCTCCTTGCTCGGTGGGGAGCCTGCTTCTCCCTCTGCCTCTACTTGCTACTCTGCCTGCTTGTGCTCTCTCTGCCAAATAAATAAAAGGAGGGGGGGAAGGAGTAAAAAAACAAGCAAAAAAACAAAAAAAACCCAAAACCTAAATTGGTTGTATAAGAACATATAGAAGTACTCTGTAGGCATAAATCATGTTTGGAAAACATCTTTAAATAAAGGCAATGGAAAAAATTCTTTCATGCATTCACCTATTAATAGAGTATGTACTATGTGCCAGATATTGTTACTAAGTGATACAAATATAATAGGACAGTGCCTGTCTAGAGAAAGAGACGAATTAGCCAATGACACTGTGGTTGAAGGACGCCTGGGTAGCTCAGTTGTTGAGTGTCTGTCTTTGGCTCAGGTCAGTCTTGGGATCGAGTCCCACATCTGGCTCCCTGCTCAGCAGAGAGCCTGCTTCTCCCTCTGCCCGTCCCCCTACTTGTGCTTGCTCTCTCAAATAAATAAATACAATCTTAAAAAAAAAAAAAAAGTGTGGTTGATAGTGCAAGCTGGGAATAACAAGAGCATAGGGAGAGAGGAGTCAAAAAAGGGTGTAGGGCAGGGGTGGGGCTTGCTGGAGAAGGAACAAAAGGCACTGGGTTCTGCAACTACGAGCTAGAGCTACGAGCTACGTCTGGGCCCAAGAGCTAACTGTGTAATTATTCAGTGTGGAAAAAGTTCCACACCTTTTAGACCTTTTAGACGAAACTACACTAGGCACCCACCTCCTACTTAGTCTTAGGGTAGATTCCCCAAAGAGAAATAACTGGCTCCAAGGACATAAACATTTCAAAGCTACATTCCAAAAATGTCCCCATTAGTTTTCCTACCAAGAGTGATCAAGGGTGCCTCAGCCAGCACTGGGTAGTCTCATTTAAAAAACAAAACTGTGTTTTTTGAAATGTCACAAAAAGTTACACTTATTATTTTAATCTACCTTTCTTTGCTTATTAGAAAAGTCAAATATTTTACCAAAATTATATTACTTTTATTCCTCTACCATGAATCGCCTACTTATTTTTATCCATTTATGTACTGGATATTTTTATCAACCTCTATGAACTCTTTATGTAGTTAAGGCATTAACTGCTCGTCCCTTTTGTAAGAAACAGGTTTACTGAGATAGAAGTCCCATGCCATAAAATTCACCATTTTAACGTGTGCAATTCGGTAGTCTTTACTATATTCTGTAGTTGTGCAACCAGCATCACTACTTAATTCCAGGACATCTGTATTACCGCGAAAAGAAACCTCCTACCCATTAGCAGCCATTTTCTTTCTCCACCCAGACTCCCCAGCTCTAGGCGACCTCAAATCTACTTTGTCTTTATAGAATGATACTTGTCCTTTTTGCTGCCAATTTTTCTGTATTATATTTTGCAGTTTAATAAGGCTGTTTTTGACATAAATGAGTTTTAAACTTTTAAGAGACCAAATCCATTTATCTTTCCTTTTTGATTTTCCATCAGAGACTAAATATCATCTCTGTGTGTTACACTCAGCCTAATTTTTTCCTTTTTGGTTCATTAATTTTCTCTTCAGGTGTGTCTGTTGCAAAACCTATCCACTGAGTTTTCAATTTTACTTATTCTATCTTTTTATTTTTAGACACTCTATTTGTTTTTTTTCCAAATCTGCTGTATCAGTTTTGGTTGTTTCCTATCCCTGAAGATATTTTCAAGCTTGTCTTGCATTTCTTTGACTATCCTAAACCCGGTTACTTCATAATTCATGTGTAACAATTCTAATATCTAAAATCTTCTGGGATCTGGGATGCCTAGGTGGCTGAGTCATTTAAGCGTTTGCCTTCAGCTCAGGTTATGATCCTGGGGTCATCGATCCCCAGGTCAGCTTCCCTGCTCAGTGGGGAGTCTGCTTCTCCCTCTCCCTCTGCCCCTCTTCCCCCTGCCAACCCCCACTCATGCTCTCTCAGATAAATGAAATCTTTAAATAAGTAAAATAAAACCTTCTGGGATCTTGTTTCCTTGTGCTTGGGTATTTTGTGACTATGTATTGATTATTGTTCATAATGAAATGTAAAATAATTATTATGGGAGGAGTGAATGGGGAGTTATTGCTTAATGATTATAGATTTCTATTTGGGGTGATGAAAATGTTTTGGAGGAGTGCCTGGGTGGCTCAGTCAGTTAAGTGACCAACTCTTGGCTTCTGCTCGGATCATGATCTTGGGGTTGGGGGGAATCAAGCCCCACTCTGGGCTCTGCACCCAGCAGGAAGTCTGTTTTGGATTTTCTCTCTCCCTCTCCCTCTACCCCTCCACCCGCTCATGCATGTGCATGCTTTCTCTCTCTCTCTCTCCCTCAAATAAATAAATCTTAAAAATTTTTTGGAAACAGATAGTTATGACACAACATTGTGGATATATCCACAAGATAAAAGAACAAATTTTATTATATATATTACCACAATAAAAATTTTTTATTACCAAAAAAAATTAAAAAATAAAAAGAAATTATTAGGGGGGGCTCTTTGGGGTCTAGGATGAAGGTGTCTTCCTCCACAGGAGATACACTTTTGTTTCTACAGGATACCCACATACATTACCACTACAGAAATTTTAAACTCTAGGGTGTCTGGGTGGCTCAGTTGGTTAGGCATCTGACTCTTGATTTTGGCTCAGGTCAAGATCTCACGGTCATGAGATCAAGCCCTGTGGTGGACTCCACTCTGGACATGGAGCCTGCTTAAGATTCTCTCTCCTTCTCCCTCTGCCCCTACACTCCCACACAAGAAAGAAGGAAAGGAAAGAAAGGAAGGAAAGAAAGGAAAGAAAGGAAAAAAGAAAGAGAAATTTTAAATTCTAATTCCCTGCTTGAAATTTCCTGGATCCCAATGATGCAAATTTGCAGAGGATGTAGTCCATTCAGTGATTACAATATCTCAGGACCAGGTTTTCTTTCCTTCCTGCTTCCTGCTCTTCGTGCCAAGACAATGCCCTCTCCTCTGATCTACCTGAAGGTGTATTTTTTAAAATAGATTTTTATTTATTTATTTGACGGAGAGAGACACAGTGAGAGAGGGAACACAAAGAGGGGGAGTGGGAGAGGGAGAAGCAGGCTTCCCCCCGAGCAGGGAGCCCAATGTGGGGCTCAATCCCAGGACCCTGGGATCATGACCTGAGCCCAAGGTAGACACTTAATGATGAGCCACCCAAGCGCCCCCCCCACCGAAGGTGTATTTATTTGGGGTCTAAGCTTAAAGTTGGAGGTCTTCTATTACACTCCCCACTTAAGTTGGGTATGGGCTTTCATCTCTGCAACTCGCCCTTCAAAGCCGAGAAACTCACAGCTTAATTTCATCAAACACCCTCAGGGAAAATGAAGGTTCTTACGATCAGTTTACCTTTCAGGATCCTGGCTTTTTCTTAAGATGTTGGTTTGGCACATCTGTGCTTTCTTGCTCATTCTTTAATGCTTTTTAAATATTTTAAATGTTACCCTACATAATGACTGTTTTCAGCTGAGTTGTCTTGACAGTCATTACCAGAAATGGAAGGCAGAAATATATTTTCTTCTGGGTTTTGCCAAGTTTGATTTTAAAATTTAATGTCTTAATTCGCCTGACAAATATGGTACATGTTGAGGTTTCTTTGTTATTAGTAATGGTTAGCATATCATATTTTCCACTTATAAATTGTTATCCTACAAAAGCATCTTCACTCCTGAGGCCCCCCCTTTAAACTGCTGTCTCACTGAGCTTAACATGAATTGAAGTTATTTTCACATTTTACAATTTTTGACCCACTGACCTAACTGATCCTCTCAGCAACCTAATAAGTGTTACATGTCTCGGCTCCTAATACATGCTGCTGAGAGATCAAACATGCTGTCCCACTAGAGAAGCACAGTTAAGAGGAGAGCAGGGTGGCTCTCTGAGCTGTCATTTTCCTTGTACGCCCTCGTTACGAAAAGCATCTGGACAGAGACGTCCAGATGAAATTTTGCTACAAATGTAACCATTTGGCTGCTGAATTGCAAGATAAGAAATAATGAACATGTTCAATTTTATGTGATTAGAATTCTCAGAATTAATAATTTTGCAAACTGAATCGCCTTATAAACTAAATATAGAAAAGTTATTATTATGGTCTGGTTTCTAAGCAACCATTTCATTAAGAAAAGCTCCACTTGGGAAAAACATCTGTTTGTCAGTAAGGTTTCTGCTGTCATCATACAATTTCATAGTGAAAAAGCCATGGTCACCCTGTGTCTCAGTAATCCCTAGTTGTGAAAAGGTCAACAGGGGGTACTACAACAGAGGGAGCCATCTGTTTCAATCTCTGCTAGTCCTGGAACCATGTTACCATGAAGCAAGTCAGTTTTTCTCAACAGCCGCATAATTTAAAAACATTATCTTCTGATTATAAAAGCAATAAATGTTCATACCATAAAATGTGAAAAATACAAGAAAAAAGGCATGAAGAAGAAAATAAAAACCACTTGAGTTTTTGACACCTTCACATTAGATCTCATTTCAAAAATGGATTCCACTGCTAAAAAAATTACTTGAAAGCTACTGGCCACAATTAACTCCATAAGGGTTTTACCTTTTTCATCTGCAATGAGGATGTTTTTCATAATGGTTAAGGGCTGTGTGTTGCAACAGTTTGGAGATTTATAGAGATAGAGATTTGTTGTTGCTTTAAAAGCAACAGACCCTTGTTTTCACATGAAATCTTTAGAGGAGACTCAATGAAATAGAAGAAAGCAGAGCCCTCCAGTTACAGTGGGGTTGACTGGTGGCCTGAGCCCTTCCAGCCTACCCCCTTCTTCACTGATCCTAGGATCCTATACAACATAGGCATTCATGCGGGCCTTATCGTCTGCAGGCTCCTCCCTGCCATGGGACTGTGCCTTTGCTGTTCCCTCAGTCCGGGGCACTCTTCCCTCCCTTCTTTACCAGGCTCATCTGTAATCACCCACCAGACCTCAGTGTATGGGTCACTTTTTCCTTCCCCTCTCTGTCAGGTAAAATGTCCCTAACACAGGCTTTCATTTCACAGTGTACTTTTTCTCCACAGTACCTGGCAAAGCCACATTTCACCTTTGTTGTGTATGAGTGGATTACGACTTGCCTCCCACCATCTCCTCCCCCCATCAAATGTAAATTCCAGGAAGGCAGGGAATGACTTTCTCAGCAATGACTGAGCATAGCACCCTCACACACAGTAGGTGCTTGATAAATATGAATGAGTGAATAAACATTTTAAACCATTAAGAAAAAAAGTCAATGGCCAAAGATATTTCGCCATTCTTTTTGCCCTTATCTAAAGTCAGGTTACCAATAATGGAAAATAGAAGTTGGACATCAAGTGCAAACCTGCTTCCAAAAACAGACTTCCCCTAAGAAAGAAAACTTAAGCAATCATGCCCTGGCAGGTGAACAGGAGGGATGACCTAATTAGGTCTTTGGTAGCTCAGTGCCTGTGATCCACTCCCTGAGGCTCAATTCATTCCCAATCTTCCAGCTTCCTCAGGGACAGCAGAGACACCACAAGACCAGGAAAACCGAGTACAAAGGTCTAATGTAAGACTCTAAAGATGAGTTACCAAAACTGTACGGACACCATTTATGCGCACTTTTCCCAAGTATACTGCCCAAGATCTCGACGTGACCAAAGAAGGAGAAAGTGATGCTTCGATCAGTTAAAAATGTTAAACTTATGACTCAGCAACAAAACGAACTATGTCAGGGTTAATAAAAAATATAATTGGGCTTATTAAGTGTGTGAACAGCTTCAAGGATCATCTAAATCACATCTGGTGAGATTACGAATTTTAATTTATATTTGAAATAAAGGGGCGCACAGGTTGCGTGCTGTCTGGTTTGAGAGAAGAGCAAGGGCAGGGCACCCCTCTAGCCACTACCTCAGAGCAGTCCCAGTAAAACAGATGGATTCCTTCCGAGAGTCAAGTAATATCATACTTAAACATAAGTCTAAGGAGGAACTTGCTATTTTACTTGTAAGTTCTCTCACTGTTCATCTTCCTTAACTTGCCTTCAAATTCCAACCTTACTAAAGACAGGGTGGCTCCAGGGCAAAATTTAAATAGCTGTTCTGTAGAGAAAGTACTTATACCTTCTTAATAGCTTGTGAAGTTGACATCGAAACAACTGACTATCCCACGCTATCTCACAACTACCTTCTTGGTACTGAATCCTGCCTTTGTGACTGCTGGCTTACGTGAATAGGAGGTAAATGAGCCCTGGAAACCAAGAAGTTAAGAAGTATTTACATGCTTAGCTGAAAATGTCAAGATCCACTGGTTCCAGGGCTTAATTTATTGTCTGTGAGAGCAAAGGCCATGATGATGTAAGAAAGGTGAGAAAACGGAATGGAAAGAGAAGGGAAGTCCAGAGGAGGTAAAGAACTTGGCTCTGGAGTTAATTCCAGTCTCCGTCCCTTACTGGTTGGCCCTTTTATCGGTAACAGCTTGGAACTTTGGTTTCTCTGTCTGAAAAATGGGGAGATGGAAGACATGGACTCACAGTGTTGTGGTGAGGAGTAAATAAGATAATGTAAGCTACATCTGATACGTACTGGCGCTCAATAAATCATGAGTGAAAACAAGAACAAAGGAAGCACAAGTAATAACCATCAACAAGTATGATACTTTCCAATCCAGGAAGCCCAGCACCAAGACATTACTGGTGGAGTGCAACAACAGCAAGCCTTTAAAGGCTCCCTGGAGCTCACACAGAACAGCTCGGATGCCTTGCCTTGGCATTCCAACAGCTTCTGAATTTCCGTCCCATCCCACTCCTCCCTTTCATACTCACTTTGCTCCACTAACAGCTCGAACTGCTTATCTTCCTCTGTATTTGCCCCACTCCTGCATGTCCTCCTGCCTCTGCTTTTCTTTCAGTCTTGACTCCCTCACCCTAGCTCCACACATCTAAATTCTGTCCATCCGCCCTTCAGAGTCCTAGGGGCTCCATGAAAACTACTGTTCCAAATTTTTAAAGTTTATTATTGTTTTTTTAAAAGTGCGGAATTCAGTGCTTTTTAGCGCATTTACAAGGTTGTGCAATGATCACCGATATCTAATTCCAAAGCATTTTCATCACTCATATCCATTATCAGTCACTCCGACCACCACTTCTTTCTTCCCATCCTCTGGCAACCACTGATCTACTTTCTGTCTCTGTGGCTTTGCCTATTCTGGACATTTCATATAAAGGGAATCATACAGTATGTGGCCTTTTGTGTCTGGCTTCTTTCACTTACCATGTTTTCAAAGTTCATCCATTTTATAACATGAATCAGTACTTTATTCCTTTTTATTGACAAATAATATTTCATTGTGTAAGATACACCACATATTAGTTATCCATTCATCAGGTGATGAATATTTAAGCTGTCTTTACTATTTGGCTATTATGAATACTGCTGCTATGAGCATTCATATATAAGCTTTTGTATGGACATATGTTTTCATTTCTCTTGGGTATGTATCTAGAAGTGGAATTGGTGGGTCATATGGTAACTATGTTTGACTTTTTGAGAGCTGCCAGACTGCTTTCCAGAGCAGCTGCACTATTTTACAGTTTCCACCAGCAGAGTATGAGGGTTCCGATTTCTCCACAGCCTCATCATTTATATAATTTTAAAGTAAGTTATTTTTAAATGTCATTTATTGGAACCAGAAATGCAACAAATATCAAAAGCTCCATACAGAAAGCTCCGTGTTTACCTGACTCACAATCTCTGCGGATACAGTGCTGAAACAATCATGATCATCAGCAGGAAAAGAGGCAGGCAGTGTGAGTCACACACTCACATTCCACTAATGGAAGATGAATTTCAAAGATACACATAAGGGTTGCTTAAAAAATAATACTGTACACGTTGCCAAATGAGCAAAACCACACATACATACACACACACACACACACACACACCCAGAGCAAACATGAGATCAGCATATTATTAAGTTATAGAAAGGGCTGATTTATAGTGAAACCATTTCCCATAGGGAGGCCTAGTTCCCCTGTACCTAAGACCACCTGGGAACTCAGCCCTTGTACCTAGGAACAAGAACAATGTGTGCACTAGGACTGATTATTCTTCCCTGCTGCAAGAGCATCAACTTCAGAGGCAGAGAGATTTAAGACAGATTCTGACGCTGACACTTAGTATCAATGTTACTTTGGGCTAGTTTCTTAACTTTGAGTCTCAGTTTCCCCATCTGTAAAAAAGGGCTAATATGGAACTTGCAAGGTTGCTGGGACTGGCACAGAATAGGCACTTAACAAGTGGTAATGTCTATAATATTTACTGCTATGTCTCTTACATGCAATTATCCAGGGAATCTCGAGGAATGAAAATAACTAACCTCGAAGTACTCAGTTCATCTTTTACTTACAGGTAAAAGTACTGAACTGCTAAATCTTCTTTTTTTAAAACATTTTATTTATTCATTTGACAGACAGAGAGAGGGAGAGAGTGCACAAGCACTTGATAGATATTTGAAAAATGAGGCTAATGTAAAACTCAAGTGTTGTGGGCTTTGAAATGCAACCTGTAACTAGAGGAAGAGAGAGATGGCTATATATATGTATGTGTGTGTGTGTGTGTGTGTGTGTGTGTATATATATATATATATATATATATATATATATATATATATATGTATATGTGTGTGTGTGTATATATGCATGTATATATATGTGTGTGTGTGTGTGTGTGTATATATATATCACTGTGGCTGAAGTAAGAGGGAACAGTGGACTGGGACTCCCTAAGGAATGGATCTCTACCATCCTTCCAACTTTTGCAACTGTAGCAAAGTCAATTATTCATCTATAAAAGGATTATCATATCTGCTTTTATTATATTTCAGGATTGTTGACAGAATCAAAGCTTTCTAGATAATTAAGCTTTATTCAATTTTAATAAATATTACTGATAATCATAATCATCTGTTTTTAATCTTAAAAGCACAAAAATAGAGCCAATTTCTACCATTATTTCAGAAGTTCTAAAGAAGTAACTAAGTATACTGGAGAGAAAAAACAAGATTTGGAAGCCATGAACAAGGGTTCAAGTTGTTTGCTATGTCCTCTTAGAAAAAAGACTTCCGGGGTGTCTGGGTGGCTCAGTTGGTTAAGCGACTGCCTTCAGAACAGGTCATGATCCCAGGGTCCTGGGATGGAGCCCTGCATTGGGCTCCTTGCTCAGAAGGAAGCCTGCCTTCTTCCTCTCCCTCTGCCTGAGCTCTCTCTCTGTCAAATAAATAAATAAAATCTTAAAAGAAAAAAGACTTCCGCTATCTAAATCTCAGAATGTTTAGTTATAAAGCGAGAATCTCTTCACACTTCCAAATTAACTCTCAAAGGATCATGGACCTAAATGTAACTGTGAAAACTATAAAACTCATGGAAAAAAACACGGATCTTCATTAGCTTAGGTTAGGCAGTGATTTCTTAGAAATGACACCAAAAGTGCAAGCAATAAAGAGAACAACTGGTAAGCTGGCCTTTACCAAAAGTAAAATTTTCGTGCTTCAAATGCACCATTAAGTAAGAGAAAAGACAACCCACGGATATTTTCTGCCACTCATATACTGAATAAAGAACCTGTTTCCAGAATATATAAAGAACTCTTACAACTCAATAAAAAGACAAAATATATAAATTAAAAATGGGCAATCTAAATAGACATTTTTCCGAAGAAGATAAAGACATGGGCAATGAGCTCAAGAAAAGATGCTCAACATCATCAGAATCACAATGAGATACCACTGCCCACCCAGTAAGACAGCTGTAATAAAAAAGACAAGAGTAAATACTGGTGAGGATGTAGAAAAGTTGGAACCCTCTTATATTGCTGATGGGAAAGTAAAATGGGGCAGCCATTTTGGAAAACAGTTTGGCAGTTACTCAAAAGGTTAAACACAGAGTTATGATATGACCCAGGAATTCTAATCCTAGGTATAATCCCATGAGAAATGAAACATATGTCCACATTTATGTACAAAGACTTGTACATTAATGTTCATAACAGTGTTATTCATAATAGCTTAAAAGCAAAACAACCCAAATATGACATCAACTTATGAATGGACAGACAAAATGTGGTTAATCTACACGGTGGGACATTATTCAGCCATAAAAAGGACTAAGTACCGATCTATGTTATAACATGGATGAACTCCAAAAACATGCTAAGAGAAAGGAGCCAGACACAAGACCAGACATTGATTGTATGACTCTTTACATGTAACATCTCAAATAGGCAAATGCATCGAGACAAAAAGTAGTTTAGAGGTTCCCATAGGCTGAGGGTAGTAGGAATGGAAATTCACTAATACTGGATATGGAGATTCTTTTTGAGATGATGAAAAAGTTCTAAAATTATATAGCAGTGATAGTTGCACAACTCTTTAAATATACTAAAACACTGAACATTTAGAATTGGGGAACTTAGGTATAAATTGTATTTCAAATAAAAAGTTTGAAAAATAGGGATAATTTTCTACCTAGAACCACTTCAAGAATTTACCGAGATTGCATATATGAGAGACATTTGCTAGGTGCTCATTTGTTAATTAGGTGGTACAAAAACCAGGTGAGGACATAAAAGTAATCTTCCCATTTCAAGGACATAAATGGAAATGATAAACTTCACAAGACTGCATTCCAAATTTCGATGCCAGATCCAATCAGATGTCCTTTAAGGGACAGAATTATTTTCAGCTAATGGTTTCCCAACTTACTTTATTTGAGGTAGAAATCTGAGAATGAGATAGGGAGCTCAGCTTCTGACAAGTTAAGACTTGCAATCCTGCTCAGTTTGAAACTCTGTAAAAACAATTTCACCTTGTATCCACCTTCCCCCCCCTTTCCCGGCCTTTTGCCTTCCCCTCCCCTTGGCTCTTTTGCCAGAAATGAAAATTCTTCTCTGAAGAGAAAGAGGGTAGAAGAGTTAGTGAGATCTGTTTGGGCATGTCAAGAAGTCTAGGTTGTCCTCACTACACACACGGGTATACTTTCACCTCCCATGCTTGGCTCAGAGCCTAGGGTTTTGGGGTTTTTTCCGTTTGTTTTTTTTCCTCTTTCAACGACTGTGGTAGTTCTCTCCAAAGATCCTTCCGACCCTGACAGGGATCACTTGGATCCCTGAAATGCATCTGTCTCTGCTGTTGCTTTCAAAATGTCCTTTAAATAATTGAAAATGACTGAGAGGATACATGAGCAGATCTACAGTATGATAAATAACCTGACTACAGTATCTTACTAGAAGAATATCACTTATTTGTCATATTCATTATTGAACATCTATTTCAAAACTGAAATGTGAAAAATACCTCAAACATCTAATATACATTATGGGAACCTCAAGGACATATTTTAACTCCTATTTTGTAAAAAAGGACTTTTACTTTTTACCTTATATACTTCCTTGTCAGTTAAATTTTTTTTTTTTTAATTTTATTAATTTCTTTGAGAGCAAGAGAAAGCGCATGAGAGGGGAGAGGGTCAGAGGGAGAAGCAGACTCCCCGCTGAGCAGGGAGCCGGATGCAGGACACGATCCCGGGACTCCAGGATCATGACCTGAGCTGAAGTCAGTTGCTTAACCAACTGAGCCACCCAGGCGCCCCTGTCAATTAAATTTTGAAAACACATTAATTTGTGCAACAATAATAATGATTTAACAAAGAATGAAAAAAAGGATAATCTAAAAAGGAGAGACACTTAATGGCCATCGTCTAAGATTAGGTCGGCTATTCACGGACTTTGGCTTGAAACTGAAACTCAGGAATTTGGTACATAATTCTCTGCCTGAAGAACTTGCTACTGAGTACCCACCTCGGAGCAGCTGCTGTGAGAACTAAATCAACCATCACTTTCTCAGTAGAACTAGAAGGAGATGCAGACCATCTTTCACAAAGCTAAAATTTAACTCCTAGGGAATTTAGTTCTCAGACTGTTGTGATGCACAGATAATACACACACTAGAAATTCTTACATCAGCTATAGATAAGTATCCGCTGAATGAATGAGTTTACTTGCCCTCTGCTCTCCTGGTGGACTGCAAAGTTGGTGAGAAATGATAAAAGAAATTCAACTTATCAACAAATTAAGCAAAAGATATGTTGTAATTTTCACATGGAGACATTTAGACAGCCTAAAAAAAGAAAACTTTAAACACAGTCACATTGCGGACACACACACAGACACACACACACCCTCCCCACAACTAATTGCTACTCAAACTATAGCCCAACACCCCTTGTACTGCAGAACATTTCCAAGTAGCCTGGTCTTGCCTGACTGGGAGTCCAAAATGGCCTGGCTCCTGGCATGCTCTACGCCTGGGCAAATGACATTGGCAATGCAGGTGGGAAAATTCAGCTCCTTTCTTTCTTAATGGGAAATTCACCTAAGGCCTTGGCCTTTAAGTGCATGTTACAAACACCAAAACATCAATTAATTCAAACTTATCCATTGTGGGGAGCTGAGAACAGAAATTACACCTCTACCTCCCATGTTCTTCATCGCCAAATTAGCTACTAACTGATTAGCACACCAATTAAAATTACTAAAAACAAACATAAAACCAACAGTTGTGATTTTTATAGCAGACCCTAGAGGCTAATGAGCTCAATGGGTTAATCAGCTAAGAAGATTATTCCAAACAGCAATGTTGCCTCATGAGAACAATATACCTCTTCTCCAAAAACGCTGTCCTAAAAAAAAAATTAATCAATAGGAAACAGCTTCTTATCATAACAGTATTACAGTTTCTTGAGAAAAGTACCAGGTAACTTATTTTCTGAGACTTCTTAATTATAGGCATTTGAGGTTCTTGCCTCATTGATTTATCTTGCTTTCACAAGTACCATTCATTGTCCTGTGACTTCCTGAGCCCAAGTTTATCTCAATTCCAGGCCTCTTTGCCCATTCACCTGTGGGTAGTTACTTTCTCTCTTGAAACCCTCTACTCTTTTGGCTTCTGCTCTCACCTACTTGTCCTTTTACCTCTTTGGGAGGTCATTTTGTCTCCTCTGAAGAATTTTCTTTTTGCTTTTTATTTTATTTTTGCTTTTTGCTTTTTAACCTAGGCATGACAATTCACTGTTTAAGTGTTCTGTATATAGTAGGTGCACAACAAATGTTTGCGGAGTAAAGAATGAATTCCAAGGTTCTGGCCTTTATCACCGTATGCTATCCCTTCTGCACTCTCTCTTAAGCTTTAACACAAATGTGTACAGAGCATACCCAAATTATGCCAAGAACTAAGTAGCCAATTAAGACCTAAGCATGCCTCGTGCTCACAGAGGACCTTGCCTTTTGCAGACAAACAGAACATGTCAGTGTGAAGGACTGTATAACTGGCTTCACTTCTTCACCTCTCCCTGAATTCATGCCCTTGACTCTATGTCCTGGCGGTTTGTCCCACTAAACGGAAAGAGTATATTTCTCTGCCTTATGACTTTTGCTAGGTCACATGGACTTAGTTTAGCCAAGAGAATGAGGCAGAAGTGGTAGGATGTTCCTTCCAAGCTTAGGCCTGAAGAAGCCTCTTGAGTTTATTCTTTACCTCTTCCACTTCTGCCATCACCAGAAGACGCCCTGGTTGGCCCACTGGGCTGGGGATGACCAGGCAGAGGTGCGGCAGAGGCGGCAGCCGGCCTACAGAGCCGCAGGGAGGAGCACGGCCGTCTGCCCAAACCCATTCTACATCAGGTGATCGCCCTCAGTCTACAGATGCCTGAGTTATCTAACACACGATGGGTGTTTAAACTACTGAGTGTTGGAGTAGTTTGTTACACAGCAATAACTACCTGACAGAGTCTGCCTACTCAAACTTCAGATCTGAGAAGTTACTGTATCACCACATCATCTAGCCATCTAACAGTAGATGTTAGAAGCAGTAGTAATATGATGATGATGATGCTAGCACTACATTCATAACAGCTAACCTTACCTGAACACTCACTATGTGCTAAGTACTTTCTTTTTTTTTTTTTAGGATTTTATTTATTTTAGAGAGAGAGACTGTGTGTGTGCAAGCAGGGAGAAGGGCAGAGGAAGAGGGAGAGAGAATCTCAAGCAGACTCCATGCTGAGCGTGGAGCCTGATGCCACACTCGATCTCATGACCTTGAGATCACAACCTGAGCTGAAATCAAGAGTCAGACACTTGACCGACTGAGCCCCTAGGCGTCCCTGTGCTAGGCGCTTTCAAATTATTAATTCAGTCAATCCTAATATTAACCTCCCTTTATAGACTTTTTATAATAGAACAGTTTTAGATTTACAGAATTATTGAGAAGATATCACAGAGAGTTATCATATATTCCACACCCAGTTGCCCCTATTACTAACTTTTGCATTAGCATGGTACATTCGTCACAATTAATGAACTAAAAGTGACATTTTATTATCAGCTAAAGCCCATAATTTACTCAGATTCTGTTTTTCCTGAATGCCCTTTTTCTGTTCCAGAATCCTACCTACCACATTACATTTAATCATATCTTCTTAAGCTCTGACAGTTTTATCCCTCCCCACCTTCATTACATTTTAATTTTTTTAGTAAGAGTTTACTGAGATATAATTCACATATCATAATATTTGCCAATTTAAAGTATATAATTCAATGGTTCCTACAATACTGACAGAGTTGTGCAATAATCGCCACAATTTTAGAATGTTTTCATCACCCCAAAAAGCAATCCTTACCCTTAAGCTATTACCTCCCAATGCTCTCCCCTTTCCCACCAGCCCTAGGCAACTACTTATTTAGTTTCTGTCTCTATAAATTTTCCTATCCTGGAAAAAAAAAATTTCCCTATTCTGCATGTTTCTTATAAAGGAACGGTGTAATATGTGCTCTTCTGTGACTGGCTTCTTCCACTTACGATGTTTTCAAGGTTCATCTCTTCCATAACATGTTTAAGTATTTCCTTTTTGTAAGGACTGAATAACATTCCACTGTATGGATAAAGTTTGTTTCTCCATTCATCAGTTGATGGGTATTTGTGTTGTTTCCACCTTTTGGCTCATTTGTGCTCTCTTGCTCTCTCTCTCTCAAAATAAATAAAATCTTAAAAAAAAATAGATTTGGAATCCACAAATTAATGGAGATGGGGAGAACAACAAAGAGTCACAAAAGAGAAATAAAATTATTGCAAAAAATGTTTTGATAAAAAATATTATATACTATGAGATTCTTTTATGAGTCTTTATTTTTTTTTAAAGATTTTATTTATTTATTTGACAGAGAGAGAGATCACAAGTAGGCAGAGAGGCAGGCAGAGAGAGAGGGGGAAGCAGGCTCCCTGCTGAGCAGAGAGCCCAATGCGGGGCTCGATCCCAGGACCCAGGGATAATGACCTGAGCTGAAGGCAGACGCTTGACCAACCGAGCCACCAAGGCACCCCTACTATGAGATTCTTTTAGTTTAAAGGGATAGCAAGGGTGCATTCTAGCAGTAGTCAAGCACATAAAAGGTTAAGGTAATGAGAGTTCATGTGTGAGCCATTTTTTTACCTCCTTGAATGAGAAGAAATGCACTTTAATCTACAGAATAATAAAGAACTCCTCATCGTTATCAGACACTGAAATTCTATGAGAACCCTTAGGGAACCATCCAGGAATATTATTATTATGACTTACGTTGAGTACTAGCTAGGAGGCAGGAAGATGGACAAAATGACCTTGTGGTTCCATAACTTTAGAGATTTTGTGCAAACATACATGCTATAATATATGGTCCACAGACTCAAAGTCCTTTAACCAGGACTAACTTACCCTGAATAGCAGACAGATATACAAAGGTGTCTTCATGCTCCAAGTTCTCCAAGAATATCTGGAACCATAAAAGAAAGCAGTGATATGATTCACAAAGAGCAGGCAAGATATGAGAGCCCCTTAGAGCAGCCTCAAAAGAATAAATGCCTTTCTTCTTGTTTGTCTTAGCTAGACACTGGTCTGACTTTAGAATCTTGCAGGGAAAACAGCATATATGGTTGAAGTCCCATTTTTATAATAGCTAAAGAAGGGTGGCAAGTTAGGGGGAGATACTTCTTGAAGTGGCTGAGTATATACCAGAAGTAGGCATGGAAACAAAAATCTGGAAGAAAAATCCTCAATATCTTCTCCACTACTGCCCATGGTGGACAACATTCTCACCTGTGTCAAGACAGACCACCAGTCATGACACACAAGATGTCATGTTTGGGGTTAGGTAAAATTGATGGCATATTTGCTATAATTTGATCCTTTTCTCTTGAACTCAGGAAGTGTATGGGAATAAAAGTGACAGACAGAGATGTTACTGGAAGAAGAATGTTTCTAATTTATTTTTTTAGTCCTTTTGCAAATTTTGGCACTTCAATTGACATTAGTAACAAATTATTTTCCAAAGATTATCTCACAGTTTAGGAACGCAGCAGGGTGTGTCAACTGCAGAGAGTATTGCTTATCTAGAAAATATGATGGCAACATGTTAAGTTTAGGCCCTAATATGAGGGCCAGAGAAAGATGGTGGCCATGTGCTCATGCGCCTCCTGCTTGGTATCTGGGGGGAGGAAGGGGTGTCTCGTTCCATCTATAGTGAGGCATCCTTTGCTGGCACAGTAATTCTTGATACCAACTCGATGCTGCTGGTCTCCACATCTGCAGCATGTTAGGGATAGCCTAAATTAGTGAAACTAGAAAGAGGGCCAGTTTGGAAGGGGTGGGGACCAGGTAAGTAAAGGAAGCTTAATTCAGGGTAGCGGCCATGGGAATAAAGAGGAAGAGACAGAGATATATTTGAAAGACTTCTTGGAAAAATAATTGACAGGACCCAACTAATCATGCACAAAAGATGAAGGTTAAATAAGTCAAAGAAAATTCCAAAAATGTTTATAGCATTCACCATCTAAATAGCTGCATAAAGGGATATTTTTGATGATTGCTCAAAGGAGATATATATATATACTTTGAGGTTTTCAGCAATATTTCAAAGGCAACAGATCCTTGGCACATTTCTAGGCCTTGGTTTTCTCATCTATAAAATGGGGATAATACCAATATTGCAGCTGTTATGAGGACTGGAGATAATATCTGAAAGATATAGGACCTGGGTCAATAAACAGCAGCTGTTATTATTATTATTATTATTACTATTAACTTATTTGAGGTGGGGAGGGGAAAAGGGAAAAGGATAGAGAAACTCAAGCAGACTCTGCACTGAGCACAGAGCTGGACACAGGGCTCCATCTCACGATCCTGAGGTCATGACCTAAGCCGAAACCAAGAGTCAGACACTTAACTGACTATGCCACCCAGGGGCCCCCAACAGCAATTATTATTATTACACTATCGGTTCTAATACTTTAGTGAGTAAAGATAAATGTTTTCAATCAGAATTATAACTCTTAATCTAATGGCTAAAGAGTATGAAAGAGATGATAATAATAATGACAGTGAACCTTTACTGGATGCTCATTATGTGCTGCTGATCACTTTAACTTATGCTTTACATAGACTGTTTTTTCTTTTCCAACGTGTCGGCAGGGCTGCATTCATTCCCTCTAAAGTCTCTTATTTTACATTTTTATTTATTTTAAGTAAGTTCTACGCCCAACGTGGGGCTCGAACTCACAACCCCAAGATCAAGAGTTGCCTGCTCTACCAACTGAGCCACCCAGAGGCCGTACATGGACTATTTTATTTTAAATCTTTCTTTTCTTTCTTTTTCTTTCTTTCTTTTCTTTCTTTCTTTAATGATTTTGTTTTTAAGTTATCTTTATGCCCACCGTGGGGTTCAAACTCACAACCCCATGATCAAGAGTTGTATACTGTATAGACTGAGCCAGCCAGGTGCCCCTAAATCTTGCAACATAAAGTGGGTCCTATTGTTATTACCCTCACTTTACAGATGTAGAAAGTGAGGCTCAGAAAATTTAAATGACTTGTCCAAGAAACTCATCTGGGATTTGATCGGTAGTCTCCAGACCCTTTGCTCTTTTTTTTAAGATTTTATTTATTTGACAGAGAGAGAGACAGGGAGAGGGGGCACACAAGCAGGCGGAGAGGGAGAGGGAGAAGGAGGCCTCCCGCTGAGCAGGAAGCCCAACTCAGGGCTTGATCCCAGGATCCTGGGATATGGACCTGAGCAGAAGGCAGATGCTTAACGACTAACCCACCCAGGCACCCCCAGACCCTTTGCGCTTAAACTCTAACCCATATTGAGGTCAGGAAAATTTCCACAAAAGGGAAAATATCCTCAGCTAAGCATATTTTTTCTCCCACATACATCTCTCAGGTAAAGAACAGCTTCTTCACGGTGATGGAGGGAGAAAGCAGGGAGGTTGTGGGGCGTGGGAAAGCCCAGTTCTGTAAAATTCCCCTCTTAAAAGGAGCCCAGAAAAAACAGGGTCACCTGGGTGGCTCAGCTGGTTAAGCGTCTGCCTTCAACTCAGGTCATGATCCCAGGGTCCTGGGATGGTCCCTCAGCAGGGAGTCTGCTTCTCTCTCTCACTCTCCCTCTATGCATGCTCTCTCGTGCGCGCTATTTCTCTCTCAAATAAATAAATAAAAAATCTTATATAAAAAAACAAAACAGGTAGCTTCTTGGGAATATGCTCATGATGCTCCATCCCCTTTTCTTTCCTGTTCATGCTCAACTGAGTGGTCTCAGGTGGTTATTTAAGTTTTTTCTGTGTCTAAGTCCTGCCCCATCAGAACAATTATAATTTCCCTCAGGGTAGTCCGGGGCAGTGCTTGATACACAGTCAAGGCTCCTGGAAAGCTGCCCCACTCTGTAAGCATGTGTTTTGCCCATGTGTTCTACTCACCTTGAGAAGCTTCTCTTGCATCTCAAGGGCTTTTGTTTCTCTCTGCTCTATCCAGCAGGAAAGAGTTCGCAGAGCAGCAGCCCGGGTTGGAATTTGAGGGTCATAAGCTGATAAAAGAACCTCCTGGAGCTGGTCTGTGGTTACACTTGCAGATTTCTGGTTTGTAGTAGCTCTGGGCTCATTTACCTCCTGAGGAGTGAGTGGAGCATTAGATTTCAGACCCGTTTGTTTGGATTTCTCATGGCCTTCCTGTTGTTTGAGGTGAGACTCATCGCTGTAACTTTCATGACTGGTTTGTTGCTGCTCTTCTATCCTCCCTTCCGGATCCTTTTTGTTCAGGGTACTCTGGGCAGCCGCACTGACAGCCTCAGTGGAAAAGGCCCCACGGGTACAGATGGTGATACGGAGATCGACGGCGAGCTCCTGGATGACGGGGTCAGGGTACACCTTGGAGACCTTCTCCAACAAAGGCAGCAACTGTTTCAGGACAGCAAAATCACTTGACTTCAACTACAAGATGAAATGAAAAATGCCAAACCGAAATTAATATAACAGATGTTAATAATGCGTGAGCACAAGGAAACATATTCTGAGTTAGAGGGGCAGGAAGCATATCTTATTCGTGGTGTAATCAGCACAGTCTAGCACTCAGTAACTATTGTTGAATAATTATAGCTAATACTTATTAAATGCTTACCCTGAGCAAGTACTTTTCTGAGCTAAAAATACACCAGTGATGCATATGATTACACTTAATTTTTACAACCTGGTGGGAAAAACATGGTTATCTTATGGCTTTAATTTGCATTAGCCAGACTACCTACCAGGGCTGTTAAGCGTCCTTTCAAGTTTACTGGCTGTCTGCATTTCTTTTTCTGTAAACAGCCTGTTTACATCCTTTGTACACACTTACCTCGTACAGCTATTCTTACCGTATCAGACTTTAATACTCAGTCAGATGGTGAAATTCTTTTGAGATTATTATATTTTGACTTTTATTATCTTTTTTCTCATACTATTGTTTTTTTTCCACTTTTATGTATCTTTTACTATAAAAGTGAGTTAAGATTAGCAAACTACTTAGTGCCCGACACATAGTGCTATGTAAATGTTTTAAGACAAAATACAATAAACAACAACAAAAAAATACACACATATTCATATCCCTATGATCTAGCTGTAATTTCTATCTACATTATAAATGAGGGAAATTGAGACACAGAACAGTTAAGTAACACGTACAAGCTCACACAACTGGAAGATGGTAAGATATGAATTCAGTACTAGGAAGAGTACATGTGCAGTCAGTAGAGAAACAAGAATCAATGATAACCCTTTTCTGTTTGAAAACACTAGGAATATTATCATATGAGGCTTCATTAGTCCCTGATATTTGAAAACTTTGCAGATCTTAAATCCTTTTTAGAACAAGGCGAGGTTATTATTACTTACTCATTCATTCATTTCATTATCCAACCAACCAACCAACCATCTTTGTAAGACCTATATAATATTCTCTTTTAAACTCTACATCTACATAACTGTAACTGTTTATTTCCCCCACCACTTTCCTTCCAAGTAAATAAAAACCTGAGGTTCATGTCAGGCTTGTACCTGTAGAATTTCACCATTCGCTTCCTTCAGATTTCTTTGTTTAAATAATTAGGAACTATGCAAAATGGACAGAAGGTAAAATTTCTAGCTCTGCAACATATGTTAACCTATCTGCATGTGTACAACAACTGACCGTTCCAATATTACTGTATCTTAAAGGAAAAAGAGACTATGTACGTCCAGAATAAAAATATATGTTATCTAAGAAAAGGGCCAATTTCATCAGGAATCTATGGAACTGGGAAAGATATTTTAGTAACAGATAGTAACAGATGTGGTATTATGGACATTTGCTTTTCCTTAAACATCTGAAATGGGAATATCTACTTACAGCTATAATGCATGGCCTCTTTTTTATTTCAACTGTCTAAATAATTTCTTCTTAAAAAAACAAAAAAGATAAATAGACCAATGGAACAAAATAGAGAACCCAGAAAAAGACCTATATATACTCAACTGATCTTTTACGTTTTTTTAAACTGATGTACAGTGACACACAATGTTACATTAGTTTCATGTGTGTAACACAGTGATTCCAGCATAGTCCACTGATGTCCGACAAAGGAACAAAGTTAACAGAAAGGATAGACTTTTCAACAAGTGGTGGTTGAACAAGTAGACATTCATGTGCAAAAAAATGAATTTTTTTTTCAGTACAAGAAGGTGTTTTTATTATAGCACAGGGACAAGATCTGTAGGCAGAAAGAGCTGCCAAGAAATGAATTTAGACACAGACTTTACACTATCACAAAAATTAGCTCAAAATGGATCACAGACTTAAATGTAAGATGCGAAACTATAAAATTCTTACAAGATAATGTAAGGGAAAATCTAGATGACTTCGGGTATGGTACTGACTTTTTTAGACAAAATAGCAAAGAAAAAAATCCATGAAAGAAATAACCGATAAACTAGATTTCATTAAAATTTAAAAATTTTTAAATTTTTACTCTGCAAAAGACAACATCAAGAGAAAGAAGACAAGTCACAGACTAAGAGGAAATATTTGCAAAAGACACATCTGATAAAGGCTGGTTATCCAAAATACACAAAGAACTCTTAAAACTCAACAATAAGAAAACAAACAACTCAATTTACAAATGGGGAAAAGACCTGAAGAGACACCTCAGTAAGAAGATATATTAGATACACAGCATACGAAGAGATGCTCAACATCGAAAGTCATCAGGAATTGCAAATTAAAACAAGATACCACTACATACCTCTTAAAATGACAAAAATCCAAAACATTGACAACATTACATGCTGGTGAGGATGTGAAGCAAGAGGAGCTCTCATTCATTGTTGGTGGGAACACAAAATGGTACAGCCACTTTTGCAAGACAGTTTGGCAGTTTCTTACAAAACTAAACATACTCTTACCATATGCTCCAGCAACTGAGCTCCTTGGTATTTACCCAAATGACTTGAAAACTTATGTCCATACAAAAACCTACACATAGATGTTTATAGCAGCTTTATTCATAATTGCCAAAACTTGGAGGCAACCAAGATGTCCTTTAATAGGTGAAGGGCTAAATAGATTGTGGTACATCCAGACCATGGAATATTATTTAGCACTAAAAAGAAATGAGCTATCAAACCTGAAAGACATGGAAGAACCTTAAATGCATATTACTAAGTGAAAGCAGCCAGTATGGAAAGGTTACATAGTACATGATCCCAACTAAGTTACATTCTGGAAAAGACAAAACTGGGGAAACAGTAAAAAAGATCAGTGGTTGCCAAGGGTTTGATGGGAGAGATGAATAGGCAGAGCACAAAGAATTTTAAGGGCAGTGAAACTGTTATGAATGGTATTATAATAGATGTATGTCATTATACATTTGTCAAAACCCACAGGGTGTACAATACCAAGAGTGAGCCATAATGTAAACTATAGACTGTAAGTGATAACGATGTGTCAATGCAGGACCATTGATGGTAATAAACCTATCACTCCTGTGCAGAATGTTGCTAGTGGGGGAGGCTGTGCTCTTTGAGGCAGGAGGTATGTGGGAAATCTCTGTACCTCTTGCTCAATTTTGCACCTAAAACTGCTCTAAAAAATAGTCTAATAATAAAAAACCCAATCACCTTCTCTTCCAGTTTTCAAACTTCTTAGTCATTGTGGGATTCATCTTACTCAATTGGGTACCTTCTCTAATCATCATAGGCAAGTAGGTAGATTCTCAATCAAATAGTTTATAAGGCTTAAGATTAAAGTAATGCATTTTTTCAGCTTCATAAGCCTACAGATTTCCCACTGTGAGAATAATCAGGGAAATCCAAGACTACAGGTGCCAACTATTTTGTTCATAAATGTTCAAAAAATTTTTGAGGTATAAAGTAATATTCACTTAACTGATATACATGAGGAAATGGAACCACTGAGTAATTATTATTTTTCAAGGGTCACCAAGGGTCATATCAAAATTGAGAATTAACCATACAGCCCTCATTTCTAGTCCTGTCACTGCTTCTCAGCACAGATCTCATATCCAGACTTCAGAATTCTGTGTAGAAGGCCCTGAGGCTTGAAGCCCTCAAGCGAGTGACAGATTCCTTTATCTGGCTGTGTCTCTTCCAGAGTCTGTGGAATACTTCAAGAGTGGAATGAGCAGAGCCATGTCAGTCCACATCTATGATTTCCTTCAGGGTGTTAGGAATGAAACAGTTAGATGGGGAGTTGTTCTGAATTTCTGCAAGTTTTCAAATTTAAGAACTGGGGGTTGGACCGGTAGAGATGGGAGTGAGGGTAGTGAGTGGTGGGAGGGAGCATGCTTGCAGAGGTAAACATATGAGAACCAAGTGACAGCCAGAGGAGGGCATGCGTTCCCTGAAAAAGTCCCACATGAGGCTTTACAAAGCTCACCTACGGGGCATACAAATTCTCATCCTGCCTTGTCCTGCTCCAGTGAGAATCACTACTCTAGAAGAGTCCAAGGGTCTCTTCTAGCAATAAAATGCTGACCTAAAAATTCCTAATTCCAAAAAATACTTATGTTTATTCTTTGTGTTCTCATTTTTATATTTCATCTATGTTTCTTCAGATATTTAGCTGAGTAGTTTACATGTCCAGTTCTTATTTATAATATCACGGAACTTATTTACAAGTGGTATTTTTACTTTGGTTCTAAGTCAGCATGCAGTACAGCCTGTTTTATAATGAGCAACACATGAGATACAGAAATATGAATCTTTTTTTTTTTAATTAAGAATTCATTGGCTTAATCGCAGCCAATAGAAGGTAAACTCCATGAGGACAAAGAGGCACATGATAAATATGTCTTGAATGAGTTCACTCTATGGTACTCTCAGAAAATGTAGCATGAGATCTCAGGATTTGGGTTCGAGTCCCAGCCCCACCACCCTGAGCCTCAAGCTCAGATCACCTCCCTGCAGCAGTGCTTTAGGGGACCTGATGGGCCCTGGAACATTGTTAAGAAACTGCTTCCTAAGGGGACAGAAAAGTTATCAACATCACATTTTTACTGATGACTAACCCTGAAATTTAGAAAACGAGTTTGGAATAACACTTGTCTTGTTAGCAGTCCTAGACCTACACTTTCTCCAAACTAACTCCTCTTCCCAGAGGAAGAACATAGAACACTATGTTCTAATAATCAACTTAATTACATAAATTAGAAAGGAAAGAAAGGTTTAAATGTTGTTAGATTCTGTTTCACTAGCTAAAACAATGAACTCTAATCGGGCGTATGTAAAATATAATCTAAATTCTGAAGCAAAAGCCTTTGGCTGACATTGTCTGAAAACATGATTAAGAATCATGATTTTTTTTTCTAATACAAAAACAGAAAACCCAACATTACTAGAGAAGCGCCTTATGAATCCATGAATCAAACAGAAAAAAAAAAAAAAAAACAGATCTAGGGCAAAAGTAAAGGGGTGACGTGTTTAAGTTCACTTAACTAAATGCAAAGTCAGAGGAATCCAGGATGTAATCAGTGAGTCAGGATGGCTCATGGAAGGGCAGGGACAGGTAAGGATGTACATTTGTATCGGTCAGGTGAATCTCTCTTAAAACATGACTAATTTCATCGCCAGTCCCCCAACAGTGGGCTTCCAGAAAGGGAAAGGGAAATATCTGTGTTCTGTTTTCCATTTGGGATGCGGTATAAAATTCTAAGTGTTAAATAAGAGAAAAGCAAAAAAACCCTCAACTTATGGAAACAAAGACTATTCTTAATACCCAACCAGAAAAACAAAAACCAATCAGGCCAACTAAATCCAATAACAACACAACCTAAGAAAAACTATTCCGTTGGTGAATCCCTCCTTGATAATTCTAACAGCAGGGATATACTAGGACTTGAGAAACTGAACCAAAAATGATTAGTTTAAACTACTTGGAAAATATAAATCTGAAGTACTGAGTAAATCTACCAAGAAATGGGCTTCACATTACAACAGGTCCAAATAAAATTCCTTTTTGTCTTAAGGACAGGCTAAAAGGAGGAAAATTCTAATATATCACAAATCAGTATCAGATTTGAATCTTCAAATTAAAAAATCCATTCTGAGAGGGTTCCCCTCTCATTGCTAAGAGTTATGACCAGTCTGATTTTGGGTCAGATTTCATTATACTTGCCCTAAGCTTATTCTGCTCTCGTGCAGTTTCCTAAAACACACGCACACACATGCTCACGCACGCGTCCTGCTCCCTCCTTGTCCAGCAGTCCTCAGACTCTTGGTCTCTACAGTTCAGCTACACTCGCCTTCCATCAGTATTTAAGGATACCAAACTCTTTCCTGCTTCCCAGCCTTTGTCTAACTGAAAGAGTTGCCTCCACCTGCACCACATACACTCCCAAACCTCTATTCACCATTCAAGTCTCAGCTTAAACTGGTACTCCCTCAGTGAAACCTTCTCAGCCTACATTAGATGTTATGTTCTCCTGGTATCTTCCTCTTCTCTTTTCAGGCACTTCATTCAATTCTAAGTATATTTTTTGAATAGTCACTTAATGTCTGACTCCCTTACTGGCTATAAACTACATGAGGGTAGGGAACATGTTTGCTTTGTCCATGGCAGGATTCCCAGGCCCTTACCAGGCACACAGCGTAAGCAATAAATATTTTTTGAGTCAATGAATTTATTTATTTTTTTTTTTTTAAAGATTTTATTTATTTGACAGGAGAGAGATCACAAATAGGCAGAGAGGCAGGCAGAGAGAGAGGGGGAAGCAGGCTCCCTGCTGAGCAGAGAGCCCGATGCGGGGCTCGATCCCACGACCCCGAGATCATGACCTGAGCCGAAGGCAGAGGCTTTAACCCACTGAGCCACCCAGGTGCCCCTTGAGTCAATGAATTTAAATGTTATAAATTAAGTATGTAAAACATACATGCACTTGGGGCACCTGGGTGGCACAGTTGGTTAAGTGCCCGACTCTTGGTTTTGGCTCAGCTCATGATCTCACGGTCCTGGGATCAAGCCCCGTGTCAGGTTCTGCACTCAGTGTGGAGTCTCCTTGAGATTCTCTCTCTCTCCCTCCACCCCTCTCACTTGTACGCTCTCTCTCTCTAAAATACATAAATCTAAAAAAAAAGATACATGCGCTGGACACAAGGCTTTAACATGCTTCGTGATATGAGTTGAACGATGGATCCTGTGCTAAAACAGAACTATTCGAAACAGGTGGAGTCCTAAGCAATCAGCAGTTTACACAAGTTTTCCTCCAACTACAGCAGGAGGGACAGGGGCTGAGCTGTGGAGAGCCCTTGGAGTAAGGGCCAGGGAAGCTAGTATTCTCCAGAGATGCACAACGCCGTGCCAATATTTCCAAATCAGGCTTGTGCCAGGTCACAAAGAGCCCCACCCTTCTGGTAGTGAAGTCTACACAAGTGACAAGGTGGAAGCGGTACAATGTTCTTGTCTTCTACTTTGGAGAGAATTCTCATTAACAACCTGACTTGTTTATCCTCATTCTCCTAAGTGAAACATCCACTGTGATTTCTCACAGGGTTAGAATGGAAGCAACACTTTTCTTTCTTCTCTCCTCCCTCCATCCAACTTTGGCTCATGTCTGCCACTCACCTGAACTGCTCCTCCCAGCATGACAGCCACCAGCCCCATGGACATGCTCAGTGTCTGTGACTCCACGGTACTCTCTGTCTCGTGGGCCAGGCTTGCACACGCTCGCTGCAGTGTGGCTGCTACAAAGTCCACAACCTGCGACAGAAACGGAATTTAGAATTGGTGGACTAAGAAAAAGAATCTCAAAATTCTCTTCACATGTCCTATCTACATCCTCACCTTCTTCCTCATCAATATCATGAAGGCAAGAACCTGAAAGAACAGGCATGGTGCTCAATGTCTTAAGTGCCCAATATCACCTACATCTCATGTCAACTCTAGGAGGTCAATGTTCCTGTCGTCATTTTGTTTTTTAAGATTTTATTTATTTATTTGAGAGAGAGAGAGAGAGACGGCACTAGTGGGGAGAGGGGCAGAAGGAGAGGGGTAGAGGGGCAGAGAAAAGTACACTCCCTATTGGACAGGGAGCCCGATACAGGGCTCGATCCCAGGACCCTGGGATCATGACCTGAGCTGAGAGCAGACGCTGAACAGACTAAGCCACCCAGGTGCCCCCTCATTTTTTTTTAAGTAAACTCTACTCCCAATGTGGGGCTCAAACTCATGACCCCATGATCAAGAGTCTCATGCTCTACCAAGTGAGCCAGCCAAGCACCCCCATCCTCATTTTTTGGTGAAGAATCTGTGAGCTGGTCAAGGCCATGCAGTCAATAAATGAGAAACCTCGTCGAAACTTTCCCAAATGTTTTAATATACTAATCCAACATCCTTGACTTTTATTGAATTTTGCCAGGAAATTAAAATGAAAAACGATTTGATACCTTCCGACCATCTTAGAAGGTCCCTAGATCTGTTTCTCATAATGAGGCTTCCTCCTCAAGGATCCCCTGCCCCAACCTGGTTATGACAGTCTGATTCTAGTAAGCAAAGAATGGGGGAAGAGGCGCTCAATTTTATCCAGAACTGAGTCCTCAAACAATCTGTACAAATGATCCAGAGTCATTTTTCTGAAGTTTCAGATATTTTTAAAGGATTAAGATTATTCATATTTAAGATTTTATACAGCATTTGGCTAACAACTAAGCTTTAAATGGAATTAATTTGGTCAGCATCATTTTAACTGCACTTGTATTAATCACCTTAAGTAGAAATACCTTCCAATAAAAGCAAACACACACACATCTGGGCATGCGCACGCACACACGTGCAAGCATGCACACACGCACGCATATTCAGGATTAATGGCTCAAAAGGGAAAAATCATTTTGAAAGTGGTACAGCTGAGATAGGTCATAATAAGCCTCTAAATACCATGCAAGCTTGCATGTTTAATTCTCTGGGCAAATCACATGCTATGCTAAAGTCTTTATTGCAAGCTTAAAGTCAGGAGGATGGCTTGTTACCACTTGTCTTTAGAGCAAGGCAGGAAACTAGAAAGGTTATTAAAAGTTCCATTTACCGAAATGAACAATGCTGGTTATGGCAATTTTCACCACCCTCTCAAGCCTAAGACTTTACTGATATTTGAGGTTAAGGACACTGGCCTTTCTAGAGAAAATGCTACATTTATCATCTTGTGCCACCTATTTTGCCTCCGAAGAGTTTTCTAAAGCACCCCTTGATTATAGGAAGCTTCTACTTCAACACAAATGTTATTGTTAAATTGTTGGAAAAGAACTATCTAGCCTTTCCACTTTTTCTAAGGCCTTCCTAAAAAAAAAAAAGCAGTATGATCCTATTTTTGTTAAGAAACTGTTTGTATGTATATTTAAAAAAAAAAAAAAACACCTAAGGAGCTGTAAACTGTGGTGTGATAGCCAGCTGTTATTGTCATCCATGAAGTGCCCTTTCCCCCAAGCTTTTTTCTTGTAACAACAAAACCACCATCCCCATCCGGACGGCAGCTCCTCCCGGCTCCTACTCATTTCCTGTGACTGGTGGGGCTGCCAGCCACAAGGATAGGTATGTAACTGAAGCGTGTTCTAGAATTTACATATGTTGCGGAGAGGAGGGAGGGACTTTTACTTTTCACTTAACCATTTTTGTAATATTACATAGTCTAAAAAGCCACATACTCCTGAAAGTTTATAATGAAAAGCAGTGGTGCCCTATCCCACTTCTCCCCCTCTGCTTGTGGCTCTACGGAGGCAACCACTTCCAATGGTTTAGGTGCTTAATAATAACATTAAACATTTACTATTTACCAGGTGCCGTTCTGAACACGTTACAGATATTAATTCCCTAAATTGTCCCCCTCTTCCTACGGGGATGTTTGAACATGCTGCCAACATCCTGGCAGTCGAGTGGGAGCGGACTGAGGCCTCACTGTCGAGTCTGTAGACAGCAACCTAATCCTCCAGCTCTTCAGTCTGCTGCTGCCACCCAAGTTCAACCTCTCTCAAGAACAGGCCTCCAGGCTTTCGCTGGGAAGGGGAGGTGTTTGTACAAATTTGATGATGGAATCAAGGGGTCTACTGAACCTTGCAGAGCCTTTCAACCTGTTTTCAGCTCTAAATTCAGCTGATCCAGCTAGCTGATCTAGTCCTTCCAGTGCTCTGCAAAGAGAAGTAGCTTTTTTTTTTCTTTTCAAAATAAAATGTGAACAGCTTCATTGATGTATAGCACTTTGTTTCTTGACTTCCTCCCATCCAGGCACATAGCTCTCCATTTTCGGAGTTGCTAGGTCAGCTATTATTTTCAACTTTCCAAATGTTGTTATTCTCTTTTATCTGCTGTCTGTCCCGTCCTGCTCTGTTGGCCCCTGTGGTTTCCAGAAGGAGCAAATAAACACATGTGTTCAATACACTATCTTTAATCAGAAGCCCATCCTTCTTACATTATGCTCTTTGTTGTTTGATGTTTCTAAAATAAGCATGTGTTACTTATGCTAAAAGTGTTTTTAATATATGAGAAAAAAATCATATAAAGCACTTCTACTCTGCCAAGTACAGAGATACAAATACAGAAAGGTGCAAAGGGTAGCAATTTTCTGAAAGGACAAAAAAAGGAAATCTCGCTCATTCCACTCCATTTACACAGGCCTCCTTCCTGAGCCCTCGACACTTGAGACATGCTCCCTCTTAGCTGGGGCACTCTTCCCTGAGGTATCTCCATGGCTCCCTCCTTGCCTGCTTCCAGATCTTTGCTCATAAGCCATTCTGTTGTGGCACCTGGGTGGCTCAGTCAGATTAAGCTTCCGACTCTTGATTTCACCTCAGGTTCAATCTCAGGGTTGTGAGATTGAGCCCCATGTTGAGCTCCACACTGGGTGTGGAGCCTGCTTAAGATTCTCTCTCTTCCTCTCCCTCTGCCTCTATCCCACCCCACCCGCTCACACACACACACATGCGCTCACTCTCTCAAAAAAAAAAAAAAAAAAAAGCCGGGGCGCCTGGGTGGCCCAGTTGGTTAAGCGTCTGCCTTCAGCTCAGGTCATGATCCCAGGGTCCTGAGATTGGGTCCCACATCGGGCTCCTTGCTTGGAGAGGAGCCTGCTTCTCCCTCTGCCTGCTGTTCCCCCTGCTTGTGCTCTCTCTCTCTCTGACAAATAAATAAATAAAATCTTAAAAAAAAAAAAAAAAAGCCATTTTCTCAGTGAGTTTCTCCATGACCACTCTATCTACCACATTGTCTTTACATCCCCTTTGATTTTTCTCTCTGGTACTTAATACCATCTAACACACTGTGTGCTGCTGCTTACTTGTTTACTGTCTCTCTCTCTCCCATGTGAATGTAATCCCGTGATGATAGATGTGTGTGTTGTTCACTGCTGTGTCCCTGGCACCCGGAAGAGTATGTGGCATGTAGTGGGTCTTGACTACATATTTGAAGAATGAAGGAACTGAGCGGAGGGATGGGCCTGGGTGGCTCAGCTGGTTAAGTGTTTGCCTCCTGATCAGCTCATGATCTAGGAGTCCCTGGATCAAGCCCTATGTCAGGCTTCCTGCTCAGTGGGGAGTCTGCTTCTCCCTCTCCCTCTGCTCCTCCCCCCCTGCTTGTGCTCTCTCTCACTCACTCTCTCTAAAAAATAAAATCTTTAAAAAAAATAAAACTAACTCAATATACAAAATTAAATTTCTAAAAAAAAAAAAGAATGACAGAACTGGGTTGTTGGTACAGGGTTCTGTATCCATGCACAGACCATGGAATGGCTCATTCCTCTCTATATCTTCTCATATACCATCTTCCAATACATTTTTTTGAATTTTTTTTTTCATTTTATTGAATTTTTAATCTTTTATCCATAAATACTTCAATATACACTTCTAACAAGGAGTTTTTTGTTTGTTTGTTTGTTTGTTTGTTTTTAACAGAACTACCCTAATACCAGGGGCACCTGGCTGGCTCAGTCAGTAGAGCATGCAACTCTTGATCTTGTGATTCTAAGTGTGAGCCCAAAATTGGGTGTAGAGATTACTTAAAAATAAAAATCTTAAAAAAAAACAAAAAAACCACATAACTTTCATACCATGATTACACTCAATAAAAATTCCTTATACCTTCTAATACTTGGCCCATAACTGTAGTAAAAATGTCCTCTCATACAACTGGTATGTTTGAATGAGAATTCACACCATTGCATTTGGTTGGTATGTCTCTTAAGTCTCTTTTAAGCTACAGAAGCCCTGCCCCTTTTTTATGCCATTTACTTGATGAAGAATCTGGGTCATTTGCACTGTAGAATGTCTCACATTCTGAAATTGGCTGATTTTGCTTCTTCGTGGCATAACATTGCCATACCTTGGGTTTCCTTGATGAGATTCAGATTCACATTTTATGGACTTTTTTTGTCTTTTATTTACTTGTTTGTGGGGTTTTCTTTGTTTTTTGGGAGAAGAACCCTTCCCGGGTGGTGCTACGTACTTCCTACTGCATTATATTAGGAGACACATAACGTCTGCTTGTCTACTTCTGGTGATGTTGAGATCGATCATTCCAGGCTGAAAATATTTAGGAGAAGCTCCACTGCTATCTACACTGACCCTGAAATCCACCAAAAATTAAGTGGATTGACAGATGGGGAAAAAATGGAAAGATAGATGGAAACACAAATATGTGATAAAGCGAAGATAATAAAATCCTAATAGTAGAATCTAGGTTGTAGGTATACAGGTACTCACTATAAAATTCTTTCAAATTTGCAAGAATTCATAATAAAATGCTGGGGGGAAAAAGGATCAGTTGATTTGGATGTATTTGGCCTAATTACATTCATTATACAGTACCCCTAATAGTTTTAGCAGACATTGATTGTCACCTAGACCCATTATTTCATTAGGGGATTGCAAAATATAAATTTGTAGATCTCTTTTTGAATATTTTAGCTGTGATTTTTTTTTTTTTTTAAGATTTTATTTACTTATTTGACAGAGAGAGAGATCACCAGTAGGCAGAGAGGCAGGCAGAGAGAGAGGAGGAAGCAGGCTCCCCGCTGAGCAGAGAGCCGGATGCGGGGCTCGATCCCACGACCCGGAGATCATGACCTGAGCCGAAGGCAGAGGCTTTAACCAACTGAGCCACCCAGGTGCCCTTAGCTGTGATTCTTATATGAAGAAAAATTTTCCACCAACTATTTGTTTACATTGAAATACAGTGCCGACAGAAAAGGTAAGATAGATGTTTTATTATTTCATTTATCAATTTACAAAATAGAGTTGAAACCCTAGCAACTTCCAGTGATGTCCAAAAGGTATTTTGGGAGGTAGAGGGGGACAGTGGCTCAGGTTTTTATACCTTTGATGTGTTTCAATCCATTGCAGGCATTATTCTTTTTAATGCTCGAAATGCCCTATCTATGGCCAAGAGGAGATCTTTCAAGTTGGCTCCTGAGTACTACTAACATGACTTCATTAATCCTGGACATCTTCCTTTTATTTAGGCATAACAAGATGTCCTGAGGCTTGCAGTGTACAATACCTGCCCTAGACCTTGAAAGAACCTTTCCTCCAATGAGCTCTGTGTTCTTCCAGCAGGATGTGATATTTAGAAACTACTGTCCAGCATGAAGGATGCTCAGGGCAGCTGGGTTGTCACTGCTGCCTGGCATGGACACTGGAAGGAGCAAGGGAATATCTATTTTTTAAAAAGAAAAGAATTAATTGTGAGTTCATACGAATACTTCTAATTGAAATTCAGTATTATAGGAATTTTAGTCAAGTTCTTTGATTTTATATTCATAACTTTTTTTATACTGAAAATCTTGGTTCCTAATGATATTAACAAAATTACTTTTAACATGTATTATTTATAACTTATCCATATGTGTGTGTATTTCAAAATAAATACTAAAATTATCACTAGCAGTAAAACTCCTAAATGCACTCTAATATTTTTTTGTGGTTCTTTTCATCTTGATACATTTTAACCTTAGCTGAAGGATGATTTAATGGGACAAGTCACTTTTGTATCAGCCTAAAACCATTATTGCTTAATTAGGAGCAAAGGGAGCTAAGTGCAAAAGCTCAAGTCATATAGTTTTTAGGCCCTTTTCCCTTCAACTAGCATCTTGAGACAAAAGCATAAGGTCTGAGTGAAAAAGTCTTTAGGGAACTGATATAAACACAGGAGAAACAACACCCTCCTGGGTAACACAGGGTCAATCAACTGAAGGTATAAGAAGCCAGGAAAGAAATCATGAACATAATTCTCATTAAACAAGCACGGTAAGTTGGAGCTGACAGACAGCTGCAAATTTTCTCAGCAGGAGCTATAGTGAAATGCTGCTTAGCAACACCCAAAGGCAGATGACATTGAGGGCGATACAAAGAGCTAAAGAATCAGATTTAAGCGCGACAATCGTACCACCTTACGACTGACTCTTTACCAGCCAAGCAACAACTAATTCCAGTAATAATGGTAAAAATAGGGTGACTGCATTGCCTATGTTTTATTACTTCTATTTCCTGGGGTGGTTTTTTTTCTTAAATTTTTTTTTTCTTTTTAAGTAGGCCCCGCACCCAATGGGGGGGGCCAAACTCACGACCCTGAGATCAAAAGTCACATGCTCTACCAAATGAGCCAGCCAGGCGCCTCTTTTATTCCCTATTTTTCAAAAAGCTGGTAAATATAATGTCTGAGCCAACAACATTCGGGCACTGATTCACATGGTTATACTACCCTGCAAACATTTTAAAAAACATCTTCAAGGGGCGCCTAGGTGGCTCAATGGGTTAAAGCCTCTGCCTTCAGCTCAGGTCATGATCTCAGGGTCCTGGGATTGAGCCCTGCATCAGGCTCTCTGCTCGGCGGGGAGCCTGCTTCCCCCTCTCTCTCTGCCTGCCTCTCTGCCTAATAAATAAATAAAATCTTTAAAAAAAAACAAAAACAAAAACACCTTCAAACTTCACAGACTGCTGTGGAGACAGGCTGTCAGGTAGACCTATAAAATTCAAAGTGGCATTATCATTAGTGATTTTTTTTCAAATTTAAGTTTTCTAATCATGCTCAACTTTTGATACATATTAGAATCATCTATGGGGCATAAAAAAATACACATGCCCAGGTGCTGATGCAAACATGCTGAATGAGAATCTCTGTTAAGTAGTGGGCTGGGCATCCATATTTTGGAAAAGGCTCAGACAATTCTATTTGCCCTAGTAGGTGTTGGCTCAAGCCAATCTCTGAACATTTTTTTTTTTAAATAACATTTTTTGGAAAACATGTAAAGAAACCAAAATAGACAAATACTACCAGCCTGGGATCTAGAATGCGGCAGCCACTGACCTGAGTGATGTTTGTGAATATCTGCTCGGACATCCTCTCGCACAGAACAGCCAACAGCTGTAGGACCAGCAGCTTCTGCTGCTGGCCTTCCATAAGAGTTTGGTGCTCCTCTAATTCCAAGAGGCTTTTGCTGGAGAAGGGCTTTGTTTTTAACTCTGCTTCGTCTTCCACGGCCACATGAGTCAACTCCTATCAGCATTGCAGAAAAGAAAAAGTGAAGAGAAAGACTGTAGAACTAAGGGCTTCAACAACAGTGAGAAAACTGTTTGAAATGCATATGGAAAGAACTAGTCTAAGTGTTCACTGCAGCAGTATTTATAATAGCCAGAATTTGGAGACAAAGGTCTAGCAATAAGAGAATGAATAAATAAACTGTATTTATTATATCCGAGTGGTTGAAATAAATAAACTAGATCGATATGGACATCAACAGAAAGACCTCAAAAACAGTGTTGAGTGAAAAACGGAAATTGCAGAATGATATGTGTATTATGATATCACATATATGAAGATTTAAAACTTCATAATAAAAAGTACACATACACTTATGGACATCGAGGAGGGTATGTGCTATGGTAAGTGCTGTGAAATGTGTATGCCTGAGGACCCACAGACATGTACCCTGGGGCAAATAATACATTATGTGTTAATTAAAAAATAAGAAAATAATAAAAAATTTTAAAAAAAGTACACATACACAAAGAGAACTAGTGGACTACTTACTTTCTCAGCATTTTTTAGGATCTACTCTACCACTAGCCCTGCTGAACTGAGACCTCAGGCCATGTAACATTTCCAAACCGTTTTCAGAGACTATTAAATGCTTTCAAAACCTTTTCCCCTAAGATATTTAAAACTAAATCTCTACTAATAGATAATTCATTACTGTGGGTTTTGTAGGCTTTTCCGCTATACTTCACAGTGTAAATTTCCTTGGGAAGGAAAAACCTTAAGTTCCTTAACAATTAATGCTTTACCAAAATAAGTGACAGTTTAAAGCAATGGTTCCCAACTGTGCCTGGAAATTTCTGCTCCCCAGGGGACATTTAGCAATGTCTGAGGACATTTTTGGTTGCCATAATTGGGGAGTGATATAGGCATCTAGTGGTAGAGGTCAGGGATGCTACTAAACATCCTACAAGGAAGCATAGGAAACCCCGGGCCTCCCAACAAAAAATTACCCAGTCCAAAATGCCAACAGTACTAAGGTGCAGAAACCTTGTTTAGAGCAAAGCCCTCTGATGTTGTTTTTGTTTTGTTTTTTTAAGGATTTTATTATTTATCTTAGAGAGCGAGCGAGCATGGGGTGGGGAGGACAGAAGGCGAGGGAGATACAGGCTGCATGCCCAGGGTAGAGCCTGATACAGGGCTCGATCCCAAGACCCTGAAATCACAACGTGAGCCAAAATCAAGAGTCAGTCGCTTAACCAAGTAAGCCGTCCAGGAGCCCTTGATTTTTTCGTTTTTTTAAACAATTTTTTTAAATTCTCAGATTAAGAGCACATCTTCTTGGAACGTTATTTACAATGAATGGCTAGGTAAGGGGACAGAATGTGAACACAGAAAGGGATGCCCAGGTGGCACAGTCAGTTGAGCGGCCGACTCTTGGTTTCAGATCAGGTCATGGTCTCAGGGTCATGAGATCAAGCCACACAACAGGCTCTGTGCTCAGTGCAGAGTCGCTTGAGATTCTCTCTCCCTCGGGCCCTCCCACTTGTGCTCTCTCTCTCCCTTTCTCTCTAAAATAAATAAATAAATCTTTAAAAAAAAAAAATGTGAACCCAAGAGGTGAGAAAAGATTCAAAAAAGTGGCCCCGACTTCCAAGTTCTAGAATCGTTAGCCCTGATTCTCTCCTTGCATTTCCCCAAAACCACACCAACCTCAAACTCCACAGACACTTTATTTAGGGGAAATAATGGAGAAGGCAGAGCTGGAAGACAGAAATCAGAGATCCCCCCCATTTACAGTCTCAAACGGTGCAAATAAAGGAGTACAGTAGGGGGTAGAAGTTGCTGTCAGAGATTAGAGCAAGAGGAAGCACAATCACCAGCACTAAGAAACAGACCCGGAAAAGGTTTCAGGTGGTTATAAAATGAAATGAGAAAGGCAGAACTGCTAAATCTCCTTTCCAAATACCTGACAAAACAACAGTCAGAAAGGATAAAGGATTACTCCCTAAGTGCAAAACCTGCTATTAACTTCAAAAGAGTACTTGCTGTCAACACAGAGCAAAGATTAACCCTTTCATAGATCAATAGTTCTGCTTTGGTCATCTCTCAAAGTTCAGGGCAGATCATCCCAGGAAATAGCTCCATCATATGTGTACTGCTGAAAGTAAGCTCTTTTTCTTTTTATCAACCCAAAGGCTACTAAAATAGAAGTTACTCTTAAATCCTCTGATTATTTCTCTCTTAGATTAGGACCTTAATTTTAGGAGCTAAAATTTTGACTGCCTTGAAAATTCAAAGGGGATCCCAGTACTACCCAGAATAAAGCTGATCATGTCCTTACTACATGTAGTTCTTACCTTCAAGCAGAAGATGAAGAAGTCACCTGCCAAACCGCACTCTTGGCAGTGGGATAACAAGTCCCCGAGATGCTCCACCTGGCACTGCTCTGAGGACACCTTCTGGTACAGGGCTTCATCCTCATCTTCATCACTGCAACATGGGGTAAGATTTATCTTGGCAATGTTGCTCAGAGATTTTTGTTTTTTGGAAACTCCACAATAATCTCCTCAAGTAACATGGTAGTTTCATACAGTAAATCATTAGTAAGATCTCAAAAAATTTGTTTAAATTATTTTCCTGTTTCTCCATGCTGGAAAAGTATTTATTCTCAGAAGGCAGGGTATCACGTCCTACATACTCATTTGCTCAGTGGTGAAAAGACTCACGAAGGAAGTGGCTTTTCAGATGGATGTTGAAAAATTACTATCATTTCAATAAACTGAAAAAGTAAGGAGAAATTAAAGTACAGGTTGTATGCAGATATTCTGGTTCCCAAGGAAGAAGAGAGGAAAAAGAAGTCTGCAAAGGAAGGTCAGATCATAGAGGGCCATGAATGCCATTCAAAGAAAGCTGGACTTTTTTTCAATGAGCCACTGAAGAGTTATGGGCAGTCGGAAAAGACACCATCCTTACAGGAGAACATGCAGTCCACCTCAACCAATAGTAACTAACTAGCCGAAACATGAAAATGCGTAAAGACTCAGAAAACTGAGTAGGCCGAATTTCCAGATAAAAGCAATGCTACTATTTCTACAAAAAGTTTTCAGAAACTTCTCATGAGGTACTAAGGGTCTTAGTTTTATCACAGATTAAGTGAAAAAGCAAATATACAATATTATTATACTATATCATGTAAACAAACACAGTGGCACAAAGATGTACTAGAAGACAAAACACTAAAAAAAAACATGAATAGTGACTAGGATCATAGTTGCTTTTTGTTTTCCTCTTTATGCTTTTTTGTGTTATACAAAGAAGGAATGTACTCTTGTGATTAAAGAAGGAATAAAATGTTTTCAGACTAAACTGAGAAAAAAAATGACAGATGCTGCTTCATATCATTGAAAAATATAATTATTTCATAATTATTATATCATTTATTTTAACACAATTATTATTTATTATAACATAATAAATTATTTTATTTATTTAGTTGATTTGGCCATCCCATTGGGAAGTAAGTTCCGATTTGCCAGTTCACTAATAACATGGCTTTTATATTCCTCTAGTAGAAAAAATAACCTATAAACTAAGCTTAAGATCCTTTCTTATATTAGCCCAGAATCTCCCAGCATCCTTCAGATCAGCCATGTATCTACACCACATTTTACGTTAGAAAAAAAGCTGAAATGGCTAAGAGTCACATCTAAGCCTCTGTAACCATCCTGTCAAAACGAAGTACTATATTCAAATATTTTTTTAAAAAGACATGATAATAATCACCTTACGAAGCTCTATTTCATTCATTCTTAAAATTTCAGTGAAAAAGAGTCAGTTCCAAATACTGTAGTTATACTTAGTTCCAGAAAAATAAAAATTCTGGATCCAAAGGTCATGAACTCTAAGCTACGGCTTTAGTGCTTAAAGTTAATCAAACTTTTTATTGGTAACTGGGGCTCCTGGGCAGAATGATAGGGTAAAAGGTAAGTGGTGAGACTGACCTGCCTTTAAGGGACTGGCACCAGGAGCAAGATCTTTAGAACAAAAGATAAAATCACACACACACACACACACACACACACACACACACACACTTCTTTGATATAGTGAATGTCAACTTTTTGAAGATACGGAGTGTCGTAAGTATCAAATGAAAACTATTTTCAGGGAAAAAAAAAAATTCAGGTTTGCACATAAAACATTTCTTGTATATAATTTTAAAGGGATTGTGGACACCTAGAGTCCATGTAGAAACCCTGAGTTAAGTGTCCATTGCTTCTGGCAGTAGATGGAGATTCATTCAATAACTGCCTATTCAGTTTTCTCCTACCATGAAGATAAACTATAGTTTCAGTAAGAACTGTCAATTCTGAGGGCGCCTGGGTGGCTCAGTCGTTAAGAGTCTGCCTTCGGCTCAGGTCATGATCCCAGCATCCTGGGATCGAGCCCTGTATCGGGCTCCCTTCTCGGCGGGAAGTTTGTTTCTCCCTCTGCCACGACCCCTGCTTGTGTTCCCTCTCTCGCTGTGTCTCTCTCTTCAAATAAGTAAATAAAATCTTGAAAAAAAAAAAAGAACTGTCGATTCTGGCATATGTACACTAAGATGTACACTAGAGACTTGTCACAATAGCAATTAGTTTTAACTACTGATAATACTATCAATTTCTATATATAATCACTGAAGTGGGCCCAGATTAAACTGTTCCAAAGCGTTTTAAAAATAAACATGTCAAGACATCTTAAACTCTTTCAGTTCAGGGGCATAGTTACGGTCACAAAGCCTACTAGGGCTCGACGACTCTGAAGAAATTGATAGCTTGCATTTGTACTGATAATTCTGCTTGCAATCAATGTGTGTTTTCCATCATATTGAAAGGGTGTCTTATAACTTTACTAAGTTAACCATGAATAAAAAATAATATTTACATCTTACCAAACAGCCACACTTTGAATGTGATGTAAAAATCTGAGCCGTCAGTTAAGAACTGTATGGGACTCTGGTCAACAAGAACTTACATTCTGAGGCAATGATATCTACACATATCACCCAAAAAAGGAAATAATTTAAAATACACTTGTGAGATGCTAGAAAAATAAACGATCCATTCCACTAACATTTATTAAGTACCTTCTAATTGCTCTCCAGGAGAAAGAAACCCCCTTCATAAAATTAACATAAAAGATAGCTATCGGACAATTTCCCTGAGGAATAAGTCTGACTGTGAACACACACGTACCATTTAGAGAGTCAGATAGAAAAACAGATCGTTATGGTGCCGAGGGCAAACATGTGACTGTCCTTTACTCTGATTCTCTGGCTAAGACTTTGTGAAGTAAGTGGGCTTGTGATGCGGAGCTGTGAGGCTCCAGCAAATTGCACCTACTATTAGGTAGCATCTGGGAAAAAAACCTGCAGGATTATTTAAGGCGCTCACATTTCATTTAGAGATTATAAATAGCAGCACCTCGGCTACTTAACGTTCTAGGTCCCGTTCTACCAGTGCCCCTTAGCGGACAAGTCAGGGAAGGGCCTCTGGGGTGCAATTGTGTGGGAAGACAGAGGGTAAAGGCTGAGTGGACTCACCAAATGGCCTCTTTGATGGTAACCATGATGCCACCTTGAGTGGCAGCTCTAAACTGACACAGAGAATGAAGAGAGGACACACTTTTGTCCAATCCTGCAAATCCTTTCAGGCTGGCAATTGCCTTCTTCCTCTCTAGCTTCCCCAGAATCCATAATAAGATCTCTTGGCAAAGTGACCTGGCAGAAAAAGCAGTTATAAATGAGCTTGTCATCTTACTCTACACATCTAACAAGCTAACATAAAAAAAGAAAGGAAGACTGTCAGGTTCCACGGCATTCTAAATGCTGGCACAACCACCTAGTACTACTGAAGTGTAGGACTGGAAACTATGCTTCCTGTGAATTTCAGAACATATCTAATATCCTGAAATTCAGTGTGACTGGCTAATCTTTGGCTCTAGAAGCAATCCTAATAAGACACAGAAGCCCCACTCGTTTTTAAAAAAATAGTGATTTCGGGGCGCCTGGGTGGCTCAGTGGGTTAAAGCCTCTGCCTTCGGCTCAGGTCATGATCTCAGGGTCCTGGGATCGAGCCCCGCATCGGGCTCTCTGCTCGGTGGGGAGCCTGCTTCCCCCTCTCTCTCTGCCTGCCTCTCTGCCTACTTGTAATCTCTGTCTGTCAAATAAATAAATAAAATCTTTAAAAAAATAAATAAAAATAAAAATAAAAAATAGTAATTTCAAGTATACCCCTGCCTTTAGATCAGGCACTGTGAAAGAAAGTTTACACTGATAAAACCATCTACCAATGAGACCAAGAGCTGGTGACCAAGAAACACCATATCAACAAATTCTGGCTGATTCCTCAGCCCATCTTATCTGTGCCAGTCAACTAGGATCGGGATGGAATAAACGTTTGCTTCTTCCTTCTCAGTCTCTGAAAAGGACATGATAGTGCTGTAAGGATTTGGGTTTCAGAACTGTAAGTTATTATATGGACAGTTCTTTGAAGCCAAATTCACATATTCTAGTCTCTATCTTCTTCTGTGTTCTCTTTTGTCACTGCTCCTGTAGCTGTGGGCTGCAAGGATGTGCTGACCAGAAGTTAGAGTCCAAGGTAGATGGGAGCTTTCCTTCACCACTTAACAACGATGATGGTAGCTATCTACTGAGTTTACAGTTTTCCAGGGACAGTGCTAAACTTAACTCTATAGTCTGTCTTCATAATAACCCTGTGAAAAAGGTACTATTACTGTGTATCTGATCACATGTGGGGGATTTCCAAACACTAAAAATCAGAATTCTCTAGGACTTAAAAAAGGATATAAACAAAGAAAGGAAGAAACAACATAAATATCTGTGAAAACAGAGATGACACAAAATGAAGACTACTTAAATTCCAATACAAAAGATTATTTTCTGGATGATTAAGAAATAAATCCCCTCATTCCAAACAACATTGAGCAGCACTCACAAGAAATCCAAGTCTAAAAAAAAAAAAAAAATCCAAGTCTAAATTACAGAGTGCCATATTCAGATCCAGATTTCCCCCACTTGATTTCTCACTCCCCACAAGGTTGTTATGATCCATTCTTCATTTCCTCCTTCCTAGACACGTAATTCCAGTATTTCTCACTGATCAAACAGGGACATGTTTACACATGTAAACAGGGATTTTGTCTCTAAAGTCTAGGACAGAGGCTGAGGAAAGCCTTTCTTTTTTTTTAAGATTTTATTTATTTATTTGACAGAAAGAGAGACAGTGAGAGAGGGAACACAAGCAGGAGGAGTGGGAGAGGGAGAAGCAGGCTTCCCATTGAGCAGGGAGCCCGATGTGGGCCTCGATTGTGGGGCTCGATGTGGGACTCGATCCCAGGACCCTGGGATCATGACCTGAGCCAAAGGCAGACGCTTAACAACTGAGCCACCCAGGCGCCCCAACCATTCTAAAAATTACATCCAATCCCTTGAAATCTGAAAAGCTCTCCTTCTTTTGCAGATGAGCAGAGTAAGAGGATCCTTAAATGTTTTACTGATTTTGAAAGAAAAAAAATTACAAAGTGGCATTTTCATATTCAAAATAAGAATAAGAACAACATACAATAAAGATTTCACTATAAACAAATAAGGTTCTCTGGGTTTGTTTGTTTGTTTTTTTACCTTACATGAGACACACTGTGTTTGGTAAAACAGTAGAGAGAAAAGAGCACTCCCAGGACAGGAAGCAGGGACTCCATTAAAACCGTCACGGGTTCGTTCCCGACCACGTATACCTAGGGAAAAGAAAATGGTGAGGGGTACCATGAGTGTAAGGCCAAAGGAATGGGAATCTAATTCCGTACACATCCTAGCAGCGAGGAGAGTCTTATCTTAAGCAACACTTTAGCCCTAAACCGAACAATTTTAGCTCTGAGGCTAAGAAAACCATTTGAGATTGGCAGACAGGCTGAGATACAGGGAGCCTGAGCGGGAGCAGCGCCCTCCGGTGTGTGCAGCCTGAAGAACTACAGGGGAAAATGCGTAAATTAACCCATCTTCTGACCCCTTCCTTTCCTTTTTTTTTTTTTTTTAAGATTTTATTTATTTATTTGACAGAGAGAGAGATCACAAGTAGGCAGAGAGAAAGGGGGAAGCAGGCTCCCTGCTGAGCAGAGAGCCTGACACGGAGCTTGATCCCAGAACCCCGAGATCATGACCCGAGCCGAAGGCAGAGGCCTTAACCCACTGAGCCACCCAGGCACCCCTCCTTTCCTGCTTTTGACTACCTTTGTATCTCTTGCTAATCTGCCTATTACTCATCTATACAATAATTCCTTAATTACCGAAGGCCCTGCTCTTAGGAACTAACAAGCAAGTAATGCCAAATAGAAAAACTTAAAACTAGATTTGAAAAATAAAAACAAAGCTTGCTCTAGATTTGTCACTCTTAAGATCTAACTGCCATATGGGCATTTCCTATTCTAATTCAATGAAGGTTAAAATAAATTACAATGTGCACCTAGCTCTGCACTGACTTTATAGAGTTAAACGTGTAAGGATGCTGATTTTTGTTAATGGTAATTATGTTACACATTTTAGGTGTCCTTTCAAAAAGGACAGCACAAATGCCTTCAACATTTACGTGAATACCCACTGAAATCCAAGCATTGTCCTAGGCATTGTAGTGAATATAAAATGAGTAAGAGTTGTTCTCTCTCAATTGCTTGTGATCTACGAAGAAGAATAAAACAAGTAAACCAATTATAATAATAATGCTTGAAAGCAGATAATTTAAAGAGTTAAGAAGAGCAAAATGCCATTTTTTCAATATTCTTTCTGTAAATAAGGGCTTCTTTAAGTTTCCCTTTCCTCATCCTTTAAAATAGGGCTAAGACTGGGACGCCTGGGTGGCTCAGTCAATTAAGCATCCGCCTTTGGCTCAGGTCATAATCCCAGGATCCTGGGACCTGAGTTCCACATCAGGCTCCGTGCTCAGCAGGAAGCCCGCTTCTCCCTCTGCCTGCCACTCCCCCTGTTTGTGCAGTCTCTCTCTCTCCATAAAATACATAAATAAAAATAAAATCTTTTAAAACAAGAATTAATCACTGTCAGTTCCTTATCTTTCTCCTATCATCATCTGTGCCTACATTATCAGATTTTAGTTATTAATTAAATTGTGTTTAATTGAAGTAGAAATCAATGCTGTGTATTTTTTTATCAATGCTATTTACGGAATACTAAAGGTCATGGAGGCACAAGCTGGAAAACTCTGTGCTTTTCCAGAGAACTCTGTCCCTTTAAATCAACTGTAATTTTTCATACTCCTTAAGCCTCCCAGCTCTTCTGTGGAGCCTGATAACCAAGGAGCCAGTTTCCTGTGCATGATCTAATCTCCATAAGCCCAGCTAAATGAGGTGCATTGTATGGCAGTGTTCACAAGTAATATGCAGGCCTAATTATGATATCACCAATTACAAGTGGTAAAAAAAAAAAGATTCACCCAGATAACGTAAGGGCCTATTGTTTGGTGTTGTAGTCTGTGTTCCCAGAAGTAATCCCTGTGGAGCCATCCTTCCTTACCAGCATCTTTTGTACAAAAAACAAAAACCAAATGGAGTTAAATCTCCATTATTTACTGGCTTGACTGGGCCAAAGCACCTCGGTTTTTTTTTTTAAGATTTTATTTATTTATTTGATAAAAAGAGAGACCAGCAGGAAGCCTGCTTCTCCATCTCCCTCTGCCTGCTGCTCCACCTGCTTGTCCTCTCTCATTCTCTCTCTGTCAAATAGATAAATAAAATCTTTTAAAAATAAATAAATAAATAAACATACTTCCTTGATGGAAGGACATTTATTTTTCAAAAGTTTTCGATGGGGGGCACCTGGGTGGTTCAGTGGGTTAAGCCTCTGCCTTCGGCTCGGGTCATGATCTCAGGGTCCTGGGATCGAGCCCCATCGGGCTCTCTGCTCAGTGGGGAGCCTGCTTCCCCCTCTCTCTCTCTGCCTGCCTCTCTGCCTGCTTGTGCTCTCTCTCTGTCAAGTAAATAAATAAAATCTGAAAAAAAAAAAAAGTTTTGGATGGGCCATCTGAAAGTTCTACCTTTTCCATAGGCCTACTATTTATTTGACTGTTCAAATGTTCATCCACTCATTCACTGATTCAAGCATTTAGTAAGCATCTAGCCACCATTAATGACTTGTCTCCTCTAAATCCTAATAGTACTTTAGGGCTTATAACATATAATCAGCGCATAAATACGTAGTTATCTCTCCTCTCTTCAACTAGCCTCTCTCTATTTCAGCACTTATCATGATAGATGATTAAATTGTGTTACCTGAATGTTTGGTGACTAAGCAGTTGTTACAGAAGTATACAACTTAAAGGAACCCCACTGGTAACTGTTTTTATGAAGCCAACAATAACTACCATTTATTGCAATGTCTACTCAAGAATAAACTGGGTTATTCAGCCAAACATTTAATATACAATCGATCCTCACAAGTCCGGAGGGTTAAGCATTTTTATGCCCATTCTAAAAAAACAGGCTGAGAGAAGTGAAGTTAGTTGACCCAAGGTAGTCTTAGTAAGTTGCAGAGCCAGGGTGAACCCAGATCTGCCTGACAAAATCCGTGCACAATCCGTAGCGACAAGATGGAGAACAGATGAGTGGTTGTAAGGGGGTGGGAAGAAGGGAAAATGGGGACCGATCGTTTAATGGGTGTGGTGTTTCCATTTGGGTGATGAACAAGTCCTGTAACTAGACAGTGATGATAACTGCGAGTAAGAATGGACTTAATGCCAGAGACTTGTATACTTGAAAATGGTTAGAATGGTAAATTTTATGTCATGTGTATTTCACCAAATTTTAAAAAGAATAAAGCAAGTACTCCATGGCCTCTCAGTACTCACGTCCCCATGTGCATGTTTTCATTGCTTCAGTCCCTAACCCATACCAACTTCAACCCAGCCATCTTCCCTCAGAATCAGTAGGCCCCAGCTTGTTGGGCTGTTAATAACCCTAGTCCTGCTACCTCCGCACAGCAGGGCGATGGTTCCTGAGCGGCACCACCGACAGCAGCTTCTGCACCACCTCCCCTTCCTCCTACTGGACTCTTACAGATTATACAGCCCCCTTCTACCAAGCCTTCCAGTAGATCTCCAGGGCCATATTGTGGCCAGGGCTTTCCAAGGACAGTGCCCTCCTTCCAATCTCTTGCCTAGCACTCAACTCATATGCCGGTTAACAGTTTGGTGTGCACCTCACATCCAATATTAGCCTCTGTATACACTCCCAAAATGGAATCTGGTCACTTCTCACTTCCTGTGGACTCCCCAGATCACTGACTTATACCTGGAGGTTAGTGACCCATAAAGGGACACAGGAGGCTGCACCGATTCAGCCAATGTTGCACTGTGATCTCTTACTGACTGCACTGACAATGACCAAATGCTCTAGGAAAAAAACAAAACAAAACAAAAAAAAACAGTCCTTCCAATGAAGTCCTACAACATATGGAAGAAACTATTGGGACCAGTTCCTTCCAGTCTCCTCCATGCTAGGCTGGTGACAGTACCCACGGAGGAAACAGTGAAGGCCCAAGAGTAAGCTGTTCCTGCCCCACAGTGGAGAGGGCCCTGCTACCCTGCACTCACACCCTAACAGTGGGGTGTTGTGGAATTTCCTTGGACTGTGCTTATGTGTAGTCTCCTTCTAGTTGCGGTTCTTTCGTGCTCACCTAGAGGAAAGGCGGGATGGGAGTTCAAGTTCTGAAACACAATCTCTGCTTTATGTATTATTTTGACTTATGGATATTCCCTTTTCTCAGCAATATAACAACTGGGTATGTTTCACATGGGGTTGCTTGTAATACTTCTACTGACCAGTTACAGGAATTAACACAAATCAATTGACTTCTCTGAGTCTCAGTTTCCTTACCTAGAAAACAAGGAGGTTAGATTAATCAAGCTTTAAGGCCTCTTTGGTATCTAATCTATCATCCTCTTACTTGAGTGCAAATTTGCTCTCTTCTGTATCTTTCTGGTACCGCAGCAATTAAGAGGTAAAACTAGTTGCAAAACATGAACCAATCCTCCACCACCCCAAAATTTTTAAACACTGAAATTTGGTCAAGTTGTACAAATTTCTAACTCTCCCCACATGCTATCCCTTTTATCAGTTCTGAAGTTAGTACTTTAAAGATGAAATCCTAAAAATAAATAAATAAATAAGTAAGTAAGTAAGTAAGTAAGTAAGTAAGTAAGTAAGTAAGAAATCCTGTTTAGCTGAAAGGTTTTCTTGTTACTTGAGGTACCTGTAGGGACGAGGGATCACCAAACAAAATACCAAGAGGTGGGAAAGCTGAAGCAGGGAAGGGAGAGACGGGCTCTCAAGGTACGTTTTCAATTCTTTGGTGTGAAAAGGCCTCTCTGAGAGTAACTGAAATGGTGCTTTGAAGAAAAGATGAACTTCCATGTCTACCTGTGGCTTTACCGGTATAAATACGTAGGACAGGGCTGTTATCAGCACAAAATAAGAGGTGAGTATGGATTTATGAAAATCATAATGGCTCAGATCACATGAGGAAACAAACAGGTACCAATGACCCCACTGGCAGCTTGGGGATTTCCACAGTCCTTTCTGAACGCATCTTGGCTTTCTATCACAGATTCAGCCATGAGAAGAGGTGTCTGCGGTTAAGCCTTATAACCCTTCATCGGAGTTTAGAGACTACTCTTAACAAGTAATAGAGACATGTTTCTGGGTACTCTTAACAATAGATCACACACTACCTGTAACTGTTTGCTTGACTGGGAGCTCCCTGAAGGCAGTGATTGGCTTTTAATAATTTCTGTGTTTGTAAACCTAGCAGAGTATCTGCCATTCTGTAGGTACTTCACAAAAAAAATTTTTTGTGACTGATTAACTGAATCAAAGAACGAATGAATAAAGTACACTGAATGTTTTTTATTTTCTCAAAAGTCCTATTTTTGTGGGGAAATTACAATGCCCTCTGTATTTTCTCCTCCTCTTCTTTTTTTTTTTTTCTTTCTTTTTTTAAGCTGTAGCTAGAAGCTATTCAATCAATGTTAATTAACTGAAGAATCACAGAACTTCAGCCGTGGAAGGGAGAGCGGACTGAACAAAAGGAGGTTTGCTTTTATTGTACTGGCTTATTCAGTACCTATCTTCAATATCTGAAGGACTGACTTTCTCTGGAAGGACTAACTAGAAATTTAAATTAAAAAGGAAAGGAAAAACCTCCGAGTCCAAACGGTCAGAAGTATTAAGAACAATGTGTTTCTGATTCAAAGCAAAACCAAACAGAAAGCAGTCCTCACATACCCCTTTCTCCTTTACTAGACTTCCATTACATGGTTAAGTACATCCCTCTGAAACCACTGTAAAGTTCAAACAGAACCAGGAAGTCAGGAGACAGGAAACAGGTATGAATTTTGTTTCTGACACCTACATGATCGCCCAAAATCACATATTAAGTGAGTGAACATGCGTAAGACATTTAAACCCATCTAGGATTCAGTGTCCTCATTTATAATGCAAGTGTTAAGCTTTTGGCTTAAATGCCAGCTAAGATAATTCATGTTAAAATATTTTGTAAAATATACAGCCCTGTACAAATGTTACATTTATCCCTAAATACCTGCTGATATGGCTGTAAATGGAACTGTCTCCTTAATTCATGGCCGTATCTTTTATAGGGACGTAGACGTGTGGAAATACAAACATGAATCAGCTGACTGGATCCTAACACTGAAATTCAGTACAGGCTGGAACTTGATTGTACCCCTGTTAAAGATTAAACTAGTCAAATGCTGCCTTCTAAAATATCACAGTGATCCTTTTGATAGTCATGTTCCAGAACTTCTAATGCATTTACTGAGTTTAATTAAGACTTGTGAGAAGGAAAAGGACAAGGCAAGTTACCTAATATAGTATTTTGCACTGTGCATGCTTTCAGAGCATATTGCATAAAGTAATCTTTTTAAAAAAGAGTTTCCTTGAACCAAAAGAGAACGGACAGTTTTCTGAGCCAAATTATTTGCTAAAGTATACAATGAACCTTCCACAAGTTACCTTGTTTCATCCCTACAACTCAAGTGTTAAATAAGTCACCTAAAGTCACATGGATCGTCAACCCTTGAGCCAGATTCCAACCTAGGTCTATTGGACTGAAAAGGCCAGGTGCTTTTGACTACACTATACCACAGAATCTGAATGTACCATCTAACACTCGAATCTTCCACAGCTTTGAAGGATGCTTAAAAAAAAAAAAAAAAAAGATTTATTTATTTTAGTCGGGGGAGAGTGCAGGGGGTGGGGGAGGCAGAAGGAGAGAGAGAGAATCTCAAGCCAACACCTCGATGGGTGTGGAGCCCAACATGGGGCTCAACCTCACAACCTTAACATCATGACCTGAGCCAAAATCAAGAGTTGAACACATGTGACTGAGCCACCCAGGTGGGCCAACAATACTTCTTTTGGTCCTTTGCATGTTATTCAAGGTTACGGTTCAATTAGAGTTGGAAATACCTGGAAAGAATGACTGCATTTAGGGAACAGACTGACTTTTTACTGAGAGAAGTAACTAACTTTTTACGGCAAAGCCTTTTGTAGTACTTCTTAAATGTGTACCACGTACAAATATTATCTTTTCTCAACACAGAGTGAAAGAAAGAGACAAAAGGATTGGTTCCTGGACCGGATCTGGCACTCACTAGTATGATTTAGGACAAGTCACTTCACAATCTTCTGGATTTTGTTTCCTTTTACTGTAAAATGAGGGATTACTTTGTCAAGCCCAAAGAATGTACCACACCAAGAGTGAACCCTAATGTAAACTATGGACTTTGGACAATACTGGTATGTCAGTGTAGGCTCCTTGACTGTGACACATGTCCCACTCTGATGGGAAAGTTTACCAGTGGGAGAGGCTGTGCACATGTAGGGGCAGGAGATACATAGGAACCCTCTGCCTGATTTATCTGTGCACATAAAACTGCTCTAAAAAACAAAGTCTATTCAAAAAACCAAAAAAAGAAATTATTTCTATATTTCCTTCCAGCTCTAAGAGTATATTATTCCATTTTACTGTATAAAAACAATTAAAAATTCAGAAAGAGGAGTCAATTGGCCAGTCTGAGAAACTTTAATTAGAAATTTGTTAAGATTAAATAGAGAAAAAAAGACTTGGATAATTAAGGTCAGGATTCCCTGACTCTGGAAACAGAGAGATAAAATGGAAATGAGAATGCAGAATATAAACTAATTAGGTTTTCCTACCTTAAAATTTCTTTGGCTTTTAGGAAGTCTCGGCAACTACGTGAGGAATACTAAAAGGAAACATTCCCTGCACCCTCCTAGTCCCACCTGGTATCAGATTCTGGCTTGTTCTCTTAAGAGCAAGAAAATGTCCAAATTATAAAGAATTTTACAATTCTCTTATCCTGCCCTACCCAGAACCAATTTCTATGCAGTCTAGGTTTCTCTTTACCTCTGTAGGCAAAGAAAAACCATTTATCCCTCTCATATCAGAGAGGACAAAAAAAAAGTTAAATACTCTAGGGATAGGACCCCAGACATTCAGAGTCAGGAGAAAGAATAGGAAGCCATTGAACTAAAAGTTATTTGACTACAAATTCCCTTCTCAACTTAGATAATTTTACCAGATATAAGGTACACACGTAGAAATGAGAATTGTTTACACAGAAGTACAAGTGGCTATGTCAAATGTTCAGTTCAATTCAATGAGCATCTATGTGTACACCTGCATTGTTGAGGACTTTCCACCTGGCCCACCAGAACCACACTGCTCCATTCTGTGCTGTATGTAAAGGATGCAAGCATAAAAAGACCTTCTCTTGGGACGCCTGGGTGGCTCAGTCGGTTAAGCGTCTGCCTTCAGTTCAGAGTGTGATCCCAGGGTCCTGGGATCAAGTCCCGTATTGGGCTCCTTGCTCAGCAGGAGCCTGCTTCTCCCTCTCCCTCTCCCTCTACAGCTCCCCCTGCTTGTGATGTTGTGCTCTCTCTCTCTCAGATAAAGAAATAAAACCTTAAAAAAAAAAAGGCTTTCTCTTATAATTGCTTGTGCCACATTTTTATTCAGCAAGCTGAGGATTTATTTCTTTAAAAACCAAAATGTATTTATATTTTACCTCTTTCAGAAAAAATCTTTGTAAAATGATCATATGCAATCCTTGCTTTCTTAAACAAAGTATACTGAACATACCAGTCCCAACATACTTTGTTTTTCAAATTATTATGCCCTTTTAGGGTACTTCTGTCTCCTTTCTTGTTCCTCTCTGCTGGCAGTCTCCTGTCAGTGAGCCATAGGTAGTTTAACTTGCTTCCTTTTTAAAAAAAAAAGATTTTATTTATTATTAAACCTTTTTTTAAAGATTTTTTATTTATTTGAGTGGTGGGGAGGGGCAGAAGAAAAGGGAGCAGACTCCCCATTGAGCAGGGAGCCCAACTTGGAGCTTGATCTCAGGATCATGGGGTCATGACCTGAGCCAAAGGCAGATGGTTAACCGACTAAGCCACCCAAGCGCCCTGAGATTTTATTTTTAAGTAATCACTACAACCCAACATGGGGCTCAAACTCACAGCTCTGAGATCAAGGGTTTCATGCTCTTCCACCTGAGCCAGCTGGGCACTCCTAACTAACTTCTAATTTGTTACTTCTAATTCCCTATGGTCTTTTTGTTTTTAACTTTTTAATTTTTTTTTTTTTAAGATTTTATTTATTTGACAGAGAGAAACAAAGTGAGAGAGGAAACACAAGCAGAGGGAATGAGAGAGGGAGAAGCAGGCTTCCTGCAGAGTAGAGAGCCCGATGCGGGGCTCGATCCCAGGACCCTGGGATCATGACCTGAGCCGAAGGCAGACACTTAATGACTGAGCCACCCAGGTGCCCCTAAATGACTTTTTTTTTTAAATAAGATTCTATTTATTTATTTGACAGAGAGAGAGACAGCGAGAAAGGGAACACAAGCCAGAGGAGAGGCAGAGGGAGAAGCAGTCTTCCCGCAGAGTGGGAAGCCTGATGTGGGGCTTGATCCCAGGACCCTGGGATCATGACCTGAGCTAAAGGCAGATGTTTAATGACTGAGCCACCCAGGTGCCCTTCCCTATGGTCTTAATCAGAAAATCAGTCTGATCTGGATTGTGTATAAAGTAAAGAGGAAACTGCCTCTGAGGAACTAAGGGGCTCTGCAGTCAGGTGTTGAGAAGGCAGCCGGATAGGCACTATCACGATACAGGTAACACAGGACACCCAACCGGAAATGTCAAGTGAGGTACCGAGACAAAACAGACTGAAAACTCCAACATAAGATACCAGACTAAGACGAGAGCAGGACTATAAAAACTTCCCATTCAGAAAGAGGGTAGAGAAGGAGCAAACGTGTGGAGACAGAGGAGATTGATGAGTAAGGTTTCTTTGGGGAGAGCTGTTGGTGAGGGTGAATCCCATCCCCCAACCCACCAATGAGAAAAAAGACAACCCAATTTAAAAATGGGCAAAGGATCTTAATAGAAATTTCTCTAAAGAAGACATGTAAACGGCCAGTAAGCACACAACAGGCTTTTTAACATCATTAGCTACTAGGGAAATGTGAGTCAAAACCACAATAAGACACTACCTTCACACCTGCCAGCAAGGCCATTATAATGGAGGAGAAACGGGGGAAGAGAAGGGGAGGGGGAGAAGGAGAAGGGAGACAAGTGGTCTGGTAGTGGTAATGTTGGGCAGAGAGAATAAACTGGAATTTTCATCCTCTGCTGGTAGGAATGTAAAATGGTGCTGCCACTCTGGAAAACAGTCTAACAGTACCTCCAAAAGTTGAACACAATGCTATCATATGATCCAGCAATTTCATCCCAGCTTCACTCTCCCATACTCAAGAGAAACAAAAACATATGCCCACACAAAAACCTATACATGAAGGTCTATAGCAGCATTGCTCACAAGAGCCAAAATGTGGAAACAACACAAATTTCCATCAACTGACAAAATGTAGTATATGCATGTAATAGAATTCTACAAGGCATTAAAAGGAATGAAGTGCTGCTTCATGTAACAACGTGATGAATCTTTTTTTTTTTTTAAAGATTTTTTATTTATTTATTTGACAGAGAGAGATCACAGGTAGAGAGGCAGGCAGAGAGAGAGGGGGAAGCAGGCTCCCCGCCGAGCAGAGAGCCCGATGCGGGGCTCGATCCCAGGACTCTGAGATCATGACCTGAGCTGAAGGCAGAAGCTTTAACCCACTGAGCCACCCAGGCACCCCCCCCCTTTTTTTTTTAACGTGATGACTCTTAAAAAAACATCCTGCTGGTAAAAAGTCAACGACAAAAGACCACATTTTGTGTGAGTCCATTTATATGAAATATCGAGAATAGGCAAATCTAGAGACAGAAAGTAGATTTTAGTGGTTGCCTATGGCTACGGGCAAAGTTGGGAGAATGTATAGTGACAGCTAATGGGTATGGGGTCCTTTTAGGGGGACAATAATATTCTAAGATTGGATTTCTGGTGATGGTTACACAACCCTGTGAGTATACTAAAAGCAGTGAGTTGAACACTTTAAATGCATGCATTGTGTGGTATATGAATTATATCCCAATAAATCTGTTAAAAAGAAAAGAAAAGAAGGGGTGCCTGATGGCTGAGTGGGTTAGGCCTCTGCCTTCGGCTCAGGTCATCATCTCAGGGTCCTGGGATCGAGCCTGGCATCGGGCTCTCTGCTCAATGGGGAGCCTGCTTCCCCCTCTCTCTCTGCCTGCCTCTGCCTGCTTGTGATCTCTCTCTCTCTCTGTCAAATAAATAAACAAAATCTTTGGGGGAAAAAAAAGAAAAGAAGAGAGAAAGAAAACCAGAGCTGGAAATGTTCCCAAATGCTTCTCTAAAATTAAACACCCTCTTGTACCCTCCCGCTACCCAGTGTGTTGCTGGATCAATTCAACTATCCCAGATGTTTTCCTTATTTCCTGCCTTTGAGCTGTGCTCTATAATTTAGTATTAGCAGAAAGTTAATAAAGACAACACATCCTTTGTTGCTAAACTTTACAGAGTGTTTACCATTTTCTTCCAACATACACATTTCCTCTGTTTTCCCACTGCAGCTGAGCTGCCAAAACCTTGTAGGGAAAATAATTACCCTTCTGCACCCCTTCCTGCTTTTATAACAGTCCCAATCTTTTGTGCATAATCAAGTGTTTATAGCAAACTAATGTTCTGCTTGCCTCTCCAGGAGGTTTTAAATTCACCAAACTGTTCACCAAATTAGGAGGGTTTTTTTCCCTCCCCCCCTTTTTTGGGCAAGAATAGGAACAATGGCAGGATTCACTATTTCTGGATCTCCATTTTTTAGAGGCTAATTCACTTGCCAGAAAGAAGTTGTTTTACTTTCTTTTTCCTCGAAAAGCATATATATATTTTTTTATTTCCCAGAAATACTATGAGGGGTTTTTACCAAAGTTTAGTCAAAATTAATTCTACCCTTGAACCACTTTCAAGTCTTTCTGATATTCAACACCCAACCATTTAACGATTTTTCATCCTAATATTCCTTAGATGTTATGTGACTGAAGACAACCTTTCTGAAAGTTAGTGGGCCTTGTTCTCCAATTCAGAACATTTGCTTTCTAGACTGCTCTATATAATTTCTTCTTTCTATATTCTGAAATGTCCTTGTCTACACATCTGTAGAATAGAATATAAAAACTTTCTTTTCATAAGTCTCTGAATAAGGCATTTAAAAAAACAAAAGCATTAGATTCAGTAAGTCATTGTGTCATGTTTTATCTATAAGCTATTTAATTCTTAATTTTTTTTAAAGATTTCATTTATTTATCTGACAGAGAGAGAGAGATCACAAGTAGGCAGAGAGGCAGGCAGAGAGAGAGGGGGAAGCAGGCTCCCTGCTGAGTAGAGAGCCCGATGCGGGGCTCGATTCCAGGACCCTGAGATCATGACCTGAGCCGAAGGCAGAGGCTTTAACCTACTGAGCCACCCAGGCGCCCCGTAAGATATTTAATTCTATATTTGTATGCCAGGTCAACCCTCTAAAGGGCATTCTTTTTTTTTTTTTTTCTTTTTTTTAATAGCAAAATTAAATGAAAGGGTAGTAAACATCTTACTTTAGTAAAAAGCTGAGTGTTGTAGAGAATGAGTTTTGAATTTTTCAGCATGCATTTTATATCTACAAATTATCAACATTATACATAAAGTTTAAAACAAAACAGAACAAAAGCATCTGCCTTCTTACCTGAAAGAATATAACAAGATTTGCTCTATACCCTCAGATGCTGATAGAGGAAAGGTAAAATGGTGCAGCCACTTTGGCAGTTCTTCAAATGGTTAAATACAGACTTACTCTAAGATCTAGCAATTCTACTCAAGTTAAACAGAGTTACTGTAAGATCTAGCAATATACCCAAGAGAAATGAAAACATATGTTACACAAAGACTCCTACACAAATGTCCATGGCAGCTTTAATCATAATAGCCAAAATGTAGAAACAACCCAAACATGCATTAGAGGATGAAAGAGTTACAAAATACTGTCTATACCTATAACAGGATACTATTCAGCAATAAAAAGGAAGTCTTAGGGCACTTGGATGGCTCTGTCAGTAGAGCACGCAACTCTTGATCTAAGGGTTGTGAGTTCAAGCCCCTTGTTGGGTGTAGAGATTACTTAAAAATTAAAAAAAAAAAAAAATCCGAAAAAAATCAAGTCTTGCTTCATACTACAACATAAACTTGAAAAACATCATGCTAAGTAAAAGAAGACAATCACAAAGACTACATATTGTATAATTCCATGTATATGCAATGTCCAGAATAGGCAAATCTAGAGAAAGAGAAAGTAGATTAATGGCTGCCTGGGGCTGAAGGGCTGAGGGATAGGGAGAGTGGAGGGAAGTGTGGTGGAGGGCTTTGGGAGTAGTGTGAGGCTTGTTTTTGGGTAATGAAGCATCCTAAAATCAGTTGTGATGCACAAACCTGTGAATATAATAAAAATCCACTGATTAACACTGATTTACATAATTTTTTATTTTTCATTTTTTTAAAGATTTATTTATTTATTGAAAGAGAGAGAGAGAGTGGGGGGGAGGGGGGAGGGGACAGAGGGAGAGGGAGACAGAATCTCAAGTAGGCTGAGCACAGAGCCTGATGCAGGGCTCAATCTCATGACCCTGAGATCATGACTGAGACAGAATCAAGAGTCAGACACTTAACTGACTGAGCCACCCAGATGCCCCGATTTGCACACTTCAAATGGGTGAACTGTAAAATATGTGAATTATATCTTATAAAGCTGTTTTATTTTTATTTTTTTATTTAACCTTTAGTTAGCTAACATACAGTGCAATATTGGTTTCTGGACTAGAATTCAGGGCTTCATCACTTAGATACAACACCCAGTGCTCATCACAAGTGCCCTCTTTAATACCCATCACCCGTCTAGCCCATCTCCTACCTACCTCCTTCCATCAACCCTCAGTTTGTTCTCTATCGTTAAGAGTCTCTTATGGTTAGAGACTCTTAATCATAGGAAACAAACTGAGGGTTGATGGATGGGAGGGGTTGGGAGGTTGGGGTAACTGGGTAAGAGACATTAAGGAAGGCACACGATGTAATGAGCACTGGGTATTATATAAGACTGATGAATCAACAAAAAAATGAAAGAAAAAAAAAAAAGACTGATGAATCACTGACCTCTACCTCTGAAACGAGTAATACATTATATGTTAATTCATTGAATTTAAACTAAAAAAATTTTAAAAATTTTAAAAGGTACAAAAAAAGAAGAGTCTCTTATGGTTTGTTTCCCTCTCTCCTTTTTTGTTTTCTCCCCTCCCATATGTTCATTTGTTTTCTTTCTTAAATTACACATATGAATGAGATCATATGGTATTTGTCTTTCTCTAACTTATTTCACTTAGCATAATACACTCTAGCTCCATTCACATCGTTGCAAATGGCAAGATTTCATTCTTTTTGATGGCTGAGTAATATTTCATTGTATATACATACCACATCTTCTTTATCCATTCATCGTCGATGGACACTTAAAGCTGTTTTGTTTTGTTTTTTTTAATTTTATTTATTTGACAGAGAGAGATCACAAGTAGGCAGAGGGGCAGGCAGAGAGAGAGGGGGAAGCAGGCTCCCTGCTGAGCAGAGCCCAATGAGGGGCTCGATCCCAGGACCCTGAGATCATGACCTGAGCCGAAGGCAGAGGCTTTAACCCACTGAGCCACCCAGGTGCCCCTAAAGCTGTTTTAAAAAAGAAAGATTTACACTACAAAGGTCCATCAACTGATGAACACAAATAAACAAAATGTGGTATATTCATACAATGGAATATTACTTAGCAATTAAAAGGGACAAAATAGTGATATATGAAAAAATCTGGATAAACTTTAGAAACATCGTGCTGACTCTGCCTTCGGCTCAGGTCATGATCTCAGGGTCCTGGGATCGAGCCCCGCATCGGGCTCTCTGCTTGGCGGGGAGCCTGCTTCCCCCTCTCTCTCTGCCTGCCTCTCTGCCTACTTGTGATCTCTCTCTCTCTCTGTCAAATAAATAAATAAAATCTTTAAAAAAAAAAAAAAAAAAAAGAAACATCGTGCTGAGAGAGGGGCAGGTGCCTGGCTGGCTCAGTTGGTAGAGCATGTGACTCTTGATCCCAGGGTCATGAGTTCAAGCCCCATTTTGGGCGTAGAGATTACTTAAAACAAACAAACACTATTATGTTGAGAGAGAGAAACTAGCCACAAAAGATCACATGTTGCATGCTTCCCTCCCATGAAACAGCCACAAAATGCAAATCCACAGAGGTAGAGTGCAGATTAGGGGTTGCCTAGGGCTGATGGTAGGAACAAAGTGAGTGTAAATAGGCACAGGGATCTCTCTGGGGTAATGGAAATGTTCTAAAATTATATTGTGGTGATAGTTTATCTCTGTAAACTTACTAAAAATCACTGTATGACGAAAACATTATTTTATGGTCTATAAAGTATATCTTGATAAAACTGTTTTATAATAAAAGGTTTGGGGCGCCTGGGTGGCTCAGTGGGTTAAGCCTCTGCCTTCAGCTTGGGTCATGATCTCGGGGTCCTGGGATCGAGCCCCGCATCAGGCTCTCTGCTCAGCGGGGAGCCTGCTTCCCCCTCTCTCTCTGCCTGCCTCTCTGCCTACTTGTGATCTCTCTGTCAAATAAATAAATAATATCTTAAAAAAAAAAGTTAAAAAGTAAATAAATAAAATAATAAAAGGTTTATTCTAAAAAAATTCCAAAGAGGCAAACAACCCAATTTTTTAAAAGCACAAAATATATGAATAGACAATTTATAGAAGGGAAAATTATGAATGAACCAAGAACACAAAAAGATGTTCAACTGACTAGTAATAAGAGAACTGTTAATTAAAACCACAATGCACCTTCAGGTAGGCAGTAAGGGAAGTGTGATCAAGGGTAGGCAGATAGAAGATTTCAGCTGAATTGGTAATGTTTAATTTCTTAAGCTGAGTGGTGGGTGCATGAGTGTTTTTTTTTTTTTTTGTATTTTTAAATTATTTCATAAAAAACTAAATATTTACTCTAAAATGTTTAATTTACTGCTATAGAAATGGGAAATGTAGAATTTTAAAATTATTGATTAATAATTCCCATGCCATAAAATTCACTCTTAAAATGTACAAGTGGCTGTTAGTATATTCACAAGGTTGTATAACTATCACCACTGTCTAATTCCACATTTTCCTTACCTCAAAAAGAAACCCTATACCCATTAACAGCCATTTCTAATTCCCTATCCCCAGGCCCTAGCAACGACTAATCTTACTTTCTGTCTCTATGCATTTGCCTATTCTGAATATTCTATGTAGATGGAATCATACAATATGTGGTCTTTTGTTTCTGGCTTCTCTTAAAGTTTAAAAATTATAATTTTTAAATGTTTGTGTTGTACCATGTGTCCATACTTCATTCCTTTTTAGGGCTAAAAAATATTTCATTATATGGATATATCTCATTTGCTTATCCATTTATCAGTTGATAGACATTTGGGCTTTTCCCACATTTTGGCTATTACAAATAACACTGCGATGAACCTCTGTGCACAGGTTTGTGTTTGAACATGTTTTCATTTCTCCCGGGTATATACCTAAGAGTGCAATTCCTGGGTCATATAATAATAACTCCATGTTTAACTTTTTTTTTTTTTTTTAAGATTTTTATTTATTTATTTGACAGAGAGAGATCACAAGTAGGCAGGCAGGCAGGCAGGGAGAGAGGGGGAAGCAGGCTCCCTGCTGAGGAGAGAGCCTGATATGGGGCTCTCTGTGTCAAATAAATAAGTAAATAAATAAATAAATAAATAAATAAAATCTTTAAAAAAAAAAGACTAGAATCATAGAGAACATACTTTTTTTTCATTTTTCGGTAATATATTTAGGTAGTCACTTGTAAAATTCATTTACTCAGACTTTTTATGATGGTGATTACTATCAAAAGATACAAAGTAGATTCAATACTACCATACAGCTTGGGAAACCTAAAGCATTGTAAATGCCACTGTTCGTTTTTTCAAAAGACATGCTTTTATAAGTGGTATGTGCCAGTTAGAGAATCTAAACTGTTTAACATTCAGAGTAAATGATGAAACTGACAGTTTCAAAATGTATCAGGTTTTTTTTTACTAACAGCTTATAGATTCCAGTTTTCAAAGTGAAAAAAATATTGATCATTTGGAATTCAAGATTAGTCACTCCAATTCTTGAAGTACCGATAAAAAAGACAAAATTATTTTAAAAGACTAAGTATAGGGGCGCCTGGGTGGCTCAGTCATTAAGCGTCTGCCTTAGGCTCAGGTCATGATCCCAGTGTCCTAGGATCAAGCCCTGTGTCAGGCTCCCTGCTTAGCAGGAAGCCTGCTTCTCCCCTCTCCCATTCCCCCTGCTTGTATTCCCTCTCTCGCTGTGTCTCTCTTTGTCAAATAAATAAATAAAATCTTTTAAAAATAATAATAAATAAATAAATAAAAATAAACAATAAAAGACTAAGTACAAGTATTAGCTAAAAACATTAGTAACTCAAATTACCAACCTTAAATACATCCTCAATACATCTAGTAAGTTCTTCTTCTGTCACCAAAATGAACCCTGGCACCATGTCACTCTCTGGAATCTCTAGAGAACAAAAAACAAAATTACCCATACTCAGTGCCTGACTGAATAGGACTCAGGACTTAAAAAAGATTTTACTAGAAAGATAGTTCTATAAGTAACATCTAAAATTAGAGATTTGACATGGCTACCAAAGTACAACAGCAAATACAGTATTTCATGAAATCTATGATGCCAATGATTATAAACATTCATTATTGTTTTATGTATCACTAAAAAAGAAAAAAACAAGTAACCTATGAAACATTATGACTTGAAATTTTACTTGTAAATTTAATGGATAAAAAATTGGGGACTGGACTAAATGAAAATGACAGAGTCAATGGTTATGTTGAAGTGACTGGTTCAAAGGAATTTATTAAACTTTTCTCTACAGATGTGATTGAAAATTTCCCTTTAAAGTCTTAAAATAGGGCACCTGGCTGTCTCAGTTGGTGGAGCATCAGACTCTTGATCTCAGGGTTGTGAGTTTGAGCCCCATGTCGGATGTACAGATTACCTAAAAATCTTTTTTTTTTTTTTTAAGACTTCATTTATTTGACAGAGAGACAGAGAGGAAGGGAGCACAAGCAGGGGGAGCAGCAGAGGGATAGGGAGAAGCAAACTCCCCGCTTAGCAGGGAGCCAAACATGGGGCTCGATCCCAGGACCCTGGGATCATGACCTGAGCCGAAGGCAGATGCTTAACGACTGAGCCACCCAAGTGTCCGTAAAAATAAAGGATTAAAAATTTTTTTAAATAGTTTTTAAGAAAGTATTAAAAGAGGTGAGGTGGGTAAGGGAAAGGGTAAAATAGGTGATGGGGATTAAGGAATACATTTATCATGATGAGCACTGAGTAACGTACAGAATTGTTCAATCACTATATGGTACACCTGCAACTAATTTAACACTATATGTTAACTATACTAAAATGAAAACTAAAAAACTTAATAAAAAAAAGTATTAAGGGGTGCCTGGGTGGCTCAGTCTCTAGGCGTCTGCCTTCAGCTCAAGTCATGATCCCAGGGTCCTGGGACGGAGCCCTGTATCGCATCAGGCTCCCTGCTCAGCGGGAAGCCTTCTTCTCCCTCTCCCACTCCCCCTGCTTATATTTCCTCTCTCGCTGTGTTTCTCTCTGCCAAATAAATACATAAAATCTTTTTTTAAAAAAAGTATTGAGAGGGGTGCCTGGGTGGCTCAGTGGGTTAAAGCCCCTGCCTTCGGCTCAGGTCATGATCTCAGGGTCCTGGCATCGAGCCCCGCATCGGGCTCTCTGCTCAGCAGGGAGCCTGCTTCCCCCTCTCTCTGCCTGTCTCTCTGCCTACTTATGATCTCTCTCTCTGTCAAATAAATAAATAAAATCTTACAAAAAAAAGTATTGAGAGTTGTTTTAGATTTACTTAAACAGTTTTAATATATATCATTCCTTATACAAGCTATATAATTAAGATAAACTGAATAAGAAGTTCTTGAAACTTCACATTAAGAGTGCAACTCTTTTGAAACATTTCAACACCATTACTGATATCCATATTTTGTCATAATATGTTGTGCTCTGTGCCACCAAGGGTGCAGGTGATGTGACATTTCTTAGAAGTTCTCCACTCCACTACTATCTTCATGACTTTTCCTAAGTTGTTGACGTCCATTCTACAAGTTTTAATGCTCATTTGCAGGGACAGGCAATGCCATGATTGCTATCTGGCCAACAATAATTGTGAGATGCATCTTGGTATCAGAGTTGTTAAAATGTGAAAAATATTCCCAAAATTAAAGTTTTTTTTATGTGAAAAGCATGTGCACCTTAGAATTGATAAAATATGAGAATTCATCATAATCGCCACAGTCTCAAATGTGATACAGTATGAAAAACAAAATAAGAAAGCTTATTTAGATTATTTTTCTAGTGGCAATGATGGGGCTATCTAAAACCAGCCAGACTATTATATAGTCCTTTTTGTTATCCATAGACTGTTGATGCATAACATGTAGCTGGTGTTACAAATATAATCTAACACATGAAGAAATGCCTGGCAAACAGATGTCCAATAAATATTCCTAAAATGAATGAACAAGGTCCAGGACAAAAATAATTGATCCACAAATGGACTGAATCTAGGCCTCCCAAGAACAGTGCTCTTAGACCAGGACTCAAACTTGAGCACACATTTCAATTACCCAGAAAGGTCTGTTAAAACACAAATTGTTGGGACCCACACCAGCGTTTATGATTCAGTAGGTCTGGGGAGAGCCCACTTATATTTCTAATAAATGATAATAAAGTGGTATTTCTAATAAATTCCCAGGTGATGTTAATGCTGCGGGCTCTGAGACCACACTATGGGAACCACTGCCCCAGGCTAGAACACCTAATCAGACACAGACAAGAGAATAAATAGATTAGTAATGAAGTATAGTCCTAGTACATGAAATTAGATATATAAGAATTCCTAGACCCTAATGCTGAAGGCCAAAAGAAATAATATTTCAGGGTTGCCTGACTGGCTCAGTCGGTAGAGCGTGACTCTTGATCACGGGGCTGTGTGTTCAAGCTCTAGACTGGCTGTAGAGATTACTTAAAAATAAAAATTTTTTAAAAGAAAGGAGATAATACTTTATTTTTGAGCCATTTTTTGAAGGATATACTGATTCTAGACTAGATTTCTATGAAATATATCAAGTAATTTTAATTACTTATTCAAATATCATGTTTAGTTTGGACCTATCCACAGACACCAAAAAATATATATAAATACACACACACACGATGTTTATCATGTCTAAATAATCACAAATTTTACTTCACCAGGCTCAATTTGGTGAAGTTTTACTATGCACCAGAATTAGACCTTCTCAGGGCACCTAGTTGGCTCAGTCAGTTAAACATCCAACTCTTGACCTCAGCTCAGGGCTTGATCTCAGGGTTGTGAGTTCAAGACCCTGGACTGGTCTCCATGCCGGGTGTGGAGACTACTTAAAAAAAAAAAAAAAAAAAAAAAGAATCAGACTTTCTCTATCCCTGGCCACCTCCCTGCCACCACACATACTCAGAAAAGTTTATACCACAAATAACTTTTTTGAAAAAGTCTAGGGGCACCTGGGTGGCTCAGGTGATTGAGCCTCTGCCTTTGGCTTGGGTCATGATCCTGGAGTCCTGGGATCAAGCCCCGCATCAGGCTCCCTGCTCAGCAGGGAGCCTGCTTCTCCCTCTCCTCCCCACTTGTGCTCTCTTTCACTATGTCTGTCTCTCTGTCTCTCTAATAAAATAAATAAAATCTTTAAAAAAAACCTGAAATATTCTACACAGAACTAAATTTGGTTTAACCATGAGATTAAACAACTTCTTCGTTTATAACCTTAGGAACTACTACCTAGAAAGGTTTTTCTTTTTTTTAAAGGAAGAATGGTGAAATAATACTCTGTATCCAAGCATTAAATTCAGTAAAGTATGAAAACATACTAAAGGGAGGTGGTAAAATGTCAATTTTCTAAGACATTAAAACAGAACTACACTCACCAAATATGGGAAAATCTGAGCATCAAAATGAATGACAGGAATGTCTGGTAACCCAATGAATAAAAAAGAATCTCCGAATCTGTTCTTTTTTTTAATATGGAACACTATATGAATTTGCGAGTCATTTTTGCTCAGGGGCCACGCTAATCTTCTCTGTATCATTCCAATTTTAGTATATGTGCTGATGAAGTAAGCACTCTCTGCCTCTATGTGATACGTAAATAATTCGTTTTTTAAAATGAGGTGAGGCACCTGGCTGGCTCAGCCAGTAGTACATGAGACACTTGACCTTGGGGCCGTGAGCTGGAGCCCCATGCTGGTGGGATAGGTTGTACTTAAAATTTTTTTTAATCTTAAAAGAAAAGGGGAGGGAGACGAGGCAAGGAGAAATAAAAGTTCTTCTTCACAGAAGAATACCAGCCTAACAAATTAGAAATAACAAAAGAAATAGAAAGTCAACCAGCAATAATCATTAATGGTCACCAAACCACAGTATGAAAGACTATTGGGAAACAGAATATGTACAGCCAGTCTCAGACTATCATCCCATAGATTACTTACTAATTACAAGTAAGGTATTTTAACAATGGAGAAATACGGCTAATGAAATGATCAAATTTAACATCATTAATAATGAGACAAATGGATAACATGTGCCCCCAATCTGATGGAAACTGAGAAAAAATAACCTTTAAACTATGTGGTACTGCTGCTGAAATGTTTAACCTGGATCTAATCATAAGGAAATAATTAGACATACAAATTGAAGAACATTTTATTATCAAGGCTCTTCAAAAATACCGTGAAGACAGACGCCGTCCCTCCTCAGCGTGGCCTGAGGGCCTGGCCAGACCCCAGCCATGGGGTGCTGCTACAGCTGCAGAACAAGGACTTGAACCAGGATCGAGAGGAGCGGAAGCTGCTGCAGGCCCCTAGCAACTCCCCTACCAAAGCCCACAGTGGAGCTGAGCCCAACAACCACAGCCTGCCTTACGTTGGCTCTGGCTCGCACAGATGAGCAGGCCCTGCTCTCCCTCAGCCTTGCTAAGACAGCCAGCAACACCATCCAAGCGTCTGCTGCAGAATGCCAGGGCACGGAGCAGCATGAGAACAGGGACCCGGCAAGGCAGGACAGCACCCGCTCAGCTGTGCTGTGTGGAGCAACAGGCTGACCTGCCAGAAGAAGCTGCCTCAGCCGCCATCACTCACCTGCCAGCCCCACTAGGTGCAGGCCAGCAAGCCCCCCCCACCTCCCTGACTTGCAGCAGGCCTCCAGGACAGCTGCTTAGGCCTCCAGGGCACTTTCTCAGATCAGAGTGGATGCAAGAGGAGCTGGTTGCACAGTTTGGGATCCATGAAGACAGGGATCCTGGGACAGCTCTTCTCATTTCACCCCAACTCTACCCTGCCTCTCCTAGCCCCCAGCCTCACCATGGCTCACAGAGCACCCTAACCTGCTACAATCACAGAAAAGAATGCAGTGGAGAAAAGTGAGGCTGGAAGCCTCAGCAAGTTAAGGACAGAGCAAAGGAGGGCAGAACCATTTGGGACTGGCCTTCGAAGCCCTCATCAGGGGTGGGGGTGGTCAAAAGGTTAGGGCCCAGTAGGTCTTCACTGTCACTGGGAAGGGGGAGGTACTACTGTGAGGGTGATCCCTAGGAAGCCTATGAGGGCTCCTTCCCACCCTTTCTCTTGGCCTCACTCCTGTCCCCCTCTCCCTGCCTTGGTGCTCACACGCATCTCACTAGGGTTTGTGACTGCGGTCTGCACCAGCTTGAATTCAAATGAAATGAGTTTGTATTTCTAGCACCCTGGGTTTTTAAATGTTTGGGGTTTAGGGGTTTTGCTTTGGTTTGTCACCCTTGATAAAGGAAGTATATTCATCTGGAAAAAAAATTTGTCATGGTAAAAAACAAAGACTAGGGAACTATTCTATCTTAATACAAACTAAGAAGATATAACAAGTAAACGAAATACATGATCCTTGACTGGATTCTAGATTTTAAAAAAATAGCTTCAGAGGAAATTCTTGAGACAGAGAAATTTTAATCAAGTCTGTATATTATTTTTTTAACTTTATGTATTTTTAAGTCATCTCTATGCTCGACATGGGACTCAAACTCATGACCCAAAGATCAAGAGTTATGTGCTCTTCCGACTGAGCCAGTCAGGTGCCTCGAATCAAGCGTGTCTGTTAAATGATGTCTGCAACTAACTCTCAAATGCTTCAGAAAAAAACGTACATGTATAAAAAGGGAAAGATAAAACGAGTATGGCCGAAATGGTCAATCCAGGTAAAGTATGTAGGGGTGGTTCAATGTGCTCTCCTTGGAACTTTTGTGAGGTGGATTTTTCGAAATAAAAAGTTGGGGAGAAAAGAAAGCAAAACTAAAGTCACTAAAATACTACAGACTTAAATCATTTAAATCTGAAACACTGAGGAAGATCCCTGAGAAGGACACCCAACCACCAGACTTCCTTCTTTACCTGCTGTATTTAAACATCGATAGAGAGGAGCTAGCACTGGCTGGAGCAAATACTTCAAAGCCAATTGTGGGTGTTCTCTTGACATTGTTATAAAGGTACTGGTGGCAACTCTTTGAAACTGCCGCGCCGTCAATTTATCTTGAAAGTGAAATAAATCTAGAATCTACAAGAAAAAGTACATGAGATAAATACAAGACTCTTTGTAAGGAGAATTACATTAACTAGACAAAGCACTAATGTCTTTAGACTAAAAAATAAGCTTACTGCAATAAAACTGATGCAAGATTTTTTTTTTACATTTAATAACCCAGTATCAGAGGTTTTAAGAACCAAGCTATGCTTTTATCAAATAATGCTATCAAATTTATAAAATACATGTTCATCATAGAAAATTTGCAAAAGAAAGTTTTTTGGTTTTTTTTTAAGATTTTATTTATTTATTTGACAGAGAGAAACACAGCTAGAGAGGGAACACAAGCAGGGGGAGTGGGGGAGGGAGAAACAGGCTTCCCATGGAGCAGGGAGCCCGATGCGCGGCTCAATCCCAGTGCCCTGGGATCATGACCTGAGCCAAAGGCAGACGCTTAACGACTTAGCCACCCAGGCATCCGCAAAAGAAAGTTTTAAGAAGAGGGTCGCCTGGGTAGCTCAGTCGTTAAGCGTCTGCCTTAGGCTCAGGTCATGATCCCAGGGTCCTGGGATTGAGCCTGTCATTGGGCTCTTTGCTCAGCAGGGAGCCTGCCTCTCCCTTGACCCCTCCCCACTGCTCCCGCACTCTCTCTCTCTCTCTCAAATAAATAAATAAATAAAATCTTTTAAAAAATATTTTTGAAAATTAAAAACTTAAAAAAAATTGCTATTATAAATAGCATCACCAAATGAAATTTCTGAATCAAGGCATATAAATATATTTAGGGTCTGAAGAACCTGTCATGCTTGAACTATTCCACAAAAAAATCTATTTTACTCTCGAAGATAAATATAGTTCTCCAGTGCCTATGAGTGGTACACAATAGTATAAGCAGTGAATAGAAAAGTGCATTTCTAGGGACACCTGGATAGCTCAGTCGGTTAAGGGTCTGCCTTCAGCTCGGTCATGATCTCAGGGTCCTGGGATCGAGTCCCTCATCAGCCTCCTTGCTCAGTGGGGAGATTGCTTTAGAGATTCTCTCCCTCCCCCTCTGCCGCACCCTCTGCTGTGCATGAGATCTCTCTGTCTCTCAAATAAATAAAACCTTAAAAAATTATATATTCTCTCTCTCCCTCTGCCCCAACCCACTCTCTCCCTCTCTTAAAAAAAAATTTATGAAATTTAGAGATACTAACTGCAGCATGGTTTGAAGCAGCAAAAGAATGGAAACAACTCAATGTTCACTAATAGGCTGGTTAAATAAGTTATGATACATTAGTATGGTAAAATACTACATAGCCATGAAAAGAATGAGGAAACTCTTTATGAAATGAGTATATGAAATGATCTTGTACATTGTTAAGTTAAAAAAGCAAAAGGAAAAACTGTGTGTAGCACATTATCACTTAGATAAAAATTAGAATATATATACAGATACATACACGTATAATTGGATATACATTAATACAAAGAATATCACTGGAAAATAAACAAGAAATTTGTAACAGTGACTACTTCTGAGGGACTAGAAAACAGAGATGAGAGGAAGACTTATTTTTTTAGAAAGATTTTATTTATTTATTTGTCAGAGAGAGAGAGAGAAAGAGCACATAAGCAGGGGGAGCGGCAGGCAGAGTGAGAAGCAGGCTCCCTGCCGAACAAGGAGGTGGATGCAGGTCTCAGTCCCAGTGCCCTGGGATCATGACCTGAGCCGAAGGTAGACGTTTAACCGACTGAGCCACCCAGGCGTCCTGAGGAAGACTTATTTTTGCTTACTCCTCTGTGCTTTTTAAATTGTATACCATGTTAATTTACTTTGTTTACTTAATACCTGTTTTTTTAACTAATTAAAAACACACAGAAAAGATAATGAACAAGATGAAATTTTAGTTTCATATTCCAGCTCTGAGAGCAAGTGGGACTACTCATTTGACAATGGGGAGGCATTCTGAAACCTAACAGTTAGTTGGGTCTCTTCCACAGGTGTTCATCCACTTATTAACAAGGACCCTCACTGAACAATAAACTTAAATATTATGTTGCTTTTACCTCCACATTAGAGAAACATTAAAGTCTCCTTTCTGTGAATAAGCAGATAATCCTCACACAGTGAAAAGAAACAAAATTGTTTACCTGGGGGCAGATATCCCTGTAGTAATCCTCCGGTGAAAGAGACTGCTGGGGACAAGAGGCCAGAATCTTGGCAATCAGGTCACACTTCTTCCAGTCAGCAGCCACTGCCTCAGCGTCACTCCCGCCAGCCGCCCCGGCTGTCAGCGATGGACAGAGATGTTAAAAACTCATACCAGTTCACCCTATACGGTCCTTAAAATTTCAGCAAAAATGTGTTTTTTCACTACTGAAAATTATTTATTTCTTTTATAAAATAATCTACCACTGCATCCCATGTTGGTTTCTGGAAAGTTCAGAGGTAAAAGTAGCACTTAATCATTGTAATGTTATTATCGACATAAGTTGAATACTAGCTTCTTCTCAGTGTTTATTACTTTTATCATTATTATCGTTATGTTTCTTTAAAGGCATCATGTCATTTAAACTGCCTTAAACCAAAGGTATGCAGGAACGGGTACCAGATTTACCTTACCACCTTATATTATTGGAAAACTAAACAGAATATATAAACAATGGTTTTCAGACACTGAACAACAGGCAGCTGAGGACAATGACCCCTGAGACAAAAAAAGTAAACAAGGTGAGCTCCATGAATACCCTAGCCTACTGCCTAGAGAAAGTTTTGAGGCCACAACACAGCAAAGGGGAGCCCAAACAAAGCCTAGCATCTTGTTGAGTTAAAGAAAGAAGTTCAGAGTTCAGAGACGCTAAGGCAGCTAGAATTTTCAGGGTAAAATATCAGAAAGGAGGTATGTAAAGAGAGAATGCGGAGATCTGCAAAGGAGTCCTCTTTCAAATCTTTAGTAGACTGTAACTTATGTATATGTGGAAAAACAAAACAAAACAAAACAAAACAAAAAAACACCAAGCTGAGGCAAGAACCAGCAGAAAAGAAGTAGGGGGAAAATCCCTAGAGTTCACACAGGGCTGGGTATAGTTTGTGTTCTCACTAGTGAGCATGGAAAGGCCTCCTAATATACAGGGCATCCAGTAAAATCTCAGAATGGTATTGGTTTAGAAGTGGAGCCAAATTACCTCAGATTAAAGTCTACCCTAGACACATAGTAACAAGGCTTAAAACCCAGGATGAAAGAGATCAAATTGATTCTAAGACAATTAACTGCATCCCACAACAAAGCCTAACAAAAAAATTCGACAAAATCTAGCAGCCAATAATATAAAATAGAAATGTCCAGTATCCATTCAAGAATTTCCAGGCATATGCATACAAGGGAGTACTATTCAGTCATAAAAAGTAATAAAGGACTGATTCATGGTACAATACAGATAAACCTCAAAAACAGACTAACTGAAAGAACTCCAACACAAAAGAGCACATATTGTATGCTTCCATTTGGATGAAATATCCAAAATAGGCAAACCCACTGAGACAGAAACAAGATCAGTGCTTATAAGAGGCTGGAGGAAGGCAGAATGGGGAGTGATTGCTAATGGGTAGATGGTTGTATAACTTTGTGAATATACTAAAAACCACTGACCTGTACTCTTTTAAAAATTGATTTATGGTATGTGAATAATATCTCAATAAAAAAATGTGACAAAACATGCAAAAAAGCAAGAAAGTATGACCCATAACCAGAAGGAAAAATCACAGAAATAGACCCATTAAAATAGAGACAACAAAATTCAGAAATAAGGACACTAAAACAGTTTTACAAATTTGTTCCTTATTTTCAAAAAGGTAAAGAATGATCATGATGAGAGAAATGGAAGATATAAAAAAGACCAATATGGAACCTCTATTAATGAAAAAGAAAATATCTGTAGGATGCCTAGGTGGCTCAGTTAGTTAAACATCTGCCTTTGGCTCAGGTCATGATCCCAGGGCCCTGGGGTCAAGCCCTGCATCAGGCTCCCTGCCCAGTGGGGAGCCTGCTTCTCTCTCTCCCTCTGCCTGCTGCTCCCCGTGCTTGTGCTCTCTCTATCTCTCTCTGTCTCTTTTCTGTGTTCAGGTTTATTGATTTTTTCTTCTGCAGTGTCTAATCTGCTATTAATCCCATCCAGTGTATTTTTCTTTTTTTTTTTTTTTTCGAAGATTTTATTTATTTGTTTGACAGAGAGAGATCACAAGTAGGCAGAGAGGCAGGCAGAGAGAGAGGGGGAAGCAGGCTCCCCGCAGAGCAGAGAGCCTGATGCGGGGCTCGATCCCAGGACTCTGAGATCATGACCTGAGCCGAAGGCAGAGGCTTTAACCCACTGAGCCACCCAGGCACCCCCAGTGTATTTTTCATTACAGGTATTTTCTTTTTTTTTTTTGTATATTTATTTATTTGAGAAAGAGAGTGCACAAGTTGGGGGGGTGCAAAGGGAGAGGACAACATTTAGCATAATATTAGGTGTAAATCAAATTCCAAAAACAGAGAAGACGGGCACCTCGATGGCTCAATGGGTAGAGCACGTTACTCTTGATCTGGGGGGTTGTGAGTTTAAGCCCCACATTGGGGCTTGTACTTTAAAAAAAAAAAGTTTTAAAAAGAGAGAGAAGAGAGGATAGGAAAAAATATTTGAAGACAATGTCTGGGCAATTTTCAAATATGACAAAAACTATAAATTCTCAGCTCTAACAAGCTTGAGAAACATTAAGCAGAAGAAACATCAAGAAAATCACCCACATCGAGGCTACATAAACAAATTTCTAAAAACCACTGACAAGGACAGAAAATTTAAAAGCAACCAGACGAAAAAAGATATATCATGTATAGAGGAACAAAGACAAAAATGACAACAAAAATATTTCACAAAGGAAGATGAGATAAAGACTTTTTCAGATAAATAAAAGCCAAAGGAATTCAGTGCCAGCAGACCTGCACTGCACTATAAGAAATGCTAAAGTTCTTCAGGCAGAAGGAAATTTGAATGAAGATTTGGATTTACACAAAGAAATGAAGAACACCAGAAATGGCAAATGTGTGAGTAAATATAAATTGCCTCAAATCAGTTTTGAGAAGAAACAAGATTTAAATAGATAACAAAAAAATATATACATGCATAAGTAGAGGGGAAAAAAGCTCATAGCAAAAATAGGGCTTTAAGTGTCTTACAGCAGCTCTCCAATCTGCATGACCTTGGGTAAACTCTAACTTTTCTTCAGAAAAAGATTTGCAAAGACCTCTTTGCACAGGGCAACTTCTCTCAGGTAACTGATCATTTTTCATTTCATTGACCCTAGAAGCCAAGGCTGGCAGAACTGGGGGATCTCTATCAATGTCTGCCTACCACACTGACCTCAACTTTGTCTGACAGGACCAAGGTACATTTACCACACTAGAAATGGAAAGTCAAGATTGATTCTTTTGTCTCTCCTCCTTCCTCCCGACATATCTAGCCCTTCATTAAGTACTGGCAATGCTAACTTTTTTTTTTAATTAATTAATTGAGAGAGAGAGAGAGAACGAGCACACGAGCAGGGGGAGGGGCAGAGGGAGAGGGAGAAAGAATCTGAGGCAAACTCCACACTGAGGTAGAGCCCCACCCGGGGCCCAATCCCATGACCCTGAGACCATGACCTGTGCCAAAATCAAGAGTCAGATGCCTAATCTACTGAGCCACCCAGGCACCCTAGCAATGCTACTTCTTAAATACCTCTTACAGTCATTCATTTCTCTCCATGTCTATGGCTACTGCATTCATCCAAGCCACTGTGATCTCTCAGATGACTGCTTCTTAACTGATCTCCCTATTTAGGCTCTTACCCAACCAATTTTTCACAATACATCCAGATAGATATTTCTAAAATGTAGATTTGATCAGACCTCTCTCCTTCTTAAAACCTTCCAATGGTTTCCCATTGCCCTCAGAATAAAGTTCAAAATCCTGAACACCACACTCTGTCCTCACTGCTCCACTCACACTGAACTTTATTCGAAAACACTATGCTTTTTCTATGTCAGTTCCTTCATACATGCTATTCTCTCTACCTATGTTAGTCTTCTCTCACTCTTCAACTAATAAATTCTCTCTCAGCCTTCAGGGCTCAGTATAAATGTCATTTCCATCAAAAAGCCATTAAGTGTGTGGTAATTTGTTATAGGAGCAAGAGAAAAGTGAATGTGCATGGGATACGGGAGATAAAGGACTAAACACAAAAGAAAGGCAAAGGAATCACCAGGATAAAGATGAAGGGAGATCCCAGGAGGTCTGCTGTGCAAGAGATAACTAGTCCAGATTAGAGAAGACTCAGAGAGAGACGTCTCCAAGAAGATCAAATCAAGAGAATATTGGGTGGATTCAAATACACTGAAAGGAGACTTAAAACAACTGGGAGAGAATTAGTCCTAGGACTCGATCCCATGACCCAGAGATCGCGACCTGAGCTGAAGGCATCCACTTAACCATCTAAGCCACCCAGGTGCCCTGTAAGCAGTTTTAGAAAAATACTCTGTTTTAGAAAAATGGCAAGAAAATGAGTTTCTGTGAAAAAGAAGTTCATTAAGGTTTCATCTCCAAATCTAACCTCCTCAATCTCCACAAAGGCAGAGATCAGTCACAATCGGGTTTTACAGTCAAATGATAAAGATCCTGACTCGAAAGAAACTGGATACCAAAGTAACAGAAACATTTTATTTCTTACCACCTGCTCCTTCAAGAATGCCCCGGACTACTGCCTGAACACCACTGGGTCTCATCAACCTTTCGGAGAGCAGCTGTCCACATAGACGCCGAAGCCAAGCTGGGGCCCGACACCTCACTTGTGTCTTCTCTTCTGTGCAGGACTGAAGAAGAAAGGAAAAGGCACGAATTCCGTGTCAGTGAAATAGAGAGGATGTGTAGAAATCATTAAAATATGTAAATATATACTGAGTCATACTGACAATTAACAGTATGATAAACAGACTTAGAGAGTGGCATTTTTTTCCAAAAAGAAACCTCCTTCAGCATCACTTTTAAGAAAGTAGAAATACCATGAAACTTCAAGTGAAATATCAAGTGAAATTTCAAACCCAGAAATAGACGCATAGGTGAATAAAGTATAGATCTTAGAAACACAAAGTTAATGTAACCAATCTCTGAATGCAGTCCTTCCAATGAAATCTAGCTTCCATACAAGAGACCTATGAATGTTACTCACCACTAAGAGTACAGTTCAGGACAGTAGGAGGGCGTGCTAGTCCTTGCCTCCGCAGTCTCAGCTACTCTGACTCCTGGCGGCAAAGCAGTTTCAAAAAAGAGTTGAAATTCTTCAAGTATTCCTTTTTGAGAGCTTTGTGGAGCCACCATAAACAAAACAGACTTGGGCTCTCATTTTGGGTCTAGAATGTGAACTATGTTGCTGTCAATCATGCTACTTAACTATGTGAACGTAAAAATTTGTGACAGAAACAATCCTAACTAGTCTATCCTCGCTCTTTTATTTAAGGAGGACTAATTACCACTTATTGAGCGGGTTATGATTTGCCAGGCACTGTGCTAAATAACTCTCACATAATATCAAAACGGACTTGCAAGGAGTTACTATCCCATCATTAAGGAAACTGAGGGATGAAAAGGTTTACCAATTCACGTAACTGCATGCTGCAATGTGCTCACCTCCAGAGTATGCTGACCCCAGAGCCTCTGCTCTTCACCATGCTTTTATAATGCATTGATTCAATCTGGCAAACTGTGGAGGCATCCAGAGAAGTGGAGTGTGAGGCTAGAGGGGCTCAATGGGAGGCTATAGTGATATTCTAGAGATGAGATGAAAATGACTTCATTTAGGAGATATCTTTGTATAGCCAGCTTCAGCTGGTCCTTGCTCTTGACCTACCACTAACTCCTCTGGCCCCTCACTCTTTACTCAGCTATGGTCATAACTAAATGTAGACACTATAAGCAAGTAGGTAACTCCATCTACATCATCAAATTAAAACACTTCAGATAAATTATTATTTTTAAGGAAAAAAGGAATTATATTATACCTACCAGAATATATACTATTGTGTTTTCAAACAAAGGAGATAAAAATAGTCCCAATGATAGCCCTAATGTTAATGTCTTGACTATATATATTCCATTCAAAGAATAAGATATCTAAATATTTCTGCCCAAAGAATGTATTGTCAAATAGCCAAATTTTAGTATAAAAAAGAGTTCCTGTTTCAGAATGAATAAAATACATTTTCAATAAGATTGCCATATTCTAGTTAAATTAAAAAATGAACAAAAATTCAAAATAAACAAATAAAATGGCCATATCCTTGGAAAAAGTGGCCATCATTCCATTAAAAGAAAAATCCTTAAAAACTATCCTAACGCCCGGGGTGCCTGGCTGGCTCAGTTGTTAGAGCATTCAACTCTTGATCTTGGGCTCGTAGTTTTAAGCCCCACGGCAGGTGTGGAGATTACTTAAAAATAAAATCTTAAAAACAAAAATTATCCTAAGGGTCAGTGTAACTTAATTTTACAAATACCAGAGACTCAACTAGATTATCAAATTTCCCAGGAGAAGACAGCACTCTGCACATTATCACTAATGATTCACCCACAAGAGTACCCAGGCCTGAATACCTGGGGTGGTCCTCCCTGGAGGATAAGTAATTCTCGGACTGCTAATGGTTGATACGCTTGATCCAAGATGTCTCTCAGAGCCTCTCTAGATAGCGTTCTTTCCTCTTCTGTTAAAACCTAAAAGAAACATGTACTTGGCTTTAGCAGGCACTAGAAGGTAATGTTTACAGTACTATACAAAAACACTGATGACAGGGCAGGAGAGCAGGCTTCCTTCTCTTGACTCCCTTCCACATGGAGGAAGTATTAATACCAAAATGCTCCTGGAGCCCTCTGCATTCCCTCACTCACGTCTGGGCAAGAGATCTTAGGCACTTACCTTATTGTGGTGAGTTTGGAATAAACTTACTTACCGGTCAGTGTGGGCATGTACAACTTCGCTCGTTCCTCTTCTGCGTCTTGGGAGCAAGTGCACACTCTGCTCTGCTCTTCCTTGCTGTGGACTTTACAGGGGCATATCCCCTGCCACAGGGGAGCACAGGGTGCTGCAGTTTTCTAGCACTCCTTACAGCTGGGTGAGTAGTAAGCGTGTCTAACTCTGGAATGCGCTGTTAGGAAGCCCAATTGTCTCCATCAATAAGCTATATTCCCAATTTTGCACTTAGGAGCAGGAGAGACGACATTTTGAGTTTTTAGCTCACTTACTCAGTTAAATTTTAATTCATTCAGAAGTTGGGCAGCAAAGAGCAGTGCTATTTGTTGGGTCTCCTTGAACCTCAACAGTACTTTTCCCCTTCAGTAACTCAGTAAAGCAGTCAGGATTGTGCCCATTACCATTTAGCAATGTGAAGCACTCGCACTGCTTAGAGCAGCTCCTGATGCGGGGACTCGCCCAGCTGCAAAACATGTACCCCTGTGTTTCCCCTTCTATTAGCTTCTCTTGCCCTCCTACTTGGTCCTTTCTGTGTGCTTCCCTTTTCTCCCTCCTGCTTGACACTCTGGGGCACTGCTTAGGTAACAGTACTAAGACCTGTCAATTCTGACACCCCCTATCTTAGAGAACTGGAGGCAGTAGGCACGGATAGAAATGCCAAGACTCACACCTTGTAGTAAAGAGCACAGTGCCCTGCTCCCCATAACATGAAGCCCCCGGGGGAGCTCATCATTTCATGTCACTGCTTGGATGATAGCAGCTTTTAGACAAATGTTTGTGAACATATGCAGGAGAGAGAACAGAAAAGGAAACAAACAGAAAAGAACTAAGATTAGAGGATGACATAGAGAGGTGACAGAGAAATGAGGTGAGTGGGCTTTATGAATCTGGCTGCAGGGGCTAAGGAATTAGCCCACATCCGAGACACACTGACCTTCGATATATTTATATCTTAACAGCTTCTTCTGGCTAGGCTCCTATGCTGATGCTGGTGGTCTTCTCAGGAGGGACTCGTGGTCCCTGCTATGTTGTTCTTATGAGTTTTGTCCCTTCAGTTAATATCTTATACTTCTGTAACCTCCACAGCACCTTTACAATCCAGGTACTCAAATCCTTACTATGTCAGCAAAAAAAAAAAAAAAAAACAGGCCAATACCCCTAACAGCTACTAACAATGAATACTGATTGAATTATGCAGTGTACCCAGTGCTTTACATACTTAATTTCATTTAATCTTTCCGAGAACTTAATGAAGGACAGATGAATAGTTTAAAACTAATATTAATAGTAATTACTTTTTGATGAGCACTACTGGGGCTTGGGCTAGGTACTTTACACACATCATCCTTAATCCCCACAACCACCCTCCAAGGCAAGTATCATTATATCATTTTATTAAAAAAGAAACAGAGGCAAAAAAAAAAAAGAAGAAAGAAAAGAAAGAGACTCAAGAAAGAGCATGCAATCGTTGTCACAAAATGATAAGAAGAAACAGGTGAAATGGACTCTCTAGGCATGCTAAAGACTAGCACCTAATAAATAAAGCTCCAGCCTTCTAAAAAGATTCATTTATCCACTAGATACGCTTTGGCATTCAACAGGAATTCTAGGTCTTTAAAACAGCTCTTTTCCAAAGACCTAAGAGTTGTCTTTTATAACCACACACACAAATATACACACATTCACAAAGACACACACACACTCAATGTGTGTTTACCTCGTCCTCAGGTTTTGGTGGTTTTCTCTTGGTTGAGCAGAATCCCAGCTGGCACAGACCTGCAGCAATATCTCCAAAATGGCGGCAGAAAATCAAGCTCCCCAGAGATGTGTGACGTGCAACATTTAGAAGAACCTTGCAGCTGGTGTACAGTCGCCGGGTCGCATGAGGAGAAGCATCAAGACACACTACATCCTGAACGATGGCCCCAAACTCAGTTCTGCATCTCAAAGGGACTCCAACTCCAGGCATGAGATAGGGGCAGACACCCAAGGTGACTACAAACTGCAAGGCTGACTGGACAGTCTTCTGCTGGGAGATGCTAAGTGTATCCGGGCTCAGGGCAGGAGCAGCTTCTGGAGTCTTCAGGTTGGGTTTACCTGGAGTGAAATCAGCTGCAAGGTGGATCATGGTTTCCTTCAAGCACAACAGCAACAATAAGGCTTGAGAGGTAAAACTCCAGGTGACATCCACAGAATTTTGCGGCCATTCTGCCTTATTAGCAATTTCATCCCTTAGGAATTTCAGTGTCTTCCAGTGAGGATCCTTCAGCAATTTGTCCTCCAAAGTAGACAGGTTAGAATTTAAAGTAACTAACAGGACATCATGTTTAGTGACCTGTAGTGAACCTGAGTCCGATCCTTTTGAAGGAAAAAAAAAAAAAAGGATCACATACATGGGAAACAAATTGTACTTCTCGATGTGTGGAATGCCTTACCCACTCCAGCTCATACTCTGGGGCCTGGCCCAGATGTCATTGTCCCTGGAAAGCTTCCCCCAGTTGCATCGCCCAAGCCTAGGCAGAATTCAAGACCACATTTTCTGCCTTCCCAAAGCACTTTGGAATGTGGTCAGAATGGTGTACTCACACATTCTACCTCATCTAGTTTGTTTCTATTCCCCACGTGTTCTGAGGGCAGAGGCCAAGTCTAGTCATTTTACTGGGCTTAAATTGCAGCCACAATTGAAAAATAAAAGGTTGAATATTAAAAAAAAAAAAAAAAAGTTGAATATTTACCACAGAAGATTCATTCAAACTGTTCTAGGTGCCAGGGATACAGCACTGAACAAAACAAAGTCTCTTCCCTCATGGAACTTACATTCTAGTGCGGCAGATCACAAAATACCGGCCTAAGGTTCGGAGGCATTCATTTAATCACCTTTCCCCTACAAAATATCTATTTTCAACCCGCCCCCCCCCAACTGTTCCTAAAATGGTCTTTTCTGCCCTCTACTGGTGAAGGAGCCTTACACGCTCACAGCGGTAGCTGACAGAGCTGACAACTCCCTCCTTGAAACACACTCATCTCTTGACTTCTGAGACACCTCAAGGGCCGTGCCTCCGCTGCCTGTCCGGCCCTTCTCTCCCAGATCTCTACATTCTCCCAAGCTTGCCCTGAATTCTGCACTCTCTTCCTCGAGGATATTCTCCAGGCCCATGTCTTTAAAAAGCAGATCTAAGCCACCAACTACAAAATTTGTATCTCCAACCCATGCTGACTCTCCAAGTATTAAGATAAGTAAAAAGAAAATCACATCTAGGCATATTATAGCCAATTGTTAAAACCAGAGAGAAAGAGAAAATCTTAGAAGCAACCAGAAAAATATGAAGTACTATATATGAGTGACGATGCTATGAATGACTGTGAACTTACAAACAATGACTACTAAAAGATGGTAGAAAAACATCTTTAAAATACTGACAGAAGAGGGGCACCTGGATGGCTCAGTCAGTTAAGTGTTCAACTCTTGATTTCAGCTCAGGTCATGAGCTCAGGGTCATGATCTCAGGGTCGTGAAAAGGAACACCGTGTCGGGCTCCTCACTGGGTAAGGAGCCTGCTTAAGGTTCTCTCTCTGCCGGGGCACCTGGGTGGCTCCAACAGTTAGATGACAGACTCTTGGTTTGGGCTCAGGTCATGATCTCAAAGTTGTGAGATCGAGCCCTGCATCAGGCTCAGCATGGAGTCTGCTTGTCCCTCTCCCTCTGCCCCTCCCACTGTCCACTCTCTCTCTCTCAAATAAATAAAATCTTAAAAAAAAATTCTCTCCCTCTCCCTTTGCCCCTATCCCACTGCTCATGACACTCTCTCTCAAAAAAATAATAAAATATTGACATAAGAAATAAAATGTCAACTTGGAATTCTAGTAAAATAACCTTTAAAAATGAAAGTAAGATAAAGACATTTCAGATCACTGGGGCACCTGGGTGGCTCAGTGGGTTAAAGCCTCTGCCTTCGGCTCAGGTCATGATCTCAGGGTCCTGGGATCGAGCCCTGCATCAGGCTCTCTGCTCAGCGGGGAGCCTGTTTCCCCCTCTCCCTCTGCCTGCCTATCTACCTACTTGTGATCTCTCTCCTCTCTGTCAAATAAATAAACAAAATCTTAAAAAAATGTTTAATAAAAATAAAAAAAGACATTTCAGATCACTGAAAACCAAGAGAACTGTCAGCAGGGCTGCATTACAAATGGTAAAGGAAATTCTTCAAGCGGAAGGAAATTAATACTAGATGGAAACTGGGATGTTCAGGAAGGAATGAAGAACATCAGAAATGGTAAATAGGGGGCGCCTGGGTGGCTCAGTTGGTTGGGCGACTGCCTTCGGCTCAGGTCATGATCCCAGAGTCCCTGGATCAAGTCCCGCATCGGGCTCCCATCTCCATGGGGAGTCTGCTTCTCCCTCTGGCCTTCTCCCCTCTCATGCTCTCTCTCACTCTCTCTCTCTCTCTCTCAAATAAATAAAATCTTAAAAAAAAAAAAAGAAATGGTAAATAGGTAAATATAAAAGACTAAATTTTTTCTCTTCTTCAAATATATGTATGTCTAAGGCAAAATCTATAAAAGGGTGTTGGGATTTATAACTCCTATAGATATAATAAACATGAAAATCATAGTAGCATAGGGGCACTTGGGTGGCTCAATCGGTTAAGCATCTTCCTTTAGCATAGGTCATGATCTTGGGGTTCTTGGATGGAGCCCCGCATCGGGCTCTCCACTCAGCGGAGAGTCCACTTCTTGCTTCTCCCTCTCACTTTCCCTCTCTGTGCTCTCTCTCTCTCAAATAAATAAATCAAATCTTAAAAAAAAAATCATAGCATAAAGCCCAAGTGGCGGTATGGGAGCCATTAAATGAACCCTTATAGTTGCAAGGTTCTTAACTGTTAACGTGACTTAATAATATTAATTCTAAGCAGACTGTGAAAAAAAAAAGGATGTGTATTGTAATTCCAGGACAACTATTAAAAACACAATGCAGGGGCGCCTGAGTGGCTCAGTCGTTAAGCGGCTGCCTTCGGCTCAGGTAATGATCTCAGGGTCCTGGGATTGAGCCCCGCATCAGGCTCCATTCCCACTCCCCTTACTTATGTTCCTTCTCTTGCTGTGTCTCTCTCCGTAAAATAAATAAAATCTTAAAAAAAAAAAAAAATACAATGCAAAGAGGAGGGTTATGGTTAGAAAACCATAATAAAATGTTGACAATGTAAATGAATGTAAGAAGTAACACACTTCAAAACTAAAGTTAAAACACTTTCTAAGAAACAAATTAAAAAGGATTAAAATGGAATGATAACTAAAAGAGTGCTCAGCAGAGCATTACTTATAATAGCGTAAAATGAGAAGTATATATTCAGTAACAGGAGATTGGATGAGTAAATAACCATCTACCTGTACCTAACATACTATATGTAAGCATAGTATTTACTTTATTTATTGTCTCTTTGCCAACTAAAATAAAAGCTGCTTGCAGACAGGAATGTTGCTCTGTTTTGTTCATTGTTGTATTCTCCTTGGCTGGACCAAGACCTGTCAGATAAAGTAGTATTGTTCAAAACAGGTAGTAGATGAATGAATGAATAATGGAATATTTATAGCCATTAAGTTATCTCAAGGGGCACCTGGCTGGCTCAGTCCACACAGCATCTGACTCTTGATCTTGGGGTCATGAGTTCGAGTCCCACATTGGGCACAGAGATTACTGCAAAAAAAATTTCACTGAATATTATTTAATGACATGCTCATTCAATATATTCTAAATAAATATATTCTAAAGTGAACGGAGGAGTGGGATGCCTGGGTGGCTCAGTGGGTTAAGTGTCTGCCTTCAGCTCAGGTCATGATCTCAGGGTCCTGGGAAAGAGTCGCTGGTAGAACTCCTTGCTCAGTGGGGAGCCTGCTTGTCCCTCTACCTGCTACTCCCCCTGCTTGTGTGTGCTCTCTCTCACACAAATAAATAAATAAAATCATAAATAGAGTGAATAGAGATGGTGCCTGGGTGGCTCAGTCAGTTAAGTGTCTGCTTCGGTTCAGGTCATGATCCCAGCGTTCTGGGATCAAGCCCCACATCGGGCTCCTTGCTCGGCAGGGAGTCTGCTTCTCCCTCTTCTTCTGCCTGCTGCTCCCCCTGCTTGTGCCCTCTATCAAATAAATAAATAAAATCTTAAAAAAAAAAAATAAAGGTGGGGTGCCTGGGTGGCTCAGTGGGTTAAAGCCTCTGCCTTCGACTCAGGTCATGATCTCAGGGTCCTGGCATCGAGCCCAGCATCGGACTCTCTGCTCAGCAGGGAGCCTGCTTCCCCCTCTCTCTGCCTGTCTCTATGCCTACTTGTGATCTCTCTCTCTCTGTCAAATAAATAAATAAAATCTTAAAAAAAAAAGTGAACAGGGTATGAAATACTATATGAGCAAAAGATATGAACAGTTTACAGAAAAAGAAATGCAAATGACTTCTAAACATAAAAATATGATCAACTTTGCTCATAACAGAAAAGTAAATTAAAACTATACTGAAATAGCACTTCCCATTTATCAACTGGCTAAAATCCAAAAGTTTTATAACACATTATGTGGCAGGGTTTTGGAAAATCACGCACTGTCATACATTGCTGGAAGAAACGAAAATGGTAACATTCCTGAAGAGAGCAATTTGGCAATATCTAGCAAAATTATGTACGTATTTAACGTTTGGCCCAGCAATCCCACTTTTTAGGAATCTATCCTATAGATAAATACACAGGCAAAAATGAAAAATGACATATACACAAGGCTATTCACAGCAGTGCTTCTTGTATTAACAGGAGACCTGAGACAACCCACATGTCCATTAAAAGAGAAGTGACAGAATAAACAATAGTATATCCAGATAATGCCATGCTTGTAAAGGAGGAAAATTGCTATGAACCATGATGTAATAATCTCTAAGACATATTAAATATTAAAAGTAAGGTATAAAAGAATGTCTATCATATGTTACCTTTTGTCTAAGAGAGGAAACAAATATAAAATACATTATTTGCTTTTATTGTCCAAAGGCAGTGAAAGAACAAATTAAAAAGTAAAATGAGTTATCTACAGAGAGAAGAGAACAGTGGGGAAGAGCTAGGGACAAATTCATCCAGCTTTAGAGTTTTTCTTTTAGAACCCTATATGTGTTTTTCATAGTTAAAAAAATAAAGTAAAATTTTTCTTCAAAATAATTTCTAAAAATCAGCAACATACAAATGAATCTAGTAACTTTGTACTTTATGTCCAAGGTTGTCAAAGTACGATCTGCAGATCAAATCTGGTGCACCACCTTTTCCATAAAGTTTTATTGGAATGTAGTCATGCCCATTTATTTATATATTATCTATGGCTGCTTTCAAGCCACAGCAACAGAACTGAGTAATCATAACAGACTATATGGGTCACAAAGCCCAAAATATTTACTGTCTGCTCCTTTACAGAAAAAGTATGCACACTCCTGCTCTATACCAAGTTAGCAGCATAAATGCAGAGAATTATTTCAAGTGATTTGAAATATAGAACTTTAGGGCACCTGGGTGCCTCAGTGAGTTAAAGCCTCTGCCTTCGGCTCAGGTCATGATCTCAGGGTCCTGGCATCAAGCCCCGCATCAGGCTCTCTGCTCAGCAGGGAGCCTGCTTCCTCCTCTCTCTCTGCCTGCCTTTCT
>CM052888.1:15094679-15123978 GCA_028534135.1 Potos flavus
AAGATTTTATTTATTTATTTGACAGAGAGAGAGGTCACAAGTAGGCAGAGAGGCAGGCAGAGAGAGAGGGGGAAGCAGGCTCCCTGCTGAGCAGAGAGCCCGATGTGGGGCTTGATCCCAGGACCCTGAGATCATGACCTGAGCCGAAGGCAGAGGCTTTAACCCACTGAGCCACCCAGGCGCCCCGATAAGTTAGCTCTTGATCACTACACTACATGATGCAGCCTCAAAATGCTACTCTATGTACCCCTTAAAAGCATCCCTATCACACTTTAGAAAATGCTGCCCTTATGCACAGCAATATTTATTCCTCCCAATCACTAATTTAAATGCCTATGCTGTGTGACATTTAAAAGCAGACTCCACAGTTTGTGTGGTACTTTTTATTATGTTCAAAGTGCAAAGCAATATGGCATGCAAAATTAAGTGTGGTACAGCTTCATTATTCACAAATTATCAAAATTTCCAGCCCCTTCCTAACAATGTAATTCATATTTAATGACAGAGTTCAGTGAATCTATATTTAGTATAGAAATTTATAGTTAGGAAAACTGTTGCTGAGATGGTCTCTATTTCTTACAAATAAAACTTCACTAAAATTGACAAACCCCTGGGGCACCTGGGTGGCTCAATCGGTTAAGCGTCTGACCCTTGATTTTGGCTCAGGTCATGATCTCAGGGTCATGGAATTGAGCCCCATTTCGGGCTCTGTGCAGAGTGTACTTGAGATTCTCTCTCTCCTTCTCCCTCGGCCCCTCCCCACCCCTGGAAATAATAAATCTTTAAAAAAAAAAAAACTGACAAACCCCTTTCAAATTCTGCTTAACACATTTCCTAACAAAAGAGGTGGAGATACTATTATTTGCCCCATGACTGAGAATAGAAATGGAAGGCAGAGGAAGAGAAAAAGCTTAATGCAGAATATTTCATGGCTCAAAAGTTAAAGACCACTGGCATCTTCGTTCCTTTCTGTCTATGTAATTCCCATCGAGACTGAATTCCTCTTCCTCTTACAGACTTCCACAGCTCCCACTCCTGATGACTCCTCCTCTATCCAGTTACTATCTGCACCATGCTTTCACCACGTGCATCATCCCACCATGTTGAATCTCTCTTGGTCTATATGCATAGTACTATCTCCCCAAACACACCAGATACTTGGGAGCATAAATTTTTATGTAATTTTGTTTCTCCAGTAGCAGTAAGGTCTGACTACTATATACAGATGACTCCTAGTGAATATTACCTCAAAGGGAGTCAATTTAAAGGCAAATCAAAAATAATTTAATCCAGCTGGATATAATTTTAACCAGTACTTTCATCCTGACTCAATACCCTCAGTCCATCAAGGACATCTGAATACTCATGATGCACAGATGTTTTTCAATTCCCTCAGCAGCTGATATGATAAAAAGAAACAGCAGGCAGAGACACACATTATATAACAGACTGTATGTGCAACATCATATCATTTTACGACAGTATTCTTTTTCAAATAGGAATGCTTGAATTCCGTATGTTAAATGAGTACATGTATGCATGTAACTTTACCACATATTCTTTGAGATTTAAAGAGGGTCTTTTATAAACTTTTATAAACTTCTAGATTTTGTGCTCATTTAACCTCGTTCTCAGTTATTTCTAGATTGAGTTGCTAGACAAGTGACCTCTAATTAGCAAGTTAAGACTTTATTTTGCAGTTTACTTCTTCACTTGAGCAAAGTAGTATAGTTATTATACTATAGTGGAAGGCACCTGAGTTCAAATCCTGGCTCTATGAAAAAACAAAAGTATCCGAAATAAGGACTTACACAACTCAACACCCAAAAAACAAATAATCCTATTTAAAAATGGGCAGACTACGTGAACAAACATTTCTCCAAAAAAGACATCTGGGGGCACCTGGCCGGCTCAGTTGGAAGAGCAAGTGTTGAATCACTCCTGATCTCAGGGAGGTGAGTCTGAGCCCCATGCTGAGTTTAGGGATTACTAAAAAAATTAAATAAACTTAAAAAAAAAAAGATATCCAGATGACTGACACATGAAAAGATATTCAACATCACTCAGCATCAGAAAAATGCAAATTAAAACTACAATGAGATATCACTTTACACCTGTTACAATGGCTAAAATAAAAAACCCAAGAAAGAACAAGTGTTGATGAGGATGCAGAAAGAAAGGAAACTTCTTGTACTATTGGTGGGAATGCAAACTGGTATAGCCACTGTGGAACTAAACAGTATGAAGGTTCCTCAAAACATTAAAAATATTAAAAAACGAAAATTAAAAAAACATTAAAAGAAGAACTACCCTACAATCCAGGAATCACACTACTGGGTATTTACCCAAGGAATACGAAAACACTAATTCAAAAGGATATATGAACCCCTGTGTTTACTGCAGCATTATTTACAATAGCCCAAATATGAGAGCAGCCCAAGTGTTATCCATCAATGGATGAATGGGTAAAGATGTGGCATGTGTGTGTGAATAATATTCAGCCATGAAAAAGAATGAAATCTTGCCATGTGCAATAATATGGATGAAGCTAGAGAGTATAATGCTAAGCAAAATAAGTCAGAGAAAGACAAATACCATATTATTTCACTCATATGTGGAATTTAAGAAAGAAACTAACAAAAAACACAAGCAAAGAAAAGAGAGACAAACCAAGAAACAGACTCTTAGCTATAGAGGAAAACTGATGGTTACCAGAGGGGAGGTGGGTGGAGGGATGGGTGATACAGGTGATGGGGATTAAGGAGTGTACTTGTTGTGATGATCCGCAGTTGTTGTATGGAACTATTGAATCACTATGCTGTACACCTGAAACTAATGTAACACTGTATATTAACTATACTGGAACTTAAAAATAAAAAAATAAATTAAAAACCATCCTGGCTATGGCTGTCTGACCAGCTAAGTGGATACAGCATGCCACTCTTGATCTTGGGATGGATGGTGAGTTCAAGTCCCATGCTGGGCAGAGATCCTACTTGAAAAATAAAAATAAAAATTATCCTGGCTCAGGCACCTGAGTGGCTCAGTCAGTTGGGCATCTGCCTTCAGCTGGGGGTAGTGATCCCAGGGTCCTGGGATCAAGCCCCCAGTCAGGCTCCCTGCTCAGCAGGGAGTATGCTTCTCCCTCACTTCTCCCTCTGTGCGTGCTCTCTCTCTCAAATAAATAAAATCTTAAAAAAAAAAAAAAACCCTGACTCTACCACTTACTAGACTGACATTGTATCAATTTTGAATATACCTGAGCCTTGGTTCTGCATTTGTAAAATGAAATACAAGTAATACCTATCTCATGGGATTGTCGTGAGGATTAAGTAATATACATGTAAACAGCATACTATTGGGCCTGATACTTAGTAGGCACTCAATTACTATTATTAATGACTTTTTTCACTTCTACCAGGTATAGTACGATGTTTGTGGGAGTTTGTTCATGGGGGGGGGGGTATCTCAAAATCTGAGTCTTGGAACATCACCACATGGCCCTTCATGTACCTTACCCTGCTCACCCTAGAAACCCCTTCCTGCACACACGCAGTCCCATCTCTTGTGTCCTTTCTCAAAGCTTCAGATAACATCAGAGGCATACTGAATAATTTGCCTTTGGTCTGAGAATGGACTTCAGCAGACCTCAGTTCTGGATCCGTGTTCTACCCCTAATTTGACCCCATGATCTGGGGCAGGTTACTTAATACCTTCAGTGAGTCCTAAGTGTCCTCAGGTGTAAAAGGTCAGTGCCACGCTGAACCACTGCTAAGGTCCCTTCAGATTCTAACCCTGGAAGATCCTGACAACTCACCACGAAAGATTAAAGTGACTGTAAATCCCTCCTACAGACTGTATATCCCTAAATACTCTCCCCAAACCCAGCTCAAATGCCACTGCTTCCTTTTTTTGTACGCCTCGGCATTCTGTACAAATCCCCTGCGTTCACATTAAACCCTGAGCATTCAAGAGGTTAAATCTCCCTTTCTGCGTCACGAGAGTCTAGCCTTTTGGAAACTCTTGCCGCAGTCCCTACCTCAGAGGGTGACAGTAAGGACTGAATGGAACCATGTACCCAGGGCGCTTAATAGTGAGTGCCTGGCACAAGGTAAGCGCTCAAGAGACGTCGGTTACCATCAGTATTCGGCGGATCCCATCCTCTTTTTGAGCTTCGGCTTCCTCAAGTAAAATGAGGCCGGCCGGACAATGCCCAAAGTACCCAGGAGCGGGGCGAGGCGGCCTCACAGCTGGGGTCCCAGGGAGGGCCTGAGGGGCGCACACTACGGAAAGCAGGGCAGCCCAGAAAGACTGGCGGCCCTGAGAGTGCAGCCCGGCGCCGAGATCCGTCCTCTCACCTCCCGGGCTCAGCAACAGCTTCAGCGCCTCCAGAATGCTCTCCAGACCGCACGTTCCCAGAGCCTCGCCGCCCTCTGCCTGTCCGGGGGCCGCCATGACTGGAGTGGAACGCGCCACTGGCGACCTCCTGAAGCGCCTCAGCGGACCGCAATCGCCGCCATATTGAGTGTGGCGGAAGGCGCTTGGGGCGGGGCTCACCGCAAGAGGTGGGGCCTTGGGGCGGGGCCGATGCAGTAGGATGGGCCTTTTACAAATAGTTTCTCAGGCCCCTTTTTACACCCCCCGGTGGGAAAATAAAATAGCTAACACAACCTGCCTACACGCACAATTTCAGAAATTCAACATGATTAACCACTAAATAAGAAGGTACAGAGAGGTACAGTAGTTGATCATGAAATAATACCTATCAGTATGAAAATAACTGGGTACCCAAGCACCAAAAGGCAGTGAAGTAAACAGGTGCTGTGCCTATTATAATGAAGTTTGGATACATTATAATGAAGTTTGGATACCCATTATAATGAAGTTTGGATACATTCAGTTGAATATTGTTGAATTTCTTTAGGAGTGATATTTAAAAACAAGTACTGGGGGTGCCTAGCTGGCTCAGTTGTTAGAGCATGTGACTCTTAATTTCAGGGTCCTGAGTTCAAGCCCCACTTTGGGTATGGAGTCTACTTTAAAAAAACAAAAATAAGTGCTAAACACAAATGCATCGATTTTGAATAGCTACAAATATTGCTATTGGTGATACAATATTTGAAATGGACCAATTACAGTTCCAAATAAAATTTAAATCTTTGCTCTATTTACATTCTTGGAAAATTCTGTGTATATTAAAATTATGCCCCCCACCCCCACTCGCATAATGTTAATATGTAAGACAGCATTCATTTGATGGCCTGAGAGTCAGGCCATCAGAGACAGGTTTTCACCTACGTGATTCCTGGTGGGATAGTTTTTGTTTTTCAGATTTATTCATTTTAGAGAGAGAAAGAAGGGCAGAGGAGGGGAAGGGAGAGAGGGAGAGAAAGAGGAAGAGAATCTCAAGCAGAATCCCAGCTGAGATTAGAGCCCCACGCCGGGCCAATCCTACAACCCCAAGATCACTACATGGGGCTCAAACCCACCACCCTGAGATCAGGACCAGAGCTAGATGCTCACCTGACTTAGCCACATAGGAGTCCCTCTTGGTGGGACATTCTAAACTCAGGTAGTCTGAAAGTCATGCTACAAATCTAGCAGAGTACCTGTCTCTTCCTTCACTAAAGGTCAATAATCTCTCATATCATTCTGAACCACCCCCACCACCCACTTTCCGCAAGTGCTCCCAGATAGGCTGCCCTACTTCTTGAGATCCCCTGAGCTAGCCTGAGTTCACTACTGGTGACTGCCCTTCAGCATTTAGCTGCTGGAAGTCTTAGGAATTAGGATGTGCTCAGTGCCAGCCCCTATCACTGGAGAAAGAAGCTGGTCATTTAAACTCCTTTCTCAGATCCCCTCCTGGTTACTCCCAGGACCTCCTGCTCCAGGCCAAATCCATCAAACATTTCCTCCTCTCTAAAGTGAATAGATAACAGAACCCTTTTTTACAAAGCTATCGTAGGGAGTTAAAGTGATACTGTTCTCAAGTATTTAGCAATGTCTGCCACAGAGGGGATGCTTTAAAAATTGTACCTGTATCTTACTGTCCATCTCTTCCTCAAATAAAATCCTGTCAAAATATCTTTAAATTGGAAAAACATTTTTGAAGGGGAAATAAATGACCTATGAAATTACCACATCAGTCTTTTCATTGTGTTGGATATCCCACCCCAGACTTTGCCAGACAATTTTTCTTCAGTTACGTGTGTAATCAGGTTCATTTTGGGGAATAAAAAATTTAAGGTCTCCCCGTAAGGGCCGCTGGAAAAAAAACCAAAAAGTCCAAAACAAAAACAAAAACTTTAAGGTCATTTCAAGATACTAAACATTTAGCAAAGTGGATGTAAAGCATTGTGTGGGAAAGGCCTACCCCTAAGATTTGTGGCCATTGGGGTAGAAATACAAGTGGAGGCCTTCATACCATATGCCTAAGTATTTCAAAGTATAAATCAAACTAATAGACTGAAATGAAATTCTTCTATTCTCTTACTTTGTTGTGTTTTTTTTTTGGTGGGCAGCAAAGTTTACTAAACAATAACACAAGGCTCCCAAAGAAGGAGGGGACCCGAGAGGGTTGCCCTATTCTCCTTTGAAAAATGTACCAGGTTTGAATTGAGACTTGTCAGACTTGGCCTCAGAGTTCCACATTGGATGTGGCAGTATGGGGGAAGCCAGCTCCCCTACCTCTGACCTGACCCCTTTTGCATTGTGTCTCCATCCTGCATTCACGCAAGTGGACACCACAGCCTGGATGTGCACATGCCCCTAAGAAACTACCACTTGGCCCCCCTGGGTTAGGGGTACACACACAGGGAGCATGGGTCACCTCCCAGAGGGCAGACCAAGTAAAGAGGCTCACACAGCAATGAAAGCAGGCTAGAGATGGTTGAACACGGAATTCCAGAGTCCCAGAAGTTGGAGTGAGGTCTGGGAGGAAGGTGAGGATTTGGGGTGGGCCATTACCCTAGGACTGGCATATTCATGGCATGTCCATAAAGATACTCATTAGAGGAGGTCACGTGGGGCCTTTAAGCATGGGACCCCGGGCGGGGACCCTACTAGCCAAGTCTAAGGGCGGTACTAGCGTGGGATTTACAAAAGATGGTTAAGAAGGGTCTCACAGCTGAGAATACTTTATCCCAAAGCGTTATGGCACCAGATTTTACCTTTTGGGCACTAAAGGCTCACATACCCCAAAATAACACACCTAATTTCAAAAGCAGTGTCATAAAGATCCTATAAAATTTTTCCAGCAAAAAAAATGTATCCCACATAGAACATTGGATACATCTTAATCCGTATGATAGGATGTTGGAGCCTATAAGGTTATAAATAGGCTCTACATCTGAAAAAAAGGAAGCATTCTCAAGCTTCTCCTGCCCTAAAAAAAATCATTAAAATTGGCTTTTAATTACCCTACTTCCTTAGAATCGGTATTTACACTTAGAGGATTTTAGTTTATAGAACTGGATTCTGGCAGCCCCTTCCTTGGTTTGCTCTGGGCAGCTTTGTTAAAGCACTTAAGTACAGCTGGGAGACTCCCTAGCAATATGCAGTTAAATATCTATCACAACCAATATTCACCAGAGCTGTATGAGAGAGGCTGCTGCTTCCCGGCAATGAACCATACGGGGATGTTCAAGACACACAGAGGTCTGTATTCACGGAAAGCGGATTCCATTGATTTGAAGTCGACCAACAAGGCGCCTATTATCAGGGACTTGAGGGACAGTAGTTAAAACATCTTATCCAAGCTGACTGGGGGCTGCTTGCCTCAACCAGAGAACTAACAAGGCTAATGGCACCCAACGGTTATCAGTGGCTGTTTTACAGAAACATAATTCCCAGTAAAGACCCCAGCAGATTAAAAGTTCATATGGGTACTTATCTTCTAAAGCCATGGAAGAATTGGAGTGGCTGCATCCCATTTTCCCTAACTCACCCCTAAACTCTTACCCTACCCTTGTCAAAACTTTACTCACTGTGATCATTCTCACCACTCCACAAAGGGGTCCCTGAAGCTTATTAATTTTTCACTGATTTTATTTTTATGGCTTTTTATTTTTATTTATTAAATATTTTAATTTATTTATTTGACAGAGAGAGATCACAAGTAGGCAGAGAGAAGGGGAAAGCAGGCTCCCCGCTGAGCAGAGAGCCTCATGCGGGGCTCAATCCCAGGACCCTGAGATCATGACCAGAGCCAAAGGCAGAGGCTCAACCCACTGAGCCACCCAAGCGCCCCAAGGGCTTTTTTTTTTTTAATTGAAGATTTCAAGTACTCTCTACTCCCAACGTGAGGCTTGAACTTACAACCCTAAGATCAAAATTCTCATGATCTACAGACTAAGCCAGCCGGGCACCACAATTTCCACCTATTTTAAAGGAAAGATTTTTTTCTTTGTATTACCACTCTCTTTAGTGTCCATCAGATATTTATCGGAGAGGAAGAACTTATCTCTGTCCTCTTAATTTCTGAGTAGGGAGGCCTGTGAATTAAGCTGACAAAAGACAGATTAGTGAGAGAAAAGACAGATTTTTATTCACATCCAAGGAAGCTCACAGAAAAATGTGACTCAGAGGTGGTTAGAATTTGGGACTTATATTCCATCTGACTTGAGAAAGGGTGTGTATGGGCAAACAAATTATTTTGAGAAAAGATAAATGAGATGGGAGATAGGATTTTTGTGACAATATCTGTTTGGGGGTTGTTTTTGAAACAATCACACACAGGAGTAGGGGGGCGGGGACAGAGGGAGAGGGGAAGAGAGAGCATCTCAAGCCCACCCCATGCTGAGCAGGGAGCCCAGCACAGGGCTCCATCTCACCACCCCCGAGATCATGACTTGAGCCAAAATCGAGTCAGACTCTCAACCCACTGAGCCACCCAGGTGCCCCTGTTGAGGTGATTTCTTATCCTGGGGTGGCAATTTCTAATCTCTGGTAGTAGGAGTCAAACCTCCCTGCTTATGAAACTCCCTGGGAGGGGATTTACGACTGCTCAATTTGTTCAGGAGACTCTGCTTTTAGGCAGATAAAGGGAGTCCAGAAAAAATCCTCTTTACAGTGCTATGTTCTGTAGCACTGTAGCACTGAACGAAGTTCAGTCCTTCGTTCTTATTTCAACTGCCAGAGGCTTTTTATTGTCTCAAGGTACCTTCCCCAGGCCAACTCGTCAGTTCCGCAAACTGCCGTTCACAGAGCGCCACTTTGGGTCACATAGTTGTCCTAATCACAACATTTCAGTGGTTCTATCGTACCCACTAAATCCAGCCCAAAACAGAACACTTGGCCTTTTCTCTCCTAATACCCTGCGTTTGCTTAAGCGATTCTCTCCACCCAAAACGCCCTTGCTGTGCCCCTTATTCAATAATAAAAACGAGCTCACATTTAAGAGAGCACTGCCATGCGCCAGGCCCTCGTCTGAATGCTTTATACATACCAGCTCAGTATTCACAACCACCCTGTGAAGTAGGTCCAATTCTCCCTGTGGAGATAAGGAAACTGAGGTAGAGAAAGATCAAGTAACTTACCTAAGCCCATAGGTGGAAAGGACAGGACAGAATCAGGATTTGAACTCAGGCAGCATGGCTCCCGGGTGTGTCTTCCCGAGTAAGACCTCGTCAGACATCAGAACTCGTCAGACCCAGCTCGCAGAGCGTCAGACGTCATCAGAACTCGCCAGGCCCAGCTCGCAGAGCGTCAGACGTCGTCAGACCCAGCTCGCAGAGCGTCAGACGTCGTCAGACCCAGCTCGTGGACCCAGCTCGCAGACCCAGTCAGACCCAGCTGGAGAGAAACAGATGCAAACTACCTCCGTCGTCTCTCTCACGAGTCACTTGTGTAGCCCTTTGCATGTAGTAGGTACTTTGTAAGCAGTCTATTTTCTGTAGAACCATTTTTTAATTTGACCATGGTATTTTATTTTTCCCTTTTTAAAGATTTTATTTATTTGACAGAGAGCAAGAGAGGGAACACAAGCAGGGGGAGAGGGAGAGGGAGAAGCAGGGTTCCCGCTGAGCAGGGAGCCCGACATGGGGTTTGATCCAGGACCCTAAGACAATGACCTGAGCCAAAGGCAGACACTTAACCGCTGAGCCACTCAGGTACCCCTTTCCCTGACCTTTTTTATTGTAAAATATGCACAACATAATGCCAAACCTAGCGTCATGAGGTCCATTTTCCTGAGGGTTTTGTAGGTTTATCGCATACATTTTGGGTCTTTGATCCATTTTGAGTTTATTTCTTGTATATGGCGTAACAGTAAGTCTAATTTCATTCTTTTGCATGTGGACACCCAGTGTTCCCAGCACCATTTGTTGAAAACACTGTCCTGGCACGCCTGGGTGACTCAGTCAGGTGTCTGCCTTCCGCTCAGGTCATGATCCTGGGGTCCTGGGATCGAGCCCCGCATCAGGCTCCCTGCTCAGCAGGGAGCCTGCTTCTCCTCTCCCCCTGCCTGCCTCTCTGCCTGCTTGTGCTATCAAACAAATAAATAAAATCTTTAAAAAACAAAAAAACTGTCCTTTTAGCAGAGCATGAGGAAAACGGTGATACCAAAATAGCGATAGAACAGGACAGACGGCAGCTGCACTTGTAAACACAGTAATGCATAAACTTGCCAAATCACTAAGTCATCTTAGCACCCTTGTAGAGTATCATTTGACTATCTATGCAAGGGTTTATAACTGGCTTCCTTATTTCTCTCCAACTTGTAATTTTGAAATACTTCAAACCTGAAAAAAATCAAAAGGCTAGTACATAAACACTTGCATACCCTTCACCTGATTTAATACCCTTCACCTGATTCAGTCATAAACATTTCGTCACATTTGCCTTTGTGCTACCACTCCTGACGTACTTTTTTGTTAAACTATTAATTTCCAGACGTCACAACACTTTATCTCTAAATTCATCATCATTTATCTCCAAATAAGGTTCTCCTAGTAAACTATGTCCCCAAGAAAACTAGTATTTATTCAGGAATATCATCTACTCTAAGATCCGTATTAAAATTCACCCAATTTCCGGGGCCCCTGGGTGGCTCAGTCAGTTAAGCATTTGTCTTTGGGTCAGGTCATGATCCCAGGGTCCTGGGATCGAGCCCCACATCATGTCAGGGTCCCAGCTCAGGGCGGAGTCTGCTTCTTCTTTCTCTGCCCCTCCCCCTGCTTGCTTTCTCTCTCTCAAATAAAAATCTTAAAAAAAAAAATTTGCCCAGGGGCGCCTGGGTGGCTCAGTGGGTTAAAGCCTCTGCCTTTGGCTCAGGTCATGATCTCAGGGTCCTGGGATCGAGCCCCGCATCGGGCTGTCTGCTCGGCGGGGATCCTGCTTCCCCCTCTCTCTGCCTACGTCTCTCCCTACTTGTGATCTCTCTCTGTCAGATAAATAAATAAAATCTTTAAAACAAAAAAATTGCCCAATTTAAAATAAAAGTCTTTTATGGATTTTAAAATTTCCACTCCTGGACCGAATCTAGGTCTATACATTGGCAGCTTCTCAAACTATACATAGAATTTCCAATATAACCTAGCAATTCTCCTCCTGGGAAGATAGCCAGAATTGAAAGTTTTTGTATGCCAGTGTTCACTGCAGCAGCACTCACCACAGCCACAAGATAGAAACCACCCAAGATGCATGGGTAAGTAACACATGGCGTATATACGCACAATGAAATATGCAGTCCTGACAGGTGCTGCAATACAAGTGACCCTGGGAAGCTTGAGGCCAGGTGAAACAAGCCAATTTTAAAAGGACATGTATCACATGACACCACTTACATGAAATATCGAACAGAGTCAAATTCATGACGACAGCAAGCAGAACGGAAGGCACCAGGGCTGGGAGGGGAGGAGCAGGGAGTTACTTATTCCCCACGGTTATAGAATTTGTTTGGGATGATGCAGAGGTCCTCGGAACACAGGTGATGCTCATACATTTCGAATGCACTTAGTATCACTGAACTGTATCCTTGAAAGTAACACATTCAGGAGAAACTGTACTTCAAATTTTGAGCTTTTCCTGGGCTAGGGAGATACAGTCAGCTCTCTTGTGATGCTGGGCAGTGGCAGCCACAGCCTGTCGGTCCTGTGATCAGGAAGGTAAACAACCAACACACTTACGACCATTCGGTTTCTCACTGTCCATATTCAATAAATCACACTAGCTATTCAACACTTATTATAAAATAAAATACGTTTTGTGTGAGATGATTTTACTTAACTGGAGGCTAAATAAGTGTTCTGAGCACACTGAAAGTGAGTTAGGCTAAGCTATCATGTCTGGTGGATTAGGCGTATTATATGCATTTTTTTTAATGATTTTGCTTATTTGAGAGAGGAGAGAGATCACAAGTAGGCAGAGAGGCAGGTAGAGAGAGAGGGGGAAGCAGGCTCCCCGCCGAGCAGAGAGCCCGACGCGGGCCCAATCCCAGGACTCTGAGATCATGACCTGAGCCGAAGGCGGAGGCTTTAACCCACTGAGCCACCCAGGCACCCCGTATTATATCCATTTTTGACGTATTCTCAACTTACAATGGTTTATTGGCAGGTAACCACATCCAAGTTGAGGAAATCTATGTAATTCACCACCACTAAAAAAAAAAAAAAAAAAGACAATGTATGTGTACACACACACACAGTTCTACCCCTCCAGCAGGGGAAAGTCACAGAACAGTGTTTTTCAACAGAAGCACCATTGACATTTCGAACCTGACGGTCTCTGCTGTACGTGGCTGTCCCATGCATTGCCAGGTATCTAGCAGCATCTCTGGCCTTGACTTGATACCTCCTCAGTCAAGACCATCAAGGTAGCTCCAGAAATTGCCCCATGTCCCCTGGGGGAGGAGGCCAGAGTCTTCCCTGCTGGTGGACCACAGGACTACACAAACTTTGCTGACTGAATGAATGTTGTCTGAAGCTCCACTGTGGTCCCTCAGCTCCACCCACAGTTTTTCCATTGACAAGAGAATTTTAAATTTTATTTATTTGACACAGAGAGAGAGAGAGATCACAAGTAGGCAGAGAGAGGGGGGAGAAGCGGGCTCCCCGCTAAGCAGAGAGCCCGATGCGGGGCTCCATCTCAGGACCCTGAGATCATGACCTGAGCCAAAGGCAGAGGCTTTAACCCACTGAGCCACCCAGGTGCCCCAACAAGAGAATTTTAAATGTTTCTCCACATACCACATGGATAGATAGTCTTCAAATAAAGTGACGTTTTGAATGCAGTTTCCTGCACCCTGCCCACAATAGAATGACACCAAGTTCTGGAGGAGTCATTTCAACATGAAGTCTCCTTCCCCACATTTTCAGTGGACTCAATGACCCCTGGTCTTGCCTGGAACTGTGGTATAATGAAATAAAACAAGTGTTTGACAATGGTTTAACAAAATTCTTTAATAAAATTTATAAAAATGAATATTTAAGAATTTTCTCGGCCTAAATTGTTTTCCTCTTCCACCCCCAAAGAAAATACAAAATTATCCGTACCCACACATGTATACACTCAAAACAAAAGTAGCATTCTCTACACAGGACTACATTAGAGTTTAAATTGCTGAAAAAATCAAGAGAATTCCAAGAAGTGATTGCAGGGATGATTTTTTTTTTCCTTTGAAAAACAGCTGACAAACAGTAAAGCAATTCAGATAAAATTGTTCTCCGTGGTTGTCAAAAGTTTCTTGAAGTTCGCATTTCAATTAAAAGAAGATCCAAATCAAAGTTCTCCCTACCCTCCTCTTGCTAACACCCTTCAGGGCCACATTTTCTTTCTGCTCCTCAGGGGGAAAAAATTGGATTTCCTAAATATTCTCAGTTTTCTACGTGCGCGTGGAATTTGGTGCAGACATGTTCAGATGAGCTGACATTTTCTGTAGACATCAACAAAAGCAGGCACTCGGGGATTCTGGGCTTCAGGTACAAACTCTGGCATGAGGATCCTGATAGGACACACATGTTGACATTCTTCCATTCTTCAGAATTTTCAGGAACAGAGGTAGAGCCACCTCGATCATCCACAGCCTCAGTTTGCTAAATTGCCAGGCTCAATGACACATCTTTCCTGCCACCTCCAAGCCCGTTCCTCATGCTGTCCTCAGCTGTGACACACCTCCTGCTGTCTTTGGCTGCAGCACTTAGGCACTATCCTAAATGTCGAAATAGATCACTCTTTTGTTTGAGTGATAAATGAACATTAGAAGTTGAGTGGTACCCAAAAACTCATTTTTCTGCTCAGTGCTCCCTGTTGAGAACCGAAGTACCTCAATAAGGACATACACATAACAAACATACTTATGAAGAACAAGTAAGTGGATGGATACCAATTTCAAGTTATGTACTTAGGAAATAAAAAAGGAGAATCATTAAAGGTCTTAAGAGTCCACGATACCCAGTCACACTATGGCCAGACTAAGACCAAGTCTCCTACCATGAAAGGGCCCAACAATTTCTCCATCAGAGAACTCCTGTCTGGGGCAATGTAAGTGCAGGAGGAATAAGAGTAGGTATTAGAACGGGGACACCAGTGCAGTGATAGGAGAAAAAAAGAACGCAGATTAAAAATAATTACACACACACACACACACACACACACACACAATAGGGCAGGTGAGTCCTCCCCTCCTCTAAAAAAACAAGACAAAAGCCTGTAAGGAAATCTGCAAGTTGCTAGCAAAATCTTCTGGAGACTGAAGCTATTCTTTTGAGATATTAAACATGTGGGGGTCTAATGGACAGCATCACCATTTAAAGAATGATGAAAGAAAAAAAGCTTCAAGTAAGAGGTCAAAATCATTCTAACACACACAGATTAGACCTATAAAGTGGTAATCCTAACTATTATAACTGCATCACTGAGCAGTCTCTCTTCCCCAGAAACTCATTTTGAGTGAAGGGCATGGGAAAACCATTACCCCTGCATTTTCCACCACATGGCTTAAGGATCCATCTCCTTCCCCATTTGTCTCAAGTCCCCTAGTCGTCCTCGCCACCTCCGTACATGTCCGCCAGCTTCTTGAAGCGATTGCCCCATTCGTTCAGGTAGTCATAGTCCTGGTCTTGGTCTGACTCTGAGGAGTTCAAGGAGCTCAGACTAGCAGCTTCAGAACCGCTCCCTTCATAGTCAAACACGAGCAGAGAGTCGTAAGGAGGAGCAGTGGGGTCAGTGTCCGCTGCCTTCAGGTTCTAAAGAAGAAGGAAGATGGTAGGATCTTTCAATGAGAGGAATCGCACACCTGTCAGGCAAGATGCCTTCTCTAGGTGACTCCAGCAATGCTAATGCACGATAACACAACCATCCTACAGAACACCAGCAGCAGTCAGCACCAATAACATAAATGGATACAAACTGGCAAGGAAGACAGGGAATATACTGTTGATGAAAAGAGAATATCACAGGTAAAGATGAAGAATGTTTTCCCCTAAACTAATGATAAATTTTACGTAGACAGGAGAGAAACAAGCCAGTCAGGATGGACAGAGGCTGAAAACAATGAGGACAGTCGTACTGGTCCATAATAGCATTTCCACCTGCAAAGGTCAGGAAGGTTAAATGCCAAACTGTTAACAGTTACCTCTGGAGAGTAAGGTTGGGGGCAGTAAGGAAAGACTTGCATTTTTTTTTTCTTTATATACATTTTCAAAATTTATTATTTTATTCTAAGTAGCAAACACTATTTTTGTAATTAAGAAAAAGAAAGCAAGCTACCATCAGCTGTGATGACACAAGATGAATGTTAATGGAGGAAACCACCTAAATTCACATTTATCTAAAAGGGAGGTTTTAACTGGCCTTTCCCATTCCCAGCTTCCTAGAAGATCCAGCCTGAATATTTCCAGCACTGCTGGGCTCTGTGTAGTTCATGGTGAGGACTCCCAGAGCAACTAAAGCAAAACCAGCCTCTATCACGAAGACTTGCTGAGGGCCACTGGACCATCAGACAAGCCCTGAAAATCGCTGCAGTACAAGGAATTGGGTAACATAGTTTAAGGAAATAGATCCTGCCAGACTATTATCTTACTTGGTTCTTTGCTCATCCCAACCCCCAATTTGTCCTCATCTTACCCTAAGCTAATTAAACTTAATGCCTTATTTCCCATTCTCCCTTGCAGGTAAGGACCACCTTGTGACAGTTCTGGCCAGTAACATGTAGGATGAACTCCCGTACTTGCATTAACTGTTGGCCAGAACAAAGATTTTTGGCCTCTGCTCTGCCCTTCCTACTTCTTCTTGACTGGAATACAGACCCAAGACCTGGAAGTGTGGCAGCCATCTTCTGATCATGTGACAATAAACATAAAGAACAAGGATTTATGAGGTTAATCTCCTCATATCTCTTTAAGCTTCTGGAATTCATAGCTGAATGCATTTCTGACATACACAAACTGCTGCTATTTTTCTGGCCCTTAGGTAGACTTATGATACACATTTTAATATCACTCAAGCAGCAGTGGGATGCAGGGACAAAAAGACCTATTAGTGAAACCAAACTGGATCTCCTCTGAATCTCTTTAGTTTCATTTCTACTTCTACTAAATCCTTAAAGCAATTCTTGGTTTTGCCATATGGATACTGCAAATTCACTAGGAACAGTTTGAAGTGCTTTTAGTTCTGAAATTCAGATGAGACACAAGTAAAAAATAGCATTCAGGGATCAGGCAAGGAGAAAACGTGGTAAAGCAAAGAATCTAAAGACTTTTTCCTCACTTTCAACCCAACTGTGCCTGAGTTTAGAGATGAGCTGCACCTTGGCTTCTGACTTTGCTAACTTACTTCATCAATAAAGTTTCCAATTTCATCAGGATTGGCAGGGCGGGGCCGGTACTGGGGCACACTCAGGAGGGTTGGTGCCACATCATTGCGAGTCACTTCGGGCCGAGCATCCAGGCCCCTGTGCAACTGGCTCAAGTCAAAGTCCTTTGGAGAAAAAGGTAAAAATAGATAGAGCAAAGAGTATTAAAAAAAAAAGGTCACAAATCCTGTGCTATATTTGGACTACAGATTCTGTTACCAGATAATGCCCTTTCAACTGCATGACAGTTAAAATCATGTGCCAATAAAATCTGAAATGACAGTTTTCAACCTAAGAATTTCCAAAATAGCACTAGAAGGAAAAACAACATGGAAGAATTGTGAGGAACAGTGGGCCTGGATGTAGACTGCTGTACCTTACTGACTAAGTCCCAACCGATCTACAGGTTCTTGAGAGCCTAGCTGCCCTAGACTGAATGTCTGTGTCCCTTGCCAAATCCACACATTGAAATCTAATCCCCAATGTGGTGGTATCTGGAGGTGCAACTTTTGGGAGGTGATCAGATCAGGAGGGTAGATGGAGCCCTTCGGAACAGGATTTGCGCCCGGATAAAAGACACTCTCTAAGAGTTCCCTGTCTGCCATGCTGAGTACATGTGAGATGATGGCTGATTGTGAACCGGGAAGCGAGACCCTACCAAACACCAAATCTGCCGGTGCCTCGATCTTAGACATCCCAGCCTCCAGAACCATGAGAAAGATTTCTGTGGTTTTTCAGCAACCTGTCTGTGGCATCTTGTTATAACAACCCACACAGACTAAGGCACTAGCTGAGATAAGCAGTTATCCCACAAATGCCTGAAGGACATTTTTCTGTAAGTACTAATATGTTGTACAAAGCAGGAATTAAATTTCTTTTTTTTTTTTTTTTTAAGATTTTATTTACTTATTTGACAGAGAGAGAGAGATCACAAGTAGGCAGAGAGAGAGAGGTGGAAGCAGGCTCTCCACCGAGCAGAGAGCCTGATGTGGGGCTCGATCCCAGGACCCTGAGATCATGACCTGAGCCGAAGGCAGAGGCTTTAACCCACTGAGCCACCCAGGCGCCCCAGGAATTAAATTTCTAATCAATGGCTGTACTTCCAGACCAGAGAGCTCAGCAAAAATGCTCATGCATAGGCAGAGTCGAAACAGAGCTCTGAGATAGGGCCTGGGGTTCCCTTTCTAAATAGAATACATTTTCAAGATTCTCCAAAAGGCTCCTGGCTGGCCCAGTCAGTAGAGCCTCCAACTCCTGATCTCGGGGTCATGAGTTTGAGCCCCACTTTGGGCACAGAGATTACTAAAAAAAAAAAAAAAAAAAAAAAAAAGACTCCAGAAAATTCGAGGCTAAGGCAAGACCATCTTCAAAATCAAGGAAAATAAAGAAGGCCTAAAGATTTAACATGTACAAAAAGAGAAAAAAAAAAGTCTAGCAACCTACAACTTAACGGAAACAAAATATTACAATAGAGTAGTTGCTTTATGTCAACGATAATTTGACATTTGTGTCCTGAGAATAGTGATGGGGAGACTAGGCTCTGGAGTCAGATTACCTGGTCCTCCTGCTTCCCACCTGTGTGACTTTGGGCAAGTCACTTAACCACCCTTTGCCTCTGTTCATTCAACTGGGTGCTGAACAGAACAATGCTACTTCAAAGGTCTATCTTCTCCCAATCATTGCATCTTCCAAATACAGAGATTGCTATTTAGCTTTTTATCACGGTTTTAAAAATGTACCTGATCCTCTTCTCCACCTCCTTCTTCATCATAGTAGTAAACATTGTCCCGTGTGTCATCTTCCGGGGGTAGTAAGGGCTCTTTGACCACCCCTCTCCTCCGAACAAATAGCAGAAGCAGCAGAATGAGGACTGGCGTGGGGGAGAGAGAATGGGGAGAGCCACAGGTCAAGACGGCCGCGAAAAGCCCCTATCAGAGCATCGCTGCTCTGCCTACCAGATGGATGGCTGCCAGACAACCCACCACTGATGCTCAGACACCAGAAGTTAGTATATGCAGTGTAACATTGTGGAAAATTACATGAGAACTCAAGTGTGGTCTTTAACTGGCCTTAAACCAATCAGTCATTTCCCAGAATCTGAGCTAAAATGCTCCAGGCAGAGGAAATGAGGGACAAAGGCCCTGAGGCAGGAACATGAGGGCCAGGACTAAGGAGAAGTGAGGTCAGCATGCCATAGGAGGGTGAGCGAGGGAGGGAGAAGCAAACAGGAGTTTAGAGGGGTGGCAGGGACACGGCGACTACTGGAAGGACTTTGGCTTTGATTCTGAACTGGAACCACTGAAGGTTTGTGAGCAGGGGTGGATCAGCCTAAATGTGATGGACAGATGCATATTTTTTTTTTTTCAGATGCATACTATTTTTAATCAGTTCCAAGGAATGGGACACAGACCATTCAATCGCCTGGTATATTCCTTATTTTCTCTTAAGATAAAAATCACATAAGCAAGCTCTAAAATCTGTTTAATTTCTGAAGTTTTCATCTGATCTTGGGATACTTGTAGGATATACACAATAATTGTTAAAAAATTTTAAACTATTTATTGTGACTGAAAAAATATGATTCAGTGTGTGGGTTTTTTGTTTTTTGTTTTAAAATAGGTGCTTGTGCCCTCTAAAGGACACCCCACTGAAGCCATATTGCACTGAAACAAGAGGTTGCATAGATTTGGGGGAAAGATTTCTTACAAGTACCCAACCTTCCTATTGTTTTTGAAATCAGCAAGATTCCAAGACCTTATACAGATGAACAATGTAACTTCGTTGACCACAATTCATAAACAGGAATACGGAGCACTTGCTCGATGGGCCAAGACCTGTCTCAGCACTGACGATACAGTACTTTGCAAACAGTCACCATCCCCATGGGCCATTCCCGTGGATGTTCGAGCAACTAAAACCAGGTTTATCGTTTCCAAGAAGATGCTACTTATCCAACATTACTTAAATGTCACTTAAAGGAAAGTAACCAAAATATATCCTATTGTTACCACTTCAGGAAGTACTGCCCCACACACTGTACCACAACCTCAGCCCTCCCAGCGGGATCCCCATAAAGCCTGGCACGAAGCAAGCAACCTAATAGTGAGGGACGACATGAAAACCTTTGTATCCTGGCGTCTTTCTAGTGTCATCTTTAGAAGTGTAAGTTCTACGCTGGCCCACAAGGAACAAGAAGTTGGAAGTCTGAGTGCTGGCATGGCCTCTGCTCTCAATACTGTTCCACATCTGAACATTCTGCAGTGTCGCTTTTGTCCCCTGTGCCTAAGGCAATCCATCCTAAACACACTGAGGTAATGCTATTACTCAAAAGTCAGTTATTTTCAGTGTAACGACAATCTTTAACATTTTCCTTAGGATGAAAGTACTAGTTAGTAACTGCCGCCCCCGTTACTAACTAGTACTGGGCTGGATATAAGGGGAGTGGGAAGGACGTGGGCAGACAGGGCTGGTCTGACTGTACCCATGATGATGGCAGAGGAAGGGGAATTCACCTCATCCCACAGCGGCAATAAAGCCAGGTGAACCCCGAGGAACAGAGGTCCAGAAAGCTCACTGAATTCTGAATGACACTTTTTTTCCTTCTCAGTTTTGAGGGGACACAAGCAGCAGAGGGCGGGAGCGAATGTATCTGTTGAAGCAGCAAGCAGCAGGATTAAGAATGTCTGTGTTGAGTCTAAACTGAAATCGCAGGGTTTTTGCCACTGCTCCCTCTAAGAACTTTCATCTACTCCAGCCACACTGGCCTCCTCTGCCCTCCACAGTCCAATCGAGCCTTCCTCTCTGTGCCTTCAGTAGTGTGGGAAGCCTCACAAATGCCCCTCTGTCCATCTGGATGCCACCAGCCTCTGTCCCAACCATCCTACACCTTCCACCAAACCTTCCTTGAGGGTCAACTAAACATCCACCTCTTCTGATCATAAAAGCCTTCATGACCTGGACCACCCTTTCCAGCCCCTAATTTATAAACTATTTTTGAAAATTTTCTAAAGGACTTGCCATCACAAGCTTTTAGAAACCATAATGGCATCTGTCAACCCTAGGGACCAGTCTCTAGGTGGGATCAGGTGATATCAGTTTCAAAGACTATGGTAGAAACTGCCACAGCTCCTCCCAGTATCCTTTTCCCCATTCCGTCCTTTCAGTCATTGATACTCACTGTTCACCCTACACTCCACCCCCACCCTCTGCCAAGGTTTAAATGGGCACACGGGCACCCAGTTCAAGCGGGAAATTCTCGGTGTGGCTGTGTTTGGGCCAGTGGGATGGGAGTGAAGAAGGTGACTCATGTCATTTCCAGGGATGTCCTTTCCACGTTCTCCAACATCCCTTCTCCAGGATGGAATGTGGACTGTGGAAGCAGAAGTGGTGGAGGTGAGCTGGAGAGCTCGGACCATGCTGATGAGAAGACCCCAAGGCCTTCTGCTCCAAGTTGGTCCAAGGACCTGCAGCATCTGCACCACCTGGGAGCTGGTTACAAATGTGGAATCTGAGCACGCCCCCCCCAGAACCCTCCCCCGATCACCAGCTCAGAATCCTCATGCAGGTGATTTATGTGTCCTTGAGCATAAGAAGCACTGCCCTGAGGGATTGACAGAAAAACAAAATAGAAGGACTGGGTTCCTGTTGATCTTGTGGAATAGGGCTGCCTTCCAGTCTTGGCGAACTTATCTCTGAACTGTTCAGTAAGGGATAGAGCTCCCCTGTTTTAGAAGCCAAAGGCTGAACTGCCTGGCAGGCGTACGTACTTAGTAAAGCAAGGATTCCTCCGAGAATGCCCAGGATGGCAGGAACCTGCAAGCCTGCTTCGGCGTAAGGCGCCGTCCTCTTGCAGTTGTTGACAACCCCTTCGCAGTCACACACGAAAACGTCTAGGGTGGTCACCTGGTCCTTGTTCTGGTTATCCGTGAGCTTGAGATTTATTTTGTAGTCACCCAACTCTAAGGTTTTCTTCGGCTTCAAAATTAGAGATTCATGGGCTGGAGGAAGCAACAAAAATAAATGATGTGACAAGGGGAGGAAAAAAACCCACTCTAGAATAAAATTATTAGGGTCAAGAAAATGGAGCTGCTTGGGTCACAGATTCCTGGGCAGTACTTTGCAGAATCAGATACCAGGAAAGGAAAGGGTCCTTTGGGGGAATGCCTCAAATGTAGAAGGGGCAAATGAACACACATCAAACCAAAGGGGTGACATCAGGAAGTTGAAAAGGGAATTTCAGAAGGGGAGAGGGTATGAGCAGGGACGGGAGCAGGGAAAGCATGTGGTCAGAGCCAAGTTTCTGAACTAAGACTCCAGGTCCCACCTTGGTCATTGTACTCGATGGTCCAGTTGACACTTGCTCCATGTGTTAGTTCTGCTGTGAAGGGAGATGTGTTGGGGGGAAGATCTGGATCAATGATGTTGATGACACGAGGCTGTGGATTCTTCTGGCAGAAGTCCATAGTTCGAGGTTCTGGTACGGGGCCATTGTCATTCACATCAGAGAGGATCAGGAGAAGGGTTCCCGTTCCAGTAGCAACTGGAGAACCTAAGAGAAAATACATAGGAAATACCACAGCTCAAGAACATTCATGAAGCTCTACTGCCTCCCATCAGACCAAATCCCAATCTCAGGTTGGCTCTTTAGGAATCTGTCAGCAGGCCCTGCCCTCCCTATCCCAGGGCATCTTCACTTCAGGTCTGGCTGCTCTCTGACATGCTTTTTCCAATTTTCTGACATGCAATTATTCCAATTATCCTCACACCAAGGACACCCCTTTCCCTCTTCTACACATACCTTTATGCACCCATTAAACTTTAACCACTCCAAAAATTCCTCATTCCAACCCTCCCCCCAATTCTACCAGGGTTGAGCTTTTTAAATTGCTGCAAGGTGCTTTTCAAAATAGATTTGGGGGGGGATAAAAAGACTTGGACACTTCTGTATGCATTTCTTTTACCTTCTGACATAGCACCTAGCATACGGTGGTAGAAAAAGTAGACACTCGAGTATTAGCATCAATATTAGATTATTATAGGAAAAAAACCCAGGACTCTTATCTCAAACCTATAGAGTTATACCTGCGTAGCAAGACTATAGTGGTTTTTTTTCACCCTGTAAAAAAATCGTGATTAAAACAAACCACCTAGCATAAAATGTACCATCTCAACCATTTTAAAGTTCATTTTACCTTTTAGGTTCAACAGTGTTAGTATATTCACATTGCTGTGGAACAGCTCTCCTGGTTACCACCGTTCTACTTTGTCTCTATGAATTAGACTGCTGTCATACCTCAAGTAAGTGGAACCATACAGTATTTGCCTTTTTGTGACATGGCTTTTACTTAGCAGAATGCCCCCAAGATTTATCCAGGTTTTAACCTGTGACAGGATGCCCTTCCTTTTTTAAGGCTTAATACTACTCCAGTGTATGCATGTACCATATTTTGATTATATGTCCATCAAATCTTTTTTTACCTTAGCATATGAATTTTAAAAAAAAATTTGGTGTCATTTAAAATTTTTTCTAATTAAAAAAGAAGCTAATAGATTTTCCAAGAAGCCTCATTCTCCTTCCTCTTAGACCTCACATTAAAAAGTACTGAGTCATGTACAAAGTAACACTTGAGGAATCCTTCCACACCATCACACCTGAGCCATGATTATCAGATCAGGGATCAGCAAACTAAGGTCTTCCAGGCAAATCAGGAAACATAGCTGTGCTCATTCCCCCTTTACAGATTGTCTATGGCTGCTTCTAGGCTGCAAAGGCAATCAAGACCACATGGCCCGTGGACACTAAAATACTTATTCCCTGGCCCTTCCTTTACAGAAAGTCTGCGAAACCGTGTCCAGGAGCCATTTCCCCCACCTACTTTCAGGCCAGACTGGAGAGTTTCTATGCATCCAGAGGCAGCCAGCCAGTGTGGCTGAAGCCATGGGCTAGCTTTCCCTTCAGGCAAAAGCACTTTACGAATGGGACCCCATCGTGGGCCTTACTTGTCTTGCTCTCTGCTTTTAACCTGCTAACTCCGAAATACAGCTCCAGGAACAGGCTTTTGATTCTAAGTGAGGAGGCCGGGCTCATCCTTCCCCAGCATGGTCACAATGCGAGGGAGGTTCCATCATCTAACAGCTACCTGTCCAGCCCCATCATGGCCTTACCTGCCTTGCTGTGTTTTCTAGACTGTCAAGCCTGGGATTACTACCTCAGGAAGCTGGGGAGTTAGCGAGGGAAAGAGAATCAATTACAATCCCAGGGAGCGAGCAGTTTCTAACAGTAATTCTGTTTCTAAATACCCAGCCAAGGGAAATACTTGCACACAGAGGCATGGACAAGGGTGTTTCCTTACCAAACTCATGGCAATAACGAACAAGTGGAAACTACCTCAAGTGTTCTTTAATGTGTGAACGAGTAAAGTATGCTATATCCAGGTAATATTATTACAAAGACATAGATTTATAAGGTGCCAAAGTAGAACTGTGTCTTTAAGACATATGAGAAATAATAATCAACTAAATAGCAAATAAATTAAAACTTTCATTTAAGTTAACATGTACAAAATAATGTTTTTTGGGTCTAAGATTTTTATTTACTGGGCGCCTGGGTGGCTCAGTCATTACGTGTCTGCCTTTGGCTCGGGTCATGATCCCAGGGTCCTGGGATCAAGTCCCACATCGGGCTCCCTGCTTGGCGGGAATCCTGCTTCTCCCTCTCCCACTCCCCCTGCTTGTGTTCCCTCTGTCGCTGTCTCTCTCTCTGTCAAATAAATAAATAAAATCTTAAAAAAAAAAAGAATTTTATTTACTTATTTGACAGAGAGAGAGAGACACAGCGAGAGAGGGAACACAAGCAGGGGGAGTGGGAGAAGGAGAAGCAGGCTTCCTGCTGAGCAGGGAGCCCAACGCAGGGCTTGATCCCAGGACCCTGGGATCATGTGACCTGAGCCGAAGGCAGACGCTTAACGAGTGAGCCACCCAGGTGCCCCCAAAATAATGGTTTTTGTAATAAAAACAAAACCAGGCTGTCAACTAGATAGTGGCTTTATAATAAACTCTACTTCTATATGCATGTAAATGTATTCAAATATGCAGTCTGGAAAGAGCCACATTTCACTAGTAATGATGAGGATAAAAATTATGATAGTCCTTGTAGAGCATACACTCTTCTAGGGCACTTTTATATAAAAGAACTCATTAAAAATCCAGGTGGGGGTATTATCATTTTACCAGATGGAGGAATGGAGAGACATAAGCTTTAGTCCTAGGATCTAGACCCAGGCAGTCTGACTCCCACGGGAAAGGAGTGGGTTCAGGTATAATTATTTGTACTTTTGAAAATCATACGCCTTTGTTTAAGAATACAAGAAAAAGAATGAACTCTGGCCTCCGAAAGAAGGGTATAGGGCAACAAAGCACACTAGCCAGGAGGGTGAGATGGCAAAGGTCACATACTAAGGGCACCCTTACCGTTGTCAACGGCTATAATGAGGGCCTCGTACGTGCTGTTCTTCACATGCTCTGTGTCCTCTCTGTCCAGCTCAGCCCGAGTGAAAATGGCCCCAGATTCTGGATTAATCTCCAGCCAACCGGCAGCATCCCTCCAAATCCGATACCTGAGAAGGCACAAACTCTGGCTTAGAACAGTACACTGAACAGCACACCTAGCTGAAGAAGGCTAAGGGTCCTCTTTTCTCATCGATCCCATCTACAGCAAAGTGTGACCATCCATGTCCCCTAGTCACAGACCTCATGTTCTTTCACTCAGAAATATTTCAGCATGTTAGCCCCTTAGAGGCATTTTCTTACAAAATGATAATTTCAGGAAATAGAACTTTTGATATCATACTCTTATTTAATATATGGCACATATTTGGGGCGCCTGGGTGGCTCAGTGGGTTAAAGCCTGCCTTCGGCTCAGGTCATGATCTCAGGGTCCTGGGATGGAGCCCTGCATCGGGCTCTCTGCTCAGCAGGGAGCCTGCTTCCCGCCCCACCCCCCCGCCTACTTATGATCTCTCTCTCTCTGTCAAATAAATAAATAAAATCTTTAAAAAAAATAGTTAAAAAATATATATATATGTCACATATTTAAATTGTCAATTTCCCCAAAACTGTCCTCCAGAACATCCCTGGCCAGATTCTGGATCTATCCAGGCCTGACATTCAGCCGTCATGTTTCCCTAATTTGGAACTAGTCCTTAGCCTTTCTTTTCTTTCTCAACACTTTTTGGAAAGTATAGGCCAGGGGTGCCCGAGTGGGGCAGTCGGTTAAGCACCTGACTCTTGGTTTCTGTTCAGGTCATGACAGGTCATGAGATCAAGCCCTGCATCCGGCTCTATACTCAGCACGCAGTCTGCTTGAGCGTCTTTCTCCCTCTCCCTCTGCCCCCGCCCCCCAGCTCTCTCTCTTTCTCTGAAATCAGTAAATAAATCTTAACACCACCACCAATAAAAAAGTAAAGTGTAGGCCACTTGTTTTGTAGAAAGCCCCTCAATCTGGATTGGTCTGATTACTCCCTCCTAAAGAGTTTCTTTTTCTTTTTTTAATTAAAAAAAAATTTTTTTTAAGATTTTTTTTGAGAGAGAGAGAGAATATGTGCAGCAGGGGAGCATGAGAGGGAGAAGCAGGCTCCTCACTGAGCAGGGAGCCTGATGCGGGGCCCAATCCCAGGACCCCAGGATCACGACCTGAGCCAAAGGCAGACCTGAGCCAAAGGCAGACGCTTAAGGACTGAGCCACCCCGGTGCCCCTCCCTCCTAAGTAGTTTCAAGTTATGCAAGGAAAGGGGAAGCAAAAACAGTGTGGAGATGCCCTGTGTCCTCGGTGTATCAATCGAATTCGGAGGCACGTGACAGCTATCCTTTTCTTGGTGATGTTCACTTCAATCACTTGGGGAAGGGACAGGCAACCAGAACTCTTTACAACAAAGGTACCTTTTTTCTCCTGGTAATTAATCTATGACCTGAGGGGAGAAAATGTGACAATAGCCTGTTCACCAAAGTTTCATCCAAGAGATTTAACATCTATGGACAATTCTTCCCTGAAGCAATGAATACTATGATCCTGTGTGTGTGTGTGTGTGTGTGTGTGTGTGTGTGTGTGTGTGTGTGTGTGTGTTTTAAGATTTTATTTATTTGTCAGAGAGAGAGAGAGAGAGAGAAAGCACAAGCAGAGGGAGAAGCAGGCTTCCCGCTGAGAAGGAGCCTGATGTAGGACTTGATCCCAGGATCCTGGGATTATGACCTTAGCCAAAGGCAGACGCTTACCCAACTGAGCCACCCAGGCGTCCCGATTCTATGTGTTTTTTGGTTTGTTTTCTAATATTTTATTTATTTATTTGACAGAGAGAGAGACACAGGGAGAGAGGGAACACAAGCAGGAGGAGTGGGAGAGGGAGAAGCAGGCTTCCCAGCAAGCAGGGAGCCAGACGCGGGGCTCGATCCCAGGACCCTGGGATCATGACCTGAGCTAAAGGCAGATGCTTAACCAACTGAGCCACCCAGGCACCCCCCGATCCTATGTGTTTTTTAAAAGCAGACTCTTTCAGACCAGCTCTCCAAGGGGTAGCTCACAAACAGTGGCAACATGCCCCCTAGCACCCCCACCATGAGCATGATGAGGTCTGGGTTGACATAGTGGCCTGAGGGTGGGATGCAGTACTGGCCTGTGTTTGTAGGTGCTGGAGAGGCTCAAGTTCCTTCCGGTCTTAAATAGGGAGAAAAAAGTTTTACTCAAAAAATTCTGTTAAGCTACATCTTATTAGGAGTACCCGAAACATTCAATCAGAGGAAACAAAGCCATGAACAGAGATAGGGGCACCTGGGTGGCTCAGTTGGTTAAGCACCTGCTCATTAGTTAAGCGTCTGCCTTTGGCTCAGGTCGCGATCTTGGGGTCCTGGGATCAAGCCTTGAGTTGGGCTCTCTGCTCAGTGCGAGTCTGCTTCTCCCTCTCCCTCTGCCCTCCCCCCAGCATGTGCTCTATCTAAATAAAATCTTTAAAAATGAAAAAGAAAAACAGATACACTGCCCAGTTATCTGCCGGGGTCATGGAAAGACTCAGAAAAGGAAAGAAATAACCTAAGGACGAAAGGGCTTTGGATACCTGTGTGTGCATCCTCACCTCTTTTAAGTGCAAAGCCATGAACCACATAGAGTGATTTTAACTCCAGGGGTAAGGGCCTCTACACACATCAGTAACACTTGGTCCCTGTACTTGCTCCAAGAGAAGTTGTTTTTTTTTTTTTTTAAGATTTTTGTTTATTTATTTGAGAGACAGAGTGCACACACACACACTGAGGGAGAAGCAGACTCCCCCTTGAGCAAGGAGCCTGATGAAGGACTCGATCCCAGGACCCTGAGATGATGACCTGAGCCAAAGGCAGACACATAACCGACCGAGCCACCCAGGCGCCCCTCAAATAGGAACTCTGAACTACCCATTTCACTAGTGCGAGCGAAGATGTCAACCCAGCCTTGAAACCATACACTCCAAGGCTTCATCATTAAACAAAAACCCTACGACATTGTCCTCAGTTTTCCACTCTTCTTTTCAAGTCTGATTATAAACACATCTTACGAAGGGCACCTGGATGGCTTAGTCGGTTAAACGTCCGACTTTTGATCTTAACTCAGGTCTTCATCTCAGGGTCATGGGTTCAAATCCCACCTTGGGCTCCCAACTCAGTGGGGAGTCTGCTTGAAATTCTCTCTCTTCTCCAGCCCCTCCCTCACTGCACCTCCTTTATTCTCTCTAAAATAACTAAATAAATCTTTAGAAACATAAATAAAAACATACCCTAGGTTAGTGGGGCACCAGGTGTTGTGGGCTCTGCTGCTATCCAGACTGTGGGGCATCCAGCTGTGGCTCTGCACAACACTATCTCCATGGGATTCTACAAGGACCATGGGGTGACGAAGAATGTGCGGAGGCCGAGCTACAGCAGCTGCAGCAGGTGCCCCCGAGGCACATCGAGTTCGTGCAGGGCAAGCCCCAAGAAGTGTGTGGCTCTGCCCCATACTAGCAGCGTGCCATGGGGCGGCTCAAGGTCTCCAAGGACAAGTGCACCCTCAAGTTCATCAAGTGAAGGGTAGGGAAACACATCCACGTCAAGAGGAAGACAGAGGATCTGACCCATGTCCTGGCGGCCACGAGGAAAGTGGCAGGCAGCCAAGAAGGACTGAACCCCTCCCCTCTGTACATAATAAAGCCTTTCTGGAACTGGAAAAACACACACACACCTTACTAGCCCTTTTATTTTCGACCACCTAGAAGAATCTTCGGATTATGACCAGTACCTTGAATATATGGATGAAATGAGAGTATTTTCTGTATTTTAAGATTTTATTTTTAGGGGCACCTGGGTGGCTCAGTGGGTTAAAGCCTCTGCCTTCGGCTCAGGTCATGATCTCAGGGTCCTGGGATCCAGCCCCACATTGGGATTTCTGCTCAGCGGGGAGCCTGCTTCCCTCTCTCCCTCTGCCTGCCTCTTTGCCTACTTGTGATCTCT
>CM052888.1:15124478-15148768 GCA_028534135.1 Potos flavus
ACACACACACACACACACACACACTCACTCTCTCTCTCTCTCTGCATCCTTGGATTATTAATATTCTAGAGAAGTAGTCCCTCCTGAGCCAAGGGCAAGCCGCAGAACCAGGCTGTCTATCTGTGAATCCTCACTATGGCATTTACACCTCCTGGGGACATTATTTTCCTCTGTTCCACAGATCCCTAAATGGGGTATCACTGGAAGGATTAAATGAGCTACTAGTATTGCAAATAAAGCACTTAGAATGGCTCCTGAAACATATAAATGCTCAAGAAATGGTAATTATGACAGTTAGGTTGGCAAACACCAAGCTATGGTTTTAATGGATGTGAGTTTGGGATTAGATACAGCCCAGGAACAAAGTCTTCAAATGACTGTCTGCAAATGTATCCTTAGCCTAAACAGGACCATCTCCCACAGCCACGGTGAGCGTACCGCATTGGCGCACGAACCCAGGTTTATCTGCCACATTGAAGAGGAAAAGGGCACATGTTGCTGACATCAGAACTGTGGAGTATTTTCAGAGACCAAGAAGAAAGAAATGATGAACCCTGGCAAGAGGACATTAATATCGTCACATGATGTTAAAGGGAACCATGCCTAAACATACTGACCATGGAATTCGTGCCTCAGAAAAAAAAAAATCATACCAGACTGAGAAAATCTACCCAAAGATTAAGAAACTAGAAAGATAAAAAGCATAACTGACGAAAACTGTGTGTGTGTGTGTATACATGGTACATAACATGTTTTGATAAACATAAAATATATGTATTTTATATGAATTAAAGGAGAAGTGGGAGTGTCACTTTTTTTTTTTTTTAAGATTTTAAAGTAATTTCTACACCCAACATGGCACTTGAACTTACAACCCCAAGATCAAGAGTTGCGTGCTCTACCAACTGAGCCAGCCAAGGCCCCCCATTACCCTTTCTCCTAATGCAGGATCCATAGGGTCTCTCAAACCAAACCAAAGTGAACCCCAAACTGGCTATGGCAGTGTTGCCACATACCATTCAATATCCATTCTCCCTTTCTTATTTAAAAATGAACAAACCCTAAAGTATCTGTCTCTCTCCATATATATATACATATAGATAGTTTTGTATCCAGCACTGTGTTCAATTAAAAGAGTACATTTTCTATACTGTATTTACAGCGAGGTATGGCCATGAGGTCAAGTTCCAACCAGTGAGATATAAGCACTATTTGCTTAAGAATTCCACAAAGAGGGGGACGCCTCAGTGGGTCAGTTCGTTAAGCGTCTGCCTTCAGCTCCGGTCATGATATCAGGGTCCCGGGATCAAGCCCTTCATCAGGCTCCCTGCTCCACGGGGAGCCTGCTTCTCCCTCTCCCTCTGCCTACTGCTCCCTGCTTGTGCTCTTGTGCTCTCCAACTCTCTGTCAAATAAATGAGTAAAAAAAAAAAAAAAAAAAAGAATTCCACAAAGGAGGTGTCTGGCTAGCTCAGTTACAAGGACACGCAACTCTAGATCTTGGAGTTCTAAGTTCAAGCCACATGTTGGGTGAAGAGATTTTTTTTTTTAATCTTTTAAAAATGAATTCCATAAAGACTTCTTTTTTTTTTTTTCATAAAGACTTCTTTAAAAAGGCAGGCAGACAACTGAGTGATGCTTCTATGTGCTTTCTTCCTTTCTCCTTACCATCTAGAATGAAGGTTTGATGACTAGAGCTCCAGCAGCCATTTTGGATCATGAGGATGGAAGCCATAAGTTGAGGATAGCCAAATAGAAAGGAAAAGAGTAAGCTGGGCTCCTAATGACTGTGGAGTCTCCATACTGCCACAACCACCCTTGAATTTATTCAACTTGACAGAGAAATACTCTATTTTGAATAAGCCACTGTTATTCATCGTTTTTTATAATATGTATTTGAACCTCATCATGATACAACAAAAATAGAGGCAGAGGCAAAATTGGCAGAAGTAGGGAGGAAAAGTTTGAAAAAACCAAGCTCAAAACTTATCTTTTGGTCGTAAGAGCCTTCCATACACAGTTGTCCACCAAGAACTCACCATGCTGAACTTACATGAAAGATGGAATCAGTTGGAGACTTGAGTCAGTGAGTTATGTTAATACACTTCTACTAAGTTCTTCATTTTTCTGGTCTATCCAATTACACCAGGGAGAAAAAAAATGGAACTATCAAGACTATTAAGTTCCTGCAATCTCAATAATCTTTGGGGAGAAAAACAGGAGGCAGCCTGAAAAACCTTGGTACTTCCAACATGTTCCATATTTTTAAGGCAGTACCAGGATACAACTAGAACGGCCTCCAGAAAGACATTTTGGTAGGAAGCACCAGGGGAACAGTTTAGAAACTAGCAAAGGTGTCTGCTTGGGTAACAATACCCAGAAACATTGTTGCCAAGAACTGGGCAGACATATATCCTTTCATTCATGGCCAATTCACCCATCTGCCCATTCAATATTTACAGGGCTCCAGGTGCGTGCCAGACTGTGGGCCAGGCACTACAAATACAACAGGGAAGGATCTCGTGCAGATAACAGTCCAACGGAACAAAAGCTTCCCACTGATTCTTCTCCTTCCATCCCAAGACCCTCTCCCCACTAGAAACACCAAGAGTAAAATAAAACAGAAGAAAAAAAAAAGTTAACTATCTAAGTTTTAAATTAAAATAATAAGAGTAACATGATCAGAGAATTGATCTCTTATTCATTCTTCTTCTAAGAAAAAGATAATGAGCAGTTACTGAGTCTTACTGTAAGCCTAACATAGCTGCAGCATTTCACATGTATTCATTACTGCAGTCACTATTTTCTCCATGTTACAGGTAACCTTCTATGATTGAAATTCCTTAAGAGAATTCTCCCACTGCTACTTGGGTAGTGAGTGGCAGGACTATGATTCAATCCCAGACAGTGTCCTCCTTCTTACCCACTATTTTCTATTACCGACAGAAACAAAGATATTAACACCTTGCCGTCATTCCACCTGATCCCTCCCCACCCAAACACAAAAAAATTCCCAGCAGGAATTAGTTCAGTTAGACTAATGGTTCTCAATTAGGGGTGATTCCGCAACACCTACCCCCCCCCCCCCGCCCCAGCTGGCACTGGCCATGCCTGGAGACATTTTTGGTTGTGATGACTATGAGAGTGCTACTAGTATCTGTCCAGTGGGCTAACACCAGGGAGGCTGCTGAACATCACAAGGAAAACTAGCCAGCCCCAAATGTGAAAGGTGCCAAGCAAGGGTAGAGAACTCAAATTAGGCAACAGACTGACAACAACAGTGAACTTCCAAGAAACACTCCAACATACATGACGGTGGTGGCGGTGGTGGTGGTGGTCGCGGTGCTCAGCTGCCTTCAGCGTGATTCTGGCGGAGAGCTTCCTGCGGCTGGAGTCCCAGGCGTGGACCAGAAAACTCAGCTCCGGTTTATGAAGTTGTAGAGGCCGCTTGACTGTCACCACACCATCTGCGCTCACTTTGAACCGCGTGTCATCAGCACTGTAGGCTGTCCCTGGCCGGCCAGTGCATCCTTCAAAACTCACTGTGGGGCATAAATCACAGGGATTAGGAAATGGGGCAGAGTCAAGACAAAAGCATCCCTTCTCTCCAAAGTGAACCTGGTTTACCCACCAAAAGCCTGACTCACACAAAACAAGCACAAGCAAAACAAGCCAGTCTGGTGACAGAAGAGAAAGATGGCAAAGTCGCCAATATCATTATGATGTTGTTCAGCATTCCAGGGGGACTGTTAATCATGGTCTCATTTCTTTCTTAGCTGCTTGTAAAGTGCAAAGAGTAACCTGTCTAGAAAGTAACTTCTTTTCAAAAGCCAAAAAGGGGCCTCTCCTTCAGCTGGCTCCTGACAATATGAAAACAGACCATCGAGAGAAAAGAGACAGAATACATACTAAGTTCAAAAGTTAGAGACTAATGTACAGTGAGATGCTGTGGAGGGTCTACATTCAAACAGTTTACATTTCAATAAACAGTGGCAGATAATAAGAGAGAGGCACATGGCATGATGGTTAAGAGAGGAAGAGAGTACCTGGGTTCTTCAAGTCCCAGCTCCACTTATTATTAACTCTGTGACCTTGGGCAAATTGCTTAATCCCCCTGTGCCTCAGTCTACCCAACTACAGAATGAAAGCAAAAAAAGCAACTACCTTGAGACTGAGATTCTCTTTCTCCCTCTACCCCTCCCCCCTACTAGCATGCACATATGCATACCCTCTGAATAAACAAAATCTTAAAAAAAAAAAAACTTTAAAAACAAATGTGCCTTTGCTTAATCATTTATTCAACCCTCATGAGTATTCCACAAAAGACGTTGATAACCCTAAATACTTAGTGCTGATTATATCCTTATTATCTGAAGCATGCAGAGGTAATGCCTACTTGCAATCTAACGGGGAAGAGAAACTGATCATCTCGGGTAGGGGAGATAATGACTTATCTTCAACCTCATCACACAATGCAGCAAATAAATGCAAAAGACAGAGAAGGACTACTTGGGTGGGGGAATATTATGACCAATGACTTCAAAACTCTACTTCAAACTTTATAGCTATGGACGTATTAAAACTTAAGAACTACCAATACCCAAAGCTGGAGATGTTGTGGTGAAAAATGTTTACACTAAACATCAGAATCCCAAAGAACTCTTTCTACAGGGTTTCACCAAGCTATATGCCAGAAACTGTGCTGAGCTCCAAGGACAAACTTGTCAACAAGATAGACAATGCACCTGCTCTCACTGAGCTACACTGCCGTGGAAGATATGAACAAATACAGAAACCAATCATTTCAGGTAGTGATGAGTGACAGATATAAAGGAATTAAAGACAGTGATATAAGAGTGATAGGAGGTAGGGGCTACCTGGGTAGTTCAGTCGGTTAAGCATCTGGCTCTTGATCTCAGCTCAGGTCCTTTTTTTTTTTTTTTTTTTTTTAAGATTTTTATTTATTTATCTGACAGAGAGAGAGAGAGATCACAAGTAGGCAGAGAGGCAGGCAGAGAGAGAGGGGGAAGCAGGCTCCCTGCTGAGCAGAGAGCCCAATGTGGGGCTCGATCCCAGGCCCCTGAGATCATGACCTGAGCCGAAGGCAGAGGCTTTAACCCACTGAGCCACCCAGGCGCCCCCCCCTTTTTTTTTTAAAGATTTTATTAATTTATTTATGGGGGGAGCAGAGGGAGAGGGACAAGCGGACTCCATGCTGAGCGTGGAGCCCCACAGAGTCCCATCTCAGGACCCTGAGATCGTGACCTGAGTCAAAATCAAGAGTTGGATGCTTAACCAACTGAGCCGCCCAGGTGCCCCTCAGCTCAGGTCTTGATCTCAAAGTCGTGAGTTCAAGCTCCACGTTGGACTCCACCCTGGGCATGGAGCGTACTTTTAAAAATTAAAAGAAGAAGAACAAGAAATGATGGGACAAGAGGGATTCAGAATGGTGTGACTCATACTGGATGGTGAGAACAGGCCTCCCTAGGTGGAGGTGGCAGATCTGAGACCTGAAGGGGCAAGACTTGCAGAAATCTGGCTCAGGAGCCTCAGAGGCAGAGGGAACAGCCAATTAAAACAGTTAATTCCAGGAAACTGTCAAGGTGGTCTGTTTTCATCTCTTTCAAATATTTGCCCTTCATTTCTCCAGTGGAATTTCTATTTTGTCCAAGCGATCTTTCATAAAAATTCCTGCTCTTGAATCTACTTTAACATGGCTAGACACCTGTCTATTCATGAGTATCAGGCCTCTGCCAGAAAGCCCTAAAGCCATCCTCCATACCTGGGCTGCAATTTTCCATTTTTTCCACCAGGGGCCACCCTTGCAAATGTTTCTGAAGCCAACAGCCCCACCCTTGCCAGAGAAGCTGTCGACTGAGGTGGGAGGGTGAGCAGCACCATCATCATCCCCTTTTGAAGACTAAGCCGTGGAGAGCTTAAGAAATTTGCTTGACATCCTGTAACTAGTGAAGGGCAGAGCGGGGACTGGCCCTTAACTTGAGTTACTCAGGGTCATGATTAATAGTCCCCTGCCCTGAAGATACCTTATTAGGGCCTTGGTTATTTCAAAGGATCATTTTGCCTCCTAGCTAGAATCCAAGGAAGGGGCAGCTGGGTGGCTTAGTCATTAAGCATCTGCCTTTGGCTCAGGTCATGATCCCAGAGTCCTGGGTTCAAGCCCCACATCGGGCTCGCTGCTTGGCCCGCCTGTTTCTCCCCCTCCCCCTCCCCCCGCTTGTGTTCCCTTCTCCTGCTGTGTCTCTGTCAAATAAATAAAATCTTAAACACACACACACACACACACACACACACACACACACACACACACACGAAAACAAAAAAACCCCTAGAATCCAGGGAAATCTGGGGCCACCTTGGGCCAGAGATAGTTCAACAAAGAGACAGTTCACAGGAAAGGAGCTAGATCCTTCAAACCATCACCCACCCAACCCTCTCTCCTCCATTTGCAAAAACAAAAATCAAAACCATGCTTCCACCCCAACCCTCACCTCTTAGTCTGGTTTTATAACTCACCTTCCAAACTTTAGGGGGTGAGGGTGGGGTGATCAGGGGAAGGCTGTAGTAAATGACAGGAAGAGGGACAAGAAGAAAGGGCTGGTCTCTGAGTCTTGCGGCCAGACAATAAGCCCAGATTCCACCATGTTCCTGCTGAGTGGCCTTAAACGACATGCTTAACTTCTCTGGGCCTCAGTTACCACCACGGATGGAGCCTACCTCTTCAGGGTTTTTGTGAAGATTAACAAACACAGTGAATGTGATCACATTTTGAACGTGGAAGGGCAATGCGAGTAGAAAATGATAATTATTATTTCTGGGCATTTGGGTAGACAAACCTGAAGTATTTGCCACAAGCCACGTATTTGCTAAATGAGCAGAGGAACCATAAAATGACAAGAGAAGCAAGAAGAAATGCAAAGTCCTTCAAGGATGGCAGATAAAGCCTTTTATGTCAAACATAGGAATTTTAGGGGCGCCTGGGTGGCTCAGTGGGTTAAAGCCTCTGCTTTCGGCTCGGGTCATGATCTCAGGGTCCTGGGATCGAGCCCCGCATCGGGCTCTCTGCTCAGCGGGGAGCCTGCTTCCCCCTCTCTCTCTGCCTGCCTCTCTGCCTACTTGTGATCTCTCTGTCAAATAAATAAATAAAATCTTAAAAAAAAAAAAAAAAGGAATTTTATCTTAAACTAGCAAAATAACATGTTTTTTAAATAGCCCTACCCCCAAGCCCATCCCAGCAGAAGTAATGGGGTGAGTCTGGGGGATCTGGGGGACTGTCACATAAACAGGGAGGAGGAGCTGCCCTTGTTTATCACACCAAATTAATTCCTTTTCCCAGCTGGCCCCAACCTGGGCAGTGAAAGTTGGGACAAACAGGACTAGACTTGCAGAGGGTGGCAGCCTGAAAAACTGAAAATGGTTTTGCAAATAACTTTGATGCAAGGTGCTTAACCTGTTTGGGGGCATCTTGTCTTAATGGTGGCTAAGCCCCACCCTTTGAGAAGGGACAAAGAAGTGTGCAGGAACCCCAACCTGAATTTCCAGGTGCTCATTAAGGCCCATTATCGTTCTGTGCAACCCGATCCTCTGGGTTGATGAACCAGAAATTACAGGAAAGATGAGGGCATCTTCAGCTCTGGGAAGGCTCTGGGAAGCTTGCTTCACCCCTGACAAAGGCCGGGCAGTGTCTCAGAGCCACAGTGACCACTACTGCCAGCCTGTGAAGGCGAACAAGAACAGCAAAGTATTGAAAAGGATTGGTACGTGGGGACTGGGTATATTTTAACGTTTCACAATAAAAAATTAAACAAAAATAAAACCAGCAAGGGATTAAGTATTCTTTAATTCAGGATGATCTCCTTTCCTAAAACCTGTCCTTTGGTCACTAGGTCTAGAAACCAAATCCCAGTGACAAGAGCTAAGAACCCAGGTGGCCTGGCCATCTCTAGGTGTGAAATCTTTTTTTTTTTTTTTTTTTTTTTTTAAGATTTTGGTTATTTGAGAGAAAAAGCTAGAGTAGGAGGAGGGGTGGAGGGGAAGGGAGAAGCAGGCTCCTGGCTGGGCAGGGAGCTGATGTGGAGCTTGATCCCGGGACCACGAGATCATGACCTGAGCTGAAGGCAGATGCTTAACCAACTGAGCCACCCAGGAGCCCCCACCTTTTCACCACAATAATATCATCACCATCAAAACCCACAGCCTCAACTAATAGCTTCAACTACCTTTGACCTCCTGTTCTCTTAATAAACTTAAACATTTGTAGAACACTACGTGCCAGGCTCCAACCTAAGCCATTTACTAATATTAACTCACTTCACCCCAGACCTCTATGAAATGGCTACTACCAGTGTCCCCTTTTCACATGTGGGGAAACTAAGGCAGCACCTAAGATGCAGAGCTGAGACTAGAACCCAGGCAGTCTAAGAATTCTCGCTCCTAAACACTATGCCTCACGTGGCTCTCTGCAAGCCATACCCTTCCACTGAAGCTCTTTAAGTCCAATTTAATTCCTCCAGCCACCCCCATGGGCAAAATGGGGATATGCTTCCTAGCAATAATAAAAAGGAATATTTATTAAGGAAATAAAACAATTTTTTTTAAGATTTTATTTATTTATTTGACAGAGAGAGAGATCACAAGTAGGCAGAGAGGCAGGCAGAGAGAGAGGGGGAAGCAGGCTCCCCGCCGAGCAGAGAGCCCGACGCGGGCCCAATCCCAGGACCCTGAGATCATGACCTGAGCCGAAGGCAGAGGCTTTAACCCACTGAGCCACCCAGGCGCCCCTTAAAACAGATTTTAAAAACATTCCAGAGCAGTAGGGAATTCTACCCACCAGGAGATCAATGGTAATTAGGGTGGAGGCTGGGGGTGAGGGATTCAAAATGAGGTTGGGTTTTTTCCCCAACGTATCTTCCTTCTTTATCTTTGTACATATTCTATTGTGCATTACAATTACAGAAAACTCCTTTTTAAATGACAAAGATGAGGGCGCCTGGGTGGCTCAGTCGTTTAAGCGTCTGCCTTCAGCTCAGGTCATGATCTCAGGGTCCTGGGGTCGAGCTCCACAGGAAGCCTGCTTCTCCCTCTCCCACTCCCCCTGCTTGTGTTCCTGATCTGGCTATCTCTCTCTCTGTCACATAAATGAATAAAATCTTTTAAAAAAAATGACAAAGATGACTTTTTGAAAGTGTATTTTTTTAAAGATTTTATTTATTTGAGAGAGAGAGAGAGAGAGAACACAAGTAGGCAGACGGAGAGGGAGAAGCAGACTCCCCGTTGAGCAGGGAGCCTGACATGGGGCTCGATCCCAGGACCCTGAGATCATGACTTCAGCCAAAGTGAAATGCTTAGCCGACTGAGCCATCCAGGAGGTATATTTAACACATCGTGATTCCTGTGTGTTATTCATCCTGTAAGTGCCCTATTTTCTAACTCACTTGGCAGAAATGACTCAAGTTCAAAATAAAAATTAAACCCAAGTTCATGAAAAGCTTTTGGTCCCAGGGCAGGGCTTTGAGTGCTGAGCAACATTCTTTGCTTGGAATTGCCATTGTGGCTCAAACAGTCCTGCTTTAAGGATTCCGTTTCTTCTTCCGCCCCCACCAAGCCCCATAGCTGGAATGTGAGTGGGTAGAAACCAGACAGTCTCAAAAGCCTTCATATATTTCTGGGAGATGTTGAGATTTAAGAATAGGGATTGACAATCAAAGCCAGCTAACCATAGCTGAGTTATTTGGTAACCAGTGGGATAACCCAGTCTCTTAGCAGCAACTACTTGAAAGCAGTGTTTTCCCCACACTATACACAAAGGCATGCATTATGGATTGTTTCTCTCTCATTGGAACATATTTCCCACAGCCAACACCATAGAACCCTGCATTTAGATTTATTTCAAGAACCATTTGAACTTGAACATTCAGCCTTAAGAGAAACGTCGCACACACAACAAGATCAGAGAGCCTTCTGAGGCTCCTGGGGGTCGTGTCGCCACTGCATACCCCAAACCAAGGACTTTGGTTTCTAACTTAAATACTGAAGATAAAAGACAAGAAGTTTAACTTGATGGACGAAAGGAATCCTGGATAGACAGCTATATTACCACTTTGCTAGGCAGGAGTTTCTTTTTGCTGGGTAGGAGTGGTGTTTCTAACTCTAACCACAAAGCCCTAATTCTCCACGGATACCACCGCTTATAAAATTTCTTTCTAGATTTCTTTTTCTTTGATGCCACTGGGTGACTATGGAACATTTTCCTTTGATGGGTGTCCATGAAATTACTCAACCTTATAGGTTTACTGAGCACCCATGCTCAGTGTGCACACACACACACAATAAAAGCTTGTTTAAAAAGAGGCGTTGGGGCACCTGGGTAGCTCAGTTGGTTAAGCATCTGCCTTCAGTGCAAATCATGACCCCGGGGTCCTGGGATCAGAGTCCCAGGTCCGGCTCCCTGCTTCACTTCACCTTGTCCCTCTGTCCCTCCCCACCACTCACGTGCTCTTCCTCACTCTCTTAAATAAATAAATAAATAAAATCTTTAAAAAAAAAAAATGGAAAGGAAAGGACGATCAGGCCCCCAGGTTGGTCACACTCGGGGGATGCTGAGATTCAAGTTATACCAGGAAGACTATCTTTTTAGCATCAATAAGTATCTATAGGTGTCCATTTGCTACCAACAAGCAGCCTAATATCACAACCTAATAGCCACACTAGATACACTGGCCCTGGGTGGTAGGGATTTAGCAGCCCTGGCTAATAAATGAGGAAACTGATAATGAGGAAATTGAGGCTCAGAAGTCTCAGTGGAGAGAGACCTGACCAAGCCACACAGCCATGAAGTGGCAGAACCTGTGGTCTGAGGACACCGTCAGGAGTTAACCCACTTCAGTATTGATAAGCCATCTGTCAACTAGTTCTTAACTAAATGGATACCGGCAAGTTAGTTCCCACAAGAGAACAGGACAGGTGGAGTATCTATAATAATAATAACATAACGTCCCTTGTCTCCATCTTTCACACACACACACACACACACACTCTCTCTCTCTCTCTCTCCCTCTCTCCTTGACAGAACGCTGTTCCAGTCCCGGAGCCACAGAAAAACAGGGACAGTCAGAGAGCCAAGTGAAAGAGGAAGGTAAATTTCAGATCCAAGAATGTTCCGCTGTCAATCACCACATTGCAGAAGCCAAAATAAGTGGAAGTTCGTCTCATTAGTCAGCTTAAACCTCAGACATTTTTCTGGGGGAAGGTAAGCAGCTTGTTTTCCTGGTAGACCAGCAGGACTTGCAGCTGGTGTCCATAAAATCTGGGTGATGTGCTCCCGGAGCGCTGTCGGCTGGGGTGCCCACGCCCCATCAGTCTCCCACGTTGACAGGCAGCTCCCATGGGATCTCAGGGATGGGAAGTTTACTCTCATGAAGTCTCCCACACTCTTTCTCCCAGACCCCCAGTATGTCCTTGCCCAGAACAAATTACACGTGGTCTCAGATGTGGTGCGTATATGCATACATGCATATACACACAACAGAGTATTACTCAGCCATCAAAAAGAATGAAATTTTGTCACTTGGAATGACACTGGTGGAAAGAGTGTATTACGGTAAGTGAAATAAGTCAGAGAAAGACAAATACCATACGAGTTCACTCACCTGTGGAATTTAAGAAATGAAACAGATGAACATAGGGGAAAGGGGGGAAAAAAAGAGAGAAGGAGGCAAACCAAAACAGACTATTAAGTATAGAGAACAGCTGCTGCAGGGGAGGTAGGGGAGGAGCTAAATGAGTGATGGGTATTAAGAGGGGCACTTGTGATGAGCACTGGGTGTTGTAAGAGATGAATCACTAAATTCTACTCCTGAAACCACTATTACACTATGTTAACTAATTATAATTTCAATAAAAACTTGAAACAAAATAAATGAATATAGATTTTTTAAAAGTAGTAAGTGGTCTCTGCATTTAACGAACACCCTAAAAACAGACATCAACAATGAACCCGGCCTGGGTAGGAAGTAAGGAACAGGCTCCTTCACATGTTTCCATTAAAACAGGCTGAGGAGGCACCTGAGTGGCTCAGTCAGTTAAGCATCTGCCTTTGGCTCAGGTCATGATGCCAGGGTCCTGGGATTGAGTCTTACTTCGGGCCTCCTGCTCAGTGGGGAACCTGCTTCTCCCTCTGCCTGCTCTTGCTCTCTTTCTAACAAGTGAATAAATGAAATCTTAAAGGGAAAAAAAAAAAAAAGACAGATTGAGGTCTAGGGTGCCTGGCTGGCTCAGTTAGTAGAGAATGAGACTCTTTTTTTTTTTTTTTAAGATTTTATTTTATTTGACAGAGAGAGAGAGATCACAAGTAGGCAGAAAGGCAGGCAGAGAGCCCGATGTGGGGCTCGATCCGAGGACCCTGAGATCATGACCTGAGCCAAAGGCAGAGGCTTTAACCCACTGAGCCACCCAGGTGCCCCGAGAATGAGACTCTTGATCTTGGTGTAAATTTGAGCCCCACGTTGGGTGGGAGATTACTTAAAATAGAGATTACTTAAAAATAAAATCTTAAAATCTAAACCACAACAGAGTCAGGTGGGGAGCAGGGCATCAGTGCAGACAGAAAAATGAGGTTACAGATCAAGGAAAAATTAGCTGGGGACCCTCCAAAGGGGAGCCAGCAAGGTTAAAGGGGTGACCCATCACCCTTATTTCTTTCTCTTGCTTTGTTTTAAGGTTAGTCACACCACGTGGGTCACTCTAGCAGTGGAATTTTGCTTCCTAGTCATGTTTCTGCCTGGGCTAATGCTGTGTTCTTTCTCAGAGAGCAAACACCATGGATGTTGATCAGCACAGTAAAAAACGTCAAAAACGGCACTTCTGGAGTTGGTAAAAAGCTAATACTTTTATGGTTGCACATTTGTGTGAAGAGGGTCAAACCAAGTCAGGTTCAAATCCCAGCTTTGTTTCATTCATGCCACTGTAAGCAAGTTACTCTGATCTTCCTTGAGCGTCCATTTCCCCATATTCTGGAAGTGGGGGTGACCTCATCTCCTTTGAGGGATTGCTTCAAGGATTCTTTGTTCAGCAAGTATTTACTGAGCCCAGACTCTTTGCCAGGCCTGATTCTAAGGTCTGGGAAGTACAGCAGTAGACCAAGTAAGGTCCCTGCCCTCACAGGGCTTACATTCCAGGGAGGAAAAGATAATTAACAAGTAAGTTACTAAGTACCATGAATGAAAAGTGCTAATCCAGAAAAATAAGCAGGTAAGCAAGTTCTAAGGCTTTAGGCAGAGCCGGGGTGGAGGGGACAATTTAAGAAAGGGCATTTAGGGAAGGCCTTATGACCGGGCCTGTGAAGAGATTGTCCCAGTTCCTGGCTGCATGCCAAAGCAAGGTAGGGTGCCATATGGTAGGGTTGGGGACAGTTCCGGGGGCTTGCTCAAGCCCTGCACACCTAACACACCTGTGCTGTTCTAGTCCTGAAGACCCAGCCGTGAACACAACAGGAAACAAGCCCTGTCCTCCGGGGATGACTGTCCAGTGGAAGGAAAATGACGTTAGCACGGGGCTCCCACGCGGCCTGAGCGCGCAGCGTTGGCTCCCGCTCCTCTGGTCTAGAAGGGCCAGGGGGCCTCCCCATTCCCCACGCCCTTTTGATAATCAAGGCCAGAAAAGAACTCGGGTTTCAGTCTTTTGTCTTTCCAGGCCCCCACTGGACAGTGCGGCAATGAGCCAGCACCCAGTGATAAAACCTCACTCCGTTTCCTCTCAACACTCCTGTCCTAACGGGGCTCCAGGGCCTCAGCTGGAGAGGCTGGGGCTGCTGCTCTGCTCAAGTCGGAGAAAGAGGGCTTGGGTTCGGTTTTCCAGGGTGGACGCTAACCAGCAATGGATCCCCTCTCGGGTCACTTCAAAAAGGGAAGTGGTGAGCTTCACAATCACAGGAGCCGGCTGGCACCTTGCCGGCTGCTGAGGTGAGGCGGGGACTTCTCCCCTGACCGAGGGAGGGAAGCTTGTCTGGTTTCATCAGAAAGAACAAAGAGAATCAGGGAAGGTGGGGCAACCTCTAACTCCACACTAAATTGGAGTCTTAGTGTTCCGGCTTCTGGCTGCATGTTAACTATGCAAACACCCAACCCGCCCGCCGAAAATACAGGGGCGATCACGGATCATTCCCACAGGCCGCAGTCCAGGATGCATTCCTGCGGCCAGCTTGGGCAACTCCAGGAACTGTTTGCTTATTGATTAGAAAGAAAAGGCACCCTTTCACACCAAGGTCATTGCCCACTCTTCCTTTCTGCTGGTTTCCCTGAGGCCAGGGAGGGCCCCAGGTTCCAAATTCCAAAGCAACTGAACCCCTCCTCCCTCTAGCTCCTGCTGACCCATCACAGGTAAAGGCAGATGACAGGCCTGGAGGGGGGACCAGATCTTAGGCCTAGGCCCTTAATGTAGCAGGAAGGGTTTCCTTGGTCTCAGTTGCCCACCTGTGCAATAAACACCTTAACCAAAATATGTCTAACATCATCTCCAACCAGGGTCTAACATGCCGTATACATAGATTCTCTGGGACGTTTTTAAAAATACCCAGGCCTGGGCATATTTTAAATCTTCCCCAGGTGCTTACAGCACCCAGAAAGAGCTCCCTTTGTGCAAGGAAAGAGGTAGAATAAGCACTTTTCATTATCACAACAACCACTTAGGGAAGGATCACTTCCCACGTCATCAGTAAAGGCTGAGAGATGTTAAGTGACTCTCTCAAGGTCACACAGCAAATACAGGTCTAGCTGAACCCCAGAACCACAGTCTTAACCCTTGCATAGTCTCACTTCTCCACAGCCTAACTAAAAAAAAAAAAAAAAAAGGACAAGCCAAAAGCACAAAGTCCTCATGGTCCCGTCCATACAGAGAAGATATTCTCTATGCTTGTAACATGTCCCTCAGATTCTAGTCAATACTCCTCTCCTAATTCACTTTATGTCCCCTGATAGCCTGTTTTTCTAAAATTAAGGTACAGGAGCGCCTGGCTGGCTCAGTCGAAAGAGCATGCAACTCTTCATCTTGGGGTCATGAGTTCGAGCCCCACGTTGGGTGTAGTAGAGATCACTTAAATAAATAAAAACTTAAAAAATAAAATAAAACTAGGGTATAGACACTACTGTATTTTTAAGAAACTTCTTTCCTAATAACTTTCTTCTTTCTCTCCATTTACCCATTTAAAAAAAAAAAAAAATTAACCTACGCATGGTGTACCTACTCCGCAACAAAAGGGAACGACACACTACTGAGGACAATAGCATGATGAACCTTAAAAGTATTACATTCAGTGAAAGAAAGAGACCGAAGACTGAAAAAGATCACCAGCTCTGGAGATCCGGACTCAAAGTTTGGGGCATGGCCCAGGCCTGAGTATTTTTTTTAAAGTGCACTAAAGCGTACCCTCTTATTATGTGAAAATTCTAGAAAACAGGAGAAAGCAAGCTGATCAGCAGCTGTCTGGTGCCGGGAGTGGGGAGTGGACACCAACAGGCAGGAGGGAACTTGGGGCGATAAAAGCATTCTAAAAGTGGATTGTGGTGATGCCCCACAGCTGGGTACATTTATAAAAACGACCTCCCTGTACACTTGCAGTGGTAAACTGTGGTACGTAAATTACATTTGGATGAACTTGTAGCAAAAATAAGTTACTTGGGTCTCCTTTGAGTCAAAGTCCCATGATTTAAAAAAGATGCAATCCATGCACCCAATAATGCCAAAGTCAGAGTTACTAAAAAGTGGGGAGGCTGGGGCTCCTGGGTGGCTGAGTGGGTTAAAGCCTCTGCCTTCGGCTAGGGTCATGATCTCAGGGTCCTGGGATCGAGCCCCGCATCGGGCTCTCTGCTCAGTGGGGAGCCTGCTTCCCCCTCTCTCTCTGCCTGCCTCTCTGCCTACTTGTGATCTGTCAAATAAATAAATTAAAATCTTTAAAAAAAATAAAAATAAAAAAAAGTAGGGAGGGAAAAGAGAAGCTATAAATAATTCTTAATAATAATTAGAAGAAAAAATAAAATAAAATAATTAGAAGAGGGGTGCCTGGGGGGTTCAGTGGGTTAAAGCCTCTGCCTTCGGCTCAGGTCATGATCTCAGGGTCCTGGGATAGAGCCCCACATTGGGCTCTCTGCTCAGCAGGGAGCCTGCTTCCCCCTCTCTCTCTCTGCCTACTTGTGATTTCTCTCTCTCTGTAAAATAAATAAATAAAATCTTTAAAAATAACAATAATTAGAAAAGTAAATACCCAATATAACGATAGTCATTACGAGCAGGCACTGTGCTGAGCATTTGACAAATCTTGACTCCTAAGTTGCTATAAAGCAGATGAGGTTCTTTAATCCCTTTATGCTGATGAGCCAGAAGCCCAGAAAAGCTTCAGTCATTTGCTCAAGGGCAGAGAGGCGGTCAGTCTCTGAAGCAGAATTCACACCCAGGACCAGCCACCGCTGGCTGAGCCACCAGGCTAACCCTGCTCTGCCTTGAGGAAGGGGGCAGAAGAGCGACGTGGCAGGGTGCAGACCCATGCTGAGCACAGAGGGAGCCTACTAAAAGCAGACTTATTCCCCGTAATGAACACAACCCGGACAGCAATACACGCCAACCTGGGGTGGCATTTCCCAAGCCCTGAGTGACACAGAAATGTGCTGACTCCAGCTGTGGAAATCCGGAAATCTGCTGTGGGGTTCGGAATGTGCAATCCTTCAGTGAACTCAGGAACAAGGACTGGAAACCTCTTTCACAACACAGAGAAGGCTTGCACCTTTTCCAAATGTGGGCTGTGCTGGAAAAGCATGGGGCCTTCTGCCTCTGACATTTGCAACAAAACTCCTCAAATGGCTCCAAAGAACAGCAGGAAGCCAAAGCTGCAGAAGCTGGGCATTTCCCACAGTCTCTCGGTCACATGCGTTTGCAGATGACTCCGAAACAAGTGCTCACTTGTCCAATGAAGCTTACAAGAGGAGGCTTTCTCTTTCTTAATAGATGCTAGCATCATTTTTCATTATCAAGAACAAATAAGCATTGATGAGAAAGGCTGTGGCTTCCAAGAGCGTTTGCTAAATCTACTCAATGGGCTCTAAAGGTAACTGCTCAGCCCCCATGTGTGCCTTTGCACAGGCCCCCGAGAAATAAGCCCCCCCCCGATCCTGCTTCCCTCCACGTGCCAGGAAAAAACACATGTATCTCAGACAGGGGTGCTCACTCCAAGAATTCCAAGCAGATAAAACAAATGAAAAGGACATGAAGACCAGCCCAAGGGCTCCAGATGTGGGCTCTGCCATCAGCTGCAGCCCGGCCATGGGCCACACGGGCCACAAGGCCCCCTCTCACAAGATGCAGCTGTACGCTTGCCGCTACCACAAGGACCTGTGGCACCTCTCCCAGCGGCAGTTCCCAGACTTTTCATTTTCCAGGTTACAACATTTACCCAGCCTCTTCCCATTTTCCATTGTGATCAAAATTGGAATGCTATGCACATGCAAAAAGACCTGTGTACAACGTTACTCACTAAGACATTATTTGTAGCAGCAAATCATGAGAGACGACTCAAACAGCCCTCAATAGAGGATTAAATAAACTACGGAATTTTCTCAGTTTCCAATGAAATACTATTGTGGCTATAAAACAAATGAGAAAGCTCTTTATGCACTACCATAAAACAAACTAAAACATACTGCTGGGTGAAAAAGGTGCAATGCAGTGCAAAGGATAAGACTATACATTCATATTTGCTTATGTTTGCATACAGCAACTATGAAGAAACCAATAAGCAAAATGACAGGGCTGTGGGAGGGGGCTGTGACTGGACCCAAACAGAACAGGGCAGGAATACAACTTTTCATTGTATATACTTTTTATATTGGTTGATTTTTAAGCCGTGTGAACATATAACTCATTCATAAAAAAAAAAAAAAAAGAAGAAGAATTGTAGGGCACAGTATATAAATTGTTTTAGGAGAAGAATTTCTATTTTTGCAAGTGCTCAGAAGACTTGTCTCCAAGAGACGAGAATCCCTCTGAGAATCTCAGCAACCCAGGAGGCAGGAAACCCTAGGAAGGGGTCCACATATATGGTGGGAAAGAAGGGGATGACCCACACATGACCAGAGAAGGAAGGGGGGCTGCAGGGGAGAACTCCAGTCAGCTGGTCTAGTCAGAAGAAGGCTGGATGCCAAGTCAGGTGACCAGATTCTCTGGGGAGGGGGGTGGTCAGGAAGACACGCACTCAAGGCAAGTCTCCTACATTCTCCCTGTGTTTTCTCGTCAGTAACACACACAGTCTGAACTTTATCAGCAAAGATGTGGGCTTGAAGGCTTTCTTGTTGGACATCATGGCAAGGAGAACTGCAGTACGCCTTCTGTGCAAGGCATTCTGACCACGTTTGTAGACTTTCTTACTACCTCTTGTCTAGCAAAGCCCGAGGCTACGACTTCATCCCACAGCTGGACTCACACGTGTGAACAAGGACAGATGTTTACGGGGAGGCGCTGCAGGCATGGTCAAGTGGCAGGAGACAGAAACAGCACTGACAGAGGAATGGTTAAATGAACAAGAGGCATCCACTCGACACAAAATCGGGCAGACGTGACAAAGAACAAGATAGTCGTTAAGGGGTGCCTGGGTGGCTCAGTGGGTTAAAGCCTCTGCCTTCGGCTCAGGTCATGATCTCAAGGTCCTGGGATCCAGCCCCGCATTGGGCTCTCTGTGGGCTCTCTGCTCGGTGTGGAGCCTGCTTCCCCCTCTCTCTGCCTGCCTCTCTGCCTACTTGTAATCTCTCTTGGTCAAATACATAAATAAAATCTTTAAAAAAAAAAAAAAGGCAGTCGTTAAAAAAAAGTAAATCTATGTGTAACAATAGGGGAGGAATTTGTCTTTAAATAAACACAAAAAGCAAAATGGGCTGGAGAAAACACTTAGAATTTCAGAAAGATACAAGAGACCAGTAGCTTGGGTTGTCTCCAGAGGAGACCCGTGGAGGGGAAAGCAGGTGGGAGACTTGTGTTTAGATCCTTTTGTACCATTTGAACTGGTTCATGTTTGCTTTCTATGGTCACATAAACCCACATTTTTCTTTTCTTTAATGAGAGGCTTAGGCTGAAGGAGGGATGGTGTTTAGTCAACTAACTTCAAAGGGCAAGCCCTGCATTCAGGCTTCCCCGAGCCCCTAATGCAGCCTTCAGTTGCATTATGAGAAACAAAGACACTCAGGAGATGAGTGGCTAGCTGGTCGTGTTCTGTCCAACTCCATCTGTGGTTTGAGAAGTACATTCTCAGGGTTGCCATCTAATGAGCTCAATGATGAATGCTTTTTTCTTTCCAGAGGGACACTGACCCATGGAACTGGTCCAGAGGCAAAGGGGCAAGGATGGCAACTTGCCCTCAACAGAGTGAGAGACAGGCTGGGGGAGGAGACAAGCTGTCCTCAAGATGTGCAGGGTTGACTCCTTCCTGGACTGTCCATGACGGTGGCACCAGAGGGCAAGATAAGGGCCAGCGGTAGCGTAGAGATAGGGAGACCACTTGAGAGGAGGAGGAGATAGATGTCTAATGCTAAGAGCTACCGCAAAGAGAACTGGGCTGCCACTCGAGCACCAACGGCTGCAGTGGTGCAGCCTCCCTGCAGCATGTGGGTTCAGGGCATAAGCCTGGAGTCCAGAGAGATCTGGATTCTAATCTCGACTACACCTCTAATTGGCGGCATGACTTCGGGAACATTAACCCCTGAGTCTCCGTTTCCTCGATTTTAGAAAGAATGGTCCCTGCACACCATGCAGTCTGTTGGGAAGAGTTCTCATCAAGGGCTCAGTCAGTCTCCTATGTAACTGACCCTGCGAACTTTGCTACCTTATTGCCATATATAGATATATGGATCTGGAAGCTCCTGCGGCTGCCTCTGAGGCCACAGGGCAGGTGAGGCAGGGCCACCAAGGGAATGGAGGCTCTGGGACCCTCCTAAGAAACTCAAATCCCATCAGTGCCTCCTGCTGGCCTCATCCAAACCCTCGGGACCTGCCACTCCTGCTTTTGCGTGTGGGTTCCCCTTGCCTGTGGACAAGATCTAAACTTGAGGAAGTCAATCCTTTCCTACCTTTTCTGAGGAAAGTTAGGTAACACAGGGAGTAGGGTCCCTCCCTTCTCAGGCCACCTGGAAACATCTCCATGCCTATGAAAGGCAGTCTCCCATGACTGTTCTCTCCCTGACCCAATCCTGAGGACATAGCAGTGACCACCTCTGAACTGAGTCAAGGTTCTGGGTCTGTGAATGGGTGTCGAGGAAGGCGTGAGCCCCTGGAATTACCAGTAAAGATGTGGACACCAATAGCAGATTTCATGGCCTTTGATAATTTCCTCAAGGGGCCAAAGATCCCCAAAGCAGAGCTGTGGCCTAGAGACACAATGGGTGAGTGTTGGGAGGGAGAACAAGAGAATGAAGGGGCTCAAATAAGGCCACGACGATTGTTTCTAATGCCACCCCAACCCCAATCCTCCCAAACCCAGAGAAATAACTCCACACCTCCTACTAGCATGCTTTGAGGGCTATGAATAAAAAACAACGCACAAGTGAGGAGTTGGGGCAGAGGGATCAAAGCAGGAGGTGAGAAAAGAACAGAGATAGCCAAACACTCAACTCTTATTTCCCCATAGACCCAATTCGTCTCTTGATGCCCAGACCAGTGCGGTAGCCTCCATTACGTCTTCCTAATTCTGGCCCAGATCCCTAGCACTTCTGCTCTACACAATGGCCTGTTACAACCAGTCAGATCACAGTCTGCCTATGATCTACTCACAGCCCTCCAAGAATCCCCATTTCTTCCCCAAGTAAAAGCCCAACTCTCTACAGTCAGGCTCCTCTGACTACCCTGACCTCACTCATTCTGCTCCAAGCCAACATGCTTAACATGCTCCTGCCCAAGGCATCAGATTTGCTCTTCCCTCTGCCCAGATGACCATGCTCTTCACAGCTCCCTCCCTCCTTCCTCCACTCAAAGGTTAAGGTGAAGGTTACCTTTGATGCAGGCCCTGAACGTTCTAGTTAAAATAGCACTCCATTGCCCCTAGTATTCCCTCTCTATGCTTCTTCTCTGCTTTATTTTTCCCTTATAGCATTCCTCACCTTGTATTTACCAGACCTATTTACTTATTTATTATTTACCTACTATCCTCCCAGTAGAATATAAGTTTCATGAGGGCAGGAGTTTACCTGTCCCTGAAAAATGTTTATTACTGTATCTCTACAGCAAGTACAACACTGCCAAGCATTTAGTAGGTACTCAATGAACATTTGTCGAGTAAACAAATGGTGCCTTTGTCTTCCCCAAACATTGGTTGGATGCTACAACCCACATGGCCCCAAAGCCAATCCGAGAGCAAGTAAACCCTGAACAAGTTGATCAACAGAGGTGAACATCCTTTCCAGAGACCATGGTTGAGCCTGAGAATGGACAGTAATTAATTGAGGACTTTGAATCCCCAGTTTTAGACACTAAGGGACTTGGGGTCAGCCCCAGCAAAGACGCTCATGAGCCAGGAGTACCCACCTTAACTTCATGAGTCTTTGCAAGCAGGCTAAGACAATGTATATATCATCATCATAATTTCACGCCAATGGCTACTAATTAAGCGTTCCAGTATTAACCCTATCACAAGCACCGTACAGATTCTTAATCATCACAACGCTAGGAGAAAGGTACTGTGGTCCCATTTTACAAGGTGAATAAACCAAGACTCAGAGGTGAAATGACTTACCCACAGTCACACAGCTAGCAAACAGGCAGAGAGGAGAACTGAACTCAGGCCAGCCTGATCCCAAACAAAGCCTTTAAAACCTCCATTTTGCCCTACCCTTTGGATCTGTTCTGTCAACAGGTCTCCTCCTTGGTTCTATCTTTTCACTTCCTGCACAAGGTCACCAAATAAGAGTGTCAGGTTCCAGACAGGAGTGGTTTGTTTCCCAAACAAGCCACGGGGCATCTCATTAAAGCCGACACTCCAGATAGAGGCTAAGTGCTGATGGGGCAGGCAGTGTATTGACATCTGACAAGGTCCATTTAGACGAGGTCTTTGGGGAATTCCAATAGCACAGGAACTGGCTCTAAGAGCTGTAAATAAAGGTGGCTCTCTCAACACCTTGCCTGGTAATGGAGTTCGCTGGCCTTGGCAAACCTGGAGGGGCCACATGGCCATCCCCAAAGCCCTTCATTGCTTAAATGAGAGTGCAACTTTCGGATGTTAATTCCCAGAGAACTTCTTGCCTTGTGACCTAAAGGAGGCATGCAATGACAGAGGAACCAGGAAGAGAAGAAAAAAACCTCTTTACCCCCATCGTTACCATGGGAGAACTGTGCGCTAACAAACCCTGCACAAGGCAAACACATGCCGCTGAGGCCAGTTTTAAATACTTTCCCTTCTCGCTCTTAATGTTCTGTTTCTGCTGACTGGGCAGGAGTGCAGACCAGTCAGGATGCCACTGTAAACACCCTTTTAAGCCATTAGCTTATTAGGCTCATGTGGAGAGCCTGCCCGCCTTTTGATTACACAATACATCAAACTGATTTCGGGTGTTCATTTTCTTCGGCAGGTAGGGAGCTGTGGTTTCCCAGAATCTCTTCTGCTTATGAGAAGCCTGCAAACCAAGCTTCTTCAGGGGATGGGGCTGTGCGGAGTAAGAGCTCTACTACCTCAAATTGGAACTATTTCACCAATTAATGATCTCATTTTTCCCCCCTTGGCATTTTTAAAAATCCAGATATAATTCAGGTAACATAAAATCCACCCATTCAGTGTATAATTTCAGTGGTTTTTAGGTTATTCCTTGTGTTGTGCAGCCATCACTACAATCTAATTCCAGAACATTTTCATCACCCCAAAAAGAAAACTGCAAACATCAGCAGTCCCAATCCCTCTCCTTTTGCCCCAGACCCCTGGCAGCCACTCATCTATCTCCTGTCCATATGAATCAGCTTATTCTGGACATTTCATATAAAATGGAAGCAGGCATTATGGGGCCTTTTGTATCTGGCTTCTTCCAATTAGCCTGTTTTCAAGGTTTATCGGTTCATCTGTCGTACCAGGCATCAGTGTGCTCTTTTTCATGGCTGAATACTATTCCATGGTATGGGCAGCCCACATTCTGCTCATCCAGTCACCAGCTGATAAACATTGGGGTTGGTTTTTGTTTTGTTTTGTTGACTACTAGGAATAATGCTATGAACATTCATGTACAAGCTTTTTGCATGGACCTATGTTTTCAAGTCTCTTGGGTCTATACCTAGGTGTGGAATTGCCAGCTTCAGCAGTGATTATGCTCAGTTTTTTGAGGAAATGCCAGGTCTTCCACAAATCTACATTCCCGCTAGTGCATGAAAGTTTTAATTCCCCTACGTCCTTGCCAACAGCTGTCATTTTCCAGTTGTTTGTTTTTTAGAGATTTTATTTTTAAATAACTTCTACACACAACATGGGGCTTGAACTCAACCCCGAGATCAAAAGTCACATCCCCTACTGCCTGAGCCAGGTAGGAGCCCCTCTGTTTTTCAAATGATAGCATCCTAGTGAGTGGGAAGTGCTATCCTACTGTCGTTTTGCTAATGATCTTTTAAGGAAACCTGTCATCTCCCCTAGAAAATCACAGCCTCACAAACACAGGGTTGTTTTGAAGGCAATCCTGGCTAGAGCGTTTTGGTGGTGGTTTAACAGCAACTAGTACTATTCCTTCTACCACCGATGCTTTCTACAGCAAGTACTATGTGCCAGGCTCATTATATTAGACATTTAACCTTCACAATAGCTGTAACAAGTGCTATTATTATCTCCATTTGACAGGGGCACAGAGGGGTTGAGTAACTTGTTCAACGTCACACAGCTCATAAGTTACTGACATGAAACAGAAATTAGAGCACAGGGCACTCTCGGCCCCACAGCTCAGGACCACTATGCTTTCACAGGTAGGAAGCACAATGCCAACAAGCCTGAACACCACAGCCTAAACGAACCTCTAAACCAGCTCCTGATACAAGGCTTATATACACCAGCATTACATTTGTGACAGGGCTACCCATGGGAGGTGGGACCACCTGGTGGTAACAAGTGGCAACTGGAAGTCACGAACACCCAGGTTGAGCTTTCAGCTCCACCACTCAGACCTCTAGTTCAAGGTAAGTCATTTGACACCCCCAGGCTTCAGTTTCCTCATCTGGGAGATGGGTCTAACAGTGATCTCTAAATCTGAGACCTGGAGTGAGGATTAAACAAGAAAGTGCAGA
>CM052888.1:15149268-15174533 GCA_028534135.1 Potos flavus
TTTGTCAGAGAGAGAGAGAATGAACAACCACAAGCAGGGGGAGTGGCAGACAAAGCAGGCAGAGGGAGAAGCAGACTCCCCAAGGAGCAGGGAGCCAGAAGAGGGGCTCGATCAGAAGGCAGACGCTTAACCACCTGAGCCACCCAGGCGTCCCTAACTTATTTTTTTAATTGAAGTATAGACATACATTATATTAGTTTCAAGTGTACAACATACTATTCACTATTTGTATTAACTTAAATTTTAAAAACCATCACTCTTGGCTTGCTGGATGGAGGAGGCTGTTGGGGGAGGGGCAGAGGAGACAGGGAGACCAGAAAGGAGGCTGTTGCAATAACCTAGGTGAACACACTCTAAAACTTCTTTCGGGAAAACTCTTCTGGGAACAGAAAAGGTGTATGAGTGTGTCTGAATGCCAAACCACAGAAACAGGTGTTTTCTCTAGCCTTCAACTTGCCTAGGTACCATAAATCTGAAAGGCTTTTGGCTTGTTACAAGCTCTCCTAATTACAAAGCCCACTAATTATTATCTAGGCCTTGGCCAATTATCCCACAGGGTCCTGTGCTGGCCACTGTTTATGATTTTGCTCATGGTGAACAGGTTCAACCCTTCCAGACAGGTTCCATTAGATCCCAGCAGTAACACCTGAGCTCACAGGAATCCGGGCCCAGATCTCTCTCACACCCTGAAAAAGTCCCAATTGGAATCTCACTTAGTTTAGGACACTTTCCCTCCCAACCCCTAAATCTGAATGCCAACTGAACTCCATTTTCAGAGACCCAGAAAGTCGAAGACAGGCAGAAAGAGAAAGAAGTGCACTTCGACTAGCATTTATTTGGAAGGGGAGGTTAAAGGGAAACAGGATGGAAATTACCCACATGTGAAAGACAAGTGCCCTTTCAAAAGCAAAAGTAGCTGAAATCCAGCATCACAGTTAAAACTAGTGAGATGCAAAAGGTGTAAAGGCATCTTTTCCAAGGGGAAGGAAGGAATTCCTTCCCCTTAGAAAGGTGACTTGGGTTCCACTGGAGATGCAGTTGGGCAACGAGGCACGAGAGGGGCACAACGTGAGTGTGGGTTTTAAAAGATAAAAGTATAGGACCATCGCTCCACCTCTGCCATTTCCTGGGTCGGGTGATAAGGAGACTTTTTCACTGTCGGCCACATGTGTATTATTTTAATATACATATTTTTTTTTTTAGTGAAGTGAATGATTTGTCTACTGAAAGAATAGAAAGGTTTGAGGAACAGAAAGAGAAAACCTGGGGGCAGCTGGCTGGCTCAGTGGGTGGAGCATGCCAACTCTTGATCTCAGGGTCGTGAGTTCAAGCCCCACGCTGGGCACAGAGATTACTTAAAACAAAAAACAGAAAGAGAAAACTAAAAACTAAAAGAAAAAGCTAAAGAAAAAACTAAAGTCCAAGGCCTTGGGATAGCCTGGCTGCAGCCTACATAGGCAGTCCCTCCTGGGGTCCTCTCCTGCGAGCTACCCTCCCCTGTCCAAGAAAGCACAGCTCTAGCTTGGCTCCTTTATGCCCTGCCGTGCCGTGCCTTTGGGCACCCTGGTTCCAATTCCTGGACAGCCTGTTCACCTTCTCCGTCTGGCTGAAACCCTGTCACTCACCAAAGTGACCCCTGAACACTTCCCCACCACACAGCCCTTCTCAGAAGGTAGAAGGTACTGGAATTACCCTCGGCAGGGGTCTCAGAGATTTTTGCAATTTCCCTGAGAGCAAGGGCTGGGTCTTCAGTCAGTACCCCTAGTACCAGCTACACAGTGGGGAGGGGTATGTGCCCTGGCTACTTCTCTGGGTTCCCCCATTCCTAGCCCATCAGCTCCTTTCTACACCCACAGAGCACTCCTTTGCCAGCATGGCAGAAGGACCGGCCTTATAGAAGGATCCGCGGTGCCCTTGAATCCCTGGCCTTACTTAAGCTGGGCAACCAGATGTTCATACCCTGGCTGGCACCAGGTAATTTACTCATCCAACATTTCTGACCTAGCTACTGGGGTTGTCTGGGGCAATGAATCTGGTGGCAGCAGCAGACACCTAGGGGGCTTTAAAAAAAAAAAAAATGCAGGGGCGCCTGAGTGGCTCAGTGGGTTAAGGCTCAGCCTTCGGCTCAGGTCATGATGTCAGGGTCCTTGGTCGGGCTCTCTGCTCAGCGGGGAGCCTGCTTCCCCCTCTCCCGCTGCCTGCCTCTCTGCCTACTTGTGATTTCTTTCTCTCTGTCAAATAAATAAATAAAATCTTTAAAAAAAAAAATGCCATATCTAGAACCCCACTCTCAGAGACTACAGCTCAGTGAATTTGCAGGAGGGCAAATCTGCATCTTTGAAGTGTTCCTAGTGATTCAATACTTAGCCATGCAGGCAAGCCATACTCTCAGGGGCCAGGGTAGAGCATTTCTGGCAATGGGGGGAAACAGAGAGTATCCTAAAGCATGTACATTATGAAATAATTTTATTTTTTAAAGATTTAAAGTAAGCCCCAAAGTGTTGCTCAAACTTCAAACCCGAGATCAAGAATCACTTACCTACCAACTGAGCCAGCCAGGTGCCCCATGAAATAATTTTCAAATTAGAAGGGGTGCCTGGGTGGCTCAGTTAAGAGTCTGCCTTGGCTCAGGATGTGATCCTGGGGTCCCTGGAATTGAGCCCCCTGTCATTGGACTCTCTGCTCAGCTGGGAATCTGCTTCTCCCTTTCACTCTGCCCCCCATGCTCTCTCAAATAAATGAAATCTTTAAAAAAAAAAAAAAAGCTAACTATTTCAAGGTCATTTTGATCTTCCCATCCCAGCTGTTCCTTGCCCCACTCCTCCCACTCCAATTGCAAACAATATTCATGAGCAGGTCCACAGGCAGCCCCACCCAGGGACACTGCACAGTGGCAAGCAAGAAAACACTACAGAACTGCCTTTCCTAGCAAAGGGCACTTTGGTCTAGTCACTGTTTGCAGAGCAGTGTTTGCTTTAACACAGAAGCAGGGAGAGTAAGGAAACTGGTTTGGCTGGTTTACTGGGTGGGAAAGAACACAGCGAAACGTTTGAACCAAAGGTAAAACACCCAGTAGAGACTCAAACAGAAGGCACCAAATACTCCAGGGGCTTTAATATTCACTGAGCACCTGGTACTATTATGCCCATTTTATAGATGGGCATATAAACTAAGGCTTCTTTAGAGGGTAAAGTCCTTGGCCAACATCCCCTGAGCCGGCAAGGAGCATTCCCTAGGTATTCAATCTAGGCTGTCTGACTCAAGAACCTTCTAAATGATGAAAATGTGCCTGGGGGTTGGGGGGAGAGAGGAAGAGGATTGGAGGTAGATTAGAGGAAGGAAAGGGAAGAGGAAAAGTGCAAAAAGAGGGTGGCTAAAGCTCTCCCAACAGTAGCAAGCATGAGCTGAGGTGTATAAAAGGTAAACTTAAATTAGCAAGAGAGAGAGAAAGGAAGAAAGGCTACCAGGAGAACTTCTTTTAAATGACCAAAGATGAAAAACACTTAAAAATGACTGCCTTGGGGCGCCTGGGTGGCTCAGTATGTTAAAGCCTCTGCCTTAGGCTCAGGTTATGATCTCAGGGTCCTGGGATCGAGCCCCGCATAGCATGGGGGAGGGGGGGGGTCTCTGCTCAGCGGGGAGCCTGCTTCCCCCTCTCTCTCTCTGCCTGCCTCTCTGCCTACTTGTGATCTCTCTCTGTCAAATAAATAAATAAAATCTTTAAAAAAAAAATGACTGCCTTTCGCCTTTCAGATTCAGGTTTGAGGGCTCCCGCCTCTGTGCTCTGGCTCTCAGAGGGAAGCACTCAGCACACTGTATACCTGGGACACACTTATCGAGGGAGCCCGGCTTCCAGAACCACTAAAGGGGCAAGCAGTCCTCACATGAGTCTTAGAAAGTTCACAGACTCACCTCTAACCAGTCCATTTCGATCAACATCTAGGGCTGGCCTGAGGCCAAAGAGTTTGGGGGGGGAGGATAAGAAAATGTATGAGGGATAGTAAGTATTTATTAATTAATTCATTTGTTTGAAATATCTGCGTGCCTACTCTGTCCCTAAGAAATATGAGGCACCATCTAATGAATCTTTGTTTCTTTACAAAATCTCACTTGCTTTATGTTCAGCCCACATCTGCTTTATTCATTACTGCAATCCCCGAGTCTAGCCCAGGGCTGGCACTCTTACTTGTTGCCTAGCCAAACAAACAAACATACACATTTAAGTCTCACAACAAACCACTAAGTATTATTGCCCCCCATTCACAAGTGGGGAAACCAAGGTTCATTGAAGTAAAGTGATTTACCCAAGGTCACACAGTTAGAAGCTGAAAAGCAAGCCTGGATCTTCTTTTTTTAAGATTTTATTTATTTACTTGAGAGACAAAGAGGGATGGGGCACCTGGGTGACTCAGTTGGTTAAGGGACTGCATTCGGCTCAGGTCATGATCCCAGAGTCCCAGGGACTCCCATCAGGCTCCCAGCTCCACGGGCAGTCTGCTTCTCCTTCTGACCTTCTCCCCTTTTATGCTCTCTCACTCTCTCTCTCTCAAATAAATAAATAAAACCTTTTTAAAAAAAAAAGAGAGACAAGGAGGGAGAGGGAGAGAGATGGGGGGGGAGAGAGAGAGAGAAAACAAGTAGGGGGAGGGGCAGAGGAACAAGCTGAGACTTCCAGCTGAGCGTGGAGCCAGGCTAGAATCCACCCCTGGGATCGTGACCTCAGCCTGAAGTTAGACACTTAACCAACTGAGCCACCCAGGTGCCCCAAACCTGGATCTTTCCCTGGATCTTTCATGTGCTTACTCAAACTATCCTGACCAGCCTGAAATGAAATCGAGACTTCATTTCCCTCCTTGAAAGCCCAAAGCCCTGATAGGAGATGGGAGTTGAGGCAGAGTGGAAACCCAGAAAGTCTGCACGGTGACAGGTGCCTCTCGGGGAGTTTAGGGTTTTGGCGGCTTCTGGGAGATGTGAGAGCTGATTGCTGCAGCGTCTGGCTTATCTGGGGCTACGCTTGGAAGGGAATGTGTAACAGACACCAAGGTGAGCATTTCGGAAGAAAAGACTCACCCAATATAAAGCCCCGGACAGCGAGCAGGGATTTCCATAACCACCTGGCAGAGGCAAGGCAGTCCAGCAGGCCCATGGGGGAGCAGCAGGCAAACTTCCTTACCTAGGAAATATGTAAGGAAACCTCCCCTTCTCACAGACACAAAGGCAAGAACAGGAGGAGCCAGGTCTCCTTCCTCAGTGAGCTCAGCACCAAGCCTTATCACAGATGTGAGTAATGGGGAAGTGAGTCTGCGGGCCGGGAGAGAGGGGATCTGATGACGTAAGGGACATCCCAAAGCAGGTTTCTGTATTTGTTGTTTTTTTTTTAAGCCCAGTTTAATTAGGAGGTCTGCACACTGTTTCTACCACCTTTCAGCACATCTTTTAGAAAGGGGAAATGGATGTATTTAATTCACACAAGTGGGTGCTTGTGAGCTAGGTCAATCCATCAAGCAGCCAGAGCTCAAACCCAAAACATAAACCCTGTTTGCCCAAAACCAGGTGGTAGAGGAAGCAAAGCAAGGAAGTCATCGGTTTGAAAGCCTGCCTGCTTTTCCCACCTCTACCCCCCACGCCTCAATCAACTTAAGCTGAGCACACTATGAAGTACCTATACTGTCTAATAGCCTGGGCTTCTCAAACCAGTTTGCACTAGGAAAAAGAAAAATAATCAGAAATCTTGGAGAACCGGTTTATAGTTGTTTTTTTTTAATATTCTCCATTCTAGAAGCTGGAGAGAGGAGTGCCTGGGTGGCTCAGTGGGTTAAAGCCTCTGCCTTTGGCTCAGGTCATGATCTCAGGGTCCTGAGATCGAGTCCCGCATCGGGCTCTCTGCTCAGCAGGGAGCCTGCTTCCTCCTCTCTCTTTGCCTGCCTCTCTGCCTACTTGTGATCTCTGCCAAATAAATAAAGTCTTAAAAAAAAAAAAAAACCTAGAGAGAAACCAATGAAATAAATACAAGGCTGTGGGATCAACCATCTCACAGAGCACAACAGTCACCCCAGCAAAGCACCCCGGGGTCCCCTGAGTTTGGTCCACCCCTATCTGTGACACTCTATGGCCAATGGCAGATGAAAATAACAGGTTCCTTGTTTTCAAACTCCCATGAACCGAAGTGTTTGTGGAGCCAATGTTTAAACCTGGTGCTAATGTCACATCCCTCCATTTCCTTGGACTGTCCAAAGAGTGAGTGAGACCACCACCCTCCTTAGGTGCCTTTGTAAAATTACAAAGCCAGTTCTCTGAGGTCGCAAGTGTGGTTTTACCAGAAAGACACTCCTATCCTGGGATAATTGGGTAATTCTACACCGGATTGGTAGGAAAGCCCAAAATAGGCAAATGTCAGAAGATTTGTTGAGTGGGGTGGGTCTTGGATAGAAAGAAACTGAAACCAGCCACCCGACAGAGATGCTCACAGAGGCGGCCTCTCCCACCAAGATCACCAACCGAAGCCTCCCTGCACTTCCCACCCAGTCTGACCCATCTCCATCGCCACCACCTCCTCTCCTCGGGATCCTGCCACATCAACATCTCTGCTCTCTCAGGCACACAGCAAAGACGACATCTACTTCACAATGGATACTAATTCTCCAAATGCCATCTTTTTTTTTTTAATTTTTTTAAAGATTTTATTTATTTATTTGACAGAGAGAGAGAGAGATCACAAGTAGGCAGAGAGGCAGGCAGAGAGAGAGGGGGAAGCAGGCTCCCCGCTGAGCAGAGTCCGATGCGGGGCTCGATCCCAGGACTCTGAGATGGTGACCTGATCTGAGATGGTGACCTGATCCAAGCCTAAGGCAGAGGCTCCAACCCACTGAGCCACCCAGGCGCCCCTCTTTTTTTTTTTTTGAGATTTTTGAGAAGGTGAGAGAACAGAAGACCAGCTGTGTATCTCTGAGATTACTAAATTGCTCTATGTTTCAGTTTCCTCACCTGCAAAATCAACAGAACAATGGTGCCTACCCTCATAAAGCGGAATTAGGTAAAAGGAAACACCTGCCCCAGAGTCTGGTTCAAAAGGAATAGGTGCCGCTATTAATAATAATAATGGCAAGGGTGCCTGGGTGGCTCAGTTGTTAAGCCTCTGCCTTAGGCTTGGGTCATGATTCCGAGGTCCTGGGATCGAGCCCTGCGTCAGGCTGCCTGGTTAGTGGGAAGCCTGCTTCTCCCACTCCCCCTGCTTGTGTTCCCTCTCTTGCTGTGTCTGTCGAATAAATAAAATCTTTAATAATAATGGTAATTTTTATATTATGTAATAATATTAGTGGGCCAGACCAAGAGCTTGTGGGGGGAAAGGCGGGGGAGGGGGCACTGCGGGAGCAATGAAAGCCAGACTAACCCACATTTGGAGCTACTAAACGTCCTGAGGTGCGGAAAACAAAGTGACCAGCCCTTGTCTTAACATCCCCATACAGACAAGCACACACACTCCCAGTTTCCAACCCCTGCCTCAATCTTCAAGGCTGGGTAAACTTTGACTCCTCCAAGAAGCCAGTCCTCACAGTCCACTGATAGCCATCAAAACATCCCACACCACCCACATTCTTTGGCACCTAAATGCCATGTCCCACAGTGCCCTCTAATTGGGTCCTGGGACATTCTCCATAATCTGCTGGAATGTGACATACCAATAGCAGGCTGGAGTGTCCCTGTATCTCAACTCATTCCTGGGTGCCCAGCAGAGGGCTGGGCAGAATATCAACCATTGGCTAATGGTGGACCCACTGCAAAACCAGACAAACACTTCCTTTCTGACTCAATAGAGAGCTCCACACAACACTGACAGGACCCAGAAAAGCAAATATGTTTAATCAATGAAGCTGCAGTTTCTGCTTAAAAAAATGCCGCCCACTGTTGGAACAACTTCCAAATTCAAACAATCTTCACACAACAGCATGATTGCTGCAGTTTTCACGTGACCAAAGACTGGAAGAAGAAATGCAGTGAATTTCCTCTGGGAATCGTGGGTGATTTCTCACTTTAAGAAGTGACTTATAGGGGCGCCTGGGTGGCTCAGTGGGTTAAAGCCTCTGCCTTCGGCTCAGGTCATGATCAGGTCCTGGGATCGAGCCCTGAATTGGGCTCTCTGCTCAGCGGGGAGCCTGCCTCCCCCTCTCTCTCTGCCTGCCTCTCTGCCTGCTTGTGATCCCTCTCTCTCTGTCAAATTAAAAAAAAAAAAAAAAAGAAGTGTTTTATAGTTACAGTACTCGCCCCATCAACTAAAATCAAGAGGAAGGAGAACTCGTTTGGTAGGAAAGAAGCATCTGGGAAGTCAGTGAAACCAGAAGAGAAACGAAGCTTCTCTTGCTCTCTCACTCCTGGGGAACAGTGAAGTGAAATAAAGCAAACTCTATAATCCTGATTAGCACAGTGATACCACCCAGAAATACATTGTGTGCCTTTTCTTTCCCAGAGTCAGAGCTATCCGGTTTTTTGTTTTTTTTTTTTTAAACATTATTCCTTGGGGGAATGGTACCTGTATCGAAATTTTTTCACCTCTTTGGGCAAATGCCACAACCTAATAACCAAGACAGGGCAATTCATAACTGAGATGGTGCAGAATGGGGCCTGGGAGTCAGGGCCCGTTCAAATTCCTGTTCTGCTGACCTTGGGCAAGTGGACTCCACCCTCTGAGCCTCCATTTCCTTATCTGCAAAAGGGGAATTACTGCAGTCTGAAATGACAGATAGTCTCACATGAAAGGCCTCTAAATGCCCCCTCCCCAACATCACCATACAAGAGTAGCCCTCTCACCCACAGTGCTCAATCATGGTTAAACTTTAGACCCCTAAATCTGTATAAATTCCAAAGGGGTATATTTTGAACCAGGAAAAAGGGGCTTTCCCCAGGGGCGTGGGAGTGCAATTTCTCAGGACCCTTGCCACTCCCACCACACCGGGCTCAGGACTTACCTCTGCCCAGGACTCGGCCTCTCTCCAAATGTCGCCGGGGCACTGTGAACGTATAACTGTCAGCGCCAAAGCCAGGACGACAGGGCCCTGGCTCCTGGCAGAGCCACGATGAGACCTGAAGTAGGGTAAAGGTATGAAATCAGGGTGACCTGGCGGGGGGGGGGGGGGAATCCCCTCCTGCCCACGCCGAAACCAACTGCGCCTCCCCTCCCTCGCTCCCAGCGTCGGCATTGTGGGAGGGAGCCACCCTCACCCCCAACCCCAAGGGCAAGCAGCCAAGCCAAACTCTTTCATTCCGAAACCTGCTGCCACCAAGCCCCCAGGTACTCCCGGGAGAGGGGGCTGCTCGGTCCGCTCCTCCCCACCAAGCGCCCCTTTCCTTCCCGTCTCCTCTTTCACTTCACTGGCGGCATCTTTACTCTTCCCCACTTCACTTTCCACACACTGGGAACGCCCCCACTCCTAAGTCTACCTCCTCACAAGGAGGGGCGCTCCAAAACCTGTGAACCCTTTTTTATCCCAGGGGCTCCTCCACACCTGTTTACAACCTTTTCTTTACACGGCAGGTGCCTTTATTTCTATTGATTTCCCTCCCTTTCCTTACCTCAGGGGTCGTCCCCACTCCTCCTGGCTCCCCTTGACTTGCACCCGGACTCCTCTTTTCTGTATCCCGACGCCCCACGTCCCCCCACTGCCCGCCCCTAGCGCGGACTGCGGCCAGCCCGGGGTCCCCGGAGCCCGCAGGGAGGGTCGCCCCCCCCACCCCCCACGACTCGCGTATTTACGCGAGTGGGCAAAGTCGTGCTTGCTCTCCACCCGCTCCCACTCCCACCTCCGTGGAGCCTAAGAGCGCGGCGCGGCCTCCTTCTTGAAACTAAACTTTCTTGGAGAAGAGGGGGCGACAGGAGAAAGGAAGGGCCGACGATAGAGAGGAAGGGGGCCGGAAGGCGTCCCCCGCCAAGCCAGGGGACGCGACGTACCTGTAGCAGCAGCAGGAGCGCGGAGACGCTAGGGTACCGAGGGCCCATGGCGGGCCGGGCCGAGCAGCGGTCGGGTCCTGTGGAGCTTGGCGGAGCGAGGGTGCGGCAAGACTTCCGCGAACTCACAGGTGCTCTGCAGTTCCCGGCGCCAATGAGCTGGGCTGCGTCGCGGCCACCAGGTGAGCCTGGAAGGCACCGCCCCCGGCACCGCTGATTGGCTGAGGCTACACCTGCCGCCCACGGCCAATGAACGGCGGGGCTTAGCCTCGGCTTCCTCCGCCAATTGGGGGGGCGGTCGGCTTCCAGCCGCTTCAAGCAGCTCCGGCCCAGTGACCGGTTCCCCGTAACCCGCTACCCGCACTTGCTAGAATCAGGATGTGGACTAGGGGTTCCACCATTCCTGTCACCTCCAAGTTCCCTCTCAGCCTCCTGGTGCCTCACAAACACCTGGGGACAGAAAGGAATTTACTCTTTATCTCGTTTTTTGTTTTTGTTTTAAGTAGGCTCAATGGGGGGCTTGAACTCATGACCCTGAGATCAAGAGTCACTCCTTCTAGGGACTGAGCCAGCCAGGCGCCCCATTAGCGCTGCCATTTTATTTATTTATTTATTTATTTATTTATTTTTTTACAGAGCGAGAGCGAGAGAAGAGAGAGAAGCAGGGGGAGGGCAGGGAGAGAGAGAAGCAGACTCCCTGCTGAGCAAGCAAGGAGCCCAATATAGGCTGGATCCCAGGATCCTGGGATCATGACCTGGGCCTAAGGGAGACGCTTAACCAACTGAGCCCCCCAAGAGCCTCCCACCTTTTTTAAAAGATTTATTTTAGAGAGAAAGAGCAAGAGCAGGGGGGAGGAGCAGAAGGAGAGGGAGAGAGAGTCCCAAGCAGGATCTGAGCTAAGTACAGAGGTGGGGCTGGATCTCATGATCCTGAGGTCACCACTTGAGCGGAAACCAAGAGTCGTTTGCTTAGGTGGAGTTGCTTAGGTCGCTTAACTGACTGAGCCGCCCAGGGGCTCCTAGTTGTCAAAAATTTTTAACTGCAGGTCTCCATAGGTTGTGAGTGTGCAAATCAATCCACTGGGTAGGATCCACCTTTCAGAACCTCAATTTCTCCATCTTCCAAATGGGAACAATAATCACAAACTTCTTCCTAGGTTGTGAGGTTGCCATACAATTAATAAGACCAACGTTCCCTGCGCTGTAACAGCTCTGTACAAATGTGAGGGACAGTAATAACAGCAGGTGCACAGCACTGAAAGTGTGCCAGGCTCTATGCTAAACATTTAACATTGACCCTCTCATTTAATCTTATCTCAAAACAACCCAAGAGCTGTTGTTATTTCCATTTGATAGACAGGTAACTGACGCATAAAGAATTGGAGGCCAGTAGGAGGTGGTGGAGGACTGGAACTCACCCTCTCTGATTCCAGGACCCTTCTTTTTATTAGCTTCACCTCATGTAGACCCCAGATCATCTTGGAGCTGGAGTGGTAGTTTTCAATCTTCATGTTATCCTGGAAAAGACCCTTTAAAGATCATCCAAACCTGTTATCTGCAAGTAAGTTTCAGTTTCCCATAGCAAGTCAATATCAAAGCCAAGACTAGAGCCTAAAATCCCCTGGTCCCCACACTGGGTCTCTTAACACCACACTATTGTCTCCACTGTCTTCTCTAGAGAATTCTGTCCTTAGGAAGATAATTTTAGAGTCAAAAACAGAACAGACACGCAAATGTTTGATCAGATAGCTTCTGTGTCTGACTGCCAGGGGCCAGCCTGCATCTGTGTGGTTTGGCTACCCTGACAAGGACACTATGTTTCCCTTCACCCAAGCATGTTTAGAACTACTGAACACTGTGTGGAGTGAACTGCTCACCAGCTGCATGACCTTGGGCAGCTAGGTGCTCTTATCTGTATAAATGGGTCAATGGGAGCGATGGAAGAAAATGACTAAACAGAATACTTGGCACCTGGCAGCGTCCGCTCAGTAAATGTTCGGTGTGTTGGTTGTTCTTTGGAAAGAGCACTCCCTTTCCCTCTTCCTCACAGGGAAGGCCATGTTTAGAATACTTCACCCAGAGCTAAAGGTGAATCTGAGCTCACTGAGGCTACTTTCTCAGCCCAGAGAAGGGGTATTGTTGCAAACCAAGATGGTGTTTTGAATCAGCCCAGCCCTCCTCCCCCACCTGTCCCCTCGGTTTTAATGGGTTTCCCCACCTGTCCCCTTAGTTTTAATGGGTTTCTGAGTACACGCCCAGGCCATTTGGATTTCTGCATTTTGGCTCTCTCTGCCTCTTAACCCACCAGGAGGCTCACAGGGAAAGGGCTCCAGTATTTCCTTTCCCACTGAGGCTCCTGCCCGACCGTGCATTAAACAAGATAATGGAAATACAGAAAGAGGCGTTTCCCCCATGGGGCAGCTGGTCCGTTTATTTTTTTTTTCTCCCAGTTATGTAAAAATACATATTTTATACCATTGCTCAGCCCAGGGAGCCTTTAGGGCTTTGCTTTTCTCCACCCAGCAAGCCCTGGCCTTGTAACTCCGAAGCAGCTCTCATCGACTCTTCCATTACACTCTGATAATTCAATAAAAAAGGATTTTAGAAAACAATTAGGGGCAGTGAAGACAGGTCAGCATGATGCTCTCTTCAGACTTCTCAGCAAGTCCTTCAAGCTCCAGGAACAGTCGTGAAGGGCTGCGGGCTCTCAGCTATTGGGAGTGAGGAGGGAACACCCAGGAGGTTGGAGGTGGAGCACTGAGCGACTAAGGCCCTCGGTGAATTGCCTCAGTTTCCTCTTCCGTCAAAAAAGATTTCCTCTGGGGCACCTCAGTGGCACAGTCAGTTGGGCATCTGACTCTTGGTTTCAGCTCAGGTCAGGACCTCAGATCACGCCCTGCATCGGGCTCCGCGCTCAGCTGTCTGCTTGGGTCTCTCTCCTGCTTTGCTCCTGCCCCTCCCCAACCCTAAAATAAATAAATAAATAAATCTATTTTTTTAAAAAAAAAAGGATTCCTCATTGTGAGGATCAAAGGAGCTGACTTTGGGCTATGCTGCTGATGCCCTTTGACTTCAAGTTGATGGAGGCTTCACGTTCTCTAGCTGGGGAGAGGGTAGCAAGTGTCTTGATCCTTTCCAGTCTCAGTTTCCTCTTCCATAAAATGGGGATGTTGATAGCACTTAATTCACAAGATTCTTGTGAGCGCTCCGTAAAGTTAGCCTTTAGCACTCTTGGCTCAATACATCTCCTTCCCAAACTCTGAGCCCCTACGAAGCCTCCCCACCGCCACCATTAAAAGCTCATAGGCTACCTTTGTCGGCTGCCCGGAAAAACTCTATGACACAGGCTGGTTAATCTTTTCAACCTTCCCAAGGGTCATCTGCATTTTAAAGAGGGCTCTAGGGTGTGCTTCTTTCAAAGGAATGAGAATTTAGAAGCTAGCAAGCTCGGCCAAGGATTCTTGGAGGGGGTCTGTGGATGGGCTTCTGGGAGGTCCAAGCACCCCGGAGGAGATCTTATGCAATCGTGTCTGTGCAGATGACTGGGTCCACCGCATTCATTAGCTTCTCAACTGAGGGGAAGAAAAATCAAAATCTTGGAGTTAGATCTCTCTGAGGGCCAGTCCAATGTTAACAGTAGAATTTCAAGTATCTACAGTGAAAAGAAACGTTGAGCAGAGGCCTTCCTGGTGAACGACAGCCTCCACCACTGATGTGAACCAAGCATCCATCGCTGGGATGAGAACTCCAGGTTTCCTTATTACAGGGTGTGTCTCTGATGAACTTCCATTTCCTGGGTGTCCCGGCCGGCCCCAGGTCAGCCAGGAGGTTAATGATTAATTCCCCCAGGCAGTCCCTTCCCTTTCATTTCCTGGCAAAAGTGTGGCAATAATGGTACACAGACCAAGAGAGGTACCCCCTCTCTAAGCCCCTCTGAGAAGAGCTTAACCCCCACATGGCTGGAGAGGAATCCTAGGGAAATTGAAATTGCCAGGGATTGCAGCCAGATCAAGCTCCCAATGGTGTGGGGGAAAGGAGGCTCTGTACTAGCTGCTCCTGGAGGCTCCCGAAATCTCTGCTGGCCTGGACTGCCTGCCAGCACACAGGGGAGGGAGCTGGATATCCAGCTTCAGCCTCCTATGAAAATAACGGTAACTGAAAAAAATAAAATAAAGTAACGGTAACTGATAGGGGTGCCGCCCCGGCCCTTGCAGCTCAGCCACTCGTGCCTGCAAAAAACGTTGTTCTTTCAAACACAAAGAAAATAGTATACTGCATACCATGTAGGGTAGAATGAAACACCATGTAGCTATCATCTAGCTACAATAATTATTTTTCACCATTTTTATAATTTTGGCATTTGCAACGCTGTCAATTGTACCAAATCTTGTGTCTTTTCACCCCTGCATTAAAAAAAAAAAAAAAAAATTAGTGGTGCCTGGATGGCTCCATCATTAAGCGTCTGCCTTCGGCTTGAATCGTGATCCCAGGGTCCTGGGATCAAGCCCCACATCGGGCTCCCTGCCCGGCCGGTGGGAAGCCTGCTTCTCTCTCTCCCCACTCCCCCTGCTTGTCTTCCCTCTCTCGCTGTGTATATTTATAAATAAATAAAATCTTTAAAAAAAAAATTAAGACTATTTTTTAGAGCAGTTTCATGTTCACAGCAGATTTGAAAGGAAGGTACAGAGATTTCCCAAATACCCCTTGCCCCCCTCCCCCCACATACAGAGTCTCTCCCAGCATCCCCCCACCAGAGTAGTACATTTGGTACAGTTGTGAACCTACACTGACACTTCATAATCACCCAAAGTCTCCATTACAGTTCTGTGGGTTTGCACAAATGTATAATGACATGTAACCATTATAACAGCACACAGTCATTTCACTGCCCTAAAAATCCTCTGTGCTCAAAACAAAACAAACAAAATCCTCTGTGCCCTACCCACCTATTCATCCCTCCCTCCCTGCTAACTCCCATCAACCACTGATCTTGTTTACTGTCTTTGTAATTTTGCCTTTTCTAGAATGTCCATATAAGTGTCTGGGGGCACAAGTCAGCCCCCCAAATACACCATTTTGGCATATTGATTATTCTGAATTATCTAAAAAACAGCCAGTGGGGGGGGGGAACCCGCTCTGACCCCCACTTTCTTTTCTTTTTATTTATTTATTTATTTGAGAGAGAGAGATCACAAGTAGGCAGAGAGGCAGGCAGAGAGAGAGGAAGAAGCAGGCTCCCTGCTGAGCAGAGAGCCCGATGCGGGGCTCGATCCCAGGACCCTGAGATCATGACCTGAGCTGAAAGCAGAGGCTTTAACCCACTGAGCCACCCACGCGCCCCTGACCCCCACTTTCTGCCCTGAAAGCTGAAAATAAATTTCCCACGTGAAACATACCCTCCCTGTACCAGGAGGTAAAGAGACAACCTTATGGCAGGACGCAGAGAATTCAGGGCCAGGGAAGCTTCTATAAATAAACCTGGTCGGTTTACTAATTTACCCCCCAGTCCAAATTCTGTTTAAAACTCCCTACTAATTGCCATTCTCAAACATAAGTTTTCTTTATCCTGTCAATTCCTCACAGATTATATTTCTTCGCCTAAAATGTATAAAAGCTTGGGGTGCCTGAGTGGCTCAGTCAGTTAAGTGGCTGACTCTTGATTTGGCTCAGGTCTTGATCTCAGGGTCTGAATCGGGCTCCAGGCTAAGTAACATGGAGCCTGCTTAAGATTCTGTCTCTCCTTCTCCCTCTGCCCCTCCCCCCTGCTTGCACACTCTCTCTAAAATAAATAAAATAAAATAGGGGTGCCTGGGCGACTCAGTTAAGCGTCTACCTTTGGATCAGATCATGATCTCAGGGCCTTGGGATCGACACATAAATAAACAAAATCTTAAATAAATTAATTAATAAAAGATTTTATATATTTATTTGATAGAGAGAGAGGGAGAGCACAGAAGGAAAGCGAGAGGAAGAAGCAGACTGCCCACCGAGCAGGGAGCCCAATGTGGGGCTCAATTCCAGGACCCTGAGATCATGACCTGAGCCAAAGGCAGACATTTGACTGAGCCACTCAGGCGCCCCAAAATCAATCTTAAAAAAAAAAGGGCACCTGGGTGGCTCAGTTGGTTAAGCGACTGCCTTTGGCTCAGGTCATGATCCTGGAGTCCCAGGATCAAGTTCCACATCAGGCTCCCTGCTCCCCACCCCTCCTCTCCGAGCCCAAGACATCAGCCACAGGGATGGCGGGAGAAAGCCCCTCCTACTCCTACCCTCACTTTCGACCCACCCTCCAGCCTCCGCCAATGAAATCCCATCTCTAAAATGACTCAGCCCCAGAGAGTCCTTTAGTTTTTTCTTCCACCTCTAAAAAGTAGGACTTTCGTGGGGCGCCTGGGTTACTCAGTCGGTTAAGCGTCTGCCTTCAGCTCAGATCATAATCCCAGGGTCCTGGGATGGAGCCCTGCTTCTGGCTCCCTGCTCCTTGGGGAGCCTGCTTCTCCCTCTCCCTCTGCCTGCCTCTCCCTTTGCTTGAGCTATCCCTCTGCTTGAGCTCTCTCTCTCTCTCTCTGGCAAATAAATAAATCTTTGGGAAAAAATAAATAAATAAAAATTGAAAAGCAATACAACACATCATGATTCTGCAAATGTCAATCATTTGAGAACCGCTGGCCCCCAAGAGAAGGAAAAGTGAACCTGGTCAGTGACACAATTTACAATATCAAGAAGTTCAAAGTCATAGTGCCACTATGTGCCCCGGGTGCCCCTGCTTTTTAGTTTTTAGATTGAACTTTCCGACAAAGTAGAGAAGACTTAATTATAGTCATAGTACAAAATGTAAATATTATGAATAATATGTAAATATTAAGAATTGGGGGAAAAAACTGGGAAACTCTTGAGAGGAAAGCTGGGAAGTTTGGTGAGGACCCCAAATCCTCACCCAAAAGACATTTTTTTAAGGGTTTTTTTTTTTTTTTTAAGATTTTATTTATTTGAGAGACATACAGAGTGAGAGAGAGAGAGCAGGAGTGGGAGCATGAGCTGTGGGGGGGAAGGGGAGAGACAGAGAGGGGCAAGCAGAGTCCCTGATGAGCAGGAAGCCTGCATGAGGCTGGATCCCAGCACCCTGGGATCATGACCTGAGCCCAAGGCAGTGGCTCAACCAATTGAGCCACCCAGGCATCCCAAAGTGTTTTTTATTAAAGTTATCTCTACACACTACATGGGGCTCAAACTCATGACCCTGAGATCAAGAGTTGCATGCTCTTCCCACTGAGCCAGCCAGGTGCCCACTAACAAATATTTCTGTGGAGATGGAAATTTGGGGTGAGTAGTGAGCTCATGATTACCCATTATATTATTTATTATTTACTATTTATTTTTCTTAAGTAGGCTCCATGCCCAATGTGAAGCTCAGTGCAAGGCTTGAACCCATGACCCTGAGATCAAGACCCGAGCTGAGATCAAGAGTCGGATGCTTAACTGACTGAGCCACTCACAGGCCCCTACCCATTATGTTATTATGCTTTATAATGTATATGTGATATATTTATTCTTCTAAAAAAATTTCAAATATTATCCCTTTAAAACAAAGAAAATATAAGGAGTGCCTGGCTGGCTCAATCGCTGGAGCATGCAACTCTTTCTTTTTTTTTAAGATTTATTTATTTTAGAGAGAGAGAAAGAGAACACACATGTGCGGGGGGTCGGGGCAGTAGGAGACGAAGAGAGAGAGAGTCTCAAGCAGACTCCCTGCTGAGCTACAAGCCAGAGGCAGGGCTGGATCCCAAGACCCTGAGATCATGACCTGAGCCAAAATCAAAAGCCACGCGCTTAACCAAATGAGCTGCCCAGACGGCCTAAGGGAGCGTGCGACTCTTAATCTCAGGGTTGTAAGAGCCCCACATTGGGTGTAGAGATTAATTTACAAATAAAATCTAAAAAAAAATTTTTTTTTTGAAGATAAAGTAAAAGCAATAAGGAAGGGCAAGAGAAAATATAAAATATAACGAATAAGATAGAAACAGAGCAAAAATAAAAAAGCATTTGGTCTCTGCCTCCACAAGTGCAAACTTGTTCTATGTTAAGTGTTCAACCCTTTCTAGCTACATCTAAAAGGGATTGAAGGAAGGCGGTGGGGCATTGGCTATAAGAAGGAATGGAGCTCTGATGCACACTACAACCTGGATGAAACTTGGACACATGATATGCTCAACGAAAGAAGCCAGACGCAAAAGGCCATGTATTGTATGAGTTCATTTTTATGAAAGGTCCAGAAGAAGCAAATCCATAGAGACAGAGAATAGATTAGTGGTTGCCTAGGGCTGGGCAGGATTGGGAGGTAAGAGGGACTTTGGGAGTGACTGCTACTGGGGATGGGACTTCCTCTAGAGAGGGAGGCATATGTTCTAAACTTAGATTGTGGTGATGACAAAAAAAAAGAAAGATTGTGGTGATGATCGCACAACCTTGTGAACACACTAAAACCCACTGAACTGAATGCTTTAAATGGGGGAATTGTGTGGTTTATGAATTTTACCAGAATTAAGCTGTTTTCTTTTTTAAGTGGGGAGGAGAGTTTTGCTAAGAGCAAGCTTAGCAGAGAGGTGACTTTTGTGGTCCTCTACCTCCTACCGGTTTTGTTTGTTTCACAAATGGAAAACTCTAGAAACCTTTCATCCACACACATCCATAATTCTAACAACAAAAATGGCTCTCATTTATATAATACTTGGTGTGTTCCAGGGGCTAGTCCCAGGCACTTTTCGTGTTATTGACTCACGCATCTCTGTAAGGAACACACTATCCTGTCCCCTCTTGAGGAGACCAAGAGGTGAAATGATTTTTCAGGGCTAGCAAGTGGCGGAGCTATGGCAAAGCCACCATGTGCCAAGTCCTGGGCTCAGCACCAGCAACACAAAAGCCCATCCTGAAGACCATCACCCTTCCACTGTCCGTGAAGAATGAGCCAACCAACCCAGTGCTAGAGAGACCATCTCTGTTTGCCAGGGACAGAGGGGGTTCCTGGGGTTTAGGAACCTCAGTGTTGAAACCAGGGAAGCCTGGGGTAAACCTGGCTGAGGCAGTCACCTTACCACAGTCAGTGGGCATGCCGACGGTCCGCTCCTGTGCACGTGTGTGTTTGCATGTGCCTGTGTACACATGTGTGCTTGTCTGCTCATGGGTTCATGGAAGAAAGGGATACGTCCTCCCAGGATCAGCAGTTCTCAGCGAGAGTCCAAGTTTCACAGGAAGGGAAGGTGAAGCTGAGCCAGACGGTGGCAGATGGAAGGCGCTTCCCGCAGGGGTGCAGACCAGCGAAGTGATCAAACCTGGGCAAGGAGCAAGGTTTCCATGTCAGGAAGAAACTCCGGAGTCCAGACTGAGGGTGGGGAGGGGCCCCAAATTTTCCAGAGTGACTCTGTAACTTCTCAGGATGCATTCACTCACTCACTCATCCATTCATTCATTTGGTAAATACCCATTGGGCACCTAGCATGTGCCAAGTGTTTTGCTAGTGAGGGGAGTGTCTTCCTGCCCTCAAGGAGCTTTTGCTCTGGTGGAAGAAACAGACAAGGGAACCAGATATTTACAACCCAGGGCAATATGCAAGAATGACATTAGTAATATTGAACAACTGGTAGAACCCAGGCACCAGGCCACTCAAAATAAACACTAGCCCTTAACACCAGAGCAGGGGGCCCAGGTCCCTACCCTTTTGATTACTGGGTGGCAGGGACGTCTGGGGGAGTATGGGAGATAGTCCCCCAGGTGTGGGGAGCACTTGAGGGACTCAGGGAAGCAGCTGATTGCCAATGATATGGAAAAATTTCAATATAGTATCTTAGCAACTAGAATAGCCATATCACTTGGAGACTAGCGCTGCTGGTAATGATTCAAGATTAACAAGTCACATGATGGGAGGGCACAAAGGGCTCAGGGAAGGCTTCCTGGGGGAAGTGACATCGGAGTTAGCCAGAGTGCCAGAAGTCACCACCTGGGCAGAAGCCCAGAAAAGAGGGCTCAGCATTTTCAGGCAGTTCAGTCTAACTGGTGGAGGGAGATGCAGGAGACTAGACCCAATAGGCAAGCAAGAAGAGTGCTGGGTGCTGTTACTCATGGTCAGCAGCTGGGACTGTGTCTCAGAGCAATGAGGAGCCACTGCAGGATTTTAATTAAAATCAGAGGAAAAACAAAAAACATATAAAACAACTGAACTAGATAAAAGGCAAGGTCCTTTCTCTCTCTTTTTTTTAAAGATTTCAAGTAATCTCAAAAAAAAAAAAAAAAAAGATTGTAAGTAATCTCTACACCCACAGTGGGGCTCGAACTCACAGCCCCGAGATCATGAGTCATATGGTCTACTGACTGAGCCAGCCAGGCACTCCAAAGTATGGTCAGTCTTTCAAATTCGAGCCATTCTAAAAGTTGTATGGTAGTATCTTATTCTAGTTTACTTTGTATTTACTCAATGACTAATGCTGAGCACCATATATTTTCCCTTTTTTTTAAAATGTATTTTTTTTTAAAGATTTTATTTATTTGTGAGAGAGCAAGAGCGAGAGAGAATCCGAGCAGGGGGAGGGGCAGAAGGAGAGGGAGAAGCAGACTCCCCGCTGAGCAGGGAGCTGAACATGGGGCTTGATCCCCGGACCCTGAGATCATGACCTGAGCTGAAGGCAGACGCTTAACTGACTGAGCCACCCAGGCACGCTTTCCCTTTCCTTAAAAAAAAAAAAAAAAAAAAAAAAAAAATACAAGTAATAAATATGCACTGTAGAAAAAAATTTTAGGGGTCCCTAGGTGGCTCAGTCAGTTGAGCGTCAGACTCAGTCGGTTGAGTGTCAGACTCAGGTCATGACCTCAGGGTCGTGAGATTAAGCCCATGATGGGGAGTCACTTGAACTTCTCTCCCTCTGCCTCTGCCCCTCTCCCCCTGCACCCCCCAACCTTCCCATCACTGGTGTGCACACATGCATGCTCTCTCTATAAAATAAATGAATGAATGAATGAATGAATGAATAAATCTTTTAAAAAAGAGAAAAAGGGGTGTCTGGGTGGCTCAGACAGTTAAGCATCTGCCTTCAGCTCAGGTCAGGATCCCGGGGTCCTGGGATCAAGCCCCACATCGGACTCCTTGCTCAGTGGGGAACCTACTTCTCCCTCTCCCTCTGCTGCTGCTCCCCCTGCTTGTGCTCTCTCACTCTCTCTCCCTCCCTGTCAAATAAATAAATAAATATTTTAAAAAAGAAAAAAAATTATTTTATTTTATTTTGACAAGAGAGCGAGCGCGTGTGCACATGTGAGAGGGGGAGAGGCAGAGGGAGAAGAAGAGAAAGAATCTCAAACAGACTTCCCACTGAGCATGGAGCCTGACACAGGGCTCAATCTCATTGCCCTGAGATCGTGACCTGAGCTGAAATCAAGAGTCGGAGGCTTAATCAACTGAGCCATCAGGCGCCCTTGAGATCCACATTTTTGATGCAGGCTGGTTGGGTCCAAGGACCCAGAGTGGGATCCCACAGCACCAGCCAGGAGGGTCCTTGGCTTCAGACAGGATAGAAATCAAACACATGCTGAGAGGAAGTGAGGACAGAGTTTACTGAAGACATAGAGAATATAGATACGGACAGAGTGTCCAGAAGACTCAGAAAGGAAAGGAGAGTGAGTCTCCTTTTTTAAGATTTTAATTATTTACTTGTCAGAGAGAGAGAGCACAAGCAGGGGGAACAGCAGGCAGAGGGAGAAGCAGGCTCCCTGCTGAGCAAGGAGCCCTGTGCGGGACTTGATCCCAGGACCCTGGGATCAATACCCAAGCCAAAGGTAGATGCTTAAATGACTGAGCCACCCAGGCATCCCCAAGAAAAAATTTTAATGCAGAGATAAACAAAAAGGAAAACTAAAATAAAAATCACCTGTTATCCTAGAGTTAACCACAGTTGACATTTGAGTTATACCCAAGATATACTCAGATATATATTTACTGATATATTATTATTACTAAGTAATATAGATATAGATAGATATGATTACATTTATCTATAGATACAGATATATCTGTATCTGTCCCCGAAGGCAGACGCTTAACCAACTGAGCCATACAGGCGCCCGAGAATGGGTTTTTTAAATGCAATATATTTGGGGTGCCTGGCTGGCTCAGTCGGAGGAGGGTGCAAATCTTAATCCGGGGGTTGTGACTTTAAGCCCCATGTTGGGTGTAAAGATTACTCAAAAACAAATTCTTAAAAAAAATGTAATATATGGGATGCCTGGGTGGCTCAGTCATTAAGCCTCTGCCTTCGGCTCAGGTCAAGATCCCAGGGTCTTTGGATCGAGCCCCGCATCAGGAAGCCAGCTTCTTCCTCTCCCTCTGCCCCTGCTTGTGTTCCCTCTCTCACTGTGTCTCCATCAAATAAATAAATAAATCTTTTTAAAAAATGTAATATACTCATACAATGGATGAATAGAAAGCAATGAAAAAATGAATGGACTTCAGCTACATACAACAACATGAATGAATCTTAGTAATATGATGTTGAATGGAAAAACTGGTTCCAAAAGATTCCATACAACATGATATTCTTCTTATAGAGGATAAAAACAACTAAAAGTACACAATATATTATTCAGACCAGGGCACCTAGGTGGCTCAGTTGGTTGAGGGACTGCCTTTGGCTCAGGTCATGATCCTGAAGTCCCGGGGATCGAGTCCACATTGGGCTTCCTGCTCAGCGGGGGTCTGCTTCTCCCTCTGACCGTCCCCCTCTCATGCTCACTCGCTCTCATTCTCTCTCTCTCAAATAAATAACTAAAATCTTTAAACAAACAAACAATATTATTTAGACCATATGTATATATGTGATCAACTATACAAAAGACGCAAAGAAAGGACAAACATAAATATCAGAAGAGTGGTTATCGCTTAGGGGATAAGGCGCATGGGAGTGGTAAGGATCCCATAGGTAAACATAAGGTATCTTTATGTTTTATTCCTTGGGCTGGATGGAGAATTAAAAATAAATGAACGGGGAGCCTGGCTGGCTCAGTCAGTTGAGCATGCGATTCTCGATCTTGGGGTTGCGAGTTTGAGCCCCATGTTGGGAGTAGAGGTTACTAAAACTAAGTAAATAAATAAACTTTGAACATAATAATAATAAAAATTAAAAGGTAACTTTTCCTGCAGTGAATGGCTGACTCCAATTGGTGGAATGTGTGAGCTTGATCTCCGAGTTGTGAGTTCAAGCCCCATGTTGGGTATAGAGATTACTTAAAAAAAAAAAAAAAAAAAAATGAGGCCTCTGGGTGGCTCGGTGGGTTAAAGCCTCTGCCTTTGGCTCGGGTCATGATCTCAGGGTCCTGGAATCGAGCCCCGCATCGGGCTCTCTGCTCAGCAAGGAGCCTGCTTCCTCCTCTCTCTGCCTGCCTCTCTGCCTACTTGTGATCTCTCTCTCTCTCTCTCTCTGTGTCAAATAAATAAATATAATCTTTAAAAAAAAAAAAGTAAAAAAATATCTAAAAAAAAAAGTAACTCTTCCTCTCTGGTCCCCCAGCCACTTTGTTCCCCTCCCCAAAGGCAATTACTGTTACCATTCTCCATGTATCCTTCAGGAATAAACTAACTAATTCTATCTGTTCTATAAAGTAACCTGTGTTTTTATTCAACAATTGTTCATGGGCAGCCTACCACATCAATAAACATAGATTCCCAATAGCATTTTAGTGGTTGTATAATTTTCCGCTGTTTAGATGCCTATAATTTATTAAACTAATTGCCTTTCAGGTAGACCTGTGTTTTTTTCCAGTGTTTATTCTTATAAACAATGTTATGAGGAACCCCTTTATATATACGCCTTTGACGACTTGTATGGTAGGTCTTGAGGATAAATTTCTCCAAGGGGAGTTACTGAGTCAAAGATAATGTGCCTATTTCAGGATTTTGAGCCATATATTGTGCCCACCAGCAAGGAGAGAGAGGATTGCCTTTAAGAGGTTTGGCAGCAAGCTTGGTGCTGCGAGGTCTTTTGTTTCTGAAGCTACTCCAGAGGTTATTTGTCAGTAAAGCAATGTTAACCATGCCCGGGCCCTCCCTGGGGGGCAGCAGGAAATGGGGTGGCTTCTCTGGCAGAGGAAAACAACAAGTCTTTATTAAAATGCTATTCACCAAGAACGCTTTATTAGCACAGATCTTGGCATTGCATTTGGGCAACTCCCTGCAGTCTGGCGTGGGACTATGTCTCCTAGAGGAAGATGAGCAGGAGTCCAGGGCGTGCCGGGCTCCACTTCCATCCACTCGCTTCTGCAGTTACTATCATGTGGTGGGTAAGAGGTGGCATGGGGGGGCGCCTGGGTGGCTCAGTTGGTTAAGCAACCGCCTTCGGCTCAGGTCATGATCCTGGAGTTCCTGGCTCCCAGCTCCTCGGGGAGTCTGCTTCTCCCTCTGACCTTCTCTCCTCTCATGCTCTCTCTCACTTTCTCTCTCTCTCTCAAATAAATAAATAAAATATTAAAAAAAAAAAAAAAGAGCCAGATGGCCTAGACTAAAATCCCCACTTCCTGGCTGTGCGACTTTGGGCGAGTTTAGAATCTCTCTGGCTTCAGTTTGCCCTCCTGGAAAATGGGGCCAATAATACCCACCTCATGGGGTTGTTCTAGCATTTTATTTATTTATTTATGTATGTATGTATAAAGATTTTATTTATTTTTTTATTTATTTTTAAAGATTTTATTTATTTATTTGACAGAGAGAGAGAGATCACAAGCAGGCAGAGGCAGGCAGAGAGAGAGGGAGAAGCAGGCTCCCCGCCGAGCAGAGAGTCCGACGCGGGGCTCAATCCCAGGACCCTGAGATCATGACCCGAGTTGAAGGCAGAGGCTTTAACCCACTGAGCCACCCAGGCACCCCTTTGGGGGTCTAACTCTCAATGTGTTTTTTATTTTTTGTTCTTTTAAAGATTTTATTTATTTAATTTATTTGACAGAGAGAGACACAGTGAAAGAGGGAGACACAAGCAGGGGGAGTGGGAGAGGGAGAAGCAGGCTTCCTGCAGAGCAGGGAGCCTGACTTGGGGCTCGATCCAAGGACCCTGGGATCATGACCTGAGCCGAAGGCAGACGCTTGTCAAGTAAATAAATAAATTAATTAAAAAAATCTTTAAAAGAACAAAAAATAAAAAACACGTTAAGATTTAGACCCCCATGAGCTCTACTGGAGTAAGGAACAAAAAGTCAAGGGAGCAGGGCGCCTGGGTGGCTCAGTGGGTTAAAGCCTCTGCCTTCAGCTCAGGTCATGATCTCAGGGTCCTGGGATCGAGCCCCACATCGGGCTCTC
>CM052888.1:15181717-15218102 GCA_028534135.1 Potos flavus
AGAGAGCCCGATGTGGGGCTCCATCCCAGGACCCTGGGATCATGACCTGAGCTGAAGGCAGCTGCTTAACCAACTGAGCCACCCAGGCACCCAGGGTTGCCACTTCTAAAGAGGGTTATCCAGGGATAGAATCTCTGACAGGCTGACATTTGGATGGTGTGGGAAGGAGGTGAGGGACCCCTGAGATATCTGGGGGTAACAGCATGTCAGCCAGAGGCCACAGTGAATGCAAAGGCCCTGAGGTGGGAGCCGGCCTAGGCAACTTCCCAACGAGCAGGCAGCTGACATAGTCACAACAAGAGCATGAGCAAACACGAAGAGCAGCAGGAGGTGAGGTCCCAGAGGCAAAGGGGTTGGATCCTGGGGACATTGTGTATCTCTGGTTCTGATTTGGAGTGAAATGTAGCATATGGCCTGGTACATGGTAGGTGCCTAAGTCATAGGAGCTCTAATGATAACAATTCCTGGCATCACTTAGCATTGTCTCCATACAGAGCTTCGGCTGTCGGGCTCCAGGGGGACACACTGTGACACACACACACCTGCCTTACCCACAGCCCTGCTTTACTGAAAAGCAGCGGGACGGAATGGATGGAACCCAGCCCCAGCATTCCTGCCCCACCCATTCCCTCTCGCATTCCTTGCCAGGCCTGCCACACCCCTGCAGCTGGCGGGGCAGCGGGGCAGCGGGCACAGGAACGCTGAGGCAGCCGAGGGTGGGACGGAACTTGGGAGGAGGCCTCAGGACAAGCAGCAGCAACAGCAGTTAGCGCTTACGGAGCACTGCCTGCTTTCCAAGTGTTCCCTCCCAGCCACCTGTTCCCAGCCCTCTGAGAGAGGGGCTGTCTTAGGAAACCGAGGCTCAGAGAGGTCACACCCTCAGGTGAGTCACACCCATTCTGCGACCTCTAGGGGCTGCACTCCTCACCAGGATTCAGCCCCAGCAGACTCTGGGGACCCCTTCCGTCCAGGCTCCCCTCCTGAGAGAGAAGAATCAGGCAGCTTCTGCCTGCCATTTCTGCAGCCGCCCGCAAGCCTGGACAGGTCCTGGCTGGGGCCTCCTCAGTGGCTGAGGATGGAGTGGAAGGGGAATCAGGTTTCACCAGCTCCGGGATAGAACCCAGGTTGTTGAGTCAGGCCTTCTCCCAGGGCTTCCTAGACTCTGCCTCCAGCCCTGGAGAGGAGGCAGCGGCTCAGGCCTGGGCACCCTGGTCCCCCCTTCTTATCTGTCTGATTTCATCTCCCACAGCACTCTTGCTCTTTCTCTGCTCAGACCACACTGGCCTCCCTGCTGAATCACCAAGCACACTCCTGCCTCAGGACCTTTGCATTTGTTCCTTTTATTCAAACATACCTGCATACTTGCTCTCTAGTATCCTTCAGTCTTCCTTCACATGCCACCTTCTCAGTGAGCCCTGCCCACAGCCTGTCCTTCCTGCACCCCATCCCAACTTGATCTTCCTCTAGAGCTTCACCTTTCACTGTTCCATGTATTTTACTGATTTGTCTTGTTTATGGTCTCTCTCCCATTGAATGTTATTAGCAGGATTGCCCTTAGACTGGGCAGGAAGGGCCTCTGCACTGTGATTTAGAAGGCCCTACTCTGGCCCTCCCACCCTTCCAGGAAGCCAAGTTGTGACTGTTAGAACCTGGGTCCCCCTCCCTGCCCTCTAGACAATTCCCTGCCCAAATGGTCCCAGGCCCTCCCCAGGCTGTCCAGAGGGCAGCCAGCATAGCCCAGGTGTATATTCCTAGGCCCAGGGGATAGAAGGTTGTCTATGGGGATCAGTGGACAAAGCTTGGATGTGTGATCTGGGGTGTACACACAGGAATCTCATGGTGTGGGTAGAAAAATGGGTTGACCACTGCTCTGCAGCTGAGGGCTAACTCTGCCCGAGCTGTCACATTCTGGAACAGTACTCCAGATGTCTGAAGATCCAGATTAAAACCTGGCTTTCCAGATGGCTGTGAAGACATTCTTGTTCCAGCAGGAAGATAGAATATCTTTTATTTAAGAGTTTAGTCAACTCATATGGTATGTGGGCCCTACACACAATTTTGCCCAGAGCCCCCAATATATTAGGGCTGGGATTTTGAGTATTTTTTTGTATTTCTGTATCTCTAGCACCTAGACCAGTACCTGGCACAGAACACATGCTCAGCAAACAGTTGTTAAGTGAATGAACAAAAAAGCCCTGGGCTGATCCCCCCACATATGCCCGGGGGCCCCAGAAGTGGCTGGAAATGCTGTGGCTTTTCTGTGTCAGAGCCTCAGAGTCTCAGGGTCAGGCGGGGCCAACTCTGCCTTGCATGGGGGGCCCTATGCCATATATGAAGACCATCTCCCACCACCTGCCTGTCCCAAACCCCCATTATAGCTGCAATCTCTGAGCAGAGAGACAGATGTGGGGCTCGATCCCAGGACCCTGGGATCATGACTTGAACTGAAGGAAGACGCTTAACTGACTGAGCTACCCAGGCATCCCTCTTCTTCTTCTTCTTCTTTTTTTAAAGATTTTATTTTTAAGTAATCTCTACACCCATGGTAGGCATGGATCTCACAATCCAAGATCAAGTCTCAGACTCCACCGACTGAGCCAGGCAGGCGTCCCTGGAATTTTCATTCTTAATAGTAAAAAGACCTCATACTTAGGAACCAAGGAGACCTGGACCCCAAAACTATCACTTCCTGTCTATGTATGGCCTTTACTCTCCTTACCCTCAATTTCCTTTTAAAAAGGGAAGCATGGGGGCATCTGGGTGACTCAGTTGGTTAAAGCCTCTGCCTTCATCTCAGGTCATGATCTCAGGGTCCTGGGATTGGGCCCCTCGTTGGGCTCTCTGCTCAGCAGGGAGCCTGCTTCTCTGCCTACTTGTGATCTCTCTCTCCGTCAAATAAATAAATAAAATCTTAAAAAAATAAAATCATAAAAAATCAAAAGGGAAGCATAAAAACTCTCTCCCAGGACTGCCGGTGGGAGAACGTAGGTAACTGACTGGGCGCACATGAAGGGTATGGCCAGACATCACCCAATATTGACTGCTGCCGCTGCCATCGCCTCCACCACCTCCACTATCACCACCAAAACGTCCAAGGCAGCTGCTGGCACACTGTGGACTCTTGTGCAAGGTGCAAGTCAGCCAGCGGGACGGCTCCGCCCTCAGATTCCCTTCCTGTAGATCTGGCCCTCAGTGTCCATGCTGCTGGAAGGCGCAAGGCCGACAGGCGCGCGGTTCGGGTGAAGGGTGCCCTCTGTTGGACGCATGGGGAAGGGCTTGCGGGGAAATCACTGCCGCCCTCACCCCTGGAGTGGCTTTGTGCAGACAGGAAATGTCTCCCCCGGGGTGGGACGTGCAGTTTCCACTCAGTGGAGATAAAGGAGCAGTAACTGGCCCTGTAAGTCTGTCAACAATCACCACAGTAGAGATAACACTTAGGCGGCTTTGCATGCCAGGCATCCTTGTAAACGCTTTATAGATACTACCTCATTTACTCCTCCACTTTACAGATGGGAAGAGTGAGGCACAGAGATGTTAAGAGATTTGTCTAAGGCGTCATACACTGGAAGTGCTGGGATTTGAACTTGTGCCCTGAACCATGCCTCCTTAGTGGAAAGTAGAAAGTAGCTCTACCTTTAGCCAAAAAGGAGTTGGCTCTGTGTTTTGGAAGGGGACATACAGGGTGTGGGCTGAAAAAGGGGTTTTCCATAGTGACTGCCCCCACCCGCCGAGCTGACCTCAGGGCCCCCTCCTGACTGACTGTCCCTCAGCATTTCCCTTCCTGGATCTTCTCGCAGCATCCCTGTGTGGGCCAGGGTCCAAGGAAAGTCTATGCTGAGCACAAGCGGCCATGAATTTGAGGCCTCAGCTACTTGTCCACCTTCCAAGGATGAGTCATTTCCCTCAAGCCGCCTCAAGGGCCTGGACAAAGCTCACCTGGGGAGATGGGTCCTATCTGCAGCCCGTCTGCTCAGGTTAGCAGCAAGGGAAAATGCACGAAGGGAGGCCTGGGCTCTGCCCATCTCAGCCCTGCTGGACGGATCTTGAGGAGTGCCTCCTTTTGGAAACTCTTCTCTTTTCCCATCTGAAAAATGACAGAGGTGGATTGGGGGCAACTTTTAAAGTGCTCTGCATTTGGGGGTTAAGGAGAAACACTGGGAAGATGAGGCCAAAGAGGCAGGTCTCTCAGCCACCTGACCCTTCTTCCAACAAGTTCATTTAAAAAAATTTATTTATGGGGCATCTGGGTGGCTCAGTTGGTTAAGCAACTGCCTTGCACTCAGGTCATGATCCTGGGGTCCCAGAATCAAGTCTAGCATCAGGCTCCCAGCTCAACAGGGAGTCTGCTTCTCCCTATGACCCTCCCCCATCTCATGGTCTCTCTCTCTCTCATCCTCTCTCTCTCAAATAAAATCTTTAAAAAAATTAAAAATTTTATTTATTTTTTTTAGTAATCTCTACACCAAATGTGAGGCTTAAACTGAAGACCCCAAGATCAAGAGTCACAGGCTCCACCGACTAAGTCAGGCGCCCCTACAATTTCATTTTTTTTTTTTTTTTGGACTAGGGATCTGTAACTTTGGATTTTAAGCCTGGGGGTGAAATCCTTTAACAGAGTGAGTTTGAGGGGATCCTTTCAACAGCAAGCTGTCATCCCGGACTGACCCCCTCCACTTGGAAGCGGGCAGCCTTGATCCCAATGAGGGCCACGGGGACCCCTCTCACCCATCCCTCGTCACCGGAGGACTGGCTCCGAAACATCTGCAGAGCTGGGTGCTCCAGGGAGTTTATTTCAACATTGTTAAGGGAAAAGACTAGAATCACTCATGTCCGAGGGTGGTGGTGAGCTTCAGTAAATGCTAACCCATCCCAACTGGATTATGTCGCAGACAGGAAAGGCAGCCTCCTAGGCCCTGTTATGAAAGGTATAATGCAAAATGTATGTAAAACGTGGGAGAGAGAGGCAGGAAGGATGCATACCAAATTCTTGCACCACAAAATACGAAGGATCAACATTCCAGGTTTGTCAAGTCAAACATCCAGGCGGTCACCACTGGTATGGCCAGTGAGACTGATTATTTATGGGTGCTAAACTCTGAGCGGTTAACACTGGTAACTTACCATATTTTGATTTATTATAGGCCCCGGTTTGTTTTTTTCCAAATCACTCAGAGGCTGGTGACTAGTTCCATTGCCAGGGGAATCTAGATCCATCCGCAAAATCCAGGCTTGGCTAGAAAAGGCCACTTTTCCTCCTCAACACCCTCCAAAAATCCCAGGGGAGGAAGGCCAGCCTGCACAGTGGCTATTTGGTTTTATTATTAGTCTCTGGTGAAGATAGAGTTGCAGGCTTTATTCAGGCTTTTCAGAGAGGAGTTTAAGATAAGGTGCAGCAGGTGTTTGCTGGCTGAGACACCTAATCCTCTCACCTTATCGGCAAGAGCAGCAGGGCCCTGGTGGAGGCAGATCCGAGGCCCACAGAGCCAGAGGCTGCAGCTGGAGGGACAGGAAGGAGGGGGCCTTGACCTGTAGGCTAAGGTGCTGCGGATCAGGGACGGGTGGGAACGTTTCTCCCCCAACTGAGTTTCCCTTTGATTTTCCATCCAGGGCCTGAGGCTTCAGGACACCCTCTGTCTCCTCCTCTAAAGCCTTGGTCCCAAACTTGACAGTGCATCAGAATTTCCTAGAAGGCCTGTTAAGTCACATTTCGGCGGCTCGTGCTGCTGCTGCCCATCCAGGAACTGCATTTTGAGTGCCAATGCTTTAAAGAATTAGTCACTGTTGTGGGACGAAAACTTTTATTTCAAGTTCAGCAATCCCTTTGGCTTCCTTTCCCATTCTTTTCTCTTGTTTCATTGCACGTAAGTTAAACTTCACTTTAACAAAGGCACATGTGGAATCGTTCTTTGCCCGCTGCCTCTTCATCCCTGGTCCTGTATCCCCATATTGTTAAGGAACGTTCCAATTTCATAGACATCCTGGGTGAGTTCTCTAATTTTCTGTCTGGCTTGATTTTGATGATGATCAGGGATCATTTAAAAAAATACAATGAAGCCATTCTTTAAAGGAGGAAAATCCCCTCTGCAGGTGATTGTGAGGATTTGTTTAAAGGAAATAATTGAAGTTACTTGGCCCTAAAAAGTATTAAATAAGTGGTAGCTGTTACCAGTGAACACAAATAGCACTTAACGGTGTGCCAGATATGAAGTCATTTAATCTCCATAAAAACTCCCCATAGGATACATGAAAAATGTGAGGCAAGTCGAGGTTAAATGTGACTTGCTAGAAGTAGCAGACTCGGACCCCTCCCTGCCTTTCAGTACAGGGCCCCACCACACGGAAGAGGAACTCTTCCCAAACTGCATTACCCGAGAGCAGCCACGCTGTTCCAGAAAAGACGCTGCCCGTAGCTCTGGTGGGACTCAGCCCAGGGGTAAGGGAGTTAATGGTTCTCCCACACTGGAGAGCAGCTCAGGATTTGTAGAGAGGGGAGCCTGGCTGGCTCAGTCAGAAGAGCATGTGACTCTCGATCTCAGGGTTGTGAGTTCAAGTCCCACATTGGGTGTAGAGATTACTTAAAAAAAACAAAAATTTGTAGAGAGGAGGGTAGATTTACCCTCACCAGGCCCCCATGGGCATGTATACAAATCCTGAGCTTCCTCTACCATCAGGAGGAAGCTGGGTGAGGCCAGCAGGGTTGAAAAGTGCTCACTCCCATTGGTAATTTTAAAAACTAATGAATTGGACACTGAAGTGAGTGAATGGTGTGGTATGTGATTTACAGGGCAATGAAACTCTAATAAAAAGAAGTTCACTCCCCCAGGCACCTCTGGGAAAAATTCCTTTAATAAAAAAGTTGTAGTACATTTACACGATTGTCATCACCCTTTATCTACAGCACTCAATAGGGAAAATAAAAAATAAAGGACAACATAGTCGCGCTCAATATAAAAACGCAGGAATTCATTCCAATAGGAGGCCTTGTTGCTTGGAGAGGAGAGAGAAGTGCATGGGGGCACATGAGCCGAGTAGCTAAGGCTTGGGCATCTGGAGCAATCCAGGGGACCGCTGAGGACCCAGCTCTAACTTTCTGAAGACAGCATTAAAAAAAAAAAAAAAATCCAGGTTGCAATAAGAGGACTCATTCTAAGGAGAAGGGTCCATTCCAGAGAGATCATCATCACTGGGGGGGGGCGCGGGGGAGTGGGGGGTGGTCAGAGTCGGTCTGGGCATTTATGGCAGGTGACAGACTCCCACATATTTGGCCTCAGAGGCAACTCTGGCCTAGTCTAGAGGTTTCCGGAGGAGAAATCAAACCGTCCATGTCCCTCCGTTCTGAAAGGCTTAGGAACCAACCCTTCCTGTCAGACTTGAGAGCCTCTCTCCTCCAAATTGCTAAGGCCACTTCTTGACAAGCTCCCAAGTCCTTGGATGAGGGGAGGACTGAGGCTCCCTTGGAGATGCTGCTGTGGCCCAACCTTGAGTCCCTGGTCCTGCTGGCAGGCAGCCTAGTCATCCTGGCCACCGCCATACATGTCTGCCAGCTTCTTGAAGCGGCTGCCCCACTCGTTCAGATAGTCATAGTCTTGGTCCTGGTCAGAGGCTGAGGAGGTGAGGGAGCTCAGGGAGGCAGCGTCAGAGCCGCTGCCCTCGTAGTCAAACACCAACAGGGAGTCGTAGGGCGGGGCTGTGGGGTCTGTGTTGGCCGCCTTCAGGTTCTGTGGCGACAAGAGCAGGCGGTTAGGAGCCACGGTCAGACAGCCAGCAGCTGCGAGAGCTCAGGGAGGCCACCCTGCTGAGCCTGCGTCTCATCTGTGAGGACATCTCTTCCCTTCAGTAAGGTTTTGGAAGGTGAAATGAAGTAATGCACATAAATACTGAGCACTGAGCCCAGCATACGCCCAGTGCACGGTGGGACAGGCCAGCGGTCAAGGGCAGGGACTCTGAAATCAGACAACCTGGGTCAGAACTCAGGCTTCACGCCCTAGTTCTGTGACCTCGGGCAAACCCCTTAACCTCCAGGTGCTGTTTTTGTCTTATCTCTAAAATGGGAGACTTCATATGGTTTTAGAGGAATAAATGAGTACATGTTACATATATGTAAGTGCTTATTAGAATAGTACTCGGCACACAGTTGAACATTATTTCCTCATTTGTAAAATGAGGAAACAAAAAGGATTCCCTCCCCGCAGTTGATGTGGGGATTGAATGAGACCGTATTTGCAAACTAGCTAAATGTCTGTCCAGAGACGTTCTGGAAATGGTCTTCATTTAACTGGAGAGAAAAGTTCCAGGTATTTAGCTCCACGGTACTTTCTCAAACAATCTGCTCTGGGCAACTTTCCTCAGAGGCTTTTGTTTTTGCAGCACTCTCAAATACGCTGATGCTAAAGAACAGAGTCCAACCACCAGGCTACTTCTAGAAGGCAGGAAGGCCAGCAAAAGGTTCGAGCCAGGGTGAGGTATCTTGACTGCCCACCAAGTCCTCTGTCCACTGCTGCTTCCTCACACTCCCTAAAATCCATCCATCTGGGGCACTTGGGTGGCTCAGTTGGTAGAGCATCTGCTTTCAGCTCAGGTCATGATCCCAGGGTCCTGGGATCAAGTTCTGAATCGGGCTCCCTGCTCAGTGGGGAGTCTGCTTCTCCCTCCCCCACTGCCCCCTCTCCCAGCTCATGCTTGCTCTCTCGCTCTATCTCAAATAAATAAACGAAATCTTAAAAAAAAAAATCTATCTATCTATCTTTTCCGCCCTCCCTCCCTCCTTCCTAGCCTTCCTTCTTTCCTCGTATTAAGAACCTTCACTTATGGGGCACCTGACTAGCTTAGTCGGTAGAGCATGCAACTCATGATCTTGGGGTCTGTGTTCAAGGCCCACGCCGGATGTAGAGCTTACTTAAGAAAAAAAAAAAAAAAAGAGAGAGAGAGAAAACCCTCCGTTTACTGCTAATGAGGTACCAGGCTGTGATCGGCACCTGTCATATATCTCCTATGTACCTAGTTCAGTGGTTTTCACAACCCTGGCTGTGTATTTGATTTTAAGCTTGGGGAGCTTTAAAAAAAAAAACAAAAAACAAAAAACAAAGCCTAAAAAACAAATGAATCCCTGCATTCCAGGCATTGCTGTTTTTCGAAATCCTTCAGATAAATCAAACGTGTGACCAGAGTTAAAAGTACTGGAGACACTCAGCTATCATCAACAATAACTATCATTATCTAGTAAATGCTACTTGCCAAGCCAGTGGTTCCTAGACTTAAATTACCTGGGAATTTTTTTTTTTTTTAAGATTTTATCTATTTACTTATTTATTCGAGAGGGAGAGAGTGAGCGAGAGCGAGTGAGCATGGGGTGGGGGGCAGAGGGAGAGGGAATTTCTTAAAAATTCTGAAGCCTTGGGGCACCTGGGTGGCTCAGTTGGTTAAGCATCTACCTTCAGCTCCAGTCATGATCTGAGCCCCGCATCAGGCTCCCTGCTCAGCAGAAAGCCTGCCTCTCCCTCTCCCTCTGCTGCTCCCCCTGGCTTGTGCTCTCTATCAAATAAATAAATACAAATCTATTTAAAAAAAAAAAAATCTGAAGCTAGGCCACATCCAGATCAATTATATCACAATCTCTGCAAGGAGTTAGAGACATCAGTAGTTTCTGAAGTTCCCCCGGAGATTCCCATATTTGGGAACCACTGTTAAAGGTGCTTGCTCATCCAATCTTTAAAGCGATCTGTAACGGGCGCCCAGATGGCTTAGTCGGTTAAGCACCTGACTTTGGCTCAGGTCACAATCTCGGGATCCTGGGAACAGACTGCTTAGAGCTCCGTGCTCACCAAGGAGTCTGTTTCTCCCTCTCCCTCTGCTCCTGCACACACTCTCGAATTAAAAAAAAGAAAGAAAAGAAAATGCCACCTATAACTGAGGGCCCCAACTCTGCTCTACACTGGGATCACCTGGGACCTTTAAACATTCAAACCCAGGTAGTCTGGCTGCAGTTTTCTAACAACTGTTTTATTTGTTGAATAAATGAATAAATGATTACTAACCTACTGTTAACCACTCTGCAGCTTAGAATTTCATGAAGGAGAAAACAGAAGCCCAGAATTTACTTAAATATGCCAGAGGTCACAGTTGTTTGGTGAGTGAGGTAAGATTTGAACCCGGAGCCAAGACTCCAAGCCCATGCTCTTTCTCCCATGCTGCCGATGCCTGAATAAAGGGCTGCCCTCAGTGGCCCCCTAGGCCTCACCTCAATGATGAAGTTCCCAATCTCATCTGGGTTGGCTGGACGCGGACGGTACATAGGTGTGGGAATGAAGGTTGGCGCCACATCGTTGCGGAGAACCACCTCAGGCCGGGCCTCCAGACCGCGGTGGAGTTGGGTGATGTCATAGTCCTTCATGGAAGTGAAGGAGAGCATGGGGTTGAGAAGGCAGCCCCCCACCATTTATGTTTCAGCCCACTCCCCTGCCACATGGGTGTTCTGGTTCGTGGGTAGGACTTAGACGACAATCTTTGTCAGACATTTCTGAAAGCCCTTGTTTCCATAGCTCCTCCTCCCAAAGGAAGCATAGGCCCAAGGCTAGGGTCAAGGGGACTATAGCTATGGACCAGACATCCTCTCAAAAGAGGAGAGTTGGTGGTCAACCCTACATGAAGACTGATGCGTTAAGCCAGAGTCTGGTCAATGCAGCTAACGCGGTTAGTTGGTTGACCCAATGACCCCTGCCAGTGGCCCTGGAGGCATCCATCTCCCAACCCCTAGACCTCCCAATGCCTCACCTGGTCCTCCTCACCACCTCCCTCTTCACCGTAGTAGAAGACATTGTCACGGGTGTCATCTTCTGGGAGCAGAAGGGGCTCCTTCACCTTTCTCTTCTTCCTCACCAACAAGAGGAGCACCAGCAGGAGGACTGCAAGAGTTAGAGAGGGTAAATGCAAGAGTTAGAGAGGGTAAATGCAAGAGTTAGAGAGGGTAAATGCAAGAGTTAGAGAGGGTAAATATTTCCCTCCCATACAACCACACAGCTGGCCAATACCCCCAAACCCTCAGAGCCCTACCTAATTTTAGACCCCTCTCCTTGTTAGCCAGGGCTTAAGATACTTTCGATAGCTCCCTTCCATCTAGGAAAACCCCTAGCTCCTTATCAAAGTGTACAGGACTGCCCCTCCCTGTCTCCATACACATACACCCCTGCGCGGGTCTAGTCACAGTGGCCTCCTTGGAGCGCCTCAAACACACCCAGCACCTTCCGGCTTCAGGAGCTTTGCCCGGGCGTTCCTCCCCTGGAACACTCTGCACGCACAGGCTCGGCTCGCGCCCTCAGGCCTCAGCCTAGTATCAGCCCCTCCAAGCAGCAATCTGACCTCATCCTCTACCCCCAATAATTCTGTATCATTTACTGTCAGTCTTCCCTTATCGGTGATACTGGTCCTCAAGGGAATCTCCCAGCAGATGTTATTTTTTCAACAGGACTCTTTTTCATTCCCCAGGTGACCCCTAAATTAGGCACAGACATTAAGTTAAAAGCAGGACAGTGCAGGGGCGCCTGGGTGGCTCAGTGGGTTAAAGCCTCTGCCTTCGGCTCACGTCGTGGTCTTAGGGTCCTGGGATCAAGCCCTGCATCGGGCTCTCTGCTCGGCGGGGAGCCTGCTTCCCCCTCTCTCACTGCCTGCCTCTCTGCCTACTTGGGATCTCTCTGTCAAATAAATAAATAAAATCTTTAAAAAAAAAAAGCAAGACAGTGCAAGTCTGATGTGGTGCGGTACCTGGAACATAGGTGCAAATACTACATTGGTGTTTCAAGAGGAGGACTGGCTTTTAGTGGTATGCTTGGAAGCGCTGGCAGGCTATTTGGACATAGGGGAACTGGCCAGCTAATGCCCGGCTGGTCTCCCTAATGCCAGGACTACCTCCAGTTAATCCCGTGTAAAGAAGGGTGCCCAGGAACCTCTCTGTGGCTGTTCAGTGTGAGAGAATACGGCCACTATTCACCTTTATCACTTTTTTGGCCTGTTGACAGAACTGATGTCTATCCCTGGCCCAGACCTAGCCTTCTTGGGGAGTCTACAGGTTCTCAGGATGCACGTCCTATGTGGCTATACTGTGTTCTTTCCCTCCTCTTTTCCTCCCCATTGAGTCTGAGGAAAGGCAGGAGGTGAACTGAACTTTTCACCTGCACCAAAGCTTATATAGCTGCCTACTGATACCTCCGTTTGCACTGCCTGGCAATTCTCTTCCCATGATCTTTTCCAGACTGGTTAATGGAAACTCTAGTCTCTACTTGTTTGGGTCTTAGAGACATGGATGGTTCTTTTCCTCATATCACATATGAATCTGAACTGATTCTGCCTTAAAATAGGACCATCTCTCATCATCTCACCTCTAGATTATGGCAATAGTTCCTTAATGGTCTCAGTCTGTTACCCCTTACCCTGCACAGTCTGTTTAGTAGGAATCCTGTAAAACTCAGGTCAAATCACATCACTGCTTTGCTCTAAACCTGTTGATGACTTCACATTTCTTTCTTTTCTTTCTTTCTTTCTTTCTTTCTTTCTTTCTTTCTTTCTTTCTTTCCTTTCTTTCTCTTTCTTCTTTCTTCCTTCCTTCTTTCTCTTTCTTCCTTCCTTTCTTTCTTTCTTCCTTTCTTTTTTCTTTTTCTTTCTTTCTTTCTTCTTTCTTTCTTTCTTTCTTTTCTTTCTTTCTTTTCTTTCTTTTTCTTTCCCTCTCTCTCTCTCTCTCCCTTCCTTCCTTTCTTTCCTTTCTCTCTCTCTCTTTCTTTCTTTCAAGATTTTATTTATTTATTTGACAGAGGAACACAAGCAGGGGGAACATCAGACAGAGGGAGAGGGAGAAGCAGGCTCCCTGCTCGGTGGACCCTGGGATCATGACCTGAGCCGAAGGCAGACCCTTAACGACCGAGCCACCCAGGCACCCTGATGACATCACACTTCATCCAGACCCTTGCAATAGCCTCCAAGGCCCAGCATGATGCTCCACTACAGCCATCACCTCTCTGACTCCATCTCCTACTTCTTTCCCTTTTGCTTTTTCCATTCCAGCCATTTGTTTTTCCCACACACCAAGCACAGTGCTGCCTCAGAGTCTTTGCACTTGCTGTTCCTGAGATATCTTCATGATTTGCTCCCTCACCTCTTTCAGGTCTTTACTTGAATATCCCTTCTCAGCAAAGCTTTTCTTACCCATCCCACTTGAGATGGCAGACCTCCTCCCTGTGCCTGCTTTTTGTCCATACCAACACCCATTTCTCTGCCAGCTGATTTGTCTGTTCTCTGCATTGGAAAGTAAGCTCCATGAGGGCAGAAAGAGGTCTGTTTATATAAAGTGGTGCACCCCAGCGCCATAAACAGTGCTGGATGTGCAGGATGTGGATTAAAGCTTGCCCTTGTTGACTTCCTATCGGATTGCATGTGTTTCTGTGGAAGGACTAATTCAGAGAGTGGGAAAAACCAATGGGAAAGGCTTCACCTTTAGAGTAAAGAACTTAGTTTGTAACTAAACACGTCTGCCCGCTAGACCAGGGCCTCTCAAACCCTAGCATGCATCGGAATCCCTGGAGGGCTTGTGAAAACACAGATGACTAGGCCTTAGCCCTAAGTTTCTGAATCAATATGTCAGGAGTGGGCCTGAGAACTGGCCTTTTTAACAAGTTCCTGGCACTACTGATGCTGTTGGTCTGGAGATCACACATTCAGAAAAACTGCTCAAGCCTCTGGACAACATCACAATAGGGCTCAGTCTGTCTGTTCACCACTTTCTCCCCAAAGCCTGGCACATTCCAGAAGCGCCACAAACACCTATCCACTGAATGACACTCCTAGAATTAAGAGCATCAGGAACAGATGGGCAATGCTGGGGACGCCTTGGGCCCAGCAGTTCAGGGTAGAACCGGGTCTTCAAACTGGCCCATCCTCGGAGGGGGGAGCACGGGTACTCACGCAACAGAGCCAGGACAACCCCCAGGATCGGGAGGAGGAAGCCCCCCTCCCAGGGTTTGGGGCAGCTCTCCACGTGGCCATGGCAGTCACACACGGTGGCCTTGATCACCGTCAGCTGTTCTTTGTTGCCACGGTCAGCCAGAGAAAGGTGCACATCATAGGTGTCTTGCTTCAGGAACTTCTTCAAGGACAAGGCCACTGTGTTTCCTGGAGGAGACAGATAACGTTTACCCCAACAGGGAGGCCACGGAGACCGCCTCTACGTCTGGGCAACAGGGAGAGATATCCCAAAAGCACACTTCTGTCAAGTGTTAAAAAAAAAAATTTTTTTTTGGTATTTGGCCAAATCCAAATTTTAATTTTTTAAAAAAGATTTTATTTATTTATTTGAGAAGAAAATTAAAGAGCACAAGAGGGGGATGGGTCAGAGGGAGAAGCAGGCTCCCACTGAGCAGGGAGCCCAACACGGGGCTCGATCCCAGGACTCCAGCATCATGACCTGAGCCAAAGGCAGTCGCTTAACCACCTGAGCCACCCAGGTGCCCCCATCATCTTATTTTCTTAAAATTAAATTGATAATCACAGTATCTTTAAAATAATGAAGTTCTGGGGCACCTGGGTGGCTTAGTCATTAAGTGTCTGCCTTCGGCTCGGGTCGTGATCCTGGGGTCCTGGGATCAAGCCCCACATCGGGATCCCTGCTCAGTGAGGGGGGGGCCTGCTTCTCCCTCTCCCCTGCCCCTGCTTGTATTCCCTCTCTCACTGTCTCTGTCAAATAAATAAAATATTTAATAAATAAAATGAAGTTTCTAGAAAATCATGTCATGCAGAGCTGTTAATTTCTCAGCACCATTAGCTGCTCAACTGTTCTCCTCAAAAAGAACCCACTGAAGTACATTCTTCCTGAGACAACTAATCCTATCTTTTAATATTCACGCTGACTGACCACCTGTTTTCCTACTTGAAAGTTCACTACCTTTCATTATTACAGCATTCTGCCTTTGCGATAAATATGTTTATGCCTCAACTGTGTGACAGAATTTCAGTATCTGAAACACCAATATTTCTGTGACAACATTATTTTTTCAAAGATTTATTTATTTGAGAGATAGAGCCCAAGGGTGCAGGGGAAGGGGCAGAAGCAGAGAAAGTCTTAACCAGGCTCCACACCGAGCAAAGAGCATCACAAGGGGCTCGATCTCAGGACCCGAGATCATGACCTGAGCCAAAATCAAGGGTCTGATGCGCAACCCACTGTGCCGTCCAGGTACCCTGAGAGCATCAATTATTAATAAATCCAAATGCACACGGCTCGGTCACGTAACGGACATCGGTGAGCAGGTCGGAGAGGCTGCCGGCCCGTGCTGTCACAGCATCAGTGACACACACAAGGTTCGGGGCCGCTGGTGGTTGAGGCTGCAGTGGAAACGGGGCTAACCCGCCTTCAAAGGGCCAGGGTGGGTGGCAGGTTAACCTCAAAGCAGAAGCCAAGTGTCAGTGGGGCTGCACAAGGGGTCCCACTATGGGGAGACTGTGTGGTGGTCCTAGAATGGGGAAGAGGGCTACGTTTGTGGGTGAGAAATACAGGGTCAGCGGCTTCTCTGAAGAAAGGCCTTTATTTATTTTATTTTTTTAATTTTTATTTATTTATTTGACAGAAAGAGACACAGCGAGAGAGGGAACATAAGCAGGGGGAGTGGGAGAGGGAGAAGCAGGCTTCCTGCTGAGCAGGGAGCCCCATGCAGGGCTCGATCCCAGGACCCCGGGATCACGACCCGAGCCGAAGGCAGCCACTTCCCCAACTGAGCCACCCAGGCGTCCCGGGCCTTCAGTTTAGACTTGTTTCTCAAGGAAGGAGCCATTAGCCAGGGTAGCATGACTTGTCCTTACGCAGGATCCTCACCCTCACATGCCAGCAGTGACCGCCAGTCATCAGGGCAACCAAACCACCTCACGATTCTAGCTCACCCACCTTCACGCTTGCCGGCCTATTTCAGCACTGACCTCAGGCCCCTTTTTCTTCAAAGGTTCTGCATACTCGCTGGGCTCCTCTTGGTAAGAAAGCCTGAAGGGAGGTGCCGCCCTGTTTCCATGCGGCAACGGCAGGGGACAGGGAGCTCTGCAGGCTGAATGTCTGGTCCACCGCGTTGAGGCCAAGGTGGGGTATTTCACCGGAACATCCCTACCACCACCCTGCGCCCATGCTGGAGGGCAGATTTCACAGGGGACGATGACGATGGCAGTGCTGGTGACTAAGCGGACACTGACTGGGAGTGAGGCTCTCCTCTTATCTCCACCACCGCTTTAAGAGGAAGTACTATGAGCCTCATTTTACAAATGCAGGAATTGAAGCTTAGGGAGGCTAAGTAATCAGACCGAGGTCATGCATGGGTAGGGTTTAGATTAACTCCCCTGACAACAAGGACATGGTCAGAGAGAAAAAACTAAATTAAAAACCAGGGCACCTGGGTGGCTCAGTCAGTAAAGCATCTGACTTCGGCTCCTGTCATGATCCTGGGATGGAGACCCACACTGGGCTCCCCCGCTCAGTGGGGAGTCTGCTTGGTCCTCTCCCTTTGCCCTCCCTCCACTTGTTTTCTCTCTCTCTCTCTCAAATAAATAAAATCTTAGAAAGAAAGAAAGAGAGAGAGAGTGAGAGGGAGGGAGGAAGAAAGAAGGAAAGAAAAAAGGAAAGAAAGAAAGAGAGAGAGAGGCTGGGAGGGAGGGAGAAAGAAAGAAGGAAAGAAAAAAAGAAGGAAAGAAACTAAGAAAGAAACCAAAAAACCCCAAGAGCCAGCTATCACTGCTACCACTGGGTGATGGTACCACTGGGCTTTGGCCACAATGCTCACACGTCAGCAAGCCAGACCTGTGATTGCTGCGTGGGAAGAATGCTGGTGAAGGTGCTCACTCACATCTACTGAGCCCTGAGCACCAGGCAAGAGGCCTTTTGTGAAATCACCTACTTCATCTTCACGATAACTGGATGGAAGTTGTTTTGATTACTGGCACCATTCTACAGATAGGGATAACTGAGGAACAGTGAGGTTCAGTAACTTGTTCATAATCACAAAACTAATAAATGGAGGAACTGGGTCTTGAACCAAGGCATTCTGGTTCCAGAGTCCATGCTCTGTAAACACTAAGATCAGGGAGGGGGAAAAATGGCTTCTAGGCCACAAGGGGGTGACAGGAGACTAACTTGGGTTCCTCAAAGGAAAGGTGCCGGACATACATACCCAAGTCACAGGAATCATAAAACGGAGACAATGTGGGTATCTGAAGCAGGTCTCCTGAGTCCATTTTGGGCTGGACTCAGCAGGTACAAAAGACACTGGGGACTGGGTTCCTCTGGGGCAGAGCCTGTGTGTACTGGTTTCCCATTTCCCTCCTGGGGAACCCTAGCCCCAAGAGGAAGGGGACACATTTTAAACCAAAATGAACAGTGTCTCTCCAGGGGCTTTACTGGCTCTTGGGGCTGGATCTTCTCACACACCCCGGGTCCTCACTCACTTGATGTCAGTTAGACCCCTTCCCAGGCCAGTGACAACTGGAGAGCCATGAAAGACTGAGAAGCTCTGGGGGGACGAGAAAAAAAAAGGACATGGAGGTGGATGAGAACAGGTGTGACTTCAACTTCTGGTTCATACTCAGGCACTCTGTGCCCTTGGGCCCCTACTTAACCTCTCTGAGCCTCACTGTCATCTGTAAATGGGGATAAAAGTACTGCCCAAAGGGTGGTAGAAACATTAAATAAGGAAAGAAAAGGGATCTTGCATATCGTCAGGATTCAATAAATGGTAGGCAACAGAGTACCAGTGGTAAATCACTGCGCCTGGATTCAAATTCTTGTGGCATCATTTTCTAGCCATTATGCCTCTGGCAAGACACTTAACCTTCTGGAAGCCTTGGTTTCCTCCATCTGTAAAATGGGCGCACACAGATGTATATGTGGATTGCCGTGAGGACTGAGTAACTTCATCTGTGAAGTGTCTTTAGTGCTGTCTAGCACACAGTGAGCATGCTCAGGCCACATGGGCTGTCGTCACTGCAGGAGTCCTGGCTCTTTTTTTTTTTTTTTTTTTTTTTGGGCTCTTTCATTATGTGCGAATGAGAAAGTCATACCTTCTCTCTCCCTGCCTCAGTTTTTCCAACTGTACAGGAAGGTGGTTTGGCTAGAACATTCTTAAAGCCTTACACTAAATCAATAAGTAGCATTTGGTTGACGTTCTTTTTTTTTTTTAAAGATTTTATTTATTTATTTGACAGAGAGAGAGATCACAAGTAGGCAGAGAGGCAGGCAGAGAGAGAGGGGGAAGCAGGCTCCCTACTGAGCTGAGAGCCTGATGTGGGGCTTGATCCCAGGACCCTGAGATCATGACCTGAGCCAAAGGCAGAGGCTTTAACCCACTGAGCCACCCAGGCACCCCTGGTTGACGTTCTTAACTCAGTGGGAATGTGTACGGGGTCCTGGTATGGGGCACACACCCAGCTACCACCAGCACTTACTCACCTTTCTCATTGACCTCTGCTGTCCAGTAGATGTCCGAGTCATGTGTGAGCTGGGCCTGGAAAGGGGAGGTGTGGGGGGACAGGTCCTTGTCCGTGATGTTCAGCACTTGGGCCACAGGGCTTTGGTTGCAGATGGTGATCTCACGGGGCTCGGGGACTGGGCCGTGGTCGTTGACATCCATCAATGTCAGCAGGAGGGTCCCAGTGCCAGTGGTAGGAGGGCTCCCTGTTCATAATTACACACAGGAGCCCTTTCAGCATCTGCCCTTGATTGGGGCGACGGATGACTGTTAAGCTCTCTGACCTACCCAATCAGCCTCAGGGAGGTTCCTGTTTACTGCCCAGCTGTAACTTTTCAAGCCCCTCCACCTCCTGCCCTAGTGTCATCATAGATCAAACCAGTGAAAGCAAATCCAGGACAATCATGGCATCATTCTCAGCAGATCTTCCTAACTCATCACGGTAGTTACAGCCACTGCCCATCTGTCCCAAGGGGAAACCTACTGGCCACTCAGGGCTGACACCATGTTTGCTGATGAGCTTTAGGGCCAGCTCCCTTCACAGTCCTGCCATGACTTCCCACCTGCTTCCAGGCCTTGCTTCATTGTGTCAAGCAAAGACATCAAATCACATCACAACCCCCAACTCTGTCATGATGTGACATCACTCATCAACCATGCCACTTTCCAGGCAGCCCCTTCTAATCAAATATCAAGGGGAAACTGATAGGCCGATTCAGGGGTCAGTGAACCACACACTTGGGATGAAAGAAACCTTTCTCCTAATACTTGGGTCCTAGGGAAACCACAGCCAGCCAGTTCTAGTCTTTAAAAGTCTCCTCTGCAAGTCCCCCTTGGCCCTCCAGATTGGTTTGCTGATACCCCTCCCTGACCCCATACTCGATCTGGGGAGGGGGATGTGCTATGCCATGGGCTCCAAAAGTACCCAAGTGGACGGCTTGGGAGGAAGCTCTCACCATCATCTGTGGCCAAGACCATGACTTCGTAGACATTGTTCTTCACAAACTGTTCATCCTCACGGTCTAAGACCCCTGTGGCAGTGACCTGCCCACTGTCCGGGTCCATCGCTAGCCACCCTGCTGGGTCTCTCAGGATGCGGTAGCTGGAATGGAAAAGGTGAGAAGAGTCATACCCAGACTACTTCTGGTTGTCATTCAAAGCCTACTCATTCCAACTGGCAGACGGGTGTCATGGGACTTGGGGATCCTAAGCACGATCACACAAAAAAGGCATCTCTCTGCTGAATGGGAGCCCGAGCAGCAGGCAGACGGCCCAGCAGGGACACATGAGAGAGAGTGGCTATACCTGCCCCCTGGATCTCTGCTCAGAGTCCTCAGCCCTGGGGAGGGGAGGAAGGGAAGGCACTGTGCAGGGGTGATGGTTAAAATATGTAGCAATCTTGACGGTAATTAGAACAAATGCTGACCGCAGTATGTAGCCCATCTGATACTACTAGTGCTTCTGGATGCATCCAAGCCCGACTCCTGGTTACCTGATCTTCTGACTCCCCTGGTCAGGATCCTGCGCCGTGTAGGTGCACACAGGCTCCCCAACAGAGATACCCTCCTGGACCTCGATGATTTTGGAGGGTGGGACAAACACAGGTGCCTCATTCACATCATCCACGTGGACCACTACAGTGGCCGTGGAGGTTGGCAGCTTCACCACAAAGGGAGCCTCATTGGTCACTTCAACGTACAGAACGTGCTGGTTTTTGGCCTCGAAGTCTAAGCCCTGCGAGAGATGAGGAAGGATGACCTGAGCTACCAAAGTCTGAGGAGGACCCATACAGTGCTGTGATGTCAGAAAGAAAGGGCCTGTGGCCAGGGGCTGGAAGCTCCCAGCATCCACAATGCTGTCCTTCCTGGGATGCCTGGGTGTAACAGTGGGTTAAGCATCTGACTCTTGGTTTCGGCTCCAGATGTAATCTAAGGGTTGTGAAATCGAGCCCCAGGTAGAGGCCGGCATTGAGCTCCATGCTGGGTGCCGGGCCTGCTTGAGTTTCTCTCTGTCCCTCTGCCCCTCCCCTGCCTCTCTCTCTAAAATAAACAAATCTTTAAAAAGAAATGCTGTCCTTTCCATAAAGCCTCTTGCACTTTTTTTTTTGAGTGGGGGGAGAGGGAGAGGGACAGAAAGAATCTTAGACAGGCTCCACGCCCCGTGCTGAGCCCAAGTGGGACTCAGTCTCACAACCCTGAGATCATGACCTGAGCTGAAATCAAGAGTCGGATGCTTAACCGTCTGAGCCACCCAGGCGCCCCATCCTCCTGCCATTTCTGAGTGGCTGGTAGGGCCTTTCAGACCACCCCTAGACCAGTAAGCCCTAGAGCTGGTTCCAAATGGGGTGGTGGCCCCCCAGGACGTGCCGTAGAAACCCGTGGAGGCCTTTCTGGTTGTCATAATGATGGGGATGCTGTTGGCATTTATAGGCTGGGGCAGGGATACAAAGAACTGTCCCACAGGCCATGTGACTTGCCAACAGCCCCTTGGATGTTCATGTATTCATGGGTGTGAAAAATCTGTTTATTACTTTGTCTTACATATAAGCTAAGTTTTTGGTGTCGTTTTAATATATACGGACTTTTCCAGGAATGCAACTTCTGAGGGGAGCTTGTAGTTTGGTTTGTCCAGGCCTTTCCTAAAAGTTGTGAATTTGCTGTTCTGTGAAGACATCCGTACGACTCGTGGTACGCATGAGGCGCCTCAGTGACATGCAGTTTCCACTACACTTGGATGAATCCACAGAGAGACGCAAGTAACTAACCACTACATTATGTTTTCTAGTATGCACCCCAAAGCTTACATACAGAAATATCTTATTATCAGTAACCTTTCCTGTAAAACTCTACTTTATTTCACAGTTAGGGCACTCTATTTTTCTAGAAATTGTGTAAGTTAGAAAAGTTACATTGTAAATGAAATTCATTTCACAATATAAAAAGGGCATTACAAAGTTTTTGTTGCAAGGAGATAGTGGTTAAAGTATATAAAACCCTGCTTCTCAAACTAAGCCTTTTTTAAAGATTTTATTATTTGAGAGAGAGAGAGAGAGAGAGAGAACGAGCACAAGCTGGAGGACCGGCAGGCTCCCCACTGAGCTGGGAGCCCGAGGCAGGGCTCGATCCCAGGACTCTGGGATCATGAACTGAGCCAAAGGCAGACGCTTCACCGACTGAGCCACCAAGGTGCCCCAGGCCGTTCTTCATAATAAACCAAGAGGTAAAAGAAACAAAAAAATGATTAGGCCCATCTTCATCAATTTTATTCAGAGATTTTTTGAGAAGCAAGCATCTCTCTAACTACTAAGTAACTTAAAACATTTTACTGTGCAAAAACCTAGATATGTATCATGGATTCAATGCAAAACCAGCAAGAATTCCAAGAAAACAGAGACCCTCTGTGTGAGAAGACTAATTGCGGGCAGCCTCTGGACTCCAGGATCTGGAAGGAGGGGCTCCACTAATCTGCCTCCATCGAATCAGCTCCTCTCACCTGTATTATGAATTGAGTCCCTCAGTAAGATTTACTTGGAACAAATTCATTCCTTAACGTGAGAGGGATGGAAAGTGTCAGAAGCCACGGGCCTGGTGCCCTCCCTGGTGAACGTTCCAAAGTAGGTGTCCCAAGGCAGGTGGTACACGGACTGTCCCTTGTCTAAAGCCCGAACGGACTCACCTTTCTGGTCGTCAGGATGCCTTGGTTGCTCTCAGGGTGGGTGGTGATGGTAAAATGGTCCCCGTCGTCACCTTCCAGGATGCGGTAGGTGGCGCGCCATGCCGGCGAGTCAGGGGCATCCAGGTCAGTCACCGTCAGCCTCTGCACTTCCTGCCCCACCGCGTTCTCGGGTACACGGGCCTCATACTGTCGGCATGGGAAGCACAGCACCATCAGAGCAGAGACCGACCGCCCACCCCAAGACTGTTCCCCTCTTTGCCAGCTGTGGATCCTCCAGGCAACTCACTCTTCCTGGGACCACCCAACCCACACCTCAGGGTTTCAGGACCCACACAGATGCAGCATGTCCTCACAGCTGCTGGGACAGACCACAGGGATCGTGGGCCTGCTTTTCCTGCATCTGAGGGCAAAATACTCCCACAAGTTCACTGGGTCTGGGTGCCCTGAATCCTGCCACGTGTGGCTGTCTACCTAGCTGAGATCAGAAAGGTTTGAAGACGGTGGCAAGAAGGACTAGGGGCTTGATGGCTGTATGGCACGGATCAGGAATGTTTTTGGAAATTCTGGAACAGGTGGCAAATACTGGGAACTCAGCTGCTCACAGCAAATTTTTACTCAAGCCTAAATCACGTTTAGGAGCCAGAGTTATCTAAAGATGGAACGGGGTAGGTTGACTGGCACAGAGTCCTCTGTCACTGGAGGTATAAAGAGCATTCTTGGGGTGAAGGTGGGCAAGTACGGCTGTGAGGCCAATTCTAAGTGTTCATATTAATGAACACTTTTCTTTCTTTTTTTTTTTTTAAAGATTTTATTTATTTATTTGACAGAGACAGAGAGATCACAAGTAGGCAGAGAGGCAGGCAGAGAGAGAGGGGGAAGCAGACTCCCCACTGAGCAGAGAGCCCGACGTGGGGCTCGATCCCAGGACCCCGAGACCATGACCTGAGCCGAAGGCAGAGGCTTTAACCCACTGAGCCACCCAGGCACCCCAACACTTTTCTTTCTTTCTTTCTGCCTATTCTTCTTCCTTTCAGTAAACTCTACCACCAACGAGGGGCTTGAACTCATAACACCGAGATCAAGAGTTAGTCACATGCTCCACCGACTGAGCCAGCCAGGGTGCCCCTCAACAAGGCTTTTCATATCGAGCACTTATGTACCGGGGATGGCGTTAGAAACTGTACAGAGATTATTCCTTTCAAAACTCAGAACGATGTGGCAGGTAACATCATCATCTTCATTTCACAGATTAGGAAATGGGGCGCAAAGATGTTAGGTAGTTTGTCTCCGGTCACACAGCTAGTAAGTGGTGGGGCCGGACCAGATGCAATGTGAGCTTGTTCCAGAGTTCCATTAGAAAGAAAAACCTGAGTCCTTCATCATTTGCTAAGGGAAGGACTGAAAGGGCACTTACCTTCTGAGAATCAAACACGGGAGCATTGTCATTGGCATCGAGGATTTCGACTATGGCCACTGCGGTGGTGGTAGAACCATCCCCGTCCATGTCTGTCGCCTGGATGGTCAGCGTGTAGTTGGGGACTCTCTGGGGAGGAAAGGAGAGTTCAGGCTGAGGGGCCCCTCAGCCTGGGCTCCCAGAGGCACAGCCTTGCATGTATGTGGAGGAAAGGGGAAAGTCTCCCCTTCTCTCATTGTTCTCTTGAATCCCCACCCCACTGCTTACCCACCACAGGGAAGAACTGAGGTAAAGGGTGGAGGGGGAGGAGAAATGCAGACCCAAACGGTTCTCCTGGGCCAACCGGCAATGGAGTCTGGGGATTGCCCCCTGACCTTGGGCTGATGCAGAATGGGAGCTTTGAGTGGGGATTTGGGCAAAGGTATTAATTAGGAAAGAGTAGGCAACTCTAATATTCAAGGAGCTAATTCTACTTTGTAGCACACAAGGGACAAATCTGAGCAATGTGCATGCTAAGTGAGCCATTCCGAGAGGAAATGAGAAAACCTATAGAAAATATCAGACGCCTGCATTTTACAGCTGCCTCCTCAACCTTAACGAGATCATTTGGCACCATGCCACTGGCTCCAGAGAGCTGTGGGGCATCAACCCGGGAGACAGCAGCAGCCATTCCCAGCTGACTTGGATTCTCACTGCTCTGCCTTGGGCTATGGGGGCACGGACAGGGGCTTCTGCTCTCTGTTAGGCCCGGGCCTGAGCAAGGCTGGGTGGGCAGCACTTTCCCCAGGAGCTACTCACCTCCCGGTCCAGGCCACTGGAGATGACGCTGATGGTGCCCGTGCTCCGGTGGACAGTGAACATAAGGTCATGCGGGTCCTTTGGCTCTTGGCTATGGATAGAGTAAGCAACCACCCCATTGTATGTGTTGACAGCATCGTCCTCATCTGTGGCTGTCACCTGCATCACAGAAGTGCCTAGAGGGGAGAAGGAATGAGTGAGCATCCTTCCCTCCCTGCTCCAGTCCCAGCCTTGCCCACTCCTGGACCTCTGAGAGGCTCCATCCTACTCATTGGCTTAGACCCATCTTCCACTTTGTGGCAGCTTGCTAGCTGGTGTCCGTTTTCCATTCTCCACATCTTTCTTAGAAACAAAAACCTCAATCATTTTAAAATGAGCACAGGCCTGCCTGGAACAAAGACCATCTATTTCCCAAGACTGAGTCTCAGAGATCAAGAACTTCCCCAGGGTCACAGGTGAAGAGGCAAATCAAGATTCAAATCGAGATCTTTGTAGCTGCAAAGCTAATGGTTCCCAAACCTGACGGATCATCTGAAGCTTCTGGGAAAATTTTAAATATACAGATTCCAGGCTATACTCTAGGATCACTCTTATTCAGGGATCTTGAGATGGAGTGGGAAAATCTGAATTTTTTTTTCTAAAGGTTTTATTTATTTGATAGAGTGACAGACAGTGAGAAAGGGAACACAAGCAGGGGGAGTGGGAGAGGGAAGAAGCAGGCTTCCTGCAGAGCAGGGAGCCCGATGAGGGGCTTGATCCCAGGACCCTGGGATCATGACCTGAGCCGAAGGTAGACACTTAATGACTGAGCCACCCAGGCGCCCCAAGGATCTGGATTTTTTTTTTTTTTTTTTTGACAGAGAGAGAGAGATCACAAGTAGGCAGAGAGGCAGGCAGAGAGAGGGAAGCAGGCTCCCTGCTGAGCAGAGAGCCTGATGCGGGGCTTGATCTCAGGACCCTGAGATCATGACTTGAGCCGAAGGCAGAGGCTTTAACCCACTGAGCCACCCAGGCGCCCCAAGGATCTGGATTTTTAAGATGATCCCAGGTGATCTGATGCACAGCTGAGGAAATCAGGTATGGAGGGTTCTTCCAGGCTTTAGATGTCTGGTCTGACCTCCAGATGGTTCCAGAAGTTGACCCAAGGCTGGGTCTGGGCCCAGCAGACCTCCCCAGCTATCTGCCGCCCCCCAGTCCTCTTACCAGGTAATACCCCTTCTAAGACGCTCCCTCTGAAAACATCCTGGGTGAACTTGGGCTTGTGGTCATTCTGGTCTGTGACAATGATGGAAATGTTCATGGGGTCTTCCACTGAGGCACCGTTCTCTGATACAGCATGGCCAAAGAGCTGTGGGTGCACAGGTATAGGGTCAGCCTGGCCCCACCCTCCCACGGGGTCCTGATTCTTGTCGGATGCTACAGGTTACTTGCCTCATACTTTGCAATCTTCTCCCGGTCCAGTGGCTTATTCAACAACAACCAGCCTGTTTCCTTCTCTATGGTGAAGATACCTTCGGGGGGACTGTCTGCTCCAGGCCCTGTGATGCTGTAGAAAATCTTGGTGCCTCTGTCCTTATTAGATTTGAGCTGGAAGCAAAAGAGAATGGAGCTGACAAAGTCTCAACTATCTCAGGATGGCAACAAAGGTGGGGAGGGGTGGAGAGGCACTGCCTTATCAGAAACCGATCCCGTTACCAAGGCTTTCAGGAGCAAGAAACCCCATCGGCAGGCCTTTGGATGAAGGTCCCTACAGTCACCCATGACTCAAGGGAGAAGGCTCGGTCATACCTGATTCAGCCTCTGGGGGAAGGGGCCCTTGCCATTCTCGGCGACAGATATTGGTGGAACCACCCATTCTCTCTTGCGTCTTCGCAAGACACGGCTGGATGGGGAGATCTTCAGTGCTTTCCTGTCCTGCAAGGAGAGAGGACACCTTAACACAAACATACCAACAGTTGGAAGACGACCAACATCCTCGCACTTTCAGGAGTTATTAAGGGTGAGGAGAGAGACCTAACGGGGTTTACTGCAAAAGACATATTGAAAATAATCCTGACTGTTCATTTAGAGAGAACCAACTGAATACACATTATAATACTTCCATCTAGTGGAACTGCTATACAGCTCTAAAAATGAGGAATGAGAAAGTCTATATGCTGACACGAAAGATCTTTGATATATGCTGTTAAATGAAAAAGAACAAGATATACTAAACTGTAATTTGGTTTCGTATTTTATTTAACAACTTCACAGAGTTAATACGTACCATCTTTTGTGTGAAAGGGTAGGAAAGTAAGACCATGATTTCAGAGTGGCTCACATATAAACAAAGTATGGGGGCAGATACAAAAGAAACTAATGACAGCGTTATCTGTGAGAAGGGGACAGGTACTATACTGATCTATTTTTAAGTGCAGAAAGAAGGCGCAGACATGCGAATAGTATGCTAGCTTTTGCATAAAAGAGAGGAGGAAAAAGAGTCTGTGTATCTATCTATCTATATATATAAAATATACAACACACATAACATGTTTAATATAAATAAATATAGAATATATAAAGAAACTTTAGAAGGAAAAAATTGCTAACAGTGGTTACCGGTGTCTTGGACAGGCCATTAGGTAGATGCACAGAAACAAAGTGAGGTTATTAATTGTGTAACTTTTTACTATTTTTAAATTTTTGAACCATGTAGATATATTAGCTCTTCAAAAACTTAAAAGGAAGAAATGTGGCTGAGTGCCTCGGGTCTGTCTTCTCAGAGGCTCATGGGATGGACAGCCCTGTGTTGGAATCGCCTTCCCTCGGGGTTTAGCCGAATGACATGGGAAAGAAGGAAAGGGAGGTGGGAAAGGGAATCCCAGGGGCAAAGGGCACAGGGGCCTGTAGCTCACAGAGCAGTTCTTCCCCCCACTGGCCTCTCTGGCGCCCCTAGTGGGAGGTTGTAAGCTGTGGGCAACAGAGGGCCACCACTGCCTCTTCTGAAGGGGCAACATGGTTCATAATGGCCACAGCAACCTCAAACTCCTGGCCAGCAGCATGCACGGAGAATAGCTTTCTCCCGTCTTGCAGGTGTACAGGGTGTTTTACCTGAATTGTTCCAGCATTCTGCACGGTGAAATCACCATCAGTGCTAACCAGGGCTGACTCTTGCCCAGGGCAGTCGATGCAAATCACTGTGGGGAAGGAAGAAAGAGAATATTAGGAAGGAGGGGGCTTCTGGAAGCTTCCCCAGGGGAAGCAACACCTGACAATAGCCCTCTGATTGGATCAAGGGCTGTTTCAAGCCAGAAGAAGACCTGGCTTTGGTCTCCATTGTGATCAAATAAATATGAATTTCAGATGCGGCTTCCAACTTTGGGTCTCAAGAGGGACAATCACTTTGTGGTTTGTGGGCCAAGCCCCTTTCTTTGCTCATGACACCAGAGAATCTAGATCATAGGCATTCAGCCCATCAGCCCCAGATGGCCTCATGAGACACAAGGTAACCCCAAGATCATAGCTGGAGGCAGGAGAATTTCAGCATTTTGGAAGACCATGAGTCTACCTAATGCAATATGCATCCCGCTAACACACAGATTGTTCTGGACAACCTCTAGCTGTTTCAGTTTATCATGCTCCCTCTGAATCCCCCCTGCTTAGCCACCCTTTAAATAAGCACTCTGAGGTGCTAACTACCATTCACCAAGCCAGAGACCGGGCCCATTTCATCCCTACAACTACCTTAACCACCAAGGTAGGTATTAGCTTCTTTTCAAAGATAAGAAAATGGAGGTTCAGAAGCCACATTGCCTGACTCCAAGGTATTCGCTAGTGAGTGTTCTTGCCCACCCTTCCTTGTGGCCAAAGCATGAAAAGAGGGACCCTGAGGGCACACCTGGGCTCTTCAGCACCATGCTGGTTCCCTTATGCTGGCCCAGACACCAAAGTGTCCTTTCACTAGGATGCAGCACGACAAGGCCCACCGGGACAGCCATAGAAATGTCTGTGTGAGGCCTCCCAACCATCCTTTTTTGAAAAACTGTCCTTTAGTCTCAGATGATGATGATTAGTTTATTTTTTCCCCCTGCTGCCGCCACTCCTTTCCTCCTCTATGATGATGATTGTTTAAAAAAATCCTTCCTTAGGGCGCCTGGCTGGCTCAGTCAGTAGAGCATGCAACTCCTGATCTCGGGGTTGTGAGTTCGAGCCCCATGTTGGGTGCAGAGATTACATTAAAAAAAAAAAAAAAATCCTTCCTCCAAATTAAGAAGAATAACAGATGATTTTTTTTTTTTAGATTTTATTTTTAAGTAATCTCTACACCCAACATGGGGCTCACACTCACAACCCTGAGACCAAGAGTGACATGGTCTACCAACCCAGCCAGGTGTCCCAACAGATGAGTTTTTTCTTCTAACTACAAAAGTAATGTGAACATGACAACTATTCAAACAGTATATGAGTATAATATTAAAAAGTAAAATTCTACCTTTTTTTTTTAAAGTAGGCTCCATGCCCAGAGCGGAGCCCAACGCAAGGCTTAAGGCTTAAACTCATAATCCTGAGTCGTGACCTGAGCCAAACTCAAGAGTTGGACAACTTAACCAACAGAGCCACGCAGGCACCCCTGAAAAACTAGAATTCTAAGGGATAAATATCCAGATATAAAAACAACTCCTAAAACCCAGCATCAAAAAACAAAGGACCTGAAAAGACATCTGTCCAAAGAAGATACACAAATGGCCAATAAGTCTATGAGAAGATGCTCGGAATCATTAGTTATTAGGGAAATGCAAATATAAAGCTCAGTGTGATAACCACTTCACACCCACTAGGAAAACTATTTTAAAAAGTGGGGGTGGGGGATGAGGGATAACTGCTGGCAAGATGGGAAGTGCTGGCAAGGTGGGAAGAAACTGGAACCCTCTGGCACTGGCAATGGGAAATGGTGCAGCTTCCCCGTGAAACAGTCCGGTGCTCCTCAAAAGGTAAACAAAGCACAGCCGCAGGACCCAGCAGTTCTATTTCCAAGTGCACACCCCAAAGAACGGGAAGCAGGAACACATACAGGTACCTGTATGCTAGTTTCCACGGTATCATTTTACACAGTAGCTGAGAGGTGCAAACCACCCAAGTGTCCATCAAGAGATGAACAGATAAACAAAATGTGGTATATTCATGCAACAGAATACTATTCAGCTTTCAAAAGTAATACAATTCTGGGTGCCTGTGTGTCAGTCATTAAGCGTCTGCCTTTGGCTCAGGTCATGATCCCAGGGTACTGGGATGGAGCCCCGCATCGGGAGCCTGCTTCTCCCTCTCCACTGCCCCCTGCTTGTATTCCCTCTCTTGATGTCTCTCTCTCTGTCAATAAATAAATAAAATCTTAAAAAAAAAGTAATTCAATTCTGACATAGGCTACAATATGGACAAACCCTGAAAACATCATGGAAGTGAAATAAGCCAGTCACAAAGGGACAAATACTGCAGGATTCCGTGTATATGAGGTACTGAGAACAGTTGAGAGAGAAGGGAGACTAAGAGGTTCCCAGGGGCTGAAGACAGGGGCAAATGTGGAGTTACTGTCCAATGGGTACAGAGTTACTGTTCAGGATGATGAAAAAGTTCTGGAGATGGATTATGATGCTGGTTGCACAACACTGTGAATGTGCTTGAACACCACTGAATTATTTACTCCAAGATGGATAAAATGGTCAACTTTATGTTATGCATATTTTACTTCAATAAGAAAAAACAGCAGAAGTCTGATGTGGGAGTGTAAAACGGAACAGTCATTTTGGAAAACTGTTGGGTAGTATTTACCAAAGCTAAATATACACATTCCCCAAGACCTAGCAATTCCACTTCGCGGTAGAGACCCAGCAAACACACACACTCACCCGAAGGCATGTGTTATAATGTTCACAGCAGCACTGCTTCTAATAGTGAAAAACTAGAAACAACCCAAAGGTCCATCGAGACAGAACGGATAGAAACACCATGGTATGGTCACATAACGAAATGAATCAACCACAAGGACAGATGTGACCTGGATGAAGCTTACAAACCTACAGCTGAAGAAGAGAGGCCAGGTGTGAGAGAGGACCTAGGTAGGACCACATCGATGTGAGGTTCAAGAACGGGCACGACTAACCTAAGTGAATGAAGTTAAGACAAGGGTCATCTTTGCAGAGAGGGGTCAGTGAACAGGAGGAGGAAGAAGGGAGGTTTAAAGGCATACAGAGCTGCCTTCAGCTCCACAAAGCCCAGTGCTAGCACCCTAGAAGCAAAGGGCTCACAGAGAGAGGCAGAATCTGGTGGGGGAAGGCTGGAATGTGCCTGTGACAAGGAGAAGATACTTTAGACACCAGGTCCCCACTGAAGAGTGGTGGGCTGTGACATGCTTGGCCAGTAGGAGGGAAAGGAGGGATCTAGGCCTGAGTCAGCTCCAGAGGGTCCTAGAGGCAGTGAAACTCCCAGGGTGACCCTGTCCTTCGCCTCCTGCACACGGCTATAGAGACCCATCTTTTCTGAGGATTCTGGCTTTGCCCGAGGGCTACAAGGACCAGAAATGCTATATGACGAAGGTGAAATCACCTTAATATAGGGCAATAGTTAAGTAATCTATGGAATGCTTACTCCACAGATTATTTATCCAACTATGCGAAATGATATTTATAGTAGCGTTTTTAAGTTATCTAGGGAAGTTCTTATGCTATGAAGTCAAAGAAAGTAAGCAGAATGTAGAAAGGCCTATGTAATATATGCAACAACGCACATTTCAAAAGATTAGAAGGAAATGAAAATTTCCAATGACTGAGTTACCAGCAACTTCTTTGTTAATTTTTTTTGTCAGATTTTTCTCTTAATATGAATTGTGTCGTTCTCCCCAGCAAACTTGTATGTTGGAGTCCTAATCCCCGGTACCTCCAAATGGGACTGTATGTGGAGACAGAACCTTTAAAGAGGTGACTAAGTTAAAAATGATGTCATTAGGGTGGGGCCCAAGCCAGTATGGCTAGTGCCCTTCTAAGAGGAGGGAATCTGGACACAGTTACAGAGGAAAGAGAGAAGACAGTCATCTACAAGCTTAACGAGAGAGGCCTCAAACAAAACCAAACCTGCTAAGGCCTTACTTTTTGCTGCCTAAGCCCCTAAGTCTGGGTTACTTTGTTACAGAAGCTCTAGCAAACCAATTCAACCTGCACCACTCTCAGGAGTCAGGAATCCCTCCCCTCCTAAACTCCTATTAACAGCTGACGTTTAAATACTTTCTTATTTAATCTTCACCAAGCGCCCTATGAAGTAGATTTAAAGTCCATTTTCTAGAGGCGCCTGGGTGGCTCACTGGGTTAAAGACTCTGCCTTCGGCTCAGGTCATGATCCCAGGACCCTGGGATCGAGCCCTGCATCGGGCTCTCTGCTCAGCAGGGAGTCTGCTTCCCCCTCTCCCTCTGCCTGCCTCTCTGTCAACTTGTGATCTCTCTCCTCTCTGTCAAATAAATAAATAAAATCTTAAAAATAAAATAAAGTCCATTTTCTAGAATGTGAGAAACAGAGGTTAAATGAATTCACTCCAGTTACATAGCTAGGCAACAGAGGAGCTAGAAAGCGGTACCCAGACCTCTGTGGCCTGAGTCATTGTCTTAACCACTACGGTTATTTTGTCTCTCTGATACACCCAACAGTTTGTTTTCTTATCTCTTCCTCACCTCCCATTACCTGTTCTCCTTCTCCATCTATTGAAATGGCAGAGCCTGATTTTTAGATGCCCAGTGAGGCAGTGTGGTACCTGGAGGAAAGCACTAGACTTGGGGAAAGTAACAGTACCACTCTCACAGCGTTGATGTGAGGATTAAATGAGAATGTAAGTGAAGGACTGATGAATAGAATGCAAGTCAGGGTCTGCCTCTGATGCAGTTAATGGACACAGAGACCCCTGTAGGCATTGACATTAACTTGCGTGTGATCCTGGGTAAGGCACTTGAATTCCGTGGGTACCAGAATCAATTGTTTGCTCAAGTTTTGTGCTCTCCCTTGGTTTAAAAGGAGAGAAGCATGCTATGAGAGTAATTCAAGAGTAGCAGGACCAAACACACTTGCTCCTTGATGTAGTAAGAATAAGAAAAGCTTAAAGGGAATACCTAAAACTCCTCAGGTGACTCAGCATACCTTAAAGGTGTTAAGGATGCATACAAAGGTCCCCAAAGCCCTTATTGGAAACATCAATATGCTGACGCAGAAACTGAACCAACTTATTAGGAATTTAGGTTTTCTCATTTGGAAGATGGAAATTAGACTTCACAGAGCCATCCTGAACATCAAATAAGATAAACCCCAAACCACAAATATGTGAACCCCAGAAGCTTACACAGACTCTTATAACACACCAGGAAGCTGAGACTCAGACTCAGAGGATAGCCCAAGGTCACACAGCTAGTGAGCAAAAGTGGAGATAGAACCCAGGGTGTTCAGATTCTAAAGCCGGGTTCCTCAACATAGCAGCTGATTCAAGAGCTACTTGAGTGCTTCCTAAGTGCCCAACATTCTTCTAGAAACTAGGGATGCATCAGGGAACAAGTGTCTATTCTCATGTACCTTTAAGTTTGTACAGGATACTGCCTCCTCTCCAAAATCACTTTTCTACTAAACTATTCAACGATGCACTGATTGTAATAGCAAAACCCCAGACAATGCCAATGTCCATCATTAAGAGATGAACTCTGTATTACGACACTATCTATACAAGAGAACACTATGCAGACACACACACACACACACACACACACACAACCTATAAATGATGAAGCTCCTACGTATTGATATGGAAAGATTTCTAAGACATACAACTAATTTAAACAAGAGATAAAGATCAATATAGTCTATGTTAACACACTAACATTTTTTTAATTTATTTTTTATTTTTTAAGATTTTCTATTTATTTATTCGTCAGAAAGAGAGAGCACAAGCAGGCAGAGGCAGAGGGAGAAGCAGGCTCCCTGCCAAGCAAGGAACCTGATGTGGGACTCGATCCCAGGACCCTGGGATCATGACCTGAGCTGAAGGCAGCCGCTTAACCAACTGAGCCACCCAGGCATCCCCCATTTGTTTTATTTTTAAAAGATTTTATTTATTTATTTGTCAGAGAGAGAGAGCACACAAGCAGGCAGAGCGGCAGGCAGAGGCAGAAGGAGAAGCAGGCTCCCTGCTGAGCAAGGAGCCTGATGTGGGGCTCGATCTCAGGACCCTGGGATCATGACCTGAGCTGAAGGCAGCTGCTTAACCAACTGAGCCACCCAGACGTCCCCTAACATTTGTATTTTTAATTGTTATTTGAAAAATACCTCCGGAAGGTGACCAAAAAAACTGGGCTTACGGGTGGAAAAACCAGCAGGTAAGGAACAGGGATGAGATTTTTTTTTTTTTTTTTTTTTTTACTGAATATCCTTCTAAATTCTGACCTGTATGAATGCATTAGCTATTCAAATACTGATAAAAAATTAACAAGTCCTGGGACACCTGGGTGGCATGGTCGGTTAAATGTCTGGCTCTTGGTTTCAGCTCAGGTCGTGATCTCAGGGTTGGGAGAATGAGCCCCATATGGGCCTCCACACTCAGCACAATGTTGGCTTGAGAGTCTCTGTCCCTGTCCCTCTGTCCCTCCCATTCGTGCTCTCTAAAATAAATAAATAAATTTTTAAAAAAATTAACAGTCCTGCTTCCCATTCTCAAAACAGCCTTCTTTCTAAGGGAAGGTCTTCAGCTAGCAGAGGCGTGGCCAGATAAGTCTATTAGTTGTGTCCCTTAACAAGAAGACTATGAGTTCTCCAATCCTCTCCTATCAGGTTATACAGCTAGAGCCTAATGGATATACCCTCCTATCAGAACCCTTAATCCCCCAAACTCTAAAACCTGCCAGGAACCCAGAAAACCTCTCCGTTTTCTACAAAATCTGCCCCACCCCACCAAATGCACAGGACACTTCAGTGTCCTGTTGTTGGCACATTTCCATTATCATATGGTTCCAAGTATTTGTAGTTGGCTATCCACCTATTGCTAGAGAGGACAGTGCCAACGATCAAGGAGTCAGTAGTCATGCACTCCAAGTGTACGTGCCTTCCACTCAGGCTGCATATTCTAGCTGCATCAGAGGGCCCGGCCCCCTTGGCTCTAACCTGCATTCAGCTGGATACAGGGCACAACCCAGGGGCACGAGTCAGGCAGGCAGGAACAGGTTTCAACCCACTCTGCCTGAGAAACCTAGCTAAGTGCTTTCCTATCCAATTCCTTAGAAAATAACCTGCAAGGTGAATATTACTGCCCCCATTCTGACAACTCAGAAAATAAGAGGCTGCCTGGAATTGAAGTGCCTCAGGAAGCAGCTTCAGAGAGGTAAGTCAAGTGCATGAGGCCCCATTAAATAGGAAGCAGTAGGACCAGATTTCAAATCCTAAAGGCAGGTAAATGATGAAGAGCATGGGATTTCAGGTCTAAAAGATCTGGGCTCAAATCCATATTGTGTGAGCATATGGAAGCCATTTCCTCATATGAAAATGGAATTACTACTTAACTCCTAAGATTATTTGGAGGATTAAATAAGATAAAGCTTGCACGCACTGAGCACTAGGTCTAGCTCACAGCAAGCCCTCAATAAAAGGCACCTCTAGACTACTCACAACTAATTTAGGTTCCTGATTCTAACCCTGGGCCTCTCCCTCCACCAAAGAGAAACCACCTCTCCAAGTGGGCAAGGGGTTAGCTACAGCCAAATGCTTTACCTGACGGATGAAGCACCAAAGGCAGAAGGAGATACATAGGACCACAGAGCCTAAAAGGGAGCCGGCTCAGTCCGCACTAGGAGAGAGCTGTTCTACAGGGGGTGCTCCGCGGTTTACTGGGGGAGGCAGAGGATGGCCACCTCGCAGACAAGCGAAACTTGCTGAGGCACCTGTAGGAACATGAGCCGTTTTTTCTGCAAGCCATGAGTCACAGAAAGGCTGGCAAATGGTAAGCCCTGGGGCAGATCACGACAACTTCCTCCTAGATGTTTCCTGGCACCACTGGGTTGTATTACTGGTTTCAAAATGAAATTGATCTGAAACCAAGTCTCATCATCACTCATCCCCTTCTACCCCACCTTCTAACAGCTAGTGAAGTAAGCTGATTCCCATTCCTGACTGTGTAGCCTAGCTCCACAAGGCCACGCATCTTGGCCAAGTCATGGGGACAAGAATGGGCTTGTGTCAAATTTTTTCTGGGGCAAGCTGGTGAGCACTGATGAGCACATGGGGCAATAGTTCAGATCTTAAGTCTGGAAAAGACACCTAAACATAGTTCTTCCACACCCACCTGGGACCTTAAAGTCATTTAACTAACTGCCTTAGACTCAAGAGATCCTGAATCACAAAGCCAATGAACCTGGTAGAGAGCTAGGTATTTCTATAATATAAATTGATAGCTTTTGGCACTGAGCTCTAGTACACAATTTCTAGAATATTTTGGGGGTAGGGAGTTAGTAAATTGAGACTGCTTCTAGAGAAATAATAATCAGAGCTCTGTGTATCTGCACTACATAGAAAGACATCCAATGGAAGCAGGAGTCCCCGGCCTGTGCTCAAAGCTCCTCTCTCTAAAGACCATCCTGCCACGCCTGGCCTCAGATCCGGAACTGGCACCATGATAAAAGTTGGGTGAGAAGAGTCAAGTCCCCAACTGTTGAAAATAGAAAGCTTTTTAAGTAGACTTATAAGAACTGATAGATGTGGCACTGAGAACTCATTCCAGTCCTTGCCTAGACACCTCCCAACTGCCAAGGGAACACCCTTGAAGGTCAAGAGCTTGTCTTCTCAGCCACAACATGGAGGTGCTACAGAGTCTCAATGTCCAACTTTACTGGATGTTCTGACAAAATAAAACCACCCATCAATAAAATGTCCTTCAAGTGATCATTCTTGGCCAGTTCCTCTGCTGATCTTTGGGCATTTAAACTAGAAGGGAAGGGGTGCCTCGGTGGCTTAGTTGAGCGTCTACCTTCAG
>CM052888.1:15218602-15451969 GCA_028534135.1 Potos flavus
GCTGGGAAGCCAAGGGGTTCACTGACCCAGAAGGCAGTTAGTGCCTTGCCGGGAGATAAGGCTCCTGAGGCCCCTCCACGGCTGTCCTTAGAGGACCCAGACTCTGTTTTCCCAAAGCTGAGAGCAGAGCTAGCGGACTCACTGCCATGGAAGTGTTCGTCATGATTCATCACCATGAGATCACCATTTTCAGGCACGCCGAGGAGTCAAGCACGGTGCTGGAGCTGAAGGCTTGGTGAAAGGCATCCGAAAGTGGCCGCCGGTGCAGCAGTGGCTTTCCACAGACAACCGGCTCCTGGACCACAGCGTGACCCTGGCAGAGTGTCGCTCTACCTGCCACATGGCCCCGCTCAGAGCACCGCTCACCTTAGACCTGGATCTTCCGGCAGAGGGGGCCGGCGAGGCTTTAGGGGCCCTTAGCACGGAGCCCATGAAGCTGGATTGTTAGCGGGGCAGAACTGGAGGCGAACTGTAAGGCAGTGAAGCAGTGGAACTCCGGCCCTCCCCCTCAGATCAGTCAATGAACACTTGGTTAGGGAAATGGCCCTGAAAGATCTAGTGAAAATGTTCATTTGAAATGACAGAGGGGGGCGCCTGGGTGGCTCAGTCTGTTAAGCGTCTGCCTTCAGCTCAGGTCATGATCCCAGGGGTCCTGGGATGAAGTCCTTTGTCGGGATCCCTGCTCAGTGGGGAGCCTGCTTCTCCCTCTGCCCTTCCCCCCTGCTCATTCTCTCTCTCTTGCTCTCTCAAATAAATAAAAATCTTAGAAATGAATGAAATGAAAGAAAGAAATGACAGAAAGAAATGACAGAAATCCTTTATGGATGGTGGGCTTCCATTCTGCTTATCTTCCAGTTTTTCCGTAAACATGTATTTGATTTGCTATCAGAACGAGATGTTGTGGTCCCCTCTCCCCCTTACTAGAAAAGTGATATAACCCCATGTTGTTGAGGAGAAAGCAATTCTTTCTGCGGAATTTCTTTTTGCCTCTCTGTTGAAAACTCTTTGCAAAGAGTTGCATTACTTAGGTTCTTCCTTACCCTTGGCAGCAGGGTCCTCCTTTATAATTCTCAGAGAAAAACCCAAGCTGGGCTGTACTCCACAGCACCCTGGGAGTTTGGAGTAGGGCTGACTCAAAGCTCAGCATGAGGTGTGCTGCTTGGCTTACTGATTCCCACCCTCCAGGACCATACCAGAACAGAGATCCTACTGATCACCCTGGGATATCTGGGATAGCAATTAAGGGTCTGTTGGGTAAAAAGCATTGGTTCCCAAACATAGCTGAATGATTCACCTGGAGAACTTTTTTAAAAATCCAGATTTCCTATTTCCAGCCCACCCATCACTTCTGAATCAGTTTCTGAAGATGATTAAGGGAGGCAGTTTACTGGTTTTTAAAAGTTCCTAATTGTCTCATTTGTATCTCCAAAGTAGTTAAATTGGAATGGCTTTTTGAGGGCACTTCAAAAGATATTATCAAGATTTCAAATGTCCAGATCCTTCCTCTGAACACATGTATCTGTTATATCTGTTTATGCAGTATTTCCCCTGGATTTTTTTTTTTTTTTTTTTTTGACAGAGAGAGAGAGAGTGCGAGCACAAGTAGGGGGAGCGGCAGGCAGAGAGAGAGGGAGAAGCAGGCTCCCCATGGAGCAGGGAGCCCGATGTAGGGCTTGATTCCAGGACCCTGGGATCATGAACTGAGCTGGAGGCAGATACTTAACCGATTGAGCCACCCAGGTACCCTGGATATTTTAAAGTATCTTGAAATCAGTATGTCAAAAAGCAAATCTATGATCTTTACTCTTGGCCCAAATATGGTCCTTTTTCAAAGTCTCTCAGAGAATGACATATCATGTGCTCAGCTACTCAAACCCAGAAGCAGCTTGGACCACCTGGACTGAAATTGTCGGTCCATCACCAACTTTGGGCAAGTTTGTTTCCTCACCTATAAAATGGAATGATGTTAATAATATCTAACTCAGGGGCGCCTGGGTGGCTTAGTCGTTAAGTGTCTGCCTTCAGCTCAGGTCATGATCCCAGGGTCCTTGGATCGAGTCCCGCATCAGGCTCCCTGCTCGGTGGGAAGCCTGCTTCTCCCTCTCCCACTCCCCTGCTTGTGTTCTCTCTCCTGCTGTGTTTCTCTCTGTCAAATAAATAAGATATGTAAATAATAATAATATCTAATTCAATTAAATGAGTCAATACTTTGCACAGTGCCTGGCATATGGTTAGCTAGCAACATCATCTTCCAGACTCCCCTTCCCAATCACCAAAATTCATGCCTCTTCATCTCTACCCTCACTTTTTTAGTACATACCACATCATATTTACTTCAATGAGTATAAAAATCTCCATTAAAAAAAAAAGGATCTTTTAAAATGCAACAAATCACGCATTTGAGAAAATGAAATGACATCACCTTCTTGTTTGAAACTCATTAATGGTGTGCCATTGTTCTTGGAATAAAAAACAAAATCTTTAACGTGCTCAATCCCCCATCTCCACTGTCTAGCCACATTAGTGTTCTTCTTAAATGCAGCATAACCCCCTTACCACAGGACCTTTGTACATGCTGCCCCCCCTCCCCAACAGTGTCTCTCTACACTCCCACTCTAGTTTACCCAGTTAACTCCTAACATCATCTTTCAGATCCCAAAGCAAGTTACTTTCTCAGGGAAGCTCTATGTAACTGCCATATAATTCATTACAACTGTAATTATATGTTATTATCTAATTGTCTGTCTCCCTTACTACTCTCAATAATGCCCAAAGGCAAAGACTAGAGTATGTTAGAATTTGCTTATCACTGTATCTCAACACTTAGCTCAGTGCCTCATACAAAGTAGGTGTTCAATAATGTTGAGCCAACTATGAAAGTCCTTCGACCTAGCAATTTTGCTTCTAGGAATGCATTTTAAAGAAATAGTAAATAAACTATTACAGTTGTAACACTACTGCTACTTTACCATAGCTAACACCTAAACATTTATTTACTAATTCCTTTTTCATATACTAATGCATTAAATCCACACTAGAACCTTATCAGATGCCCATAATTATCCCTATTTTACAGATAAGGAAACTGAAGCATAGAGGTTAAGCAACTTACCCAAGTTTCCACAGCTAGTTAAACAGACAAACAGATTTAACCCAGGCACTCTGGAACTCCAGCTCAGGTACTCTACACATTATAACATACTTATATTTTATGCAAATTTCAATTGTAGAAATTTGAAATGGTGCCATAAATATTCAAGTTGCACTTTATATGCAAAGTTTGAAGAAATGCAAATCTCTCAAATTAAATAATGCAAAGTCACATAATTTCACAACTGGAGAGACTAGTGAATTGTAAGCACCCCTCTAGCTTTCCTACCCCAAACACATATAGTTGACATATATTCACATGAGAACATAAGCCTTCAATCATGAGAGTTATGAATTATTTCAGGTTTTCAAGAATTTATCTTTTAAATCATGCAATTGCCCTCTATAAGACTGTTTATTAGTGATATTTGGGTTTAAGAGCGAGCCCATAAGCACCTCTTGGGAGAAAATAAGATCATAAATGAATATCCTCTTTAAGTAAGTGTCCACCTTTGGCTCACGTCATAATCCCAGGGTTCTGGGATCGGGTCCCACATCAGGCTCCTTACTCAGTGGGGAGCCTGCTTCCCCCTCTGCCTGCTGCTGCCCCTGCTTGTGCTGAGTCTCTCTCTGCCAAATAAAATCTTAAAAAAAAAAAAAAAGGAAATCAACTTTTCTTTAGCAAAATGCTTGCTAACTAGATTTTGACATTAAAAAAACTGAGAAAAATTTCATTTTTGCTTTGACTGTCACATTTTCAAACTCTCAACACCCAAGGAAAATAATGCAAGTGCTGAGATTTTACAGTTTACTTGTGAGTTAAGCAGTTTACACACAAAAAAAAAAATTTTTTTTAAAGATTTTATTTATTTATCTGACAGAGAGAGAGGAGAGAGCACAAGCAGGGGGAGCAGTAGAGGGTGAGGGAGAAACAGACTGCCTGCCGAGCAGATTCCAGGACCCTGGGATCATGAACCGAGCTGAAGGCAGACATTGACACTTAACTGACTGAGCCACCCAGGTGCCCCCGTTTTGAAAATTTTTGATGACTTCAAATGCTTCTGAAACATTCAGATAATTAAGTCATCAAACAATGGTTAGTGTGAAAACTACTGGTTTTTTATTATTTTTAAGATTTATTTATTTACTTGAGAGAGAGGGAGCAGAAGAAGTGAGAAACAGATTCCCTGCTGAGCTGGGAGTCCACATGGGGTTCGTATTCCCGACCCTGAGATCATGACATGAGCAAAAACAAGAGTCTGGTGCTTATCCGACTGAGCCACCCAGGCGCCCCGAAACTACTGGTTTTTAAATGGCATAGTAAACTTATTAAATTTACTGCAAAGCCTGTCGTCTTAAAGGTATTATTCAAACAGAAAAGCTTAATTTATGTGAATGGGGTTAAGATGAACAATTCATGTGATCATCCTTTTACCATAGTCTTTCCTAATAAGGTGATTCCTGATAGTTAAGTTTCTGGAAATCCAAACACTTTACAATTTTTATGTTAACTCCTCTCCACTTCCACATCTGTAAAAGATAAAAACAAGGGTTTAGCTAAATAAATCATGGTATACCCACCCCGTACAAAACTATGGAGCTGTTAAAAACAAGATAGATGTGTATTTAACAATATGGAGAAAGATGCCTGTGATTCATTAAGTTAAAAAAGCAAGTTACAATGTTTACATGCTTGATATAGTCCAATTCTTATTTTAAAAATTCCTGAATGCACACATAAATTTCTTGCAAAGAAAAAAGGTCCACAAAGATTCACATTAAACCGCTAGATACGCTTATCCTTAGGTAAAAGAACTGAGGAAGAGAAGAACTTTCCTGTGTTTCTGATTTGCTTCTTTTTTTTTTTCTGATTTGCTTCTATTGAGAGGCAGTGGAGTTCACTGGTTAAAGCTTGGGCTGCTTAGATTTGAATCCAAGCAGTTTATCAGTTGTGTGATCTTGGTCAAGTTACTTAACCTCTCTGGTCTGTTTTCTCATCTGTAAAATGGGGATAATAATACTACCTACTCCAAGGAGCGTTATGGTGATTAAACATGCTAATACATATAAAATGCTAAGAGCTGTACCTGTCACATACTAAGGGTTACATATTTTATTGAAAAACATGGTCTTTTACAGTGAACACGTATTCATGTATTAATGTAAAATTCCAACCAACCAGCCCAACCCTACATCCACAATTATCAGTAGTACATATGGAGGGGGATGTGATAAAAATGAAAAGCTCCCTAGGCAAGTCTGATACTCAGCCAAGCTTGCAAACTACTGACTCAGGGGCTAAAGACCAGTAAACCAGTTAGAGAGTAGTTGAGTCCCTGCTGGGGAATGCAGGAGCATTCTGGAAGCAGAAAAAGACCATAAAAGACAAGAAAATTACAGGTCAAGCAGCCCTGGCGGGAAGCCCCAGCTGAGGCAGACTCCACAAGGAGAGGGCAGGGTGTGGGCCTGGCATCTTGTTCTGGCTTGTGTATGAGGAGCCCACAAGGAGCTGTCTTTCCTCTCGGCCTGAAGCTACGACAAGATGGGACTCGTTGTGAGAAGGCAGCCAGCCTCAAGCAAGACACCCAGAAGAGGAGCATTGCGCTCCAGTCCTGCCCTGTTAGTGACCAACCAGCAGTCCACCTCCTCGTAGCTCCAGGGACATGAAGGCATGTCACACACAGGACAGTTAGAGCCTCAAGGCTGAGAAGCTGGGAGCAGAGTAACTTGTCTCAGGCCACATAGGTTGGGTTGAGAAACCAGACTGAGAACCTCATTTTCCCCTGCCCAGATGTCCACCATCATCAGGCCTGTGCCCCCACTGTGTTTGTTAAGACTCTGAAGAACTGAATGCACCCGAGCTGGGGATGGGGAGGGGGATTTGAGAGACAGTGAGGAATAGGCTAGGTTTCCCAAATTAGGGGGAAGAATCTTCTCAGAAAAATACATATGCACCTTATATACAGTGAATTCCAGGGGAGCAAAGACTTCCTCAAGCTGATGTGAGACCCTGAGATCAGAACTCTGGGCCAATCAACCTACTTCTAGCCTCCAATACAGGTTTAAGGTTTCTTGGTAAGAGAGCTGTAACACTGACCTAAACTTACATGCTTTGAGGCAAAAACTGGGGTCCTGGGACTGAGAGGGAAAAGGAAAGCCCGGGATTGTGCCTCCTTGGCCCCATCTCCACATCCAGCCCTTGAGATCAAGCCTTAGGGTCCGGTGGAGAACACATCTCCCCTCGCTGGGGTTCTATGTCGCCTCGGAGGCTCTCATGAAGGGGAAGAAGCCACCAACTCGCCCACCTCCTGGCTGTGGGGCCCTGGCTCTGAGGCCTTCTCCTCAGGCGTCAGAAAGCAAAAGAGTCAGAGTTGTGAGTTCCAAGGTGAGGTATGAGGGAAAAGGAAAGTGTCTGTCTGCTCTCTTTCCAGGCTAAGACATTTTGGTTTACTGAGAGAACAGCAGCATCCCAGCACCCTGGAAGTTCAGCAGGATCATGGCTGCCATAGCCTGGAGGGGATTCTGACAGCTTGAGGAATTTGCCGACCACTGACGCTCTAGTGACCCAGAATGGGAAAGGTGCCCAGATTTGGCTGAGGCAAGGGGAAAGGCAGAGTGTCTCAAGCTCCTTGACTCGGAGCAAGGTGGGGGGAGTCCTTGAGGGCAGGGGAGGGGGCAGGAAGGTGGGGGTGGAGATGCCAAGAGGTAGAAGATAACCAGCCAGAAGCAGATTCTCTGCTGAAAACTGTCAGTGAGAGTGCTATCAGGCCTGGTATCTGAACCAGCCCTATCCCCCCACATCCTAAAGAGCAGGCCGGGGGTCCTGGATAGAAATGCTCCCTCCCCCCAACTCCAGCTCCTGGTGATTAACAGAGGCCTGTGGAGGGAACAGGAATTCAAAGCCCTTGGGTCAGAAGTTAACTATTTCCAATCTTCCTCTAGCTTGGCTGTGGCCCGAAGGATTCACAACCTCTTCCCCTCTCTAACACTTAGGAGTGTGGTTAGTATCTCACACTTAGGGAGACTAACCTGGGTTCAAATCCTAATTCCACGATTTACTAGCTGGGTGACCTTGGATAGGTTACAAAGTTACAAGCCTAGGTTTCCTATTCAGTTAAATGAGGCAAATTCAACGCCCGTCCCCCCACGGTGGGGGGGGAGAAGATTTTAGGAAGATTAAAAGGGCTTATTACACAAAATACATAGTGTAGTCTCTAGAACGCAGTAAGCTCTCAGTAAATGGTATTTAGGTTGCTTTTTTGTTGTTGTTTGGAAGCCCTTCCTTGATGGGTAGCCCTGCTGCCTGGCAATGACAGGTAACTAAACGAAATGAGGGGGAAAATTTGACTGAGACTTACAGCATTCTTGGGTCTGGGGAAAGTTGGGAAGGGGAGGCAAGAAGGGATGCTGGAGGTGGAGCCCAGGGTCCTGGTTCCAGAGGAGACTTCAGAAACGCTGGCCTCCAGGAGGGCATAATTGGGACTTCAGCCCCATCTGCCCTTCCCAAACACCTTACTGCCTCTCTGATGGGGTGGGACAAATTCCAAGCTGGACTGGACCTTGCCTACTTCTCCTTTTGCCTCTTCCCACCTTACACTCCATGGTCCAACCAGACTAAATATATTTAAGTTCCTGGCCCCCATACTGTTCCCTTGCCAGGAACACTCCCTTGCTAACTCTCCTGCCCCAACTCCCTTGCATAATTCTTCCCCGGCCTTCAGCTTGGACATCACTTCCTTCAGGTCCTCCTGAGAACATGTTAGCAGCCCTTCCTATGTGCCTCCATATTTTTTTCTCCCTACCTCCTGCTCAGATCATATGTATATACAACATGTTATATATTATATATATAGAGAGAGAACATATACTGTATATATACTATATTATATATGTATACTTATTACATATACTAGGTTATATATACTATATTACACACACACACACACACACACACACAACTTATTTTGTCTGTCTTCCTCCACTAGCAGGTAAATGGCCCATGAAGACTGGGTTTTGGGCATGTTTTGCTCACTAACATAACCATAGCACTTAGAACAACAGAATCTGGCACTTGGTAGGTGCTCAATAAATATCTGTTCAAAGTCGGATTCATAATTAAAATTCCTGGTGGCTGATCTGCTTCTTCCTCTAATTGGGGAGTTTGCTGACATTAATGACCTATGAGTCTTTGTCATCTCTGAACATCTAACACCCAGTAGGTACTCAGACATTCGTTGGTTTCATGACCTGCCAATTTGTCCTTGGGTCTCACACACCTCATTGCCTCCATAATGAGGGAGGAGCTGGACTCAACCACCTTGTCCATTTGAGGAGGCTGCTCCCCACACATACACTGTCCAGGATAAAAATGACCCAGGAAGAAGACCTCACCTAAGAAATTCAGGCCCATTTCCAGATTCCCTTTCTTTTTTGGGGGAAAATAATAAGGATTGGCTTAAGGACAAGTCAAGGGAAAGATTTCCCTCCCAACACAAAGGATGTAACCAAAGAAAAAATAAAGACTTGCTGTCTCTTAGGATAGGGCCAAGTGAAAATCAAGAATCCAGAAGGGGTGGGTCTCAGGAGGACACTGTTGGAGGAGGGGGATGGTAGAATCCAGAAGAGACTCGGCTACTTTAAGACCAACAAAAGCTGACTTCTCAGTGCACAGCCCTAGTACTGAAGATTGTCAGGTAATAATCCTCAGTTAACCCAGCAATTATGCTCCCAGGTATGTACCTAACAGAGAGTGTACACCAAGACTCCTCATCAAAAGACTGGAACAATAATCTTCACAGCAGCACTAGTCATAATAGCCAAAAACCTGAAACTCCTCAAATACCTATCAATAGAAGAATCATCACATAATGGAATGCTATAGGACACTGATAATCATCTACAAGGACCTCCAGAAATATGGAAGAATCTCACAAGGTACAATGATGCAAGAGGATATATGATTCTTTTACATAAAATTCAAATATGGGCAAATTAATCTATGGTATGAAAAGTCAAGATAGTGCTTTTCTTGGTGGGGAAGATTGAGAATGGGAAGGAAGGGGCATCTGAGGTACTGGTAATGCAGTTCCTTTTTTTTTTTTTTTTTTTTTTAAACGTAGGCTCTACACCCAGCATGGAGCTCAACGTTGGGGCTTGAACTCATGACTCTAAGATGAAGACCTGAGCTGAGATCAAGAGTCAGATGCTTAAGTGACTGAGCCAAATAGGCTCCCTGGTAATGCTGTTCCTTGATCTAGGTACAGGGTACAAGGGTGTTTCAAATCTGTGGCAATCACTGAGCTGTACACTTATCATTTGGGCACTTTTCTCCATATATGTTCTTCTTCAATAACAGTGGTCCTCTGAATGGAGACAGTTCAGCCTCAGAACTAAAGCCTCAACTGATTTGGGCAGGGGAGGCCCTCCTCTCCCTCATCCTCCATTATTCTCCAAATGCTGTGCAAGGGTTGCCAGCCCTAGAAATTCATGGTAAGCAACACCTTCCTTACCCACAGCAGGGAGGTGAGGGCACCCTGCACTGGGTAACCTAGGAACAGAGTGCCATGTGAGGAGGTGGGGAGACTAGAGGTTTGGGACCTGCTCCCCAGGCACAAGCTAACGGTGATGTGCAACAGGCTTCAGCAACCAACCCTAGTCCGCTGCTGAGCCAAGAAGGCAGCCAGCCAGGCTCAAAGCCCCAGTTTCCAAATATTCATTACTGAGGCAGATTTACTGGGCACTGAGGAATCCCCCTGGATTTAAAATCCTGGCCTTGGGGTAACTGGGAGGCTCAGTCAGTAGAGCATATGACTCTTGATCTTGAGGTTGATTTTGAGCCCCATGTTGGGTACAGCTATTTTTAAAAAATTTTTAAAAAAATAGCTGAAATTTAAAAAAAAATAAAATAAAATCCTGGCCTCAGTGCTGACGGCCCCAGTGACCTCACACCAAGTTGCTTACCCCCTTTTACAGCAAAGGAGAGTTACCACCACCTGCTTTGCAAAATGATCATAACCATAAAAAATATTAGACTATCAGCTCCCCAAGGGTAGGAGTTGGTTTTGTCCATTGCTTTAGCTGCAGTTCTAGACACATGCAGATGCTAAATACGTGTTTACTGAAAGAATAAAATATAGAGGGCATGGCCCAGATTGGAGGCTCCAAAACAAAAGGCAATTTTTACACAAGTTGAAATAGGAAAAATCATCTTCAAGTTAATTCATGGGCAGTCAAATTCATTACTGAAACCTTGAAGTTACCTAACAAAGCTAATGTGGGTTAGCTTTAATCTTACTCAAACACTGACTAAGGGTGAGTTGAACCTGCTGAGGGCCCATAATGAAGTAATGGATTTCTTACTGTAATTAAGCTGCCTCTCTCAACTGTCCACCATTAAAGATGTATGACCACATTGGGTCAATCACTTTTTTTTTGGAGGGGGGGTCAATCACTTTTAATCACTGTCCTAATACCATGCAAATTCCCTCCTCCCACCTCTTCTTTATCTTTCCTTCCAGACCACACTTGAAGGCAGCCCCACAGACTGTGGAGTTGTGGTGGTGGTGGAGGAACATTCCAGCTCTGCCTCCCTCCAGATTAACCTCTTGCCCTTGGTGGAGGCAAGCCCAGCATCACTTGACCCAAGTCCCATCACTAGGACACCGAGAGACTGTATCTAAGCCAGTTTCCCTACAGGAATGTTTCTGGAAAACCTTATGATAAGAATGAACAAATGACTAATTGCTCTTAGGACAGGGGTTGTTGCTGGTGTCTGTGGGATCTGGCACTCCAATACTCTACTTCCTTTCCTCCACCTCCCACTTTCTGGTAGTAAAAAATGTCATGGAACTTAGGAGTCACAGACTTCTATTCAAGTCCCAGCTGGTTCCAGTAGTAATGCCTCTGGTGAAGCCACAGCCACTCAGGCTTCATGTGTAAAACAGGCAGACCTTCACAAGATTGTCATGATTCATGCAAATACCTTCTGGGCATCCTGTGAAGTATCGGGTCCAGGACTAAACCTCATGGTAAAAGTCATGTTTGTGATCCTCAAGGTAGGTCCTGAGCTGTTCAGCCTACAAAATTGAATCCATTAAGCTGCTTCTGTGTCTCCACCTTTGAAACCTCCAGCAGAGCTGGGTTACAGGCTTTCTGAAATACCAACTCTGAGATTAAGAGCTCAAGCTGTTTAATAGTTACCTTACCAGCTTCAAGAGAGTGTCAGGAGGACAAAGCAAGCTCAGAGTTGTGGAAGTACTTTGAAGAGCAAAGTGCACATGCAAACAAGGTATTAATTATATCAGATAATTTCTTGGAGCTCAACTTCATAGACACCTGCGATATTCATAACCCAGGGGCGAACAACAGGGGCAATTGTTCCTTAGCAGTAAGAAAACTTGTCTGCTTGGCCAAACTTGAGAGTTTGTATATACCCTCAGGATAACCCTTTCAACATGGCTGGATCCATCCTGTGCACAGAGGACACAGAACTGGGATGGAGGTAAGGTAGAAAGATGTCAGCAGCTGAGGACTAAGGAGAGAAATATCAGTATTTTTTGTTAGGGTGTCTCAAGTTATTGGAACCCACTAGACCCAGAAACTTGCTTTTACTTAAAAAAGAAGGCAGCAGCCTATTTCACAGGAAAACTACTCTAAGAACCAATCATGTTGCAGGGAGGCTCAAGGTTAGCTAAGCACATTAACCCACCCTTTGTTTTATAACCCAGGTGTGCTCCTGGCATGAACCCACCATTTTCACAACCATAAAGCAGACATCCAAGAAAGCAGAATTTTCTCAAAAGGTTTAAAATGCCTGACGTCACCAGGAAACACTCGCCAACCAGACCGTGAAATCGAAAATCTGATCACTGCTTCTCCGCAACAACCCCAAACTTAGCGAAGTGACAGTTAATCTGATATTTCTTGCTTCGGTAAGAAAGATACGGCACAGTCAACACTCAAAAGCCATGAGACTGAAGTCAGAGAACTTTTTTTTTTTTTTTTAAAGAATTTATTTATTTATTTGTCAGAGAGAGAGTGAGAGAGAGATTACAAGTAGGCAGAGAGGCAGGCAGAGGCAGAGGGAGAAGCAGGCTCCCTGCTGAGCAAGGAGCCCGATGTGGGACTCGATCCCAGGACCCTGGGATCATGACCCGAGCCGAAGGCAGCCGCTCAACCAACTGAGCCACCCAGGCGTCCCTGAAGTCAGAGAACTTGACAATGAAGGGGAGGAGTACAGATTTGGCAGAGGTCTGGTTAGCAATAAAGCTTCCTCAGGGAGCCGGAATTGGATTTGGGGCCCTGCCCAAGTTAACATTTTTACAGGTTGGCTGAGTTGCAGTTTGTTAGCCAGTCAGTAATAAACCCATGTGCAAGAATTTAAAGTTTATGAGGCATGGCCTCTTAATGTCTCTGCCTGGCTCCCTACAGCCCAGAGTTTAAGGAGCCTGGCCTAGCCAGGGTGTTAATTGTTTTGTCAATCTGCAGGGTTGTTTGGGAAAAGGGAAAAAAGGCTCCACAGACTCCAGACCCCAGTCCGCTTGTGGAGAAACAAAGGAGAGCCATTCTGTCCCCTAGGCATTGGTACTTCTACATTCAAACTGGTAATTTGTACCTGGGGTGAGGGGTATGCTGATGAAGGCATTAGAAATATGCTAGATGGCAAAGGTTCTTAATTGTTTTGCAGGCCACTTAAACTGTAGATCCCCTCCCCAGAAAAACGCACACACAAGTTCTTAATTTTCACAGGTTAGGGATCCGCTGGAACCCCCACCCAAAGATCCTGGGTTACACCTCTGTTTAAGAACTCGGGTTTATGGGGCGCCTGGGTGGCTCAGTGGGTTGAAGCCTCTGCCTTCTGCTCGGGTCATGATCTCAGGGTCCTGGGATGGAGCCTGGCATGGGGCTCTCTGCTCCGCGGGGAGCCTGCTTCCCCCTCTCTCTCTGCCTGCCTCCCTGCCTACTTGTGATCTCTCTCCTCTCTGTCAAATAAATAAATAAAATCTAAAAAAAAAAAAAAAGAACTTGGGTTTAGCGGCGCCTGAGCCTCTGCCTTCGGCTCAGGTCATGATCTCGGAGTCCTGGGATGGAGCCTCGCTTCGGGCTCTCTGCTCAGCAGGAAGCCTGCTCCCCACCGCCCCCCCTGCCTGCCTCTCTGCCTACTTGTGATCTCTCTCTCTGTCGAATAAAATCTTAAAAAAAAAAAAAAAAGAACTTGGGTTTGATGGGTGTAGAAACCCCCACTGTCCCCTCCTGGATGGAGAGAAAGAGGCCCCCATCAGCCCGCAGTTGCTCCGCACCGAAGTGACTCCCTGCTCTCAAGTATTTCAAACTTGGGGGGGGGGGTTAGTATATTGAGTGATCAAAAATGTTCTTTGATCTCCCATCCACCGCAAAACCTTCCGGCTTGGGACTCCCCCCCCCCCCAACTCCCCCAACATTCCAGTCCCAAGATGGGGGTGAGGGGCAGGGGTGTCCCAGTGCGTGATGCCCCCAGCCCAGGTGTGCCAGACCCAGTTTCCACACAGGCTGAAGGGGCGCAGGCCCTCCGGGAAGGGCAGGGTTAAGAGTGCATTCCAGCTGCCGGGGAAGAAGGGGGGCGGGGGAGGGGAGCGCGAAGAAGAGAAACAGACCCGGTCTGTCTGTCGGAGACACAAAGCACGGTACACAAAGGGGGCCCGAGAGGGGCGAAGGGGGCTGCCCCGGGCACGGCTCATCCCCACACCTGCGCGGGGGTTGGGGGAGGAATGTGGACGACGCATTCCTTTGCTGGGGCCAGTGGGGGAGAGCTTCCCACTTCAGGTCTGGGTGAGGAGCTCAGCCGCCCCGCACCCCGAAGGAGGTCTAGGTAAGCCGCCGCAGCGGGGCAAGGAGGAGTTGGGAGGTCAGAGGGCGCTATGTTCTCCGTTCTTCTCTGCCACCCCCCCCCCCCACGCTAAACCCCGAGATGCTTTCCGCTCCTTCTCCAAACCCGAGGCGGAGGCAGCGGCGCCACAAATTCCCCCGCCCCAGCCTGGGCACCCCTCGCGCGGACCACTGGAGCGGCCCACGTGCGACCCCCGGCCCCGCGGTTCCACCGGGGTACCTCGGGGAAAGTCTTACCTTTGCTCTGCGCCTGGCCCAGCTCCACCTTCGCGCCTCCCGCCTCCAGCGTCACTTCAGCTTTCCCGAAGCCCGCCCCGCACGGCTCGGAGGCCACGCAAGGCAGCCAGCAAACCTGCGCCTGAGGGAAGAGGGGAAAAGGGGGCGTCTGGGTCACAGGCGTGCCCGGTTCTGCATATCCGGCCCGATATTCCTCACGGGGCTCTGCCGGGCCACCTTGGCCCCAAGGAGCCCAGCAACTCTCTCTCCTCGACGCCACCGCCGCGTGCGGACCCGCCCAGCTGGACCGCTCCAGCTGGGGCAAGGGCAAGGCAGTGGGGTACCTTAAAGAGGAGGACGAGGAGGAGGGATGCGAGAAGCCCACTAGGCAGCTCCATAGCTGAAGGACGAAGAAGCTGCAGCCTCCGCGGGACAGTGCTTCGCTAAGCTTTCCTGGTCCCTTTGAGCGCCGCCGCCCGCTAGAGCTGGCCGGAGCGGGGGGGGGGGGGGGGCCAGGTGAGCGCAGGTGGGTGCTGATTGGTCCGGCGCCACAGGTCCCGCCCCCTCGCAGGTGGGGCCGCCGCCCGCCGGGTGGAGACGCCCACGATGTACGCCTGTATTCGTTTTATTGCCGCAATTCCGAAATGCCCACGGGCTTTGCCGGAGCTGCTACCCGCAGGGACCCAGGTTCTGTCTCGTAGATTCTGAGTTCGAAGGAAAAAACAAAACAAAAAACGACCCCGCTCCTCAGTCTCCGCAGCACTCGAAGAAAAATGTTTTTGTGTCTTGCGGCTACAGTGGGAAAAAAGTGGAAACGCTTCTGAACCCGACTGGAAACAGAGGCGCCCCATTCATACTCCCCCGAGGCACTCTGTTATCCAAAGCTTTGATGGTGGACGCCCCACACCCGGCTACAGCGGGGGCTGCCCCCTGCCTCTCTCCACCTCCCAAGCCAGCCCGCTGAGGACACAGGAGTAAGGTTTAAAACTGGCAGTGAGGTGCAGAGAGGCCGCGTTACTGACTTTGCTGCAGCTTGCGGAAGACTCATTACTTCCACTGCACAGCCCAACAAATGGAGGCTAGGAGAGAAGGGCCCAGAGTTCAGTAGCTGTCGTGGCGCCGAAGGGGGCGAGTGGACCGGCGGGTATTAGCCCCACCATCTCCAGGGACCCCCCCCCATTAAATACAAATGACACTTTCTCAACTTTATATAAAATGTAAATAAAGACTTAAAGTCTTTTTTTTTAAACGCGGCTGTTATTGGACTGAAATACTGAATATAAGTGAAAACTGCGTACTAATCAGGCGGCCTTCCAGGAGCCTCTCACATAAACAGCTCTCCTACCCCACCCTACCCCCCACCCCTTCTTGAAAGAAAGGTGGAGGAGCTGGGATTCGTCCCTCTACTTTTTTAAATTGTTTTTTAAGATTTTATTTATTTATTTGACAGAGCAAAAGCAGGGGAAGCTCCAAAGGGAGAGGGAGGAGCAGCATCGCTGCTCAGCAGGGAGCCTGGTGTGGGACTTGATTCCAGGTCCATGGGATCATGACCTGAACTGAAGGCAGATGCTTAACAACTGAGGCACCCACGTGCCTGTTGTCCCTCTACTTTAGACCTGAAGTGCTTTCCCCTTCAGGACACACAAGTGGGCCCCGGCCACAGAAACCCTCCTGAGACTCAATCCCTCTTCCCTGCACACCCTCTCTCCACCAAGCTGAGCTTTCCCAACCTTGTGTTCCCTGAGGCCTCTCCCTACTTTCCCTAGCTGTCCTGAGAACCAGGCTGACACCTCCTGGTTCCTCTCCTTCCTCCTCCCCAGCTCAGATCCAGGGCTTTGAGGAGGAGGCTGGAATCTGTAATTATAGATTCTTTGGCCCTTGAGGGCCAACCTGGTTGGAAAGACAGACAGCCTGCCTGTCTTTCCAACCATTAGGCCTGTGGTTAAGAGGAAAATGGTTTGTGCTGGGACAGTGGTGGTCCTCTCTCCAGCCCTGCATTGGCTCTGGGGCCAATCTGCCTGTGTTCAAATCTGTGTTCCACCATGATTAGTACTGCGGCCTCAGGCAAGTGAAACAACCTCTTTGAGGCTCAGTTCCGCATGCATTAAGACATCTGTGCTCTAAAGTACTAGGATTAAATGAATTAATACATATAAACGAGGACTAAATTAATTAATACATTTAAAACGCTAAACTCAGTTCCTGGCACACAGCAAGTGCACGAACATTGCCTGGTATTATTGCTTTAAGATCTGGCTCAACAGTCCTCCGCCTGGTGAGTGGTTTCTGTCCTTCTTAGCACCCTCACATTCCCCAAACTAAGAAACGTAACCCTTCAATTTCACGGCTGATGTTTTGTATTGGCATCTGGTATTAAGGGAGAGCTCGGTTATCCGGATTACGGTCCCAGCGGCTGGGGGTTGGCCGTGGACAATGCACTGGAAAAGCCAGAGTCAGCTCGCTGAGCTCCACACCTCGCTAGCCTCGGTCTCCCGCACAGGTCGCTTTCCTTGCCAGAGGAAAGGTTAGCTATGCGTGCAGGGGGGCATCGTGGCAGGGAAGGCCCCAGAGGGTACCCAGTGGCTCCGCCTCGCCTCGCAGGTTCCGCTGAGTCTTCGCGGAACTAGATGAAGCTATTAAGTGGACCGTTAAACACAGACGAGCCTCGAGATACAAGCCCTAATTAAGTAAACACCCGGCTGGAGGGCCGTTGAACGCATTCATTTCCGCCTCCTTCTAGGGCATTCAGCATTCCAGGCGAGGGGCGGGGAGAGGAGAGGAGAGAAGAAATTGAGAGTCAGCTCTTCTGCCTTCAACTTGGACCACGCTGCTGTCTTCTCCATAGCTCCCTTTTGTCGTCCATTTGTTCATTCATTCATTCATTCATTCATTCATTCAACAAATACTCGCTGGTAGCCTGCCATGAGCCAAGCACTGGAGATACAACAGTGAACAAAACAAACAACTCTGCACCCTTGGACCTTCCATCCCTGACTGTGTGACTACCCCCCTCCCCCGTGCTTGCGGGAGAGGGGGGGTTGAGGAAAATAACCAAATAAGTAAATATATGTTAGATAATATGTGCTGTGTAGATGAACAAAGATGAAATGGGAAGTGCAAATTCATGAAACAGAAAGTAGGGGTGCCTGGCTAGCTCAGCTGGTGGAGACTGTGACTTTTTTTTTTTTTTTTTAAGATTTTATTCATTTGAGAAAGAGAGCCGCAGCACAAGCAGGGGAAGTCGCAGAGGGAGAAGCAGACGCCCTGCTGAGCAGGGAGCCCAACATGGGGCTCTGAGATCATGACCTGAGCTGAAGGCAGAGCCTTAACCATCTGAGCCACCCAGGTGCCTGGAGCCTGTGACTCTTGATCTCAGGGTCCTGAATTGAAGGCCTGCAATGGGCAAAGAGACTACTTAAAAAAACAAAACAAAACAAAACAAAACATATGAGACAGAAGGTAGAGTTGGAAATTGTACACAATGTGATCCAGAAGGTGTTTCAGTCAGGATCCAGCAAGAGACAGAATCTAGGTCAGAGGATTCAAGTCTTACTGAAGGGCTTGGAGGAATGGGCAGAGTTCAGAGAATCAAAAGGGATATTGAGGCTCCGGGGACCAACAACAACAGAGAGGCCTTAGAACTTTGAAGACTGAAGGGCAAGGGGAGGAAATGATGTCACTGAAAGTTGGGAGTTGGGGGAGCTAGAAAATGGAGGAAAAACTACCCCTCCCAAATGCAGCTGCTGTCCGGCCACTCGGCCAAGCAGGTAGGATATAGGGAAACTCCAGTATCTTTCTCCTTTTGCCATTCATCTCCTGGCAGCACTTTCCATGGGCCATACCCACCCAGAAGGCTGAGGGCATGAAAGCCCAGGTGGTACGCTCTCTAGGGGTCATTCTCTCCAGTCACAGGGCAGGATGAAGAAAGCAGAAAATGGATGAGGGATGGGTGAGCAATGGGGAAAACCAAGAGGCCTCACTGAGAAATGGACATTTGAACAATTCCCCGAAGAAAGTGAAGAGGCAAGTTACAGTATGGATATCTGAAAAAAGAGTATTCCAGCCCGACAAACCCAAGCAAAGGCCCTGAGGCAGTAGATTACTTGGGACAGAAAAAATTTTTTTTAAATTAAAAAAAATAAAAGCCAGAATGGCTGGAGTAGAGTGACAAGTAGGAAATGAGTCAGAGTTGTGAGGGTGGGGAACAAATCTTGCAGAGAATCATAGGTCATTGTAAAAACCTACTGAGTGGGAGGGGAGGAAGACCCTAGAGGCTGTGAGCAGAGGCGAGGCACGTTGAGACCACAGGGAAAGAGGGTAGAAGCCGGGAGGTCAACTGGGATCCTACTGCAATCATCCATGCAGAAGCCAAAACAGCTTAGTTTAGGATGGACATTGTAGAAGGGATAAGAAATTATCAGATTAAAAAACACCCAGAAAATAAAAAGTGTTGGCGAGGATGTTAAAAAATTAGAACAGTTGTGCTTTGTGGGTGGAAATGGAAAATGGTGCAGCCACTATGGAAAACAGCATGGTGGTTACTAAAAAAATTAAAAATAGAATTTCCATATGAGGGGCGCCTGGGTGGCTCAGTGAGTTAAAGCCTCTGCCTTCGGCTTGGGTCATGGTCTCAGGGTCCTGGGATGGAGCCCCGAATCGGGCTCTCCGCTCGGTGGGGAGCCTGCTTCCCTCCCTCTCTCTGCCTGCCTCTCTGTCTACTTGTGATCTCTCTGTCAAATAAATAAATAAAATCTTTAAAAAAAAAAAAGAATTTCCGCATGATCTAGCAATTCCACTTCTGGTTACATACTCAAAAGAATTGAGAGCAGGGACCCAAAGAGATACTTGAACATCCATGCTCATAGCAACATTATTTGCAATAGCCAAGAGGCAGGAACAATCCAAGCATCTATCCACAGATGAATAAATAAACAAAATGTTCACTAGGTACAGAGTTTCAGTTTTGCATGATGAAATGAGTTCTGTAGATAGATGGTGGTGATGGTTGCACAACAATGTGAATGTACTTAATGCCGAACTGTACATGAATTTTACCATGACTTTTAAAAAAGTTTCTAAAAAGGTGAATAGATTCTGGGTATATTTTAAAGATATTGCCAGGGCGCCCCGCTGGCTCAGTTAGTAGAACATGCATCTCTTGATCTTGGGGTTGGGAGATAGAGTCCAAGTTGGGCGTAAAGATGACTTAAAATTTTTTTTTAAATAAAGATATTGCCAACAATAATATTGGCCAAAGGATTGGGTATGGGTGCAAGAGAAAGAGTAGGTCAAGGATGACTCCAGTGTTTGGGGCCTGAGCAACCAGCAGGATAGCAATGCCATTTCTTGAGTTTGGGAAGGTATGTGTAGTAGACACTGTCAGGGTATTGCTCAGACCCTCCCTGGGATCCCGTTAATGGTTTCTGAGCTCTCCTTTTTCGGCTTCTGTGTGCTGATGCTCCTAGTAGCCTGCACATGTGACTCTCTTCAGAGACCTGCCATCTACTCTTGGGGTCCCTTTGCCCTTACAAGGAAATGCCCAGGGTCATGAGTTCGTGCCCCACATTGGACTCCACGCTGGGTGTGGAGCTTACTTTAAAAAAAAGTGAGGGGGCACCTGGGTGGCTCAGTCAGTTAAGCAACTGACTTCGGCTCAGGTCATGATCTCAGGGTCCTGGGATCGAGCCCCATGACAGGCTCCCCGCTCAGCAGGGAATCTGCTTGTCCCTCTCCCTCTGCTCCTCCCCCTGCTTGTGTTCTCTCTATTTCTCTCACAAGTAAATAAATTAAAAAATCTGAGGCACCTGGGTGGCTCAGTCAGTTGGGCATCTGCCTTCGGCTTGGATCATGGTCCCAGGGTCATGGGATTGAGCCTGGCGTCAACTCAGTGGGGAGTCTACTTCTCTCTCTGCCCTTCCCCAACACTAAGGCTTGCTCTCTCTGTCCCTCTCTCTCTCTGAAATAAATAAATAAAATCTTAAAAAAAAAAAAAAAAATTGAGGGATGCCTGGGTGGCTCAGTCGTTAAGCATCTGCCTTCAGCTCAGGTCATGATACCAGTGCCCTGGGATCAAGTCCTGTGTCGGGCTCCTTGCTCAGCTGGGAGCCTTCTTCTTCCTCTGCCTGCTGCTCCTCCTGCTTGTACTCTCTCTCTCTCTCTCGCTCTCTCTCTGACAAATAAATAAAATCTTAAAAAAAAATCTTAAAAAAAATAAAGGACAAGGACTCCAAAGTCACACTGTCTAGCTTTAAATCCTGAATCCAGGGGCGCCTGGGTGGCTCAGTCGGTTGAGTGTCTTCCTTCGGCTCAGGTCATGATCTCAGGGTCTTGAGAACAAACCCTGTGTCAGGTTCCTTGCTCAGCGGGAAGTCTGCTTCTCCCTCTCCCTCTGCTGTTCCCCCTGCTTATGCTCTCTATCTCTCTCAAATAGATAAATAAAATCTAAAAAAAAAAGAAAATTTTTAATAAATAAATCCTGAATCCAGCTCTTCTGATATATGAGACCTTAGGCAGGTGACTTTCAACTCCCTTGTGCTCCAGTATTCTCATCTATAAAATGGGATAAATATAGTAACACCTTCCTCATAGGTTATGTCACTATTTGTAAAACACTTTAGAATATGATAAACATTAGTGTTAAATTGTATTAATTGTCCCTCTCACCTCATTGAGGGTTTCCTCAATGAAAGATAGTTTTTGCCTGCTTTGTTCACTGTTGTACCCTCAGTGCGTAGAACAGCCTAGCATAAAATACTCAAATATTTATTGAATGGATGAAATCAACAAGATGTAACTGATAAGCATCTGACAGGGTACTAGATGCATAGTACCATGTGGGTTGCCTGACCCACCTGGCAGAGCTGAGGAGAGATCCAATAAGCTAACATAGGGCTAAGCGTTTAGCAAAGAATCATACAAACAATACAAGTCATAATAAAATCAACTACTACCATTTCCTGAGCACACACTAGATTCAGACTCTGTACCAATTACTTTCATGCATGAACTCATTCGAATCCTCACAACTCTACACAGTCTGTTCATATTATTCCCTTTCACAGATGACAAAACTGAGGTTAAGTCCCTTGCCCAAGACCACACACTAAGGCAGAAGCAAAGCCACAGTGTAACCCAGTTCTGCCTCACTCCAAAACTCACTGCCTGAACCAGTTGCCAAGCTGCTATCCATCAATATTTGCTGGAAGAATGAATTTATGAAGCAGGTTTTTGGTGTATTAGGAAGAATTCCATAATATCTAATCCTTTCTCTTAAAAACCTCTTAAAATAAACATATTTGCCCCTGGTTCAAGGTTAAATTCTGGGTCCTGCAAGAAACATTTAGAAAGAGCTTTTCTGCCCATTTTTGGTAGCAAAATTCCCTGATCTCCCCTCCCACACAGCACACTTAGGGGGATGTGTCCCAAAGACAAGTGGGTATTTTGCAGTCTTTTTCTAGGAAAGGAGCCTTAAAACTGGGTGAGGTCCTATTTCCTGTCCCTCCCCTCGACTGCCCAGTGCTCTGCACAAATGATTCCATAGTCTTACTTCTTTATATTTGTTCTTGATTTCTCTGGGACCTTCCTTTTTGTCTGGTGATGTCACTGGCTAGCTCCTTCCATCTATCACTTCTGAAGACTGCGAGGTGCTGAGGCAGCTGACCCCAGCAAGAAACCTGATCCATATACCTTCCCTTTCCTTGAGTCTTGGGAGGGGCTGTGCTGCCTTCAGCATCACTGAATTTTTGCCAAGGCCTGAGCTGTCAGTTTCCAGAGATCAGAGGCCAAGCATTTATGTATGTGTGTACACTGAGCACACAGAATCAATTAATCAATAAGCACTCACAAAGCCCTGAAGACCCGTGGTTGGCTAGGATCTAGAAACTTTGAGAACTATACGGCCAAAAAAGGGCCTTGAAGAAAATAACAACAACAACAACAACAACAAAATAATAACAATAATCTATCCTCAAAGCCATTCTTCATCCTTCCCCTGAGAGGCACTGGTGACCCCCAGATTAGGTTTCCCAGGCTCACTTGAGAGAGGACTTCCTGCTAGGGGTCAGCCAATGGGAAGCACTAGTGGGAAACTGGAGGGCAAGACAATGGAAAAGCCTGAGTATTTATTCTCCTGCATCAATGTCTTGGCAATGGCTGTGTCTTGTCTACAGCTCCAGCCATGGGTCCAGGTTCTGCCAGACTCTGGGCTCCAGTAACACTACCTTTTCCCTCTCTTCTTCCTGCTAAGTGGTGGATGACTTCTTGCTGCCTAATCTATATGTTGCATCACTGTCCCCTATTTGACTTCTCAGCCTCTCTGTCACCTCTGCATCAAGTTCCCTCTGAAGATTCACGGTGGTTTTGCCTTCCCCATTGGATGTTGACTGATAGAAGAGTTAAAACACAGTACTTACTATGGGTCAGACAGTGTTCTAAGTACATTACATAAATGAACTTACTCAATTCCACTATCTGAGGAATGATTACATTTTACAGATTATATTTTACATTTACATCTTACACAACTGAGGCACAGAGAGTTTGATCTGCCTTAAGTAACATCCCAAACCTGGATGCACACCAAAAATTGCCCAGGAGATGCTGGCAATGTTTGATTTCTTGTTCTGGGTGGTGTGTACATGTTTGTGCTCACTTAGAGGAAATTTATGGAGCAATAAATGCATGGTTTTATACTCTACTGTGTGTATACATGTCAGGAAAGATCCAGTTTGTAAAATGTCATTTAGCAAAGAAAAAGGCACCGTTTTCAAGATGTTCATGAAGAGTTAAATTTTTTCCCCTAAAATGAGTCAGAAAAAAGTAACATTTCAAAATTACCATATTCTTTTATATACTTTATGATTGTAAACACATGAAACAAAATTAAAATTAAACATTTTAAGTAAAATGACATATTTTTAAATCTTGTAAAAGTAGGGGCACCTGGGTGGCTCATTCGTTAAGTGTCTGTCTTCGGCTTGGGTCATGATTCCAGGGTCCTGGGATTAAGCCCCGCATTGGGATCCCTGCTCAGCAGGAAGCCTGCTTCTTCCTCTCCCACTCCCCCTGCTTGTGTTCCCTCTCTCACTGTCTCTCACTATCTGTCAAATAAGTAAGTAAAACCTTAAAAAAAACTTGTAAAAATATTATATCTAACTTTTTTTACTTAACAAAAAAAGGGTATTTAGTGTTACTAAGATTCATCATAAATATAATCTCTGATGTCTATTGTTAGATCAAAAATTGTTAACCCTTTTCCTCCTGTAGGACTGGATAATTTTAAATTTAGAGGTATTATTAAAAATGCTACAATGGGGGCGCCTGGGTGGCTCAGTGGGTTAAAGCCTCTGCCTTTGGCTCAGGTCATGATCTCAGGGTCCTGGGATCAAGCCCCGCATTGGGCTTTCTGCTCAGCAGGAGCCTGCTTCCCCCTCCCTCTCTGCCTGCCTCTCTGCCTACTTGTGATCCCTCTCTCTCTGTCAAATAAATAAATAAAATCTTTAAAAAAAAAAATGCTACAATGAAAAAAAAAAATTGCCCAGGAAGCCAATTCAAGATACAGGAGGTGATGGATACCATCCTAGCCCTACTGAATCAGACCTGCCGGTCCACAGGGCCCAGGAATCTGGATATTTAAAATCTCATACAGCTAACCCAGCACCCCTCCATAAACTGGTATTCAGGAAACCCTGACCTTGTTTTGGTGATGAGGACACCTAGATCCAGATCAGGAAAGCAACCTGCCCTTGGTTGCACAGCAAGCTCTATGGGAGACAAAAACACTGCCAAGGACAGCAACTTCAAGGTCACATGGCTGGTTTCTGATGTTTGTACTCGTTTTCCCTAGGAGCCATCTGAAGCCACTTATTATTAGAAATGTTTTGGAAAACTCAGCGTGTAAACAGACATATGTGCAGGATTGCTGAGTGGCTGATCAGTGTTTGGAAAAGAAAAAAAAGGGACAGTTTAATCCACTTAATCTTATTTTCAGTCCTTTCTGAATAACTTCGGGGAGTTCTTTAATCCTTCCTCCATTCTAACCTTCCCCATTCTGGCCAAGACTGTGGTTGGGCCAAGAATCTATACTTTTTTTTTTTTTTTTTTTAAGATTTTATTTATTTATTTGACAGAGAGAAAGAGATCACAAGTAGGCAGAGAGGCAGGCAGAGAGAGAGGGGGAAGCAGGCTCCCTGCTGAGCAGAGAGCCCGATGCGGGGCTTGATCCCAGCTTGATCTCAGGTCCCTGAGATCAGGACCTGAGCCAAAGAGGCCTCAACCCACTGAGCCACCCAGGCGCCCTGAATCTATACTTTTTAACAGGGGCCTAAGGTAATCTGACAATTTGGAAAATATAATCAAAATCCAAAAAGGTCTGAATCTAAATGGAGTTTGTAATAACCAACCCCATAAGGGCTGAATTTTTGTCTCCTCCCTGCACCCCATTCATATATTCCCAGCACCAAACATAGTGCCTGGCACACAGTAGCTGCTTGATAAATATTTATCGAATGAAATAATAGTAATATTTTTTCTTGCACTTTGAAAATATTTTCTGTACCGTTATTCCCGGATCCCCACAATGGACAGAATAGATACCAGGGTCCTCATTTTATAGAAGATGAAACTGAGTTCAGAGAGACAGGGTGACTTATCAGGTCACACAGCTATGAGAAGTGTTAGAAGCTCTCTCCATGAAATTCTCCTCTCCCAGCGAATGGTGATGAGGAGGAACACAAGTGGGAAGATGCAAATATGAATGAAGAATAAACTATCAGATTTTAGCTCAAAAAAAGTCGATAAGAGTAAGAAATTCTAGCATTTCACTGGAGGAGGATATTGGAAGCTCAAAAATTTCAGAGGATACACAAATCTATCTCTGGACTCTGAACTTTACTTAGTCATTAGTTCAAACAGCCCTTGCTTGCCTGCTTTATTGGTAATAGTAACTCCCCTTTTTTCCATATCATTAAATGCTAAATGCTTTGTACATCTTATTCTATTATCTCTCTCCTGGACCACTGCATTAGCCTTCTTTAGTCTCCCTCCAATCTGTTTTCTGTATTACTGTCAGACTGATCATTTAAAACGGCCAAGTCTTGGGTCGCTCAGTCAGTTAAGCGTCTGACTCTTGACTTCTGCTCAGGTCATGATCTCAGGGTCATGTGATGGAGCTCCCCTCCCCCCCCACCCCCAGCCCTCTGTGCTCAGCGGAGTCCCCTTCCTCCTTCTCCCTCTGCCCCTCCCCCACCTCTAAAATAAATAAATAAATCTTAAAAAAAAACAAAAAACTACCAAGTCTGATCATTTTGTCTCTCTGATTAATTACAGACTATTGAAAGTGCTTAGATAGGGGCACCTGGGTGGCTCAGTCAGTTAAGTGTCTGCTTTCGGCTCAGGTCATGATCCCAGAGTCCTGGGATTGAGTCCTGCATCAGGTTCCCTGCTCCACGGGGAGTCTGCTTCTCTCTCCCTCTGCTACTATCTCTCTGTCAAATAAAGAAATAAAATCCTTAAAAGGAAGGAAGGAAGGAAGGAAGGAAGGAAGGAAGGAAGGAAGGGCGAGCTAAGATGGAAATAAAGTAACAAGATAGTCTCTGGGGAATGGTCAGGACAGATATTCTGAGATGGCAACACTGAAGCTGAGATCTGAAGGTTGAAAAGGAGCCAGTCATGGAAAAGTTGGAAGGAAGTATTCCAGGCAGAAGGAACTACATGTGCAAAGGTCCTGAGGTAAGTAACTTCTAGAAACCAGGAACAAAGTAGTCAGTTGTGGCTGAAACAGAATGAGTCAGAGAGAGAGAGAGATGAGGTAAGATTGGAGAAATAGGTGAGAGCCAGATCGTATAGGGCTCTGCAGCTATGGAAAGCGGTCTTTTATTCCAGAAAAGAAAGAAGAAAGAAAGAAAGAAAGAGAGAGAGAGAGAGAGAAAGAAAGAGAGAGAGAGAGAGAAAGAAAGAGAGAGAGAAAGAAAGAGAGAAAGAGAAAGAGAAAGAGAGAAAGAAAAGAAAAGAAAAGAAAGAAAGAAAGAAAGAAAGAAAGAAAGAAAGAAAGAAAGAAAGAAAGAAAAGAAAGAAAAGAAAAGAAAAGAAAAGAAAAGAAAGCAAGCTATTGAAGTATTTAAAGCAGAGGAGGGGGGCGCCTGGGTGGCTCAGTGGGTTAAAGCCTCTGCCTTCGGCTCAGGTCATGATCTCAGGGTCCTGGGATCGAGCCCCAAATCAGGCTCTCCGCTCAGCAGAGGGCCTGCTTCCCCCTCTCTCTCCACCTGCCTCTCTGCCTACTTGTCATCTCTCTCTCTGTCAAATAAATAGATAAAAGCTTAAAAAAAAAAAAAAAGCAGAGGAGGAATATGAGCTGATTTAGATTTTGTAACAATCCTTCTGCCTCCGGTGTGAAAATGAATTGGGGGCAGGAGGAATGAAAGTAAGGGACAAGAGAGGAGGCGAGTGCTGGGCCCAGAAAAGAGAGGACGAGCTTGCCTGGGACCATAGGAGAAGATGGAGTAGAGTGGTCAGATTCCTGATAGAGCTTTTGGGTGAAATTGACAAGACTGGAGGAGAGATTGCTTTTGAAGATGAAGGGGAGGAGGAGATGGTGCTATTTTTGGAGCAAGAATCAGGTGCAGGAGGAATCAAGAGTTCCGTCTGGATTGTGAAGTTGGAGCTAGCCAGACGCAGATGTTGAGTTCACCATGGACCACGGGCGGTTATCTCCAAACATGACACTTAAACACAATAGATTAGCCCTGATGTGCTCTGACATTTAAAGACTGGACAGGGGCGCCTGGGTGGCTCAGTGGGTTAAAGCCTCTGCCTTCGGCTCAGGTCATGATCTCAGGGTCCTGGGATCGAGCCCCACATCGGGCTCTCTGCTCAGCGGGGAGCCTGCTTCTCCCTCTCTCTGCCTGCCTCTCTGCCCGTTTGTGATCTCTCTCTCTCTCTCTCTGTCAAATAAATAAATAAAATCTTTAAAAAAAAAAAAAGACTGGGCAGAAGAGGAGGGACTAAGAGAGGTGAAAGGAAAATCAGAAGATTGAAGTCCACAAAAGAAAGTGTTTTCAGAAAAGAGGAGGTGATCAGCTGGGTCAAAGATACTGGGAGGCCATGAAAGGTGTGGTCAGGGATATGTCCATTGAATTTGGCTGTTTGAGGTCATTGGAAACACAATTTCATGGGAGAATCAACCCAGAAACCAGACTGGATTAGACAGAACAGTAAATTAGAGGTGAGGAATCATGTACAATTATTTTCAAGTTTTCCTTCAGCGGGGGTGTAGCTGCTGGTGTGTGTGGAGCCAAGTGAGGGTTTGTTGTTTTTTTTTTTTTAGATAGAATTTACTAGAGCCATGTTCTCCAAACTTCAGTCATTGAAGAATCGTCTTTGTTTCTGCCCCATCCTTACACGACAGGTACTTTAAACTTAAAATTAGTCTTATTTTTTTAAAAGATTTTATTTATTTATTTGACAGAGAGAGACACAGTGAGAGAGGGAACACAAGCAGGGGGAGTGGGAGAGGGAGAAGCAGGTTTCCTGCTAAGTGGAGAGCCTGATGGGGGCTCGATCCCAGGACCCTGGGATCATGATTTCGGCCAAAGGCAGATGCTTAACGACTGAGCTACCCAGGCACCCCTTAAAATTAGTCATGAAGTTAACTCACTTTTAGGGGTGTCTGGATGGCTCAGTTGGAATTTCTTTTTTTTTTTTTTTTTTTTTTAAAGATTTATTTATTCATCTGTCAGAGAGAGAGCACAAGCAGGCAGAGAGGCAGGCAGAGGCAGAGGCAGAGGCAGGCTCCCTGCCGAGCAAGGAGCCCGATGCGGGACTCTATCCCAGGACCCCGGGATCATGACCTGAGCCGAAGGCAGCCGCCCAACCAACTGAGCCACCCAGGCGTCCCGCTCAGTTGGAATTTCAAAGAATCTTTTTGTTGTTGTTGTTATGGTCCATGCAATTTAAAACCACCTAATACTGGGATTATACTCTGAGAAATACTTCCTAGAACATTTTTTGTTGTTGTTAAGAAATAACTTATGCTTGGTTGAGTGAGCGAATCTTAAATGTAGAGCTTGAATAATTTTTGCATAGGTATATACCAGCGTACTATCACGCAGCTCAAGCTCAAGAGTTTTCTTTCTCTTTCTTTCTTTCTTTCTTTCTTTCTTTCTTTCTTTCTTTCTTTCTTTCTTTCTTTCTTTCTTTCTTTTCTTTCTTTCTTTCTTTCATATTTTTTTTCTTTGTCAGAGAGAGAGAGAGAGTGAGAGCATGCACCAACAGGCAGAAGGAGAAGCAGGCTCCCCACCGCCCTAAAGACAGACGCTTAACCCACGGAGCCACCCAGGTGTCCCAAACTCAAGAATTTTCTAGCAAGGAGGCCAGGGTCAGCCCTCAAACATAACAAAGTCCTCATGGAATTAACAGTTTGCTCCTCATAATATTCCTAGTGCCTAGCACAGTGCTAGTACATCATAAGTACTCTCTCTTTTTTCTTTTTTCTTCTTCTTTTTTTTTTCCTATTAGTTTTCTACAAAGAACATGTGTTATTTGTGAGTTAAAAACAAGTCCTATCCAGGGCACCTGGCTGGCTCAGTTGGTAGAGCATGAGACTCTTGATCTCGGGGTTGTGAATTTGAACCACACATTGGGTAGAGAGATTACTTAAAAATAAAATCTTAAAAAAAACCCGGTCTTATCCGAACTCCAATTTTCCAGAGTGTTTAATCCAGAACTTATCAATGAAAACCAGAAAGAGCAACATCGGGATCTCCCTTTGGGTGTTAAGCCCTTGACTGAGAAGAGGGACGTGTCCAAACAGGAGCATCCAGGAGCAGGTCTCCTGATTCCAAGCCTCGCTTCTACCTATTAATCTGTATTTTGTAGGTCTTTGCTCTCATACCCTCATGCACAATAGTTAAGGACACCAGAACCAATTCACTAAAACAGGGACAGCAAGACAAAACATCACCCATAAGTCTTTAAAAATTTAAAGAGTCTGATAGAGTCCTCCATGCGGCATCTGCCACGAAAGGAAATCACCTGGGGCCTGTGCCTCTGTTGTTTTCCCTTTTCCAGACACCTTCTGTACAAACACCCCTCCCCGAGGTTTACCCTCAGCTGCTGGTAGGGTGTCAGGGCCCTTTGTGGGAGGAGTTGGGAGGATGGGGAAACCTTTTATACTCAGACGAGTGAAACTAATGAGTTGATATTCTCCAAGCACGTTGAGGATCGAAGTCGGAGATCTGAAACTATGGCAAGGATATAGATCTCTGTGGGCATGGGTGGGCCCGAGCTGAGAAGCCCTGAGAGAGCCTCTGAGAGAGCGGTACCGGGGGCTGTGCGCACCCGGCTGGGCCTGCCTGTGATCAGACAGGTGTCAGGGCTGGCTGGAGAAGGCCAGGTCCCCAGGCTGCATGCGGGAAGGAAGAATTTGGAACCACTGTAATTAAATTAATTACAGGAATTTGGGGCGTGGGGGTGGAAGTAAAGGACAAGGAAGAAGAAAACATTCCACCAAGCCCAATTAACCAATGTCAGAGTTTTAGCTTTTGCTCCCAAAAGGATGCAACCAGTGTCGTATTTGTATAAGAAATAAGAACATCGTGATTAAAGTAAAAAATACTTCATTTCTACTTAGAAATCCATCCCCATCTTCACCTTCAAAGAGGAAAACACTCTGAGGTGGTTTACGTGCTCCTCCCTACATTTAAAAATACTTTTACATAATTGTACTAGCATGACAACTTGCTTTTTCTATGTAATCTTATTTTTAAGAACTGTCCGATTTGATATACGTGTGTTTACTCCTCCTGCAGCACATGCATACACCACATTCTGTTGGTGGCTATGTGATACCAGGAGCCAACACTTAATAGCATGCCTCTCTACCAGAAAGGATCCCAAGTCCTCTCTGTACATCAACCCCTTGAATTCTTCACCTAGGAGGACACAGGGATAAATCAAATTTCTCATCATCACACAGCTGGTAAGTGACAGGGTATAATATGGGGCCCCAGTCCGGGGCCAAACTTCAGGGTCTTCTCCACTGCAGCATCCAGCCCATCCTTGGGTTGCTTCCCACGTTTTAATGTTTCAGGCAAGTGGCCCCAGTACTGTATCAATTAGCTAGTGCTGGGTGACAAACCATCCCCCAAATGTCGTGGCGTAAAACAATAAGTGTTCTTTCTCATGATTCTGTGGGTTGACAAGATGGGTCTTCTGATCTTACCTGGACTCACTTAGTAGCTGTGGTCAGCTGGCAGCTTGGCTGGTTGGCCTACGATGGCCTCTTTCACATGTGTGGAGCCTCAGCTGGGATTTCTGGCCTTCTCTTCCAGCTGGACTTCTTCAGAAGATGGTGGAAACGTTCCAAGAGAGTGAGAGCAGAAGCAGTAAGGTCTTGGCAACAGCCACTTCTGCTGCATTCTTTCTGTTAAAGAAAGTCACAAGACCAGCTCCGATTCAAAGGGTGGGAAAACAGACCCCATCTTAGATGGGAGGGAATACAAAGACTGTGGCCACCTTTAATCAAAAAGTGCCTGGGTGGCTCAGTGGTAAAGCATCTGCCTTCAGCTCAGGTCATGATCCCAGGGTCCTGGGATCGAGACCCACATCGGGCTCCCTGCTCAGCAGGAAGCCTGCTTCTCCCTCTCCTACTCACCCTGCTGTTTTCCCTCTCTCGCTGTGACTCTCTCTGTCAAATAAATAAATAAAATCTTAAAAAAAAAAATAATCTACCAAAGTAACCATCCTTATATATACCACTGGTGTATAGGCAGTGTGTGTGTGTCTCTAAAGTATGTACCAAGGAGTAGAATTGTCAGAACTGGGTTTTCCAACTTGGGTTTTGTAGTTACTCAAAGATTTTTTATTGTAATATAATTCACATACCATAAAATTCACCATTTTAAAAGGGTGTATTCAAGAGTTTTTAGGTTGTGCAACTGTCACTATTATCTAATTCTAGAATACTTCTTTAACTCAAAAAGAACCCCCTAACTCATTAGTAGTCAACCTCCACTTCCCTCCTCCTTAGCCCCTGGCAAACACCTATAGATTTAACTATTTTGAACATTTCATATAAATGGAATCATATAATATGTGATGTTTTGTATCTCACTTCTTAAACGCAGCATAATGTTTTCAGGGTCATCTACATTGCAGTTTGTATCAGCACTTCATTCCTTTTTATGGCTGAATAATATTCCACCGTATTGATTAACCACAATTTGTTTATCCATTCATCAGCTGATGGACATTTATGTTGTTTCTGATTTTTGGCTACTATGAATAATACTGTTATGAACATTCATGTACAAGTTTTTGTACAAACACACATTTTCTCTTCTCTGGGATATATATATCTTAGAGTAGAATTGCTGGGTCATATGGTAATTCTACGTTTAACTTTTTGAGGAAGTGCCATCTAGTTTCCATGGTGGTTGAACCATTTTATGATTCTACCAACAATTCATGAGGTTTCCAATTTCTCCAAATTCTCCAACACTTGCTATTTTCCATTTAAAAAAATATATAACCATTCTAGAGGGTGTAAAGTGCTATTTTATTGTGATTTTGATTTGCATTTCTCTATTGACTAATGATGTGGAGCAGTTTTCCGTGTGCTTATTGGCCATCGGCATGTCTTCCTTAGAGAAATGTCTACTGAAATCCTTTGTCCACTTTTAGAATGGGTTGTCTTTTTATTGTTGAGTTTTAAGAGTTCTTTTTTTTAAGATTTTACTTATTTATTTGACAGAGAGAGAGAGCACAAGCAGGGGAGCAGCAGGCAGAGGCAAAGGGAGAAACAGAAGCAGGCAGAGGGAGAGGGAGAAGGAGGCTCCATGCTGAGCAAGGAGCCCGATTTAGGGCTCGATTCCAGGACCCTGGGATCATGATCTGAGCTGAGGGCAGATGCTTAGCCAACTGAGCAACCCAGGCACCCCTGTAAGAGTTCTTTATATATTCTGGATGTAGACCCTAGTCAAATATATGATGTGTAAATATTTTTTTTCCCATTCTGTGGGTTGTCTTTTCACTTTCTCAATCGTGTCCTTTAAAACACATGTTTTTGGGGCACCTGGGTGGCTCAGTGGGTTAAAGCCTCTGCCTTCGGCTCAGGTCATGATCTCAGGGTCCTGGGATCGAGCCCCGCATCAGGCTCTCTGCTCGGCAGGGAGCCTGCTTCCCCCTCTCTCTCTGCCTGCCTCTCTGCCTACTTGTGAACTCTCTCTCTGTCAAATAAATAAATAAAATCTTAAAAAAAAAATAAAAATAAAAAAATAAAACACACGTTTTTATTTTCATGAAGTCCAATTTATCTATCATTTTGATTGCTCATGCTTTTAGTGTCATATCCAAGAAATCATTACTTAATCCTAGGTTATGAAAAGTTACACCTATGTTTTCTTCTAAAAGTTTTATAATTTTAGCTCTTACATGTAGGTCTTTGATCCAATTTTAGTTCATTCTTAATATGGTGTGAGGTAAGGGTCCAGGCTCATTTATTTGGATATCCAATACCATTTGCTGTAAAGACTCTTCTTTCCATCGGGTCGTCTTGGGATCATTGTTGAAAATCAGTTGGGTACCATTACAAAATCAAACATTATGAATAACAGCCAGCATCCTTGCCTTGCTCCTAGTCTGGGAATAATTCTATTATTTCACCATTATGTATGCTGTTTGATATGTGTATTATCAGGCACAAGAATTTCTCTTTAATTGGGGTTTATTAATGCTTAATCATAAATGACTATTGAATTTTATCACCTACTTTTTTCTGGGGTTATTGAGATGATCATATTTTTTTCTTTTAACCATACCATGTGTTGTATTACATTAATAGATTTTCTGTTGTTGAAAGGCTTCTGCATTCCTGGGACAACTAATTGCAATTATTTTCTATTCTGAGTTCCTTTTCTAGCTCCAATCACTCTTTGGGGGGTCAATGTCGTTTCCTGTTCTGGATCCTCATCAAAAACTCCAGTTTCTTAGTTGAAATGTTCTCTTAGAAGGTTCTGGAAGCTTGGATTTGCTCATTAGTGATGTGGTGGGAGTGGCCGAGAGGCTCCAGGGCAAAGCCCAGTGCTTTAGGCTGTGTATTTGCCACAGAGGAGCCAGATGAAAGTCAGGGGCAGAGCAAGAAGCAGCCTTCCAAAGTCACCTACTTTGGTCATTAAGCAGCAGAATTCAAATTCTCTGTCCTTATCTGTAAAGTTTATTCTGTCTCATAAACATTTTTTCTGGTGAAAAGTATAACTTTTCTCATTTCATGTTCTGAGCACTTCCTGTAAGCCAGGGACTGTGCTCCATGGTTTATAGACGTTATTAATAATGATGCTACCATTAGCTACCATTTACTGACCCTTTAGCCAGGTGTAGGCACTGTGCTAATCGTTTTACAATAGTATCTCATTTAATCCCCTTACCCACCCTACAGGGAGGTATTATCATCTCTAGTTTGCAGAAGAGGAAAGGATGGCTGAGAGAGGCTGACTTGCTGGTGGTCAAGACAGAGCCAAGGTTCAAAATCAGGTCCCTCTCATTGCAGAGCCTATGCCCTTAGCCGCTGCTATACGTGCTATGCATAATTAGCTCTGTCAGCCCAAACTCCCGTGATCAGTATTAAGTACCAACAGCTCCGTGTGACCAGAGTGTGACCAAGCATTGCCAAGCGCGATTGGCTGGAGTCACTTGTGGTCTGACTGCTCTCGGTGTCAGGCCGTGACACATGCTCACGTGAGGTGTTCTGCTGTAACCGCTCCCTTAGGGAAACTGGTACGTGCTTTTCAAGCTTTTAAGAAATAGCAGCTTTATTTGTGATGTAATTAATCTACCATATAATTGCCCAATTTAAAGTGCACAAGTCAGTATTTTCTGTATATTCACGACTTGAACAACCATCACCATAATCGATTTTAGAATATTTTCATCATCCTCACCTTTTCTGGATATTTCATCTAAATGGAACCATAGAACATGTGGCCTTTACTTTCTTTCACTTTAAATGCCGTCTGAAGGCTTATCCATGCTGTAGCATATACCAGTACTTTCTTTTTTTTTTTTTTAAATTTTATTTATTTGACAGAGAGAGAGAGAGAGATCACGAGTAGGCAGAGAGGCAGGCAGAGAGAAGGGGAAGCAGGCTCCCTGCTGAGCAGAGAGCCCAATGCGGGGTTCGATCCCAGGACCCTGAGATCATGACCTGAGCTGAAGGCAGGGGCTTTAACCCACTGAGCCACCCAGGCGCCCCTACCAGTACTTTCTTATTTCTTTTTATTTTCAAGTCATTTTCCATTGTATGGATATACCGCATTTATTCTTCCATTCATCCGTTGATGGACATTTGGGTTGTTTTTGGCTATTAATAATAATACTGCTATGAGTATTTATATACCAGGTCCTAATGCGGACCTATGTTTTGTTTTTTATATGGTATATAAGCATCGCTTCTTCTAAGACAATCTTTGCCCATGTCCAATTCAACCTTTTACAATTAAAAAGGTTCAAAAGCATTTCCTTTAACAAACAGCTGAGAAATGTGTTGGCAGTGGGTTCATTCACCAACTACAAGTGGGAGACTGAGGTAGAAATGGTTTCCTGGGCAGGGAGTCACCCATTCTGCATTGATTATACCCTGACTGAGTCAGACCCTGGCACACCGGCAGCCCAGTTACCTTACCTTTCAGTTACCTCCTGCGGCCCTTGTAGCTTACCGCAGCTATTCCAGACTTAGCCTTGCTTCTGCTCCCTCTGTGGTCTTCCCCATCTCAGCAACGGCAACTCAGTACCATTGCTCAGGCCACAAACCTTGAGGTGGTCCCCACTCCCCTCTTTTCTTTCCCTCACATCCCAATCCAAGCAAATCCTGTTGGTTCTACCTTCAAAATACAACCAGAAGTCAACCCCCTTTCACCCTGGATTATGACAATGGTCTCCACTGGTCTTCCTGTTTCTGGTCTTTAGTCTGTTCTCCCCATAGCGGTCAGATCACGTCACCGCTCTGCTCAAGTCCCTCCTATGGCTTCCATCCTCCTCGGTGCAAAAGCCAAAGAAAGTCCTTGCAATGCTTACGAGGTCTTATGAGATCTCATCTGTTACCTGTCAGGGTTATTCTACTTCCTTCTCATTCACTCCTTTTCATACATGGGCCTCAGAACTATTCCTCAAGCGTGCTGGAGTGTACTGCCACAGGGCCTTTGCCCGTCCTATTCCCCTTGCTTGTCACACTCTTCTTTCCGATAGCCATAATGCCCCCTTCATCTGAGGATGTCCTTCAAATTTTGACTTCCCTTCCATTGAGGATGTCCCTGACTTCTCTATTGAACGCTGTGCCCTTATCACATCATGCACTACTTTCCAACTCCCTCACTCTTCCTTAGTTTCACTTTAGCACATCTCACCTGCTAATGTATTACCATTTACCTTTTATTATGTTCGTTTTCCCCTCCTCCCACTCTGCCATCCCCACTCTTGTCAAGTCAGCACAAGGAGGGCTGAGATTTTTGAGTGTTTTTTTTCCAGAGTCTGGAACAGGCCTGGCACTGTTGAATGAATGACCAAGTCCCTTGGTGGGATCAGTCCATTCCAAGTTGCTCTCTTTTCTCCTTTTCTCTCTCCTGATGCAAACCCGTCTTAAGGACACTCAGGTTTTCTGCTTTCAGCTCCCCACTCTCAGACCAGCTAATTTCCCACCTGGAGGCAGTGCCTGAAACCCCCTTTCAAGCTCCACTTCAGTTAACATTTTCATACAAAAGCCTCACATTTGTGTTTACCGTCTGCCTGCCCTCAGGCATGCCAGGTGCACAGGGGAGAGTAAAACTATCACACCCAGAGCCACCTTCTGAGGAAGAGGCCCTGGGCTTCTTCCCACATACATTTCTGTAAACAAAAAACTTGGGTTCATTCATTCATTCACAGACAGATCTGGGTTTTAGGAGCCTGAATAATGTACGACTGGGGAGCCCCTCTAAAAATCAACTTCTCCCAAAACTACAAGTACAAAATTAGGTACCTAACTTTGTATTTATTCAGAATGAGAAAATAAATCACTACAAACCACAAATTTAGAAAAAACTTGTACCATAAACATTACAAAATTTTAGAAAAATGTGATTTTTTTTTTTTTTAAAGATTTTTATTTACTTATTTGAGAGGAAGCACAAGGAAGCACTCCCTGATGAGCAGGGAGCCTGATGTGGGATTCAGTCCCAGGAACCTGGGATCATGACCCAAGCTGAAGGCAGACACTTACCAATTGAGCCACCCAGGTCCCCCCAAAATGTGATTTTTATTAATTAATGGTGTTGACACTTTTCTCTTACCTTTTCTCATGCAGTTTCATGAGTTTCACCTCTTCATATGATGGCCATCTTATAATATTCTCTATTGAGAGAACAGAAAGATACTTTAGTCTTTTTCTAGCATGTTTGATCAAAAATTGTTAATTATCATTAACAGTTTAAGAAAGTTTCCCGCTTATTTTTAATAAGTCAATTTTTATTATTTTATATGTATCAAAAATTTTTAACATATTTTTTTAAAGATTTTATTTATTTATTTGACACAGAGAGAGAGGTCACAAGGAGGCAGAGAGGCAGGCAGAGAGAGAGGGGGAAGGAGGCTCCCCGCGGAGCAGAGAGCCCAATGCAGGGCTGGATCCCAGGACCCTGAGATCATGACCTGAGCCGAAGGCAGAGGCTTTAACCCACTGAGCCACCCAGGCGCCCCTAATTTTTAATATTTTTTATATTAAAAATGAGTAAATTTTTGGATTGTCTGATTTGGGACAACCTCTACTAAATTTCTTTCATATGTGAGCTGAATAATTTCAGGGGATTTTGTATTTTGCTTGTGTAGTCACTAATCTTTGAAGTGACAGATAGGAATGGCATGTTTCAAGTTTTAGGTTATTTTCATCAATGCCTGCCTATTGTGTCAAATAGTGAGAGATTTAAACACAAGAATTCTGATAAATTTTATTTCACCGGATTCTCATAAAAAAGAGAAATGTATAGTACATTTGTATGTATATGCTGTGTATCAGTTAGTTATTATTGTATAACAAACCACCCCAAAATTCAGGGTTTTTTAAAAAGATTTATTGATGTATTTATTTGAAGAGAGTGTGTTGGGAGGATAGGGGCAGAGGGACAGGGAGAGAAAGAACCTCAAGCAGACTCCCCACTGAGCATGGAACCCCATAGGGGCTTGATCCCATGACCTTTAGATGACCTGAGCCAGATTCAAGAGTCAGATGCTTAACTGACTGAGTCACCCAGGCACCCTTAAAATTCAGTTCTTTTTTTTTTTTTTAAATTCAGCTCTTAAAGCAATAATCATTTTATTCACTTATGATTCTGTGGGTCAGCAATTTAGGCTGGCATCAGCTGGGTGATTCTTCTGCCAGTATCACCTGGGATCAGTCATGCAATTATAGTTATCTTGCGACTGGAATGGGACTGTATAGCCTAACATGGCCCATTCACATGTCTGGTGGTTGGTGCTAGCTATTGGCTGGGACCCGCTCTCCAAAAGGTCTCTAATTTTCAGGAAGGCTGGCCTGGCATTCTTTATATAGCAATGGAAGAACTTCTTTTTGTTTTTTTTAAGATTTTATCTATTTATTTATTTGACAGAGACGGCAAGAGAGGGAATACAAGCAGGGGGAGTGGGAGAGGGAGAAGCAGGCAAGCAGGGAGCCCCATGCAGAGCTCGATCGCAGGACATTGGGATCATGCCCTAAGCTGAAGACAGACACCTAACGACTAAGCCACCCAGGTGCCCCAGAACTTCTTTTTCTTTAATTAATTAATTTATTTGAGAGAGAGAGCACATGCACGAGCCTCCAGAGGGGCAGAGGGAGAGGGAGAGAGAATCTTTTTTTTTTTTGAGAGAGAATGAGAGAGAGCACAAGAGGGGGGAGAATCAGACTCCCCGCCGAGCAGGGAGCCCGATGTGGGACTCGATCCCAGTACTCCAGGACCATGACCCAAGCCAAAGGCAGACACTCAACAAACTGAGCCACCCAGGTATCCCGAGGGAGGGAGAATCTTAAGCAGACTCTTCAATGAGTATAGAGCCAGATGTGGGGTTTAATATCACAACACTGAGATCATGACCTGAGCCAAAACTAAGAGCTGGTTGATTAACCAACTGTGCCACCCAGGAGCCCTAGGAGAGCTTCTTTAGATAGGAAAGGCCAAGAGCAGAAGCTGCATAGCTCCTTGAGTTCTGGGCTTGGAACTCCTGCTTCACTTCTCCTACATTCTATTAGTCAAAACAAATCACAAGGGCATCCCAGATTCAAGAGGTGTAGACAGACTCCACAGCGTGATGGGAAGAGCAGCAATGTCATATTGCATTTATTGCAAAAGGCATTTGTGCAGTGATGGGAAGAATGATTGTGAACATCTTTGCAAATGATCTACTATGTAATGCATTACTGAGTATATTCTTTCTTTCTTTCTTTCTTTCTTTCTTTCTTTCTTTCTTTCTTTCTTTCTTTCTTTCTTTCTTTCTTTCTTTCTTTTTAATGAGTATATTCTTAATAGGAGAGCACACAGAATAAATGCCCCCAAAAAGTTACACCAAGGAATATCATTTTCAAGCTATAGAAAGCCAAAGATAAAGAATAAAAAGATAAATCCTAAAAGTAGCCAGAGGGAAAAAATACCTTACTTATACAGGATCAAAATTAAGAACTAAATTCGACTTCTCAGAACCATTTGAACAAGAAGAGAGTAGTGAAATATTTACAGAATTGAGGGAAAAACTCCACCAACTTAGAATTCTGGACCCTGTGAAATTATCCTTCAAAAGTAAAGGAAAAATAAGGTTTTTCTTTGACAAACAAAAATTGAGAATTTGCTGCCAGTAGACCTGCCTTGCAAGAAATGTTAAAAGAGCTTCTTTAGAGAGAAGGAATATTATAGGTGTGCCTGGGTGGCTCAGTGAATTAAGTGTCAGACTCTTGGTTTTGGATTGGGTCATGATCTTGGGGTCATGAGATAGAGCCCTGTGTCGGGCTCTGCACTTAGCATGGAGTCTGCTTGAGGTTCCCTCTCTTCCTCTCCCTCCCTTTCTGCTCTCCCATCACTCGTGCTTATGCACATACTCCCTGTTAATAAGAGAGAGTATAAATAAATAAATTAATTAAACTTAATAAATAAATCTTATTTATTCTTATTCATTTATTTAGATCTATTTATTTAGATTTATTTATTATAAATAAATAAATAATAAAAAATGAAATCTATAAAAAATATTTTATTTTAAAATTTTTAAAGATTTTATTTATTTATTTGACAGAGAGACACAGCTAGAGAGAGAACACAAGCAAGGGGAGAGGGAGAGGGAGAAGCAGGCTTCCCGCTGAGCAGGGAACCCGATGCAGGGCTCGATCCCAGGACCCCGGGATCATGACCTGAGCTGAAGGCACCTGCTTAACGATTGAGCCACCCAGGCGCCCCAAAAAGTTGGAGATTAAACAACATACTTCCATATAACACATAAGTCAAAGGAGAAATCTGAAGATAAATTTAAAAATATTTTTAATTAAATAAAAGTGAAAACACAACTTAATCAAAATTTGTGGGATGCAGCAAACATAGTGCTTATAGGGAAATTTACTGTATTGAATCATATATTAGAAAAGAAGAAAGATTTAAAACCAATCATCTAGGCTTCCATCTTAAGAAACTAGAAAAATAAAAGAGAATTTAAAATCCAAAATAAGGAGAAGAAAAGAAATAATTAAAAGTAGAGCAGAGGGCACCTGGGTGGCTCGGTGGGTTAAAGCCTCTGCCTTCAGCTCAGGTTATGATCTTGGGGTCCTGGAATTGAGCCCCGCATCGGGCTCTCTGCTCAGCGGGGAGCCTGCTTCCCCCTCTCCCTCTGCCTGCCTCTCTGCCTGCTTGTGATCTCTCTCTCTGTCAGATAAATAAATAAAATCTTAAAAAAAAAATTAGAGCAGAAATCAGTGAAATTGCAAATAGGAAATCAAAGAGAAAAATCAATAAAACCAAAATCCAGTTTTTTGAAAAGATGAATAAAATCAATAAGCCTATAGTCAGGCTAAGAAAAAGAGAGAGAGGGTACAAATTACTTATATCAGAAGTAAATGAGAGGACATCACTACAGATCCCATGGACATTAAAAGGATAATCAAGGGCGCCTGGGTGGCTCAGTGGGTTAAGCCTCTGCCTTCAGCTCAGGTCATGATCTCAGGGTCCTGGGATCGAGCCCCGCATCGGGCTCTCTGCTCAGCAGGGAGCCTGCTTCCCGCTCTCTGTCTGCCTGCCTCTCTGCCTACTTGTGATCTCTCTTTCTCTGTAAAATAAATAAATAAAATCTTAAAAAAAAAAAAGGATAATCAAGAAATACTGTGAACAAGCCGATATCCACAAACAAAATAACCCAGATGAAATTAACCAATTCCCAAAAGACGCGACCTGCAAAAACCCATACAAGAATAGACAATCTGAATAGGCCTATACTAATTTTAAAAATTGAATCAATAATTAAAAACCTTCCAAAACATAAAGCATCAGACTGAAATGGGTTCACTGGTGAATTCTATCCAATGTTTAAGGAAGCAATTTTACCAATTCACCACAATCTTTTCCAGAGGAAGATAGAAGCAGAGAAAATACTTCCTACCTCATTCTGTGAAGCCAATGTTAGTACCAAAACCAGACAGATATACAAGAAAAGAAAGCTAAAGACAACTATCTCTCATGGACATAGATGCACAAATCCTCAACAAAACATTTGGATGTCAAATCCAACAATGTATTACAATTATACATCATGAGCAATTGGGATTTATCCCAGGTATGCAAAGCTAGTTCAACATTCAAGAATCAGGACGCCTGCATGGCTCAGTCAGTTAAGCATCTGCCTTTGGCTCAGGTCATGATCCCAGGGTCCTGGTATAGAGCCCCGCATCAGGCTCCCTGCTCGGTGGGAAGCCTGCTTCTCCCTCTACCTGCCACTCCTCCTGCTTGTGCTGTCTCTGTGTCTCTCTGTCTCTGGCAAATAAATAAATAAAATCTTAAATAAAAATTCAAGAATCAGTTAATGTAATCCATCATAACAGGCTGAAGAAGAAAAATTACTTAGTCACATCAATAAATGCAGAAAAAGCATTTGACAAAATTCAACCCCCACTGCACCTGGATGGTTCAGTTGGTTAAGCATCTGCCTTCGGCTCAGGTCATGATCCCAGGATCCTGGGATCGAGTCCCGCATCAGGCTCCCTGCCCAGTGGGGAGTCTGCTTCTCCCTCTCCCTCTGCCACTTCCCCTGCTCGTGCTCTCTCTCTTGTGTGTGCTCTCTCTCTCTCTCTCTCTCACATAAATAAATAAAATCTTCAAAAAATATTCAACACCCATAAATGATAAAAATTCATTTTTTAAATTTATTTTTTATTTTTTTAAAAGATTTTATTTATTTATTTGACAGAGAGAGACAGATCACAAGTAGGCAGAGAGGCAGGCAGAGAAAGAGGGGGAAGCAGGCTCCCTGCTGAGCAGAGAGCCCGATGCGGGGCTTGACCCCAGGACCCCGAGATCACGACCTGAGCCGAAGGCAGAGGCTTTAATCCACTGAGCCACCCAGGCGCCCCAATAATAAAAATTCTCAGTAAACTAGGAATAGGGGGGAACTTCCTCAACTGGATAAATAATATCTACAAAACACCTGCAGCTAACATCATAGTTAGTGGTAAGAAACTTAAAGATTCACCACTAAGATCAGGAACAAGGCGAGATGTCCCCTCCTACTACTGCTTTTCAACATCATACTAGAAGTCCTAACTAATGCAATAAGATGAGAAAAGGAAATAAAAAGGATATCGTTTGGAAAGATAGAAATAAAACTGTGTTTGTTCACAGAGGACAAGATTATCTATGCAGAAAATCAGAAAGAATCAACAAAAAACCTCCAGTAACTACATGATTAATAGCAAAGCTTCAGGATATAAGGTTTATATATATACACACATACACATATAAAAGTCAATTTGCTTTCCTATGTTATCAGCAATGAACATGTGGAATTTGAAGTTAAAAACATAATACTATTTTTTTTTAAAGATTCCATCCATTTATTTGACAGATAGAGATCACAAGTAAGCAGAGAGGCAGGCAGAGAGAGAGGGGGAAGCAGGCTCACCACCGAGCAGAGAGCCCGATTCGGGGCTCAATCCCAGGACCCTGAAATCATGACCTGAGCCGAAGGCAGAGGCTTTAACCCACTAAGCCACCCAGGCGCCCCAAAAAACATAATACTATTTAAGTTAGCACTCTCCAAAATAAAATACTTAGATATAAATCTAAAAAATATGTATAAGATCTGTATGAGGAAGACTACAAAATTCTGATAAAATAAATCAAAGAACTAAATAAATGAAGAGATATTACATGTTCTTGGATAGGAAAACTCAATATTGTCAAAGCTGTCAGCTTTTCCCAACTTGATCTATAGATTCAATGCAATCCCTGTCAAAATCCCAGCAAGTTACACTTGTGGATACTGACAAACTGATTCTAAAGTTTATATGGAGAAGCAAAATGAGACAGGGAAGCTGAAAGGACCCCATGAAAGACTGCTTTTTTGCTGCCTCTGCTCTTGCTAGGACCTACAGCCCTACTCTACACATGCCTTATGGTAGAGATAATGTATGTCTTCCTTGTAAAGGTCAAGGAGTTAGTGATTTCTTTGGAGTCTTCCAGCCCAAGAGGTAACATCTAAGGAATGACTGGGTGAGGTTACCATGTACCTCTTCCAAGACCACAGACTCACAAGACCCCTGGCTCCAGAGCATACATGGCTTATGGAGGATGCCTAAACACTTTGTTTTAACCAGTTCCTGGATGCCTGAGAAGACACATCACTGGATCACAATCCTCAATAAAAACCCCAGATCCACAGCAAAGATGGGACTCACCCTTTCCTTTCTGAGTCTCCTAGACACTCTGTCCATGTCCACATTCTCTATATCTCTTTAATAAACTCTACTCTCACTTCCTCTCACTTTGCATTTGATTTCCATCCTGCGTGAAGCCAAGAATCCTCTTGGCTGGTCCTGCAAGACCACCATTGGGTTTTGGGCCCAGCCAGCCTGCATCGGAAAGACCCAGAGTAGTCAACACAATATAGAAGGAAAAGAACAAAGTTGAAGGACTGATACTAACTGACTTCAAGACTTAATATTAATCTACAGTAATCAAGACAGTGTGGTATTAGCCAGAGCACGGACAAATAGGTCAAAGGAACAGAGTAGAGTGCCCAGAAACAGACCCACATAAAAATAGTCAATTGATCTTTTGACAAAGGTGCAAAGGCAGTAAAATGGAGAAAAAAAGAGTCTTTTCAAAAAGGGTGCTGGGACAACTGGACATCCACTGGTGGGGAAAAAAATGGATATAAACATGGACCTACATCTTTCACAAAAATTAACTGAAAATGTATCACAGACCTCAGGGTAAAATGTAACACTGTAAAACCCTCATAGAAGATAACATAGGAGGAAATCTGGATGACCATAGGTTTGGCAACGACTTTATAGATACAATAGCAAAGCCATGATCCATGGAAGAAAGAATTGATAAGCTAGACTTCCCTAAAATTAAAAGAGTTCTGTTCCGTGAAAGACTCCTTGAAGAAAATGGAAACACAAGTCACAGACTGTATTTGTAAAAGGTATATCTAATAAAGAACTCTTACCTAAAATACATAAAAAGCTCTTAAAATTCAACAAGACCTGAGAAGAAGATAGACAGCTGGGAAATAAGTATATAAAAAGATGCTTCACACCCTGTCATCAGGAAAATGCAAATTTTTTTTCTTAAAGATTTTATTTATTTATTTGAGAGTGAGGAGAGAGAGAGAGAAAGCGCAAGTGGGCAGGGGCAAAGGGAGAGGGAGAAGCAGACTCCCCTCCGAGCCTGAGCCACTCAGGTGCCCTGGAAATGCAAATTAAAATGAGATAACACTACACACCTATCAGAATGGCCAGTAGGCAGAATGCTGATAACACCAAATGCTGACAAGGACGTGGAGTCACAGAAGGAAGTCTCATTCAGGAGGGTGGAACCCTCACTGCCAGAGAGTTTGGGAAGTATAGGGTTTAGCTTTCCTACATCTCTAACTAGAAGCGGGTGGAATGAGTCATTTGGAGAGAGCCAATCCACTACACTCTCCATAGAGGTGACACCATATTTCACTCCCAGCAACACAGAACCTATCAACTCTTTGAGCTTTACCAAGCTAACACATGAAAAACAGTACCTTATTGTTTTAATTGGCATTTCTCTTCTTATGGGAGACGCTGAGCGTCCTCTCTGATAGACCATCACAACGTGCTTCTCTGTCAATAGAATTCCACGTGAATGCTGCCCCCTGGAGTCGTGTAATATGGTTACATACCATTTGCATTTCCTTTTGTGAATTCTTCATGTACTTTGCCCACATGTTGGCTTCCTTTTTTCACGATATATTTAACCGGAAACACATGGGGCCTGAGCATGTGGCATCTCAGTACCACAGTTTTCCAAATCTAAATCTCACCTAGTGTTGATGGTTAATTTTCTGTTAACTTGACTTGGCGAAGGGATGCCAACAGAGCTGGTAAAATATTACTTCTAGACCTGTTTCTGAGTGTGTTTGTGGAAGGGATTAGCATTTGAATCAGCAGACTGAGTAAAGAAGACCGTCCTCACCAGTGCTGGTGGACATCATCGAATTCACTGAGGGCCTGAATAGAACAAAATGCAGAGAAAGGGTGAATTTGCTTTCTGCTTGAGCTGGAGACCTCCATCTTCTCCTGCCTTCAGATATCTGCCCTCCTGGTTCTCAGGCCTCTGCGCTCAAACTGGGACTTACACCATTGCCCCTCCCCACTTCTCAGACCTTTGGGTTCAGAGCTGGAACCACACCACCAGCTTTCCTGAGCCCCAGTGTACAGACGGCAGACCGCGGGACTTCTTGGCCTCCATAAATGCATGAGACAATTTCTCATAATAAATCTCATTCTAGGGGCACTTGGGTGGCTCAGTCAGTTAAGCATCTGACTCTTGAGCTGGGCTCAGGTCTTGCTCTCAGGGTCATGAGTTCAAGCCCTGCATTGGGCTCCATGCCCAGTGTGGAGCTTACTTAAAAAAAAAAAAGAAAGAAACCTCATTCTATTGGTTACATTTCTCTAGAGAACTCTAACTAATACACCCAGTTACCCGACAACCTTTTTTTGCCTTTGGGTCATCTCCCCTGCAAGGGATGGTCCCAGAGAAGAGTAGGGAGAAATAGCCTCAACTCGGAATGTCACAAGCATTTCAAGTTCTGGAGCTCTAGAACTTTGAAGTTAAATTGTAGTCAAAGTGCTTCCCCAGCACCAGTTTACACAAAGTCTAGTTTGCCTCCTGCCTGCTGCAGATTTAATTATGAATCATGCTGGCTGGATGGATGAGGACACAATGTGCCAGTGAGCTGGGCGGCCATTCCTGCCTGCTGGGCTTGTGTTCTTGCGGTTTATAATGTCTTCTTGGGTGAATAATAACCTCGTGTTCATGCCAGGCCTTTAGGTCTTTGCTGATGACCTATAGAGGCTGAAAGCCTGAGATCTCAAATTCAACGGCAGGCCTTTTAAGCATGGTCAATCAATCAGGCCACATAGAGCCACAGAAAGTACAAGCTGCTGATGCAGAAGGACCCAAGTACTCAGAGGAACATACCGCCTGCCTGGAAGTGTGGGGTTGAATTTTTTTTTCTTCTCTTGAAAATGCCCAGTTCCTAGGGGGCCTCAGGTGCCCAGTGGTAGGGCTGGCTAGTAAGAAGTATACTTAGGGCTTTCCTCTAAGTTCTGATCTGGTGTACCAAATTCCGTCATTTTTTTTTTTTTTTTTTTTTTACCAAATTCCATCATTAGATATTCATTCCTTTGGCTTAAGTCTTCCCCCAGTAACCGAGTACTGCCTCCTGACTTACTGATTATTTTCCACTTGGTCAGGCTTAAAGTGTCCTAGTTGTTTTTAATCCCATCCTGTCTTTGCCCTTTCTCTCCTCCCTCATCCAATTAATCATGAAGGCTCCTTGATTATTCCTTAGAGTATTTCTGGGGAAGGCCTACTGGAGTGGTAGGAGTACTGGTTGTGTGACCTTGAGCAAGTGATTCCAACTCTCTCTGAGCCTTAGTCTCTTCACCTGTAAAGTGAAGCTGACGACATCCTCCCTCACAGGGTCTTTTGTAAAGATAAGAATAATACATGGTTATTTAAAAAAAAAACAAACTCATGCCTACGCACAACACCATTTCCCCAGAAGCCTCTTTGACTGACTATTGTCAAGCTTAGAGATTTATAAGATTCTCTGTATATATTATATTTTAAAACACACACACAAATAATATATGGTTTTATAAAAATGACATCATATTCCATATTTTGAAAAAAGCAGTGTGGCCCAAGCTGGTCCTTTTTCTTTTTGTTCCCTCCTCCACAACCCCAGTTCAAGTCCTTATTCATTTCTGTAACAGCTTCTTAACTTCTTAACTAGTTCCCCTGCCTTCCACTCTACTTGCAGTTTTCCTCTCTCCAAAACATCCTCCTTCTCACTGCCGCTGCTCAGGTCAATTTTAATAAAACGCTCTTCAGATTATGAGTTCTTCATGCTCAAAAACCTTCTATGGCTCCCATTGCCCTTGAGTAGCAAGTCCCCACTCCTGGCAATGAAGGCTCTCCTAAACTGGCCCAAACCTGGCCAGTTCGACAGGCATTTCCCTAGTGCCCGCTGTGCACCAACCTTGGGCTTGGCTCCGGGATGGGGATTCAGCAATGAATAACTATAGTTATTCACCACCTAGTGGGAAGTCGGACAGATGAACAGACGTTTTCTATGATACATGGTAAACAATAGAATAAAGGTAATCCCAGGAAACTGTAGGATCTTCAGGAAGCATCCACCTTTCTGGTCATGTCCTCATCCCCTCTCATCCAAATCTCCCTAGTCAAAAAAAAAAAAAGAAAAAAAAATCTCCCTAGTCTATATCCCACACATATCCTGGAGACTCTATCTTTACCCTCACATGGGTAGGGGCTGGTGACTCAGATAATAACACCTGCTGCACATTATTCCATTCATTTGTTGGGCCACCGCCAAGACTGCATCTCTTCAAGGGCATCAATAGTAGAATGGATAAATCAATTGATACAGTCAGGCTGTGGAACACTGCAGGGCAATGAGATGAATGGGCTACAAGGCCGTGCAGTAACATGGATGAATCTCGCAGACCTAACGCTGAGTGACAGAAGCCAGACACAGAAGGGTACAGAGCCTTATGATTCCATTTACATAAATCTTTTAAGAACCCATTTCCCCTTGTATGGAACCAGAAAAGACCCCAAATAGCCAGAGGAATGTTGAAAAAGGAAACAAGGGGCGCCTGGCTGGCTCAGTTGGTTAAGTGTCTGCCTTTGGTTCGGGTCATGATCCCAGGATCCTGGGATTGAGCCCCGCATCAGGCTCCTTGCTCGGTGGGAAGCCTGCTTCTCCCTCTGCCTGCTATTCCCCTCATTTGTGTTCTCTCTCTTTCTCAAAAAAATAAGGAAAATCTTTTAAAAAAATAGTTATTAAAAAAAAAGAAAAGAAAAAGGAAACCAAAGCTAGTGGTATCAATTCTGGACTTCCAGCTCTATTACAAAGTTGTAATCATCAAGACAGTATTGTACTGGCACAAAAACATAGATCAATGGAACAGAATAGAGAACCCAGAAATGGACCCTCAACTCTATGGTCAACTAATCTTAGACAAAGCAGGAAAGAATGTTCAATGGAAAAAAGACAGTCTCTTCAACAAATGGTGCTGGGAAAATTGGAAAGCCACATGCAGAAGAATGAAACCGGACCGTTTCCTTATACCACACACTAAAATAGACTCAAAATGGATGAAGACCTCAATGTGAGACAGGAATATATCAAAGTTCTTGAGGAAAACACAGGCAGCAACCTCTTCGACCTCAGCCGCAGCAATTTTTTCCTAGAAACGTCATCAAAGGCAAGGGAAGCAAGGGTAAAAATGAACTATTGGGACTTTATCAAGATAAAAGCTTTTGCACAGCAAAGGAAACAGTCAACAAAGCCAAAAGACAACCAATAGAATGGGAGAAGATCTTTGCAAATGACATATCAGATAAAGGGCTAGTATTCAAAATCTATAAAGAACTTATCAAACTCAACACCCAAAGAACAAATAATCCAGTCAAGAAATGGGCAGAAGACACAACAGACATTTCTGCAAAGACCTCCAAATGGCCAATAGACACATGAAAAAGTGCTCAACATCACTCAGCATCAGGGAAATACAAATCAAAACCATAGTGAGATATTACCTTACACCAGTCAGAATGGCTAAAATTAACAAGTCAGGAAACGGCAGGTGTTGGCAAGGATGCGGAGAAAGGGGAACCCTCCTGCACTGTTGGTGGGAATGCAAGGTGGAGGTTCCTCAAAAAGTTGAAAATAGAACTACCCTACGACCCAGCAATTGCATTACTGGGTATTTACCCCAAAGATACAAAGGTAGTGATCCGAAGGGGCACATGCACCCCAATATTTATAGCAGCAATGTCCACAATAGCCAAACTACGGAAAGAGCCCAGATGTCCATCAAAGGATGAATGGATAAAGAAGATGTGAGATATATATATATAATGGAATATTATGCAGCCATCAAAAATTATATCTTGCCATTTGCAACAAGGTGGATGGAACTAGACGGTATTATGCTAAGTGAAAAAAGTCAATTAGAGAAAGACAATTATCACATGATCTCACTGATATGAGGAATTTGAGGAATAAGACAGAGGATCATAGGGAGGGAAAAATGAAACAAGATGAAACCAGAGGGAGACAAACCATAAAAGACTCTTGATCTCAGGAAACAAACTGAGGGTTGCTGGAGTGGAGAAGGGTGGGAGGGATGGGGTGCCTGGGTGATGGACATTGGGGAGGGCATGTGCTATGGTGAGCGCTGTGAATTGTGTGAGACTGATGAATCACAGACCTGTACCCTGAAACAAATAAGACATTCTATGTTAAAAAAAAAAAAAAAAAAGAAGAACCTATTTCCCCAAAGTACTACCCTCTGACTTACTGTTCAGTGGGGAAGTACCTTCATCATCAGGTTTCTTTCTTTCTTTTTTTTTTTTTAAGTAGGCTCCCCACCCAGCATGGAGCCCATTTTGGGGCTTGAACTCATGACCCTGAGATCAAGACCTGAGCTGAGATCAAGAGTCAGATGCTTAACCGACTGAGTGCTCCTCCATCATCAGGTTTCTGAATGTCCAACTTTTGTCCCTAGTAGGTTCACAAGGCAGCTCTCCTTTCTACTTTCTACATCTTATTAATTGACTAAATGCCTGCCATTTACTAGCTGTGAGATCCTGAGCAAATTATTTACCTCTCTGCCTCAGTCTCCCCATTTATAGAATGGGGACAATAGGGGCATTTGGTTGGCTCAGTTGATAGAGTATACAACTCTTAATCTCCAAGTCATGAGTTCAAGCCCCATGTTGAGCATGGAGCCTACTTAAAATAGAATAAAATAAAAATACATTATATAGAATAGGGACAATAAAAGAACCTACCCCATTAAGGTTGTTGTGAGGATTGAATTAAAATGCTTAGCACACAGTAAGCATTAAATAGATGTTTGCTAAGTGTGTTCTTTCCTCAGGAACACTGGGGTCATCCCAGTGAGCCGCCTCCCACCCTGTCCCCTCTCTAAAGGGCTGTATTGGGTAGCTCTTACTGTACAATAAACCATCCCCAAACTCAGTGGCTTGAAACACAAATGCTCATGAATCTGTGGGCCAGATGGGTTATTCTGCCGACCCAAGCAAGCTCGCCTAATCTCTACTGGGCCCATTCATGTATCTACAGGCAGCCAGCAAGCTGCCAGCGGCTGGTGGGTCTAGGATGGCCTCATCCACACATCTGGCTTCTGGGTGGGCAGCGGGGGTGACTGGGTTGTGATGCTCCAGCAGTCTAGCCTGGGGCTGTTTTCATGGAAGAGGCAGTGTGCGGAGAGAAAGAGCAGAAGTAGGCAAGGTTTCCTGGGGCCGAGGTGTGGTACAGCATCACTACCCCTGCACTCAGAGTCTGGTCTGGATTCAAGGGCTGCAGAAATAGACTCTCCCTTTAAGATGGAAGAGCTGCAAAGTCATCTTATGAAGGAAGAGGTCACAGGGAGGGATCAGGATGGCCAGTTTTGATACCAAACTACCACTACAGCACTGGTGTCTCGTGTGGGGAGTTCAGAATACACATAACCCTTGAGGTAACAGGAGTATCACCTCCCAGTTTTGACGCCAGATCAAACTGGATTTAAATGCCAGCTCCATCAACTAACTATCTGTGAGGTCTTTGGGTGACTTATTCTACATCCCTGAGCTTCGGTTTCCTCATAGGTTGTTGTGGGGATTAAACAAGGTTATGCAAGGAAAGGGCTGAGCACACACAGGATGCCCAGGGCACAAAGAGCAAATATTCAACAAAGAGAGGTTGTATTCTTAGAGCACAGGCCCATCCTGGGTTGTGCTGAATCCTACCTACCTCTGCTTCCCAAGGCTGAGGAGATGGAAACCAGACTAAGCAGGACTGTGATTTCAGATGGGGAACCATGAAATGGCAATTACAGAGTAAGAGCTTAATTATAGTTCTTTGGGGAAAAAAAGTGAGGAATGCAATCTGGTGGAGAGAGGGAAGGGGACTGGGGAGAGGAGCAAGTGGAGGGGAGAGAGAGAGGGAGGTCTAAAAAGGAAAAGCTGAGCGCCATTGGAAAGGCATCTCCCCTCATCCTCTAAAAAAATACATTCATGATATTTTTCTTTCATGTTTTGTTGCTCTGCTTACAAAATTAGTGTGTGCTCACTTCAAGGAATTTTAAAAATACATCCACTGAGGGCATTATGCTAAGTCAAATAAGTCAGAGAATGACACATACCATATGCTCTCACTTATATGGGGAATCTAAAAACAAAAACAAAACCGAACTCATAGATCCAGAGAACACATAGGTGGTTGTCAGAGGTAGGGTTAGGCAAAATGGGTGAAGAGGGTCACAAGGTACATGCTTTCAGCTGTAAGGGCTGTCCTGTACAGCACGATAACTATAGTTAACACTGTATTGTATATTTGAAAGTTGCTAAGGGAGTAGGTCCTAAAAGTTCTCTTCCCAAGGAAAAAAGTGTGTAACTACGTGTAGTGATGGATATCAACGGGGCTTGTTTTGGTGATCATGGCTCAGAATGTACAAATGCTGGATCATTCTGTTGTACATCTGAAACTAATATAATGTTATATGTCAATTATATCTCAGTAAAAAATACATCCACTGCTTCACCCATCATCCCACCAATCAGACCTAATGGCTGATATTTACATGAGCCTCAGGGGCCTGAGCCTAAATGGTCCCAAATGCTTTAGGCTCCAGTGACTCATGTGACACCCCCCCCCCCCCCATGAGTAGGCACTGCTCTCCCCACCTCACAGAGGAGAGGCGGGAACAGGGACACAGAGAGTGTAAGTAACTGACGCAGGGTGTCACGTCTAGTAAATAGCAGAGTGTGGATTCCATCCAAGCCACCTAGGGCCGGAGGCCTTGCCTGTCACCGCTGGGTCACAGTAGCACCTGGACGCAGCTGATACTCGGTATACTGCCCTCCATTTTCTCTCACTTTCAGGAAAGCATACCATTATTTTATCACTTTTAAAAGGCTATTTGGGGCGCCTGGGTGGCTCAGTGGGTTAAAGCCTCTGCCTCTGGCTCAGGTCATGATCTCAGGGTCCTGGGATCGAGCCCTGTATGGGGGGGGAGGGTCTCCGCTCAGCAGGGAGCCTGCTTCTCCCTCCCTCTCTGCCCCTCTCCGCCTACTGGTGATCTCTCTCTCTGACAAATAAATAAATTAAATCTTAAAAAAATAAAATAAAATAAAAAATAAAAGGCTATTTGAAAGAGCTTGTCTCTCTCCTATTTCCTTTTTTAGTTCTATTCCCAGAAGTGTTAGTTTATGTGCATGTGTTCCCTTCCCTGCCTTCTTTAGTAATTTATAATTTTGATATAATTTCAAACTTACTAGAAAGTTGTAAGAATAGTACAATAAACTCCCAGAAACTCTATTACCTACATTAACCTGTTGTTTGCCATTTGCATTATCATTTTCTCTATCCATGTAAATATTTATATGGGCATGTGCATTTTTCTGAATAATCGGAGATTAAATTGGAGACATCACGCCCTTTAACCCCTAAATACTGCAGTGTGAATTTCCTAAGAGATTTCCATCCATAACCACAGACCAATAGCAAACTCAGGGCATTTAATATTGCAACAGTACTATTATTAACAGTACTAATCTACAGTCCATATTTAAACCAATCAATCAGCTCTCTCTCTATATATATATATGTATATATAAAATTTTTTCCCAGGCCAGTATCTCAACTGGATCTTGCTTTGCATGTAGTTGTCATATCGTTTCAATCTCCTTTAAAGGGAAATAGTGTCTCAGTCTTTTTCTTTCTTGACCTTGACGTTTTTAATGATGCAGTCCAGTTATTTTTACGAAATGTTCCTCAATTTAGGCCCCTTCCATTCTCTTTTTCTATGCAAACGTACACATACGTACTTTAAAAATTAGTATCATATAGTAGTGCTATGTTTTTTAAACTTTTCATTGAAGTATAACACAAATACAGAAAAGTGAACAGATCATAAGTAACACTGAACATATGTGTTACCAACACCCAGAATAAGGAGCAAAGCATGACCTGCCCCAGAAGCATCCTGTGCCCTCTCTCAATCCCTAACCACCACCCAATCCAAGCGAAACCACTAACTTGACTTTTAAAATAGAAATTAGTTTTGCCTAATTTCTAAAATTTCTATTTTAAGGGGCGCCTCAGTGGCTCAGTGGGTTAAAGCCTCTGCCTTCGGCTCAGGTCATGATCTCAGGGTCCTGGGATCAAGCCCTGCATCAGGCTCTCTGCTCAGTGGGGAGCCTGCTTTCCTCTCTCTCTCTGCCTGCCTCTCTGCCTACTTGTGATCTTTCTCTCTGTCAAATAAATAAATAAAATCTTTAAAAATAAATAAATAAAATAAAATTTCTATTTTAGGTCTGGACCCCAGTCTCGACTTGTTAGTGAAGGAGCTGCTGTGTGATCTTTGAAAAGTCCTTTGATGTCTCTGAGCTCCTATTTGCTCATGAAGAACTGGGATAACACAGCATACTGTATAGTGTAAGGTTAATTAGGCTGGCTTTGGGGTCATGCAGAACTGAGTTTCTATTCTTACTCTGCCACTTACTCTCCTAAAACCCTCAGGTAAGTTATTTAACGTACTTAAACCCACTCACAAGGCTGCTGTGAGGACATAAACGTGCCATGGGCCAAGCACGTGTAGGTTCACTGTTATTAATGTTATTAATGTTGCCAATCCTAGCCCTGGATTAAAGTATGAAGAAATTATAAACTTTCAAGTGTTACTGAAGTCAAACGCATGAGCTCTTAAATAGGGACAGAGTGGCAAGTCAGAGTCAAACAGCAAACCACGAAAGTTTAAAAGTGCGCGGGGAAGGGTATAAAAGAAGGAAAACAACATCAAGTTGGACCACCCCCATTTCCCAAACTTGCCTAATTACAGGACTCACCTGGAGAGTTTTTAAAAATATAGATTCTGGGGGTGGCTGGGTGGCTCAGTTAGTTAAGCATCTTCCTTCGGCTCAGGTCATGATCCCAGCGTCCTGCGATCGAGTCCCGCATCAGGCTCTCTGTTCGGTGGCGAAGGGAGTGCTTCTCCCTCTACGTGCCACTCCCCCTGCTTGTGTTTGCTCTCGCGCTGTGTCTCTCTCTGTCAAATAAATAAAATCTCTAAAATATGTATAAATAGATAGATACTGATTATTGGGTCTGAAGTGGGGTGCTAGAATTTGTATTTTTAACAGATGCTCCAGATAATTTCTACGATCAGGCCATTTTTGGTAACAGTAGGTTCTAAGGGGACTGGAGCAGCGTGGACTCGCTCCCTGGAGCAGCTGGGAGGGTCAGGTAACTCTGCTTGGAGATCATCATTTACCAAGCACTTACTTGGTGTCATGTACCAAGCTCAGCATGTTCCTACAACATTGTTTTAATAGTCCTAAGAGACAGAGATTATTCTATGTTATTTTTTTTTTAAAAGTAGGCTCCATGCTCAGGATGGAGCCCAACGTGGGGCTTGAACTCAGGACCCTGAGATCATGACCTGAGCTGAAATCAAGAGTCAGTCACTTAACTGACTGAGCCATTCAGGTGCCCCGAGACAGAAATTATTATCCCAGTTTTATTGATTGGCAACCTGAGGATCAGAGAGTTAAATGATTTGCCCAAGGTCATAGATAGCAAGATATCCAGGTGTCTCTGATTTCCAGTCTTAAGAACTACCCTAAAGGGACAAGTCAGAACACTCCGCTCCATCCATTAGACTGGATGATCCGCGATGCAGGTGAGTATCACTGGGCTCATCGTGTTACAGTTTCCAGAGCCCTTTTAAAAAACAGCTTTATTAAGCTATCATTTACATATAAAATTTGTCCATGGGAAGCATGCAATTCGCTGGTTCTTAATATATTCACTGAGTTGGGTGACCATTACCACGATCCATTTTAGAACATTTCCATCACCCCAAACAGAAGCCCCGTGTCCATTTATAATTACTCTTTTTCCCTCCCCGGCCCCTGGTCACCACTAATCTAGTTTCTGTCTCCATGGATTTGCCTACTCTGGACATTTCATATAAACGCAGTCACACCATATGTGGCCGTTTTGTGTGTGGTTTCTTCCACTTACCATCATGTTTTCAGGTTTGTGTCCATTGGGGGACATATCTGTTGCCAAACTTCATTACTTTTTACGGCTGAGTAATTCTCCATTGCATGGATATACCACATTCTGTCTTCAGTTGATGGACGTTTTGGCCATTTCTACTCTTCGGCTATTCTGAGTAATGCTGCTATGAGTGTGTGGGTACAGGTTTTTCATTTCTCTTGAATACATACCCAGGGGTGGAAGTGCTGGGTCATACGGTGACTCTACATTTAATCATTTGAGGAACTCAGAATTTTTTCCAAAGTGGCTGTGCCGTTTTATCTATCTGTCAGCAGTGTCTGAGAGTTCCTTTCAGAACACCTTTATAAGTACAAACTTGGTCAATCCCCACAACAACCCCAGAGAGAGGCATCCTTACTTGTACCTTCCTGACGAAGACGCTGAGGGGCAGGGAGGGGACGCGACTTTTCAGAAGACACCAGCTATTGAGTGTAAGGCTCCAATCCTGGCACTGGCCTTTTTCCTCCAAAAAACCTGATTTTGGGGCCAATTCAGTGGGTTCTAGGGCTTTAAGAGGTGATGGGTGATGGGCAGAGAGAAGGACTCTGTGGCACAAAACCTTGGAATGGAGATGGAAGCTTCCAGGTTTCGGGATGGAGCCATCAAAGCCACTTCTGTTTGCGTTTTAATAGGCGACAGCTGGAGCCAGGTCCTGACTAATTAATGATGATCAAAGTGCTCTGAAAAGATGGCGTGCTCTGCAAACGCCAACCATGAATTATTCACAGCTGGTCTTCTTAGCTGGAGGGGAGGAGGCTGCCCAGGAGAAGAACCAGACGCCCTCACTTCCTTCTCATCTTGCAAGAGCCCGAGCCCTCCTGCAGGACTCAGTTTCTCAGTGCTGAAAATGGGGCTGTGGGCTCTCATTCCTTTATGCTCCTTGGCCAGGACCTGGCAGAGAGGGGCTGGCGACCTGAGTCCTGTTCCCATCGAGGCAGTACATACCCGAGCTGCCTCCACCAAACAATAAATAATTAATAATAGCAACACCAACCCAGAGTTCAGGAGTTGGCAAACATTTCCCATAAAAGATCAGATGGTAAATATTTTAGGCTTTGCAAGCCCGTCACATTACTCAACTCTATCACTGTAGCTCAAAAGCACCACACACAACATGTGAAGGAATGATACAGCTGTTCAGTGAAACTTTATTAGTGGCCACCGAAATTTGACGTCTGTGTAATTTTCACATTTGCAAAATATTATTCTCCTTTTGATTTTCCCCAACCATTCAAAAACATAAAAAAAAAAAACATTCTTAATTCCTGGACTGTATAAAACAGGGGTTGCCTCAAAATGTAACATATAATTAGTATTTGATCCAAAAATTCCACTCCTATCTCCAAAAGAAATGTAAACATACGTCCATACAAAATGCACGCATCAAAGTTTAGAGCCGCGCTACTCACAATAGCCAAAAAGTAGAAGAAAAACACACATGTCCATTAAGTAATGAACAGAGAAACAAAATATGGTATAGCCATACAACGGAATACTGTTGAGCTGTAAAAAGGAATGAGTTTTATATATGCTACAACATGGATGAGCCTTGAAAACGTGCTAAGGGACGGACAAAGGGCATATTGTAGGATTACATGGAGAGGAAATGTCTCTAGCGGCAGAAGGCATAGGAGTTGTCGCTGGGGCTGAGGGGGAGAGGGCCTGGGGGTGAGGGCTGAAGCACATGGGGTTTCCTCTGGGGTGATAAAATGTTCTAAAACCAATGGTGGTGATGGCAGTACAGCTCTGTGAATACACTAAAACCCACTGAAGTACACACTCCAAATGGGTGAGCTGTGTGGTAAGTGAATTAGGTCTCCATAAAGCCATGAAAAAGGCTTGACGGGAGGTGTGCTGTCTTTTGCTGACCCCAGAGGCGGCCTGTCCTTGTTTAGACTTTCACAAAGCACCTTTCCTCCTGCTGTCACAAACAGCCAGGCATGAATCCCTTCAACCTGGGAGAAAGCCAAGGCTCGAGAAGGGACTGACTTGTTCGAGGACTTAGGTAACCAATGGTGAGGTGTGAACAGAACCCAGAGCTCTTCCTAGTTACATTCAGAGACAAGGTAGTCACTCCTCCAAGCCCCAGCAGAGAGGAGGTGACCGGAGCAGACCCCTCCCTAGACCTGTGGCTCCCTGTTCCTGCTCCTCTGCCATGCCCCCTCTCCGTCCTTTCCTTGCCAGCACTACTGAGCAAGGCTTTCCTCCTTATGCCTGACTCAGGGTGCCGGGAAGGGACGGAAAAGAGGGGTGCTTCTCCAGAAATTCAGTCCGTATGACGTATCTGGAAAAGGGCCCAGGAAGGGTAAGGAATGGGTCCAACATTGTATAGCTGGTACCTGACCTTTGATTTCCCTGACATGAATGAAAAGAGAGAGTTTGGGGCTGGGGTAGGATCTGAGGTAAGCAAAAGCTCCATCCTATTCCTGATTCTTTTCCCCATAATGCTCCCTACCCCAACATCTCCTGACTTTATTTTCCAAAGGCCTCAACCACTACAAGGGGGCTAAGGTAGGGAGAATCCTCTCAAAAAAAATTAATTGTAGAAGAATCAGGAAATAAAGACAAAGTAAATAAGGATCACCTTGGTCTCACTCCCCAGGAGTGAATATGCAGATGACTTTGGGGAATATTTTGTGGTGAGCTAGCTGCCTGGGTTCAAATCCTGGGTTCGTCACTTACCATCTGTGTGATCCTGGGCAGTTCATTTCATCTCTTGACCTCAGTTTCTTCACCTGTAAAATGGGAATAACAACAGCACCAACCTGAATTGTTGTGTGAGAATTAAGTGAAGTTGTAAAGCGCTAAAAACAGTACATGGCCCATAGCAATACATTAATACATTTTCCCAATGTTTTCTACTCACGTATACATTCTCCTTATAAAAAGGAGGTCATTCTGTATCCACTATGGATCTCTCCCCCCACCTTAAGTGAATTATTAAAATTTTTCCATTGCATTAGAAATCCCATAGAATATCTTTCTTAAGATAGCATATGTAGAAGTCCATCTCCTGAAGTGGGATATTTAGGAGTGATTTTTTTTTTCCCCCTAAAGACCAAACACATTTCTCCTTGCCTTTCATCAATGACTGCTTCAGGACAAATTCCTAGGAAATTTGCTGAGTCAAAAGCAGGTGTTGAAGGCTTTTGGCACATAATGGTCAAACTGCCATTTGGAAAGGTTTAGAGCTAGTTTCACTTGCACCAGCTGGAAAAAGAAGGCCTGGTTCTCTCCTGTGTCTTGCCTCCTATCATTTAAAAACATTTCCAATCCGACCCAGAAGTGCCGTTTGCTGTCTTACTCGGATTTGCAGTCCAAGCTCTTCCTAACGGTGCTCAGCTTCAGTATCTGCTCAAGCCCATAATCCCTGTGGGTGGTCCTGGGCTGGTAATCAACCTCCCAGAACCAGGAGTCTCAGTTATAGTCCCTGAGTATTAGATTTCTAAAATGAGATGATATACATAAAAACCCAACCCAAGGCCCAAGTCTCAGTATTTGAAACATTGAGGCTTTCAGAAACAGAAGAGCCTGTTCCAGAAGCAGCACTTCAGAAAAGCTCTGTAGGTAACGGTGGTGCATAGTGGGGAAACAGGCCCAGGTAGAGGAAGTCTTCCCAATAAGAAAGAGTCAGAAAAATCTAATGGAAAAATGGGTGAAGAACGTGAATAGATAATTTAGAGAGGTAATTTAAATGGATGCTAGTATACAAAGAGATGTTCACGTTTATTAGCTATTAGGGAAATCCAAGCCAAAACAAGGACGAGATACCAATTCAGATCGGTAAACATGAGAACGTTGGAAATCACCACATGTCAGGAGGATGTGGAGGAAATGGGGCTCCCATGCTCTACTGCGGGGTATAGACCAATACCCCCAAACCCAGCAATTTGAGGCAAATATTCTGGGGATCTTTCCACATAACCGAGGATGTTCCCAGAAGCTGTTGCTTGTGGTAGCTGGGAGTAGGAGATAAACGGAGGCCCCTCATTGGGAACCGATATGCAAGGTATGGAATATTTGGAACTATGGGTTAATTATGCAGCAGTTCAAAACAATGAAATAGACAAGGGCTCAACGCACACAGGCCTGTGGGCCAAGTTTGACCTGTCTGTCAACTGTCTTCGTGCAGCTTGGCTCATGAGCTAAGAATGATTATTACGTTGTTAAATGGTGGGGAAAAAATCAAGAGAATATTTTGTAACGCATAAAAATGCTATGATATTCAGGGGCACCTGGGTGGCTCAATTGGTTAAGTGTCTGCCTTTAGCTCAGGTCATGATCCCCAAGTCCTGGGATCGAGCTCTGCATGGGGAGCCTGCTTCTCCCTCTTCCTCTGCCCCTCCCCTTCACTTGTTCTCTCTCTCTCACACACACATAAATAAAATCTTTAAAAAAAAAGATATTTATTAAACAGAGTTGGGGAGGAGGGGAGTCTTACACAAACCAACTATGAGAGTGAACTGAGATAATTAATTCAACTCTCTTTACTCAAGTTCTCCCTTCCCTCCAAAAGAGGGAGAGAGATTGAGAAAACAGGTTCTTTGTCCAAGATCATAAGAACCCAGCCTTCCTAACCCAGTCTGTCTCTCTCTGACAACCCTCATTCAATTCAGGGTTAACCTGCAGTCTTCAGAGAGCTCCAGTTCCTGGCTAAGTAGGGAGGACTTTTGCCTGCGGGAAGGGGTGTGGGGACCAGTAGAACCAGCCTGGGAAGAAAAGCTTAGTTATTACCCAAATAGTGGTGCTGGTGGATTGCTCACCCTTCCTGCCAGGATTCTGCCTTCTCTGGAGACAAAGGACTCTCACAGCCCAAAGCCCCATGAACAGCCCCAAGTCCATCCTGTTGGGGGTTGGAGAACTGAAACTCTCATTTAAAAAAAATATATATCCTGTGGCTCTAGGCCTTGTGACTTCTTTTCTTTCTTTCTTGTAATCTTCATAAGCTGGCCAGGTAAGAAGGGTTATTTCAAGATTCCTAGAGAAGTGAGTTGGATAGATTGTGTTACCTCCCTGTGAAGTCACTCATTCATCCACTCAGCAAAGACTTACTGAGGACCTACTACGTGTCAGGGCTGGGGATACAGCAATGGACAAAGCAGGCAAAACCCCTGTCCTCAGGAAAGCTCAAAGTAATGGGAACAGACATTAGACAGTAAACAAACAAACAAACAAAGTAAAGTAAAAAGGGGTGAAGAAAAGTTATTTTGTTATCAGGGAAGACTTGTATTTGAACTGAGACCTGAAGGTGAAAAAGAGCCAGCTCACTGAAGAGCAATTTTAGAGAAGAAACAGCAGGTGTAAGAGCCCTGTAGTGGGAATCAATGGGCTGTGTTTGTGCAGAAGAGGGAGGCAGGCAGGGCCCAGATTAGATAGTCGTTCCTAGTGATTTGTCAAGAGTCTGGAATTTATTCTGAGCATCAGATGGAACCGGCCCCACCATCATTAGTTATATGACCTCAGGCAAGTTACTTCACTCCTCTGAACCTCAGTTTACCTATCTATAAAGTACCGTAAATAATAATTCATTCGTTGTAGTAGGCAGCCTCCAAAGTGCCCCCCAACAATGGTGCGTCCTGGTGTTCACACCCTGTGAATGTGGGCTGATTCACTTCTAACCAGTACAATATGGCCAAAGTAATGGTGTAATCATTTCCTCTTCCAACTGGAAAATAATCACCACAAACTTCATGGCTTCAAACAGCACACAGCTACGACCTTGGAATTCTGGAGGTCAGACATCGATACGGGTCTTACTGGGCTAAAGTCAAGTTGTCCGCAGGGCTGTGTTCCTTCTGGAAGTTTCCAGGGGGAATCTGTTTCCTTGCCTTTCCAGCCTGTAGAGGATGCCTGAGTTCTTCTGCTCATGGCCCCTTCCTCATCTTCACATCACTCCAACCTCTGCTCCCACATTCACCTCTGCTCTTTTGTCACCAACTGTTCTGCCTCCCTCCTTCCCTGATAAGAACCCCATGATTACTTTGGACCCATGGGGCTAATGCAGGATAATCTCCCCACTTTAATGAAATCCTTAATTTAATCTGCTAAATTCCTTCGCCACGTCAGGTAACATATTCACAGGTTCTAGGGATTCTGACTTGGACATCTTTGGGGACCATTATTTTGTTTGCTACAGAGGGTAAGTCACTTTTGTGATAAAGTAATAAAAGACTGTGTCTTTTGTCTCAAGTGCTTTTGTCCCCTCCCTGCCTCTTTTCTCTTTTTCTTTCTTTCTCTTCCTTGTCTCACTTCCACTCTCTCTACCTTCCCCCTTTCTTTCTTTTCGTGTTCTCATCACTTTGGGGGAAGCCAGCTGCCATGACATGAGGCAGCCCTGTGGAGAGGCCCATGTGGCTAGGAACTGAAACTCCTGGCCAACAGCCAGTGAGGAATGAGGCTGGCCAACAACCATGTTTGTGAGCTTGGAAGTGGGTTCGACAGCCCCGGCCAGGCCTTGCGACTGCTACAGCTCTGACCAACAGCTTGACTGCAGTCTCATGGGGAAACTTGAGCTTGAACCACCGAGCTAAGCAGCTCCTAGATGCATGATCCTCAGAAACCATGTGAGTGAATATTTGTGGTTGAAGCTGCTAAATTTGGGGGGTAATTTGTAATGCAATGATAGATAACAAATCCATTCATTCGCTGATTTGGCATATATGTATTAAGTGCTATACTATGTACCAAGTTGTTTGAGGTGCTGGGGATACAACAGTGAAAAAAGCAGAGAAAAATCCCTGCTCTTAGGGAGTTTACATACTATCGAGGGGAGACAGATAGTAAAACGCAGTAAGCCAGTAAATTATAGGATCTGTCAGAAGGTGACAATTGCCATGAGGAAAAAGTAGAGCAGGGTAAGGGAGATAGGTTAGTCAAGGAAGGCTTTGCTGGAAAAGTGCTCTTTTTTTTTTTTAAGATTTTATTTATTTATTTGAGAGAGCGAACGAGAGAGAGAGAGAGAGAGAGAGAGCATGAGAGGGTAGAGGGTCAGGGAGAGAAGCAGACTCCCTGCCAAGCTGGGAGACTGACACAGGACTCAATCTCAGCACTTCAGGACCACAACCTGGGTCAAAGGCAGTCGCCCAACCGAGCCACCCAGGTGCCCTCGGAAAGGTGCTCTTTGAGAAAAGACATGAAGGAGGTGAGGGAGGAAACCATGCTCTTCATGGGGAAGAGTATTCCAGGTGGAGGGGAGAGTAAGTTCAAAGGTGTTGTGGCAGAACAATGCCACACTCTTAAAAAAGGCAGTAGGGAGGCCAGTATGATTGAAGAGGACAAAGGGCAGAGTGGTGGCAGATGAGGAGAGCAATGAGGTGACAATTAAAGTCAATTATGTATGTTAACCTTTCTGAACCTAGTAGTTGCTTAATGAAGTAAGGCCTTTTTTGTTCTTTAAGAAGCTATATTTTATTTATTTATTTTCTAAAGTAGTCTTTATACCCAAAGCAGGGCTTGAACTCACAACCCTGAGATTAAGAGTTGCGTGCTCTATCGACTGACCCAGTCAAGTGCTTGCTCTACCTTATTTTTCTAAATGTGTGAAATACTAAGGAGAACACAAAAAAAGGAAAGATAATAACACAGTGAGCACGCTTTTAACTCTGACCTACTCTAAGAAATAAAACTCAATAGCTATTGACTGAAGCCTCCTATGTTCCTTTCCCTATCCTAATCCTCTGCCCCAGACATCACTCCTGAATGATGCTGATCATTCCTGTACATGGCTTTGTATTTTCATTCTATGTGCATGTATCTGTAAACAATCTCTAGCCTGTTTTTCAGGAAATAAATAAATCTGATAAGGGAAGAATATCCAGAATATACAAAGAACTCCTAAAAGTCAACAATAAAAAACCAAACAGCCTCAAAATGGGCAAAGGACTTGAACAGACATTTCTCCAAAGAAGATACATGAATGGCCAATAAGCACATGAAAAGATGCTCGACATCATTAACCATTAGGGAAATTCAGATCACAACTACAAAGAGACACCACCTCACATCCATTAAGATAGCGATTACTATTAAAAAACAGGAAACAGCAGGTGTTGGGGCACCTGGGTGGCTCACACAGTTAAGTAGCTGCCTTTTAATTTCCGCTCAGGTCATGATCTTAGGACCCTGGGATTGACCCCCACGTTGGGCTTCACACTCAGCAGGGAGTCTGCTTGAGGATTCTCTCTCTCTCTTTCTCTCCGCCCCACTCCCTCTGCCCCTCCCCCTGCGCTCTCTCTCTCTCTAAAATAAATAAATCTTTAAAAAAACAACAGGTATTGGTGAGGAGGGCACCTGGGTGGCTCAGTGGGTTAAAGCCTCTGCCTTCGGCTCAGGTCATGATCTCAGGGTGCTGGGATCGAGCCCTGCATCGGACTCTCTGTTCATCAGGGAACCTGCTTTCCTCTCTCTCTGCCTGCCTCTCTGCCTACTTGTGATCTCTCTGTCAAAAAAATAAATAAAATCTTAAAAAAAAAAAAAAAAATGAAGGAGATTCTATAATACGCTACAATATGGATGAACCTTGAAAGCATTATGCTAAGTGAAATAAGCCAGTTACAAAAAGACAAATACAGAATAATTCCACTTATATGAGATATGTAGAGTAGTCAAAATTATAAGAAAGTATAATGGTGGTTGCCAGGCACTGGGGGAGGGGAGAACAGGGAGTTATTCCTTAACAGGTATAGAGTTTCAGATTTACAAGATGAAGAGTTATGGGTATGGATGTTGGTAATGGGAGATGAATGGGGATACATAGTTGGGGGGAGTGGGGGTGAATGGGGGGCTATACAACAATGGGGACGTATTTAATACCATTGAACTATATGCTTAAAAATTACTAAGATAGCAAAATTTTATGTTATGTGTATTTTAACACAATAAAAAAGAGAAAAATGCAAATCTGGTATATCAGATACATTATATTCTATATATATAATGGTATTATTGGTATATCAATTATATCACTCTATAATTTACTTTTTTTCACTCAACATGTTATTTCTAAGATTTATCCAGCATGAGCAATCTTTTTTCTTTATTTTTTTGCTGCTGTATAATATTCCATTGCATGAATGTATTACAATTTAAAAAGTTTTGGAATTATAAACCATGCCATTATCACACACAACAAAATTATCAGTAATTTTTAAATATTATCTATACCCAATCCACATTAAAATTTCCCCAATTATCTCAAAGATGTCTTTTTACAAATAGTTCATTCAAATCAGGATTCAAACAAGATCCATTCAATGTTTGTGGCCGTATGTCCCCTAAATCTTTTATTCTTTTTTCTAAATTTTATTTATTTATTTGTCAGAGAGAGAGATCACAAGTAGGCAGAGAGGCAGGCAGAGAGAGAGGGGAAGCAGGCTCCCTGCTGAGCAGAGAGCCAGATGCAGGGTTCAATCCCAGGACCCTGAGACTATGACCTGAGCCGAAGGCAGAGGCTTTAACCCACTGAGCCACCCAGGTGCCCTAAATCTTTTATTCTAAAACAGCCTCTTCTTCTTCTCCCCACACATACCATAGCATAGATTGTTAGAAAAACTGTGATCTTTGTCTTACATCCTGGATTTAGCTGGTTGCTTCTAATAGTGTCTTGATTTGATTCAGTTTTTTGGTGGGGAGATAAAAGGAAGGATAGGAAATTCATATGTAGTCCAGGGCACAAACTTAGTGTCACCAATGCGGTACAAGTCTACAAGACAGCCTTCCTGATAATGATGTACTGGGAAATAGATAACAAGGCCTATGTAGTATTTTACCAAAAGGGATGTACTTGAATCTAACCATGAAGAATAAATAGGACAAGTTCGGATTGTGGAACTTTCTACAACTTGCCTGGATTCCTCAAAAATGTCATGAAAGAAAAAAATGAGATGAACACCGATAGGATCCTGGATCACAAACAAAACTACAGCTATACAGGATATAATTAGACCAACTGGGGAAATTTAAATATGGAACTGTGTATCTATAGTGAAATTTATCAACGCGGAGTTTCTTAGGTGTGACAATAGCATTGTGGTTGCGTGGGAGAATATCCTTGTTCTTAGGAGATGTAGGCTTAAGTATTTAGGGGTAAAGTGTCAGAATGTCTGCAAGTAACTCTTACATAATTCAGCCAAAAATGAAATGTATGGGTGTGTATAAATAATCTGGTAAAGTGTATTGGCAATTGATGAATACAGATGAAAAGTGCAAGGATGTTTGTTCATTGCACAATTTCGAAAACATTTTTATTGGTTTGAAAAGTTTTTAAAAGAAGTTGTGAGGAAAAAAACAAAACAAAACACTCTTTGTTCTCAGAGCTGCTGGGCACCCCCTGCATTATTACAAGAGGGGTGCCTTGGATTCACGGGTCTTAACCATAGCTGACATTGACGCCAATCTCCTTTCTTGCCGAGTACTTCTGCTCACCCACCCCAGTTGCAGGAGCCTTGGTTAGAGGCCTCAAGGGCCGGTACCTCGTTCAATGCTGTGAAATTCCAAACATTGGAGAAGGAAGCAAAGGAGAGGAAGGCTGGGGGTGCCTGGGTGGCTCAGTGGGTTAAAGCCTCTGCCTTCGGCTCAGGTCATGATCTCAGGGCCCTGGGATCGAGCCCCGCATCTGGTTCTCTGCTCAGTCTAACCCTGCTTCTCTGCCTACTTGTGGTTTCTCTCTGTTAAATGAATAAAAAGAAAGAAAGAAAAGAAAGAAAGAGAGGAAGGTTGGCAACAGGCTCACTCCGTCTAGGCTCTGCCTGGTCCCTGGCGCCCTCTGCAGTCTGGCATCGCCCCCTGGTGGCCGCCGGCATGCATGCGCACCCCCGCCGGGAGGTGAGCAGGGGCAGCCCTCGCTCCTACCAGGGCGCTCCTGGGGAGAGCTCCCCCCCACTGAAGGCTAGCGTCCCAACAATCCCAGCCTGTTCGACCTGGGACCACACATTTTTTTTTTTTTAAGATTTATTTATTCACTTTAGAGAGAGAGAGAGTGTGGGGAGGGGCAGCAGGAGATGGAGAAAGAAACTAGCAGACTCCTCGCTGAGCTCAGAGCCCCATGTGGAGCTGGATCTCAAGAAGCTGAGATCATGACCTGATCGAAAACCAAGACTGGGAAGTCCAAATGACTGCACCACCTGGGCCCCAGGACCGCACATTTTAAAGAGTCTCCAGCACAGTGCAAAGTGCTTTACAGATGTTAACTCAGTTAAACCTCACAGCATCAGCCCTTACAGGTGGGACTATGGCAGCCCCCATTTTAAGGACAAACTGAGAAGCAGGGAGGGGAGGTGAAGTGCACAAAAGACTGTACTAGTGTCACATTTTTCTTTTTTTGTTTATTTGAGAGAAGAGAGAGCACACAAGCAGGGGGAGGGGTAGAGGGAGAGGGAGAACCAGGCTCCCCACTGAGCAGGGAGCCCAATGCAGGGCTCCATCCCAGGACCCCGGGATCATGTCCTGAGCCAGAGGCAGATGCATAAGGACTGAGTCATCCAGGCACCCCTAGTGTCACATTTTCTCACTCAGGTCCAATACTGTGCCCATTACAGCCCAGTTGCTTCCAATGATGACGTGACGATAACTACAAGAAAATAGTGGCAAGACACGTCTAGAGTGTTATGAGCCACACACTGTGCAACATATTAACTCATTTAGTCTACAACAACCCTAGAGGGTAGGCTCTAGTAATGTGCCCATTTTAAATTGAGGTACAGATAGCATTAAGAAATTTATCCCAGGTCACTCAAGAGAGCAAAGAGTACAGACTGGGAAGGCATTGGGGCGACTTGGAATTGTCCTTTAGCTCTGTTTATAAATCTTTTGAGCACCTACTAGGTGCAGGACCTGAGCTAAGACCTGAGTGTGCAGCACAGAGGAGGACAAAACAATGCTATTACCTTGAAACATGAAAAAAATTGCAAAGAACAAATCTATTTACAAGAAACGTTATTACCGAAAATAAGATCCTCAACAAGGAAAATGGTTTAAGATCGTCAGAAAAAAACAAAACAAAACTTGAACAACTGACCACTTCTGGGGGAGAAGAGGATGGTTTAAGGACATATAAACATTGTCACTGCAACCTGCCAGCAGAGGTAACACACTGGTAAGTCCTAATTTAAGGCTTGGCTGAACATTTGCTTTGAAGAAAAGTAAAACAGGGCACTGCTAATTCTCAGAAATTCGGAAAAGGAATAGCATTTTATCTTTTTTTAAAAAGACTTATTGTATTTATATTTTTAGCGGGGTGAGGGAAGGGAAAGGGGGAATCTCAAGCCAACTCTGTGTTGAACACAGAGCCCCATGTAGGGCTTGATCTCACAACCCTGCCGTCATGACCCAAGCCAAAACCGAGTCAGACACTTAACCAACAGAGCCACCCAGGCACCCCTCTTCTATCTATCTATTTACTTTTTTATAAAGCAGAGGAAGGGCGAAGGGAGAGGGAGAGAATCTCAAGGAGGCTCCACCCCTGAGCGGAGCCCAACTTGGCACTGATCTCATGACCCTGAGATCATGACCTGAGCTGAAATCGAGAGTCGGTTGCTTAACCAACTAAGCCACCCAGATGCCCCAGGAGTAGCATTTTAGACATGAATTAAAATTCGTCCCCCCCAAAAAACACAATCTGGTGATTCAATCTTTCAGAGAATGCCATTTGACCACCACCTGCAACCAACCTTTGCCGCCAAGCTTGGGGCCTGTGCAGAGCAGCTGCCATGTGGGGCTCTGAGATTCCCCTCTCCAGTTCTAGGTAAGTCCCCTGTCCTCTTGCCTGGATGTATACCCTCTCCCTCCTTCCAGTGCGTCCCAAGCCCCCCTGCTGCACAGGACATCCTAGGAAGACTCCAGACTTGGGCCTGCTGGTCTGTGGTCAGAGATACACCCTTCTTACTAGGGCGAGATCCCAGAGCGAAGGGGCCATCTTAAGACGTCGGGTCTAGAGCCCACCACAAGGGCGCCCGCACCACACAGTTGCTGCAGCTGGGACTGGAGCACACTCTCAGGACCAGCCCAGCACCGCCCCTCCCTACCAACACACTTTTATTTCTTTTCAGCTTAAGTAGTCAAACAAGATACTTGTAGAAATTTTGTAGAAAAATGATGAGCACGAGGTCTTATTTTCATTTAAAAAAAAAAACTACTTTATTAAGGTATTACTGGCGTACTTTAGCTTTACATAATGTATACAACATGTTGAGTTTGAGTATCATTTTCTTTTTATTGAAATATAATTGACATACAATGTTACAATGTTTTATTATTTTTCAGGTGTACAGCATATTAATTCTGTGCTAACCTCCATTAGTGTAGTCACCTGTAACATTATTACAATATTATAGACTATATTCCTTACCTTGTACTTTTCATTTCCCTAACTTATTTTTAAGATTGTATTTATTTATTTGAGAGAGTGAGAGAGCATGAGCAGGGGGAGCAGCAGGCAGAGGGAGGTGGAGAAGCAGGCTCCCCATGGAGCAGGGAGCCCCACACAGGGATCCATCCCAGGACCCAGTAACATGATGTGAGCCAAAGGCAGACACTCAGCTGACTGAGCCACCCAGGTGCCTCCTCCCTAACTGATTTTATAACTGGAAGTTTGTACCTTTTAATCCTCATTATCTGTTTTGCCCATCCCCCCCACCTCCCCTCTGGCAACCACCATTTTGTTCTCTGTATTTAAGTGTCTGGAGTATCATTTTCATTCTTGCTATTCTTGTTATTATTTTGGTCTATATCCTCCATGAGATGTAGTTTGGACATATTTGAGGAAGGGATAAGGCTAGAAAAGTGGCTAAGAGTTTGAATAAACTGGAGGAGAATACTTGAAAAACAAAACAAACAGAGCATCCCCAAAAGTAGCTGTATTTCTGATAACCTAGATTAGCAGTACTCAAAGTGTGGTCCCTGGACCAGCAGTGTCAGCACCATCTGGAAACTTTTTAGAACTGCAAATGCTCCAGAACAGACCTGCTGAGTAAGCAAATAGCAGGTGGAAGCTCAGAAATCTGTTTCAACCACTGCTCCAAGAGATTCTCATGTATGTTCAAATTTGAAAACCACTGTACTACACAATGACCAAATCTCCTGTGCATTCAGTGACATTTAAAAAAAAATGAATTTATGGGGTGCCTGGGTGGCTCAGTCGTTAAGCGTCTGCCTTCGGCTGACGTCATGATCCCAGGGTCCTGGGATCGAGCCCTGCATCAGGCACCCTGCTCAGCAGGAAGCCTGCTTCTCCCTCTCCTACTCCCCCTGCTTGTGTCCCCTCTCTTGCTGTGTCTCTGTCAAATAAATAAATAAAATCTTTAAAAAAATGAATTTATATTTCCCTAGTCATAACGACAATCACTTGTATTTGAGGCATAGTGGAAAGAGGAGCCTGGTGTGGAGACAGAGTTTTCCCACCCACCATCTCTCCTTGAAGTAACAGGTATTGTGAATTAGAGACATCCAGATGGGTTGGGCGATGTCAGGGATGTGGTTTCTTTTTTTTTTTTTTTAAAGATTTTATTTATCTATTTGACAAAGAGAGAGATCACAAGTAGGCAGAGAGGCAGGCGGGGGGGGGGGGGGGGGAAGCAGGCTCCCCACTGAGCAGAGAGCCTGATGCAGGGCTCGATCCCAGGACCCTGAGATCATGACCCAAGCCAAAGGCAGAGGCTTTAACGCACTGAGCCACCCAGGTGCCCTGACGGATATGGTTTATTAATCCCCGCCCCCCAAAGTGTTTGTGTTGTGAAATTGGAAAATAAATTCAAAGGGGAAAAGAGTCAAAAATGTCCTTCCTGACAGGTGATTTGGCCTGGCTAAAGGTAGGAGTGGATGGGCATGGAGGAAAGAGTTCCTGTAGCTTGCTTGAGATCCCCCTTAACTGAGCACCCTGGAGCTCCCAGGAAGGGTTTTTTTTTTTTCCCCAGAGAGTGTTTTTCTGGCTCTCACCCCTGTGTTCCTTGTCCTCCTCTCCCCAGCCCTTTCTGCTCTCCTTCTGACCCCAAGGGCCCTTTTTCTCCAGCTTTTTACTCCCCATCTTTCCTCCACCCCCCACATAAGCTCCTGGGTGTCCAGCTGCTGACTCATCAGCACAGAGGGCATCACCTCCTTTTTTTTTTTTTAAAGATTTTATTTATTTATTTGACAGAGAGAGAGATCACAAGTAGGCAGAGAGGCAGGCAGAGAGGGGGGGGGGAAGCAGGCTCCCTGCTGAGCAGAGAGCCCAAGGCGGGGCTCGATCCCAGGACCCTGAGATCATAACCCGAGCCGAAGGCAGAGGCTTTAACCCACTGAGCCATCCAGGCGCCCCGCATCACCTCCTTTTGAGCCTTACATGCCTCTTCAAGGACCTCAGCGGCAGACGAGAGACCATGCAGGTGGAGGAGGACGTGCAGAATTCCGCAGGGCCTACAGGTGGTTCACAAAGCTCCCTAATACGGAAGCTGTTTTTGTCCCATGGAGGGGCCCCAAGGCCACAACCTTCTTGGCAGACCTTCCACTGCTGTTCTGCTCAGTGAAGTCACCCCGACCTCTGAATTGGATCCATGAACCAGGAAATGCCATGACCTGGCAACTTCTGGGGAACGTCACACACTAAGAGAGGAGGCAAAGGAGTGCTTTTCTCTCCCTGCCTTTGGCTCAGTTTCCTTGCTGGACTCCTGCCCCTTGCCACCCACTCTGGAGGACACAGGGACTATTTTGGGCAGAGAGGTGGTGAACGCCACCTCTTTCCAGAAGCTGAAGAACTGCTTCTAGATTAGGTTGGAGATGGTGAGGCAGGGTATCTGTGGCTGTGGCATCTTGGGATTTCTCTGGGCTAGAGTTGGCATCCAGCCCATTACCCTCTGGTTCAAGCCCAGGTCAGACGAAATTTCAACCTCCAATGACCGCTCAAGCAAGAGTCAAATTGCCCACTGTCATTCCTCAGCTGGATTTGCTGCACTTACGGGTGTTCAGGAGGCTCTTGCCAAGTTCTTTCTCGCCTTCTGAATTAGTATTTTTTTATTTTGTTCTATCCATTAGTTTGTTAGATACCTGTGGCATTTTGTTTTGACGATTCTTCCAGTATTTTGTCTGCAAAGGTAAAATGTCTTTTTTTTTTTCTTTTGCTGCTTTTAATGTTTTCTAGTCTTCTGTTTTTCAAGCGTTTTACAACGATGTGACTAGGTACTGTCAACTCTCCCACTGGGAGAGGTGGCATGGAGAATGTTGGGCTTATCTCAGTGAGCTTCCCTTCTCTTTAGTATCTTGGATCCTCATTCCTGGCTGCTTTGGGAACTCTCCAGTGCTTTGGAGATTTTTTATTTATTTTGCTTTGTATTTTATTTGTGTATATATATATATTTGTATCTTATCCAGCTCTTCTAGCTATTTCTAGTAGAAATATTAGTTTATGACAAGCTATTCTGTTATAGCTAGCAATGGAAGCATTACTGTCTTGGATTTTAATTCTCTATGTTTAAAAACTTCTAAATAATATTGTTGTTTTGTACAGTTAACCATTTAGTTTATTCACATTCTGACCACTTTCTTTGGGCTTTATTCTTTGTGTCTCTGACCATCCATCTGGGATCATTTACCTTTTGGATGAAATACAGCGCTTAGAATTTCCTTTCCTTAGTTAGGGTCTACTCATGATGAAATTCCTGTTTTTAGTTGTATAAAAGGAACTTGTGTCTCCACTCCAGAAAGACTTTTGCTACACAGAGCTCTAGGTAGGCACATATTTTCTTTTAAGTACAATGAAGATATCATTCCTCAATCATATGGCTTCCACTAATGCTATTGGGAAGTCAGATGTTACTTCTCTGACGTTAATTGATCTTTTTGACTAATTGCTTTTAAGATGTTACTTATGCTTTATATTCTATTGTTTCACCAGGATGTATATAATTTTGGACTTATTTTTATTTTCTTTTGGGTTTCATTGGGCTTCTTGAATCTGGAGCTTGGTATGTCTTTCATCAGTTCTGGAAAGCTCTTAGTCATTAACTCTCCAAATATTTCTTACAGTTTTTCTTTATTTTCCTCTGGGAATCTGGTTAAACTTATGTTGGACTTTCCTGTCCAATGATTTCATGTGTTTTACTTAGTCTTGTTTCTACCTCTTCTGTCTCTTCATCTCACTGTCTATGCCCACCAGTTTCTTTAAAAAAATTTTTTAATTTATTTATTCATTTGACAGAGAGAGACACAGTGAGAGAGGGAACACAAGCAGGGGGAATGGGAAAGGGAGAAGCAGGCTTCCTGCCAAGCAGAGAGCCCGATGCGAGCCTTGATTCCAGGACCCTGGGATCATGACCTGAGCCAAAGACTGAAGGCAGACGCTTAATGACAGTCACCCAGGTGCTCCTCTGCCCACCAGTTTCTGCACAATTTCTTCTTACTTCTACTCCAGCTGATTCTTTTGTGTAATTTGTTGTTAAAACACAGTTTTCTTATTTTTAATTAGCTATTTTTAATGTTGTTTAGTCACTTTTACAAATCTAATACGTCAACTTCTTAAACTTTCTTGGTTTTATAGATATTTTCTAGCTTGTTTTTTCTCTCTTTAAATTTACAAAAAATTGCTATTTTATACTCTTTCTGATAAATCTAGAATCTGGAATTTTTGTGTATTTGTTTTCTGTTATCTCTACATGTTTTTTCATGATGCCTTACTTCCTTGTTTATCTGGTTATCTTTGAAAATGTGCTGGAAGTTACTAAGAAAAAGGGTGTGTGTGAACACTCTGATGTCTGAGATGACAATACCTTTCCCTAAGGTATTTCTATAAGGTACTGTATTTTCATTTGCTTCTGTCAATACCTGGGCACACCACTAGCCTGGTGCATACTGAAGGCTCAGGTTCCTTACACCTCCAAGATAACCTAAATTTGGGATACATGTCTATGCCAGGGTTTACCTCCAGTTCAACATTTTCTTGAGGGCACCTTCATTTTTGGGGTCTCTGTTCAAATGTGGGGTGATTATTCAGACTCCCAGCTTTCAGCACTTTTATTGAGAGAGAAAGAGAGCAGGAGAGGGGCAGAGGGAGAAGGAGAGAGAGAATCTTAAGCAGGCTCCACACCCAGCACAGAGCCTGATGTGGGGCTCGATCTCACGACACTGAAATCATGACCTGAGCTAAATTTAAGAGTCGGATGCTTAACCAACTGAGCCACCCAGGTGCCCTTATACTTGTTCCCCTTATACTGCAAGTCCACCAACCTTACAGCTGGGATTCTCAGGTGTCTCTTCCCATCAGCACATGCCTTCAGGCAAAAGCAGCTTGAGTGATGGGTTTATGAACTCAGTCTTTTGCTTCTCCTAGAGTTTGAGTCGTAATTCTTCACTCTCTTGTTAGCTCTTTGGAATGCTGTTGTTTCTCAACATTTCAACCAGCTTAGCTTATTTCCCATGGAAGAGTTGCCCTAATTACCTAGACCACCATTATTGGGAATGTGGCCCTTCACTTAAGGCTTCATCATTTTCACTCCGGCCTACCTGCACAGGACCGTTCCTATCTAGAATAAGGGAGCAGAAAGGAGGAGGAAGAGATGGTGTCTCTGGTTTTAGGATCTTGTTTCAGTGGAGTAGAAACACGGTTCCTCAGGAAAAGTCACACTTTTTCAGAGAGTTAAGATATGGTTACCTGGAGTTTCTCCACTTACCTAGATAGTCTCATTTGATTCAACTTATCCCCATTTTGTCGGGTAGGTCACATGATAGGAGGTGGCAGTGCCCAGTCACGGGGCAAAGCGCGGGAGAAGAGCGGCGGGGCCCGCCTGCGATGTTCTGGCCGTGAGACACCGGCCACTGGAGGAGGGTGGCCTGGTCCCTGGAGCTGGACGCTAGGCGCAGGTTGCACACCCACCCATGCTCTTGTTCCTCTGCACTCCGCACACGGAGCGCTGTGCACAAGCACAGGCAAACTGGAACTGCGCGCGCCAGGGCTGCAGCCTCTCTCCTCCCTCTCAACCGCTGGCGACAGCGACGGAAGACGTCAGCTACGGAGGCGGAAGTGCGCCGCCGCCAAGGCTTTCGGGGAATGTAGTCTCTAGTCCGGCCGCGCAACCCGGGCTCTCAGAGGCCAGGGGTTCCGGGGCCTGCGGACCGCACTCTCCACCTGGCGCTCCTGAATTATGGGGGGAATGCAAGTCGGCTTCCTTTAACACCTCTTTAGAGGGCACACCCAGGGGCGTCTGGGTGGCTCAGTCGGTGAAGCTTCTGCCTTGGCTGCGGTCGTGGTCCCAGGCTTTTGGAATCGAGCCCCGCATTGGGCTCCCTGCTCAGCGGGGAGCCTGCTTTTCCCTCTGCCTGCCACTCTGCCAATTTGTGCTCTGTCAAATGAATAAATTAAAAAAATAAAAAAAAATAAACCTCTTAAAAAAAGAACTCTTTAAAAAAAAAAAAAATAAAGGGCACACCCAGCTCTTGTTATTAATTCGAAATTTGGTGGTACAAACCCTTCTAACCTGTGTGGTGTCACCAGTAAGAGGTCTTCTCACCCCGCGACGCTGTCAGATCCCCCATTAGGATCCCTTAACCTGAGGGACAGCAAATTTTAGCTTACTTACCGAAACAGAAACTTAGTCTCGACCACTTTAAAATTCCAAACTCATACCTTATTCTCAGATGCCCCAATGCCCTGGCCGCTCTTCCGCGCGTGGGTCAGGGGAAAGGGAAGGAGAAAGAAGGTGCGGGTCCGCCAGGATAGTCCTGTTAAGGGCCAGGTGGCTTGCCCAGCAGGAGTCTCCTCACTGGGAGATGCGTGGCTGTCTGGCGGCGGCGCCAGCTTCACCCCAGTTCATTCACAGCGGGGCAGTCTCCTTTCTCTTTGGCCCCATGCAGTTCTCGCCTTTAACCCCTCTCCAGGTGGGTCATCACCTAGCAGTCACTGGGACACAGCCCTATGGCTCCTGCCACCCTGTCTTCCTTTTTCTGGGAGCCCCAGGCACAGAGTAGAGGTTTCGCCAATTTTGGAGCATCGCTCCAGCTTCTCCTTTGGTTAGCTCCCCATTCATTCTCAAGGGTCTTAGTTTCGACCATCACTTACATGGTCACGCTCTTCAGGATCTACTGAAATCCTCTCTTGTGATCTTTGGCAGCAAAGAAAACAGATGGAGGAGTCCTATTCCTTGCTTCCTAGACACAACACAAACCCAGACCCTTAGAGGGCTTCGTGCTCTCCTGGTAGGGGCTACTCTTGCAGCAGCGGCCCCTCCTTCAGAAATCACCAGTTTCAGGCCCCTGCCTGTGTTTGGTTCCTCCCCACCCCCTTACCACTGCATATACACTTTTCAGGGGTACATGGAAAACTTTCCCAAGAAGAAGGGGGCCTGGGATTTTGCTGGAGTGCACACACCAAGCTCCAGTGATTTCAGATGCCAGTGATTTCCAGTTATTCTCTGGGTACCCGAGTCCCCTAGTCCTGTGAAGAGGGCAGAGGCCTCACCCCAGGACTGTAAGGCCCCTCTCCTCTGGATCTGAACCTTGTTATACGCTAACCTGTCAGTGGAGGCCCAGGAACAAGAGGTTCCGTAAATCTTACACCTCCTAGAGACTCCTGGGGAACAGGGTGTCCAGGCCTCCTGGTACCCTTTAAAATGCAGGGGAACATGAGATTTTGCTTTTGGGGTTTTATCAGCAACTCCAAGCCAACAGAAAAATTCCTGTCAAAATTCTGTGATAATTTCTGAAAACAAGCATTAAAATTCAAGAATAATTGCTAATTGCTAGCTTCTTAATGCACACAGTAAAAACAAAAACAAAAACAAAAACAAAAACAAAAACAAAAAAGCCCAGGGGTGCCTTGGTGGCTCGGTTGGTCAAGCGTCTGCCTTCAGCTCAGGTCATTATCCCTGGGTCCTGGGATTGAGCCCCGCATCGGGCTCTCTGCTTAGCAGGGAGCCTGCTTCCCCCTCTCTCTCTGCCCGCCTCTCTGCCTACTTGTGATCTCTCTCTCTGTCAAATAAATAAATAAAATCTTAAAAAAAAAAAACCCATTAATTATTACAATTAATACTTATCTGTTCTTAGCACAGTAAAATACCCTGTATATTTTAGGTCCAAATTTCTCAGCATCTTTATTCATTAAAATGTTAATCAAAAAATGTGTCCAAAAAAAAAAAAAGTGCTTTTCCAAAATTACAGGGTTTTCACTGAAATTTCTTAGCAAAAATCGGTTTTCTCCTTCCATCAATTCCTGCAAATAATCACTTGGGTTCTGTATCTACTACAGGAAGTCTTCTGCTCTGTTCCCTTGCCCTCCCTCCCCCCTTTTTTTTAAAGATTTTATTTCTTTGACAGAGAGGGAGACAGTGAGAAAGGGAACACAAGCAGGGGGAGTGGCAGAGGGAGAAGAATGCTTCCAGCAGAGCAGGGAGCCTGATGCAGGGCTCGAACCCAGGACCCTGGGATCATGACCTGAGCGGAAGACAGATGCTTAACGACTGAGCCACCCAGATGCACCCCCCCACTTCTTTTTAACTTGTCCCTAAAGAAACATTTATAGGGGGTGGCAATGACTATCCTTGATCTTTTTTTTTTTTTTTTTTTTTTTTTTTTTTTTTTTTTAAAGATTTATTTATTTATCAGAGAGAGTGAGAGAGAGCACAAGCAGGCAGAGTGGCAGGCAGAGGCTGAGGGAGAAGCACACTCCCCGCCGAGTAAGGAGCCCGATGTGGGACTCGATCCCAGGACCCTGGGATCATGACCTGAGCCGAAGGCAGCTGCTGACTATCCTTGATCTTGACAGTGCCAAGACCCTTCCCTTCATTCTTAGGCTTAGATCAGCTTCTCACCCTTGAGAAAATGAATGCCTATTTTCCTTCTCCTAAATCCTTCAGGCATGCTGGATATTCAGGTCAAACAGGGCCCTGCCCTGATGGGAACCAAGCAGGTGGCTTTGTGGGTTGAGAGACCCAATAAGAGCAAGAATGCAGACTTTAACTGTAAAAGAATTTGAACATTCAGAGATGCACATAAGATAAATATCTATACAACATCCTCGTTCAGGGGCACCTGGGTGGCTCTGTGGGTTAAAGCCTCTGCCTTTGGCTCAGGTCATGATCTCAGGGTCCTGGGATCGAGCCCCACATCGGGCTCTCTGCTCAGCAGGTAGCCTGCTTCCCCCTCTCTCTCTGCCTGCCTCTCTGCCTACTTGTGATCTGTGTCAAATAAATAAATAAAACCTTAAAAAACAACAACAACAAACATCCTCTTTTAACAAATGTTAATATTTTGCCATGTCTGCTTTTAAAAAAAGAAACAAAATGACAGTTTAAGCTTTCTTTTATTCCTTCCCACCAGTCTCCCCTGTAGCTCCAGAAGAAACCACCACTCTGAAACTGTCTTTTCATGCTTTCCTACTTTTACTTCTTATGAGTTTATTAAATTTTTAAAAAGAGGTTTTAAAAAAGTTATAACATCACACTTTATGTATCCCTCAACTTTATTTTCAATATTAGCCTTAGTAATACATGTACAGCCAGTGCAACCACTTATTACATATTTGAGTATCTCCCATGCCGAGGACACAGCACTAAGATACAAACATTGCTGCCCTGTATCACCAAGCTGTTCACTTGCTATTTGTGCACTTTTCTGTATGTTATGCTTCAGTAAAGTTGGCCTCCCCTCCCTCCCCCCCCCAAATCCCTACTCTTATGCAGCTTACTACCTTCTAGAGAAGGACATACCATAAACAAGTAAAATATTTAGGTGGTGGTATTACAGAAAAAATGAAGCTGAGAAGAGTGATAGGGTGTGCCATGGAAGAGGCATGCTATTTTGATACAGTAGTCCAAAAAAAAAAAAGGGGGGGGGCTCTCTGTTAAGAAAATCAATGGGCAAAGATTTGCAAGAGCTGAGGGACTAGACTATGTGTCATCTAGGGCAAATGGACTCCATCAAAGGGAACAGCAAAAGTACAGGCTCGGAGGCGGAAGCTCGTGTGTGAGTTACTGCAGGGAGGTCAGTGGGCCCAGAGCAGTGAGAGGGAAGACTTGGGGAGTCAGAGAGATAATACAGGGCTGCAGGTGGTAGCAATACTATGTAGGCCTTTTACTTTAGCTTTTATTCAGTGAAATGGAAGGCTATTTCAGGACTTTGAGCAGATGAATGACACGATCTCAGAGTATTAAAGCATCACTCTAGCTGCTAAACTGCTACCACAGAGAGGCAAGGATGGAAGCAGAGAAACCAATTAGGAGGCTGTTGCAAATATGTGGGCCAGGGATGACTGATGATGGGACTTGGGCTAGGGTGGCAGAAGGAACAAGAAATGGTCATCCACATCCATCCTGATAGTTAGTGGACAGGACTTACTGAAGCTTGGAAGCGAGGGTTAAAAGAAAAGAATCAAGAACTGTTCTCATGTTTATGGCCTGAGCAACTGGAAAAATGGGGTTCTTTTCCCAGAAGGAAAGGATTGGGGAAGAACATGATTATGATAGGGCTGGGAGGGAGATATCATGAATTAGTTCATCTCTGGACACGTTAAATTCAAGACATGTTAGGAATGCAAGCAGAGATGTCATATATGCAGTTGATTACATGAGTCTGGAATCCTGGGCTAGAGATACAATCTTGGAAGTTGACAGCAAGTAGGTATTTAAAGCCATGAGACAGGGTGGCGGCCACAATGAGGGTTGGCCATAGAAAAAGATAAATCTAAAGATTGAGCCCTTAAAGAATTTTCATGTCTAGAGTAAAGAAATAAAGAAAAAAAAAAAAAACTGGGAGAAGTAGCTGCCAATAAAGTACAAGGAAAAGTGTGATAACCCAGAAGCCAAGTGAAAAAAAGGTGTCAAGGGTGAGAAGTGATGAACTGTACCAAATAATGCTGAAAGGTCAAGTAAAAGAACTGAAAAAAGTACATTTAGCCACAGGGAGTCCCTTGGTGTCCTTCAGCAAGAACTGAAACAAAGACCTGATTAGGAGGGGTGCAAGAGAGACCGGAAGGCGAGGAAGTGGAGACAATGAGCACAGGAATATTCCTCTTAAGTGAAGCAAGAAATGGGAGTGGCAGGTGGAGGGGGATGCAGGACACATATTTACAAATACATATATTTAAAATGAGAAAAACTACAATTATGCTAATGGAAAGATTCAGTAGACAAGAAAAAAAAAAGATGCAGAGAAGAGGACACCTGTAGGAATGATGTCCTAGTTTAAGGATGGGATCTAATACAAGAGAAGAGAAGTTGGTCTTACATAAGAGAACCAAGTATCACAAACGGTAACAGGAAGAAAAGGAAGAACGCATAGACAGATGATAGTAGTTATCTTCTGATTGCTTTTATATTTCTCAGTTGACTAGAAAACCAGGTCACCAGCTGAGTGAGGACTGGTGAAATGCTGGAGGCTGAGAAGAGAGAAGCTATAAAACTGTAGTTCAGGAGGCTGGCACCTTGGGAGACGGGGACAATGAGTGCAGGAGGGAAATAGATGCTTGAGGTTAGCAGTCAGGAATTTAAAGTGTGACCAGTCACCATGGTTCTGTTTTTCTGTAGCCACAGCTAGCCGCATGGGGACAGGAGTGGTATAGACAGAACTGGAATGGTTTTTTTTTTCCTTTTTTTGGTGAGATGCTCTGCTTCCTTCATTTAAATACTGTATTGCATTAAATTTTAAGAATATGCCACAATTTATTAACCCCTTCACTTACTGACAGATATCCATGCATCCATGCTGTGTCCATATCGTTACTCTTTCAGACACTGCAGCAATAAGCATCCTTGAGCATGTCTTTGTGCTCACACAGGAGAATTTCGAGTCCAGAGTATATATCTAGAAGTGGAATTGCTGGGCCATGAGGTATACTTACCTTCACTCTAACTGCATATTGCCAAATTACTCCTCAAAATGATCATACCAACTTATCCTCTCACCAGCAGTGTTCACAAGTTCTCATTTTTCCCCCTGCCAGACTTCTAAATGTTTGCCATCCTAACAGCTATGAAATAGTATCTTATTGCCTTCGTTTGCAAAATTCTGGTTTCAGGATTGAGCACCTTTTCATTTATAAGCCAGTCTTCTTTGTCTAACAGATCTCTACTCCGTCATTCACTTAGCAAGATTACATTAAGTACCTACCACGTGACTGGCATTGTGATAAGCAGGGGAACAAAGAAGTTAGCAAGAGATATAGACCCTGCTTTCTTGGAACTCACAATCTGGTGTGAGGTGGGGGTGCAGAGAAAACCGAATAATCACAAATACAAACCATGGTAATGTAAAGCACATTAACAGTAATCTATGAAAAATTAAAAGACGGTGATCAGTTCGTTTGAGGTAGGGCAGCAGAACCTTCCCTGAAGTGACATTTGCATCTTAATAGAAGAGTAAGAAAGAACTAGTCCAGCGGCTATAAAGAACTAGGCCCACTGTCATCAGGCATACTGTGTTTTCCTATCTTCCCAGGCTGGCAGTGGTGTGGTGTGCGGGACGCTGTGGCAGATATCATGCCTGCCCTGGGGTCCTTCCTCAGACACACCCTGGCACCAGGAGTGGGAGCCTGCTTTTCTCCTGCTCCCTGTTGTAATGCTGAGACTATTACTCCTGCGCTATTGTATCTAGTTTATTCCTGCAGGAGTCTCACACCATCTGATTATATTAACCTACACCTGCTGACCCAGAAAACCCACTTTAGATATTTTAACCCATTCTGGATATTTTAAGAAAAAATTCTATAGAAAAAAAAAAAGGAGGGGTGCTTCAAAAGACAAAAGTATTCAATGCCATCATTATAAAAACAAATCCAAATGTGTCCCAATAGTAAGGGACTTAAGGAGATCTTGAGACTGTATAGTAACATGGGACATATTTATGAAAAAAAATTTTTTTCTTAAGTACAAGATTTACCCATAATATGGGCAAATATAAACAATAACTTGATATATTAAGGTATGAGGGTTATGGGTGAATTCAGATAATTCAACTTACTGAAGTAGTCAGGGAAAGTATTCCGAAGCCCTTTACCATTTTGTCTTTGCTTGGTCTCCAACTTAACCTATCACCATATCCTTTCATCCACTCCTCCCAAAACAATACTGCTTTATATGCAGCTCCTTGAACATGAACATGGCTCTGGAGACAAAGGAGTTAGAGGTGAAAAGCTATGCCTTCGTAGTCAGACAGTCCTGGGTTCAAAGCCTGAATCTGCCATGGGAAATACTATCTCAAGGGAATTACTTTACCTCTCTGGCCACCCCACCCCCCACTGGAAAACAAGGAGATGTGTATTAGGTTTCTTTAATACAAACAACAGAAATCTGACAAATTAGCTTACTCAAAAAGGGGTAAATTGGACCACAGTGGGGAGCCTGTTGAATCCCAGGAAGGGTTTCAGAAGTTGAGCCAGGTCCAGGGACCTCAGGATTAGCAATGAGAACACCATCACGTCAGCTGCATCTCCTCCTCCAACAGACCTCCCCTCTCTGGTAAGGAAGTGGACTCTAGGCAGTTCTAGGCCTTCACCTTTCCAATCTAGCAACACAAAATTAAAGTGTCCCTGCCAAATCTATTTTGAATATTTTCTGGCAAAGGACTCTAGCTCAACTAGGTCACATGCTTGCTCCTAGAACTATCACTAAGCCCCAGGGATGTTGACTTATGTTCCTGGGGTCAGTACAGCAGAAATGTTACAAGAAAAAGAGGGAGAAAAAAGCTGAGCAAAGACAAGGGCTACCATAAGACCTAGAACAAGGAGTTGTAAGGATTAAATGAAATGATGGCTATGAATATTTCAGACGATTTTCTTTCTGGTGGTAAGCATGAATAAACGGTAGCTATTATTAACTCACCTGCCCATGATGAGTTTAGCAGTTAATCCCTCCTCCTGGATGCACCATACTTTAATCTTAGCCAAGTTCTGAAAACTGAAAAAGACAAACTCCCATTCATCTAAGAAGGCTATTTATTGAAATAATACAATGATGTTATTACAAGGATGCATTTCATGTGGCCTAGGAAACTGAGTGTTACTAAGTGCATGGTGCCTGGTTGCTGGAACTAGAGAATCCTCTGTTCAATCAACCACACATACCACGGACACTCTGGGCTCCTTCTCTGCAATGCTGATGTGCATTCAGAGAACTGGTTGGATCTAGGCCAAGTTCCAAACACAAACCAGTGGTTTTCTTTGAGTCTTCTGGAACTAAGTCTTTACAAACTTCCACAAAAGTAGGATAGCACTCAACTGGTTACAATTTATGTCATTCTTGCAAATAGTCCATTATGGGGATCCCCAAATACTCAGCAGCAAATTATTCTTGATAAGCATGGTAGCCACTGAGGGGGGGGGGCGGGAGTCTGTATACCAATTACAATTACCCATTGCCAAACTATGTATCAGACAACACATGGTCTTGGCACTGTGTGTGTGCTAAGCATGGAACATCACAAACAAGGTATTTTTGAATGGTTAAAGCCTTGGAAGGGCAGATTCCCATCTTGTTCCACTTGTGATGGACTCATTGGGCTAGACATCAAACGTTTTGGCCCCCATGCACATTTTTCCTGCAAAGAATTATGAAGACTATTTGGGAGCTACCTCCTGTTGTCCAGGATGATACAAGGATAATGGATCCTGCCACTTGGCATACAAAGAAGGCAGTAGGAAACGTTTACCATCAACATCACCCATATCATTCCTCTCCATGATTCATCAGGGTGGGAAAATTTACTCGGGAAAGGCTCTTGTGTCAAAGGGGTCAAGGTCCACAGTTGCTTCCAAATTTATCTCCACTGCTGGCACCTTTAGGATTTCTTTAGGATAGTCCATGGGAGGCATGAGAGAACATCAGGAATTGGATTGGGCTACTGATGCTTACCTCATGCTTTATCGATGGAAGAGCAGCATAAAACTAAAAAAGTTAAATTTTTCATAATGAAGTATTTCCTTGGCACACCAAATGTCTCATTACATCGGTTCTCAAAACTGATTTAAAGATAAGATTTTATGACAATGGGTAATTATATTTATACTTCTCCACAGTAAAATTAACTTGAGGAATATTTTTCCTCTTTAGTTTTGTGCTGTTTTCCCCATCGATTCAATAATAGGAAGCTTGGGGCAGTGCTTTCTCATGGGAGTGGCATAAAAAACACAAGAGGACTTAACAGGTCTATAAAACTGACATATGATAGTTGAAAGTATAAATATCACACTTGGGGAAAGGAAAAAAGTCACCAGCAGTTGAACTATTCACAGTTTTTGTTAACATTTTGGTATGTAAGCTTCCAACAAGTTGTTCTGAATATGTCTGTGACAAATCTGCCTCTGTTATTTTGCTGCCTCTTATGCTTTTATGAATTCCTAAAATATCCAACTCGAGTGCTCATTAGTTTGTGCATCTGATTTATTTTAAAATTTACATTAAAGCCCTCTGAATTCCCAAATACCTTTTCAGTGGCTAGACCACAGGGCCAAAGATCCAGGAGACCTGCTTTCTCCACCCAGCTTCGCCATTATAAGCTGTATCACACTGTGCAAACCACTTCACATCTTTGGCTTTTGGTTTCTTCATCTGTACAATGAAGTGGCTGGACCAGCTGATCTCATTCTTTGAATGGTGGATTCCGGGAGGTGGAAGTGGTTTCCACGGTGAATTTAATATAAGAGCTGCAGTTGAATGCGGTTGTCAAGCAATTTTAAAAGTAAGTTTCGGCCATTACTGTAGGAGCTTTATTAAAAAAGGCTGTAAACACAGAGTTACAAGTTGAACTGTTCAAAGTTGATGACCTCCTGCATACATATATTCAAAAGCTTTATAAAGTCCAATACATAGGCATATCCTTTCCAATTGGTTATATATGATGTTTGTAGCTGTTTTTTACAAAAGTCTATAATCAGATTTGAGAATGTGGCTTCTATTTATTAAAAAAAAAATTGTCACTAGCACAGATCTCTCTTGACACACACGCACACACACAGCCATTACATTCTCAAGCTTCCTCTCTAGTAAGAATCCTTGGATACTAAATAAGAACAGTATTTTAGCTAAAGTTTTCTGCACGTGCCTTAATTTCAGGGCTTCTACAGTTTATTTCGTGCATGAATTCTCTGGTGTTTAGTTAGTGCTGAACTTCTACTGAAGTTTTTCCCACATTCCTTACAAGCATAGGGTTTTTCTCCAGTATGAATTCTCTGATGATCATGAAGATTGGTTTTCTTTCGAAAGGCTCGCCCACATTCATTACATTCATAGGGTTTTTCTCCAGTATGAGTTCTCTCATGCTGAATGAGGGATGAACTTTGACTGAAGGCTTTCCCACAGTCAATACATTCATAGGGTTTCTCTCCAGTGTGGGTTCTCTCATGCTGAGTAAGCGATGAGCGTCGACTGAAGGCTTCTCCACATTCATTACATTCATAGGGTTTTTCTCCAGTATGAATTCTGTGATGCTCTATGAAGCTTGTACTCCTTTTGAAAGCTTTTCCACATACATTACACTGATAGGGTTTCTCTCCAGGATGAGAAATAGGTTGTTGACTAAAGTTCTGCTCACATTCATAGGGGCTCTGTCCGGTATGGATCCTCTGATGATCAGTAAAGTCAGTAATGAGACTGAAGTCTTCCCCACAGTCATTACAATGATAGGATTTCACTTCAGCAACAGTGCTTTCATCTTGAGTAAGAGACGAGCTGTGCTTGAAATCTATGCTATAGTTATTGCTTTGGTAAGGTTTGCCTCTCTTATGGATCCTCATATGTTTATAAAGGGATGGACTCTGACCAAAAGCCCTCCCACATATGCTACATTCGAAAGGTTTCTCTCCTGTATGAGTCCTTTCATGCTGGACGAGGGAAGAACATCGACTAAAGGCTTTCCCACATTCCTTACACTGGAAGGGTTTCTCTCCACTATGTGTGACCTCATGCTGAGTGAGGGACGTGCCATGCCTAAAAGATCTCCCACATAAATTGCATCGATAGGGTTTCTCTCCAGTGTGAATTCTCTGGTGTTGAACAAGGGAGGAGCTGCGCTGGAAGGCTTTCCCACAGAGACTGCACTGGTAAGGTTTCTCTCCCGTGTGAGCATTCTCATGCTGACCAAGGGATGAGCTATGCCTGAAGGCCTTCCCACACACATTACATTCAAAGGGCTTCTCCCCAGTGTGAATTCTCTGATGCTCAGTAAGTTGTGTCTTCCAGAGGAAGGTTTTCCCACAGTCAGTACATTCATGGTGTTTCTTTCCAGGATAAATACCCTGATCTGTACCATTGGGGAAAGCTCCCTCTCCCTTATGAGTTTTCTCATGTTTGGTAAGTGATGATCTATGAATAAAGGCTTTTCTACATTTGTCACATTTATAAGGTTTCTTTTTTGCAAGGATATTATTCTGATTAATTATATCTGAATTATGTCCCAAATTGCTTCCAAGTGTATCACATTCACTAGGCCTTGAAGGAATGCTCAGTTGTGTAACCAGGACTGTGTTCAATCTAGAGTTTTCACCAAATTTATTTTGCTGGAAATTTTCTTCTGGTGTGATTATTTTCTTCTGGTTGGATGCATCTGGCCCCAAGTATCTTTTCCACTTTTCCTGGTGCCTCTCAAACTGGCTACTAACATCCCAAGTGCTTTCGAATGTGGCATGTGAGAGGCCATCTGTGCTACGGGACCCTGCAGAGACGCTCTGTTGCAGATGTGACGATTTGGCTTCAGGCCTGGTCTTCCAGTCTGAAAAAAAATCCGAAGTGCAAAAGTCCCCATTCCCTCCTGTTGAAACAAACTGCTACAGTAGGAATGGGGAAATGAAAGAAATATAAACTATACACGATTCTGTTTTGCAATTAGTCCTATAGTTTGGAGAGAAGACCCACAACGAAGGAAAGGAAGAGTAAAGAGAAGTGACAGTGCAGACTGCCAAGCCAGAGAATAGGGCAAGTCTAGAATGAGGAAGCCCCTCTAGGAGGACTGGTTAGGAAGTAAGGGAATAAGTGAGCATGAGAATGTTAGGCACAGACACAAATGGAATAAAATCATCATTTGTCTTGCAAGATCCTGTATGTTCTACATGATTCCTGTCCATTTTACAAATCATCCCCAAATCTGTCTTCCTAATACAGCCAATTCACAATTTCTTTAAAGTCACCTCTGAAGCTCCAAATCTTCAAATCCTATAGAGAAAATCCAGAGCAACTAATGTAACGGAAATCATTCTTTGACATACTTGGAGACCAATGGCTATACTTTAAAAGCTGAGATAAGTAGTATTTTAGGAGGCAAATCAACGTTGCCTTTACACTTAGGGCTAAAACCTTAGCCTAAAACCTATTGGAGTTCTGGTTCTACACTAATCACCTCTCTTGACCAAAAAGGATTTTACTTAGCCTAATAAATTGATCTCTAAATCCCTGTTTCGGGGTGCCTGGGTGGCTCAGTCATTAAGCGTCTGCCTTTGGCTCAGGTCATGATCCCAGGGTCCTGGGATCAAGTCCCACATCGGGCTCCTTGCTCAGTGGGGAGTCTGCTTCTTCCTCTCCCTCTGCCCCTCCCCTGGCCATGCTCGCTGGTGCTGTCAAATAAACAAATAAAATCTTAAAAACAAAACCCCTGCTTAATCTCAAAACACTAATAGCAGACAATTAGTCTCTAGGTTCCTTTTTTTTTTTTTTTTTAGATTTTATTTATTTATTTGACAGAGACAGACACAGTGAAAGAGGGAATACAAGCAGGGGGATTGGGAGAGGGAGAAGCAGACTTCCTGCCAAGCAGTGAGCCCGATGTAGGGCTCAATCCCAGGACCCTGGGATCATGACCTGAGCCGAAGGCAGACACCTAACAACTGAGCCACCCAGGCGCCTCTAAAAATGGTAACTTTTAAAAACTAAGGGGAAGGAGGGCTCTGGGGTGATGAAAATGTTCTATATTGAAATGAATTTGGATTAGATGGGTGAATGTATTTGTCAAAATCAACTGGATGGTACTTAGAAGAGTTGTATATCTTACTGTATGCACGTTTTTCTTGAAAAAACTCCATAAATATTGAACTCTGGTTAATGATACGCATGCTGATGTAGGGGTGAAGTGTACTTGTGTTGGCAACTTAGTTGGAAATGCATCAGAAAGTAAGACAGATTTTAAAAAAAGATTGATAGATGGGATAGATGAATATGTGATAAAGTAAATGTAATAAAATTTTAACAACTAAAAAAATAAAATAAAATTTTAACAACTATAGAATCTTGGTGGTAGGTATACAGTGTTCATTGTATAATTTTTTCAACTTCCTATACATTTGAAAATATTCATAAAATGTCAGGAGGGAAAAACCAACAATCAAGGGACTGTAAGCCTCAAAATTCCTTACCCTGGAACAAGACTCAATTTTAATTTTCCAAATGACAAAAAATGCTTTGTATTTCTTTTAGAATACTTCTCAGAGGGATATTCAAGAAATGTTTGTTGACATGAATGAATGAGAAAGTTCTCTCCCCAATCACATTCGAAAACAATCAAGTAATTCCTGACTGCTTTCTATGTGCTCTATAACACAGATAGAATACATAGATATATAATAGATTCTTTCTCCAAGAGCCTGAAGTCTTAGAAATAAGACTCAATCTTTTGATAAAAAAGGAAAACCATCAGATGGTATATTTTTAAAATCTGAGCTTGTGCAGTAAAGAGATATAAATGGTATTTGTGATCAGGGAAGGAAGAAATAAATTCATAAATACATTCTAAGTTCATGGATTGAATAGACACCTTGAACTTAAGGAATAGACAGCTTTGGATAGGAGGAAAGTATCATCTAATTAGGGAAACTGTACACTACTTACAGAAAACATTAAAAAGTTCAACCCAAGTGGAACCTGTTTTAGTGGGAATAGAAGGAAAATACTGGAAGATATGATAGGGGACCTTTAAGTTGAGGGGGAGTTTTTATTTCCTATAATGAGGTACAGGGAGTAACAGCAAGGTTTTGTCAAAGGTAAGTGGTTTATGAAGATACAGCATTAAAATCCAATACGGTCCACCAAGTAATGAGTAGATAAACAAAAGGTAGTATGTCCATACAATGGGATATTATTCAGCAATAAAAAGTATGAAGGTACTAATACATGCTACAACATGAATGAACCCTGAAAGTATTTGCTAAGTGAAAGAAGCCAGTCACAAAAGGCTACATATTATATGACTCCATTTACATAAAATATCCAGAAATGGTAATCCATTGAGAGAAAAAGATTAATGGGTGCAGGAGTATCGGGGAATGGAGAGTGACTGCTAATGGGTATGAGGTTTCTTTTTGGGTGTTGAAATGTTCTGTAGTTAGATACTGGTGATGGCTGCACAACTCAGTAAATATCTGAAAAACCACTAAACCGTACACTTTAAAAAGGTGAATTTTATGGCATTTAAATTAGATCTCAAATGATCAATTTTTAAAATATGATTTTAAAAATCCAATATTGCTTATAAAAGAAAAGACTGAGCAATTTCAACTGGGAATTATAGTAATCTACATGTGGGGCCTAGTTTGGGAGAAAAATAAGCTGAATTGCAAGAAAAAGTCTGACCTGACTGGGCTGTTTGGACTGAGGGATTAGAGATCCGGTGGTTTCTAATGGGCAAAAGGAGAAATGAGTAAAGGGCAAAGTAGCAAAATGTGCTGGCTGGGATGGAAGATGATTAATTTAGATTTTAGGTATTTAGTTACATGGAGCTTCCACAAGGATGGGTCCTGTGAGAAGGTAAAAAAGTGACCAGGGTACAAGGAAGGATGATTTCTGAGTCCAAAGCACAGAATAAAGAGCTGTAACTACCACCCTTGTACGGTGGTAATACAGAAAGAAAGGGGAGGAAGCTGAAGAGCAGACTCCTTAGGCAGACTCGCTTAGGGAGAAAACCAAGCAAAGTCAAAGACCTAAAGCTACAAAGTACTTAGTAAGCCAGGAGATCAGGAAAGGATGATACTCCAGGAACCGTGGAGAGGCAATGAAGCAAACTGGCATGAAAACAGGACAGAAGGAAGATGGTACTCCTCCCCAGAGAGATGTTGTAGGAGTGTGGTAAGGGAAAGAAGTCTGAAGGCAAGTTATGAAAAGATGGAGAATCAAAGCCATGGGTACTTCCTACAAGTCTGGGGCCACCAACTGTAAAAGCAGAAAGACAAAACAAGAAGACATGAGAGTTCAACTAATGTCTCAATGAGTAAGAAAAGGGATTGCTAATCATGATGGGAGACTGAGGACATCGGAGGAGAAAATCCAGCAATCGGGTCACAGTATAGGGAGAAATGGTATTCTGTGTCGGACAAAGGGGTACATTTTCCTCTGAGACGTGCCAGCAGCAGGAACACCCTACTGGAGAAGGGAGACACAGGTGCCACCCAGGAGATCGCTCTGTCTCCTCTGCAGGTCTAGGAGTTCCCAAGGTGCCAATATGAAGGTGCTCCCCCCTCCCTCAGCTGTGCCACTGTGTACATTGATTCCTGCATGCCTGACTCCCCATTTACCTGGACAGAAAGGCCTTTGGATTTCTCCCTCTGATATCCATGGCTCTTCTCCTTGTTCCAATTTGAAGATCACCTCTGGCTTGGAAACTTGATATCCTGCTCATGGGTAAATACACAAGATTTGGTTGTTTGTGTAAGTGGACAAAGACCCCTCCTACAAGTCAGTACTAGTCCTTGATCTTCAGGAACTCTGAAGGAAAAAAAAGGTGCAACTTGAGGAGTCATGCAGTCAAATGACCTATTTCCAGTTCTGCAAAAGAAACTTTACCTAAAAAGCAGGCTCAGAAAACTATAAAGCTGAGTCCCAAAGAGAAGAACAAGCTCTAATCGTGAACACCCTGCTCACAGCCACCTGATCTACGAGCCCCACAACCTTAGCACCTGAGAAAGGAAAAACCTGCCAGTAGGCAAGATACTGACTCGGTCCTTACCAAGAGAAACCAGGTGGCTATAGTTCTCCAGCATCACATCCCTGTACAAGCGCCTCTGAGCAGGGTCCACGTGGTGCCATTCTTCCTGGGTGAAGTCCACAGCCACATCTTTGAATGTCACTGATTCCTGTAGGATCACATTCCTGTTCAACTAGGGATCCACACCACAAATATTGGGAACATACTATAGGGATATCAGAAACAGCGATCACACATTTGATATCCTGAGGGGGCAATATTGGGTTAAATACACTAGCTGCTTACATAATTTTGTAAAGAATCCAGTATGGCTGGCAGGGAAGTCATGAGGGACAACATGTTCTGCAATCCTATATCCCTACTTAGCTATCATGTTTTCTTGGAGAGCCGAGCCTCGTCACACAATAACCAATTCCTCATTGCCCATGTACCTCCTTTGTTACAAAATCCAAATATAATGGGGAGTAAAAACAACAGCCCTCCTTCACCCCCTTCACCAATCTCACTGCGCTCCCTAGAAATAAACACTAAACAGTTTGGTACATACATGCAAGAGTCCCTACTCCATGTTTCATTCACACATACACAGAGTCTTGTTTTGTGAAATACCTTACATCTGGCTCTACAACTTGCTTTTTTGCATCTTGGAGATCTTCCCATAGGGGTACAAATAATTTCACGTTATCCCTTTGAATTGCTTCATAGTACTTCATAGACAACTGTACCATAACGTATTCATTGCCTAAAGCCAAGAGCACCCCATTGTCCTAAGGATGAGATTCAGACATGCCCACCACTTACTGGACTCTAGCCAGGCTGCCCTTGCTGATCCCTGAATACACCCAGCTTGTTCCTACCCTGGGGCTTTTATACTTGTTACTCCCTCTTCCCCAAGGATCTCCACATGGTTGAAAACTAGTTTCTAGTTATTCAGGTCTCATCTCGAGCACACCCTCTCAGGAAAGTTGTCTTAGCACCTCCCTTCGATTTACTCTCCATCACATTATCATGTTAATATCCCTCCAAACACAATTATCTCTCACTGCCCAAATCCCTGCCACTTTAACTCAGGAACCAAACAAATTCAGGTGAAAAGGACACCTGTACTTTTAACAATAATCTGAGATTAGCTTGTTAACCTCTCTGCTCCCCCCCTCCCCGTCCATCCACCCCCAGCCACCACGACCTCCACGAGAACAGGGACCTTATCTATCTTGATCATTTATATGCCCAGCACAGAGTGGATGCTTAAGAAATGCTTGGTTGAGGGGCGCCTGGCTCAGTGGGTTAAGCCTCTGCCTTCGGCTCAGGTCATGATCTCGGGGTCCTGGGATCGAGCCCCGCATCGGGCTCTCTGCTCAGCGGGGAGCCTGCTTCCCTCTCTCTCTGCCTGCCTCTCTGCCTACTTGTGATCTCTCTCTGTCAAATAAATAAATAAAATCTTTAAAAAAAAAAAAAAGAAATGCTTGGTTGAGGGGGCTGAGCTGAGCCTAGGTGGCTCAGTCGGTTTAGCGTCTGCCTTCAGCTCTTGTCATGATCCTGGGGTCCTGGGATCCAGCCCAACGTCAGGCTCCCTGCTCAGCGGGAAGTCTGCTTCTCCCTCTCTAACCCACTTATGCTCTATCATTCTCTCTCTCTCTCAAATAATAAAATCTTAAAAAAAAAATGGTTGGTGAACGAATAAATAAACCAGTCCCTGTTAGTGGACAATTAGATTATTTTCAGTATTTTGCTACTACAAACATTACTGCAATAACTCCTTTTTGTAAATATAGCTAGTTAGAATTGGAATTGCTAGGTCAAGGTCTTTTCCCGATTCTTACTCCTTCCAATCACTTCTTCCTCACCACCCCACTGAACCTAGGCTGGCTAAGATCCCCCTGCCTCTCCATCAGTTCCAATCCTCATGAACTGAGTTTTGCCTTGTCTTACTAGGCCTTGTTAAGCTATGAGACACCTGTCACCATGCCCTACCTGAAAAATTTCCTTTGGTCCTGGTTGGATTTCGATCTCAAAAACATATACAGTAAAATACAGTAAAGATAATTAGTGCGAAAAGGCACTGAAAGCAGCGCTGCACTAACTGGAGCAGTAAGGGAGGGTTACATGGAAGTTTCAGCCTTATTCTGTGTCCCTTTCTCTGCGGGCTTCGCTCTAGCTCATCTGGAGTGTTCTCATTCTCTCCCACCCGCCCGCTTGTCTTTCCCGTGCTAATTCCATTTCATACTTCGGGTCTTGGTTAGCAGATCCTCAGTGAAGTCTCCTGATCCCCCCCTGGAGGGTCAATCCCTGTATTATGTGTTTTAAGCCATTTTGTACACCTAGGACTATTCAAATAAACCTAATAATCTATTTAATACTTGTTTTCCTGGTTAGATGGTGAGCATTTTGAGGGCAGAGACTAGACCTTTTTTCCTTTAACCTGAAAACACAGTGTCCAGCAAGTACCTGATTCACACTGAACACTGGTTTCCTGACAGATTTGAACTTTAGAGAAGACAGGAGTGGCCCCTTCTCCTGTTGAGAGAGGAACATGACCACATCCACATACAACACTGGCTCCTCCATACCGTATTCTGGCTCAGCATTGTGGCTGTGTCCCTGCAGGAACAAGGAAGTGTTGGAACGTGGGAGATTTTTCCGAGAGAAATCAGGGATCTGGATTGTGCCAGGGAAGAGGACAGTAGATATTCACTAGGTGCCTGGCTTTACCAGATGCACTGTGGCAGAAAGAAATACGTAACTGAAAAACACTGCAGTCCTTGAGTAGCTTCCAGTTTATTTTAAAATGATTTATTCATCACAGCACAGTATGAGACTATCCGTAGTAAAGCGAGGTGCCACAGGCCTGCAAAGGACGGAAAATGAGGGAAGGGAGAGGAGATTCAGGCTAGCTGTGCACTAGGCCTGAAGATGTAAGTACCATCTGAATGGGAGAAGAAAGTGGGAATCCAATGTGGGGACTACCAAGCTTGAAAAGAGAGGCTGGGCTTGGGAAGGGCATGCCAGCAGGGTAAAAGGGGTTGGATCGAGGCAGGCATTTTAAGTCAGGTTGTAAGAAGTAACACTTTCTCCCCATTGCCAACTCTGTCCTATAAACATACAGCCCCTTTGGTTGTCAACCAACCTGGATTTCTTTGCCTAACTGGTCCCTCCTGTCTATTTATTATTATTATTTTAAAATGTTTATTTATTTAAACAATCTCTACACCCAACATGGGGCTTAAACTCACAACCCTGAGATCAAGAGTCACACATTCCTCTGACAGAGCCAGCCAGGCACCTCTATTACTTTTAGTTTATTAAGTTATCTCTACACCTAATGTGGGGCTTGAACTCAACCCCGAGATCAAGAGTCCTGTGCTCTTTTCACTGAGTCAGTCAGGCGTCCCCAGTTTCCCCATATTTAATACATGGGCTCCTGATTTTCTTCTTGTTCCGCAAACAGACTGCACTCATGGTAGGGAATATGCTAACCACTAAACAAATGTCTAGTTTACGTTCAACAAATGTCGCTCTTGCCTCAACAGGGCAACTACTGGCTTCCGCTCTACTCTTGGCCCCACCAACTCTCTTTCCTACCCACTATGGGAGTCAATTTTCTAAAATGCAAACCTTTAATCATGTTACAAACCAGGCCACCATCACCTCTTACCCGGACCACCGCTACAACCTCTTAACTTCTCTCCTTTTCTACTCATGCCCTGCTCTGAGGTCTGTCTTGCATGTATCAACCAGAGTGATCATGTTAAAATCTGTCAGATCAATTCACTCCTTTGCTTAAAAATCTCCAACAGGATCTCAATTCACTCCAAGTAAAAGCCAAAGTCCTCACAGTGTCCTACACGCTCCCCCAACTCTGCCCCCCATCCCGCCGTCCACTATCTCCCTGACTTCATCTTGAACCTCATCCCTGACCCACTGCTCTCCACCTTCACTTACCCTGCCCCCTTCAGATTACTGGAACACACCAAGCATGTTTCTGCTCTGGAGCCTTTGCTTGACTGTTCCCTTGACCTGGAAGCTTCCTCCTGCAGATCTGCACGTGGCTCCCAACTCACTTGCTCTAGCTCTTTGTTCAAATGTCACCTCATCAGAGCAAACGTCCCTGAGCACCTGCATAAAACAGCATCCCACCCTGCACTGTCACTCCGGTTTCCTCTCCTTTTCACAGTCCTTACCACCTGACATATATTTTCATTTGCTTACAGTATGTATCGAAGAGCACAATGTAAACTCCGGGAGAGGCTGACTATTACCTATTTTCTTCATGTCTGACTCTTCATTGCCTAGAACAGGCCTGGCACATAGTAGGTGTTCCAGAAATATTTAATAAATGTTTTTCTTTTTTCTTAAGATTTTCTATTTATTTTTGCACGTGTGCTAGAGAGAGAGCACGCGTGTGTGAAAGCGAGCACGAGAAGGGGAGGGGCAGAGGGAGACGCACACCCTACTCTGAGCAGGAAACCCGATTCGGGACTCGATCCCAAGACCCTGGGATCATGACCTGAGCTGAATACAGACACTTAACCGACTGAGCCACCCAAGCGCCCAATAAATGTTTCTCTTGAGATTAAAAATTAAGATTCCTTCATGTGACCTTCAGAGTCCTTCATAACCTGGTCCACACCTTACTTCCACAGCTTCACCTCTGGCTTCTCCTTCCCCCGGACACCATAATTCAGCCTGCAGAAGAGTCACAACTTGAAACTAAACACTCTCTTTTGCCTCTGTAAAAATGCTTGACCTACCCTCCTCTGCCTAGGTAACATTTATTCTCTCACCAAGACTCTGTAAAGTTCTCTCCTCTGGGGCTCCTCTCCTACCCCCAGGTCTGGGCCAAGTGCCTCACACCTCCCACGACCCTCCTCCCTGGGCCCTGCTCCAGCACGCTCATAAGACACTATGTTATATCGTCTGTTACCTATTATTCATTGCGCTTTCAAAGGGTCGAGACCTTGTCTCAGGCCCCTTCGAATCTCCAGAGGTCAGAACCAGTTTGGTACATAAAAGACAATCAAGAGCTTGTAAGATTAAATAGGTAAAATGTACTGAGAACTCTGGTGTGAGCGAGCCACTCTGAGAGCTCAACTCGACAGCATTCACCCTCCTTCCAGATATAAATGGACCTCATTATCGACCCCTTTTAAAAATTAAGAAGGTTATCAGGAAGTATCAAGTATTTTGCCTTCATCATGTTGACATAAAAGGTCCAAAGAACTAGAAACAGCATATACGAGGTTGAGAAGACTCAATTTCCTGGGCCTGTAAAAAGTGGCCCACGGATAACGTGCAGTCCCTTGGGCGAATCCCGGACCTCCTGGTCCAATCTTGTCATCTATAACATCTCTAGCTGGGTTCCCGGAACTGAAAACCTAAGAGTTAAGAGCAGAAGGGTGAAAGGACACTTCCAGCTCTGCAGAGCAACGCTTGAAAATATAAAGAGATACCACCTCCAACTCCAACATGTGCCAACTCGGGAAGAGCAATCTGCTCAAATTCCAACTCAGGAAACTTGGTAACTTAGAAACTTCGCAAAGCTGAAAACCAGTGAATGGTAGCTAGTAAGTAAAAACAGTCACATTTATACAAAATACTCCAAGACCAAAGTTAGTTTGTCCAATTAGAACACATTACATTTACTAAGACGCCGTGTGGGGTTTTCACTCAAGTACTCCGTGCTCTGATACCAAACCAGTAATAGCCTGGTAAACTGGGTTAAGGGCATATCTAACGATTGAGCATGGAGAGAAGCCACGATTACCGATAGCCTTCACACACACACACACACACACACACACACACACACACACACGTGCAGGCGCGCCCCTCCCCCCCTTAGGCTAAGGGCATTATCATCCATAGCATCCCACCCGGAAACCTGGACCTCATCCTTGCCTCTTCATTTTTCCGTTATGCCCTGGAATCACCAAAAGCCTCAAAAAACATCTACATATAGTCCCTCCCCTTCATCTCTCAAATCCTGCTCAAAACCTCCCCTGCCAATGATACCATTAAGCCAGGCAGTAACTTTCTAGATGCATGCTAATATGGTAGCCACCAGAAACATGTCACTACTGAGCACCTGTAATGTGGCTAATTCAAACTGGGATGTGTGGCAAGTATAAATTACACACTGGGTTTCAAAATAGCACCAAAATAAATAAATAAAATATCTCATTAACAATTTTAAAATACTGACATGTAGAAGTATTTCAGTTTTATTGGGTTAAATAGTATTACTAAAATTAATTTCACCCATTTCTTTCTACATTGTGCTACTAGAAAATTTTAAATTATATACGTAGTTTCCTTTTTTTTTTGACAGTGTTGCTCTGCACTGTCCTAGATCTTCACCTCATCCTGTGGATATACTTAGATAGCACCCTCCTCAGTGCAAGTCACCCAGGAAATGACTTGAAGGCTGGCAGAACAGACTCTCCACAGAGAAATGTAGAGAAGAGGCCGCAATGAAGAGAGTAGGAAGGGTGAAGCCTGGTGAGGAGCCAAACTGATCTGTGGGACTGTATGCAAGAGGGAGGAACAACGTGGGCACAGAGAAAGAAGAGAAGCAGACCCCCACACCAAGCACCCCAGGCACATGGGACCTGCACTGGGAAGATGAATCCCTGTAACATTCAACTTTGAAAATCAGAGGGGCCTAACTTTGAGCATTCCTGCAGTAAGTGGGGCTTAACACATGGGAATTTAATAAAGTGTTTTTTTTTTAATGATTTTATTTATTCGCGCGCGAGAGAGCATGTGAGTAGAGCAAAAGACAGCAGGAGCAGGGAAAGGGGCCGGGGAGACGGCAGGGAACCAGCTGCTCAGCTCAATCCCAGGACCCTGAGACCATCACCTGAGCAGGAGGCAGACACCCAACTGACTGAGCCAGCCGGTGCCCCATGCAACTTTAAAAAAAAAAATCACTGGGTTCAGCTCTGGAAGAGCCAGACAGGGTGAAAGGAAACTGAGTCCCCGCCCTTAAAGAGACAGCACAACAAACGGCCCCAGGAAAATACACCACAGAAGGAGCAGTTTGAAAAACACCTAGGGTATCAGGGTAAGAGATTTATTTACTAATCTCAGAGCATATGCTGGAGGGGCAGGAATCTCTGGGAGACTTCTCCAAGAACAAAAGAGCTGGCAGGTGCCATTTCCCTCCCCCACTCCCCACCCTGAATACTGTGGGAACCCCCGCAGTGTGAACACTCTCCCCGTAGCTTGCTGACAGTACACCCAGCCCCAGGGCTCTTCTGTGGACTCACCCTACATCCCAGCCTGAGCAGGAGCTTTCCCAGGAGGCTGCAGGCCCCCTCCCACAGCAGACCAGCAAGGACCTTACCGGCACTATGTGCCCCAACCCTCGAGTTCTCTTGCAGACCTGCCCCCTCCAATATACCCTTGGCCGGAGTTCATCCAAAGCAGTGTCACAAGCGTGGCGGTATGCAAAAAAATTAGTATATATATTAAAAAAACAGTCAAGGGAGTCACAAAATAAAAGGATATAAAGTATGACACCATATACCTAAAATGTGGGGGGAGAAGAGTAAAAAATGGAGACCATCAACTTAATATGGACTGCTATATGTGTAAGACTCTCTATACGAACCTAATGGTAACTACAAATCAAAAACCAGTAACAGATATGCCAAAAAAAAAAAAAAAAAAGAGAGGAAACCAAGTATATCACTAAAGAAAACCAGCAGAGAGAGAAAAGAGCAAAAGAAGGAAAAGAACTACAAAAGCAACCATAAAACAAGTAACAAAATAGCAGTAAGTACAAACCTATCAATAGTTACTTTGAACGTAAATGGACAAAACACTCCAGTCAAAAGACATAGGGTGACAGAATGGAGAAAAAAATAAGACCTATCTATACGCTACCTAAGAGAGACTCATTCCAGATCTAAACACATGCAGATTTAAAGTGGAAGGATAGGAAAGCATTTATTATGCAAATGGAAGTGAAAAGAAAGCTGGGTAGCATCACTTATATTGAACAAAATAGACTTTAAAACAAAGACTTTAGGGAAGCCTGAGTGGCTCAGGTCAGTTAAGAGTCTGCCTTCAGCTCAGGTCATGATCCTGGGGTCTTGGGATGGAGTCTGGCATCTGCCTCCCTGCTCGGCAGGGAGTCTGCTTTTCCCTCTCCCTCTGTCATTCCCCTTGCTTGTGCTCACTCTCTCTCTGTCAAATAAGTAAACAAAAATCTTTTAAACACATGAAAAACAAAACAAAGACTGTAACAAGAGACAAAGAAGGACACTATATAATCGTAAAGGAGATAATTCAACAAGAAGATATAACAATCATAAATATTCATGCACCCAACATGGGAGCCACCAAAATACAAAAAGCAGCTCATAAAAAACATAAAGAAAGTCTTCAAGAGTAATAAGATAATAGTAGAAGACTTTAACACTCCACTACATCAATGGATATATCATCCAAACAGAAAATCAACTAGGAAACAGTGGCTTTGAATGACACATTGGACCAGATGGATCCAACAGATACATTCAGAACATTCCATCCTAAAACAGCAGAATACACATTCTTTTCAAGTGCACATGGAACATTCTCCAGAATAGGTCATATGATAGGCCACAAAACAAGTCTGAAGAAATTCAGAAAGAATGAAGGCATACCATGCATCTTTTTCAACCACAATGCTATGAAACCACAAGAAAAAATCTGGAAGAAACACAAACATGTGGAGGTTAAATAACATGCTACTAAACAGTGAATGGGTCAACCAAGAAATCAAAGAGGAAATAAAAAATTCATGGAGACAAATGAAAACACAACAGTCCAAAATCTTTGGGATACAGCAAAAGTGGTTCTAAAGGTAGTTTATAGTGATACAGCCTTACATCTTTCTCTCCAGTTTTGCCCCCTTTTCTCAGCAATTTTGGACTCCTTGCCCTTATTACATCATTCTCTTGTGAGGCTCCTTGTCTTTGTACATCTTATCTGACCACCATGTACTTTCTTCCCTCAGCATTATAGGAAAAATTCCTACTCATCTTTCTAGAACCAGTTCAATGGTCCCTTCCCTTCAGAAGCTTTTCCAGATCCCTCATCTCCCTGCCTCCCCCATCACCATTTGGTCCACATCTCCATTTCAGAATAGTAGCTGTTTGGTGTTTTTTGTTGTTGTTGTTGTTGTTGTTTTTAAGTATACATGCTTTTTTTTTTTTACGATTTTATTTTTTTTTAAGTAATCTTTACCCCCAACTTGGGCTTGAACTCACGACCCTAAAATCAAGACGTGAACGCTCTACTGACTGAGCCAGCCAGTTGCCCCTAGAACTGTAGCTTTTTAATCATGTTTTTCTCCTTCAACATTTTCTCAAACTCTTTTTCCAAAAACCAAGCACGGTGGAACTGTCCAGAATCATCGGAGCAACTGAGAAAACTTGCCATGCTTGGAGGGCCCTGACAAACAACTTTTAAAAACTCCTTAGGTGATTCATTATAAAAGAGCAACAGCTAACATTCCGTGAACACTCACCACAGGCCAGGCACCGAGCTCAGTCATTTATGTACACCCTCTCACTAAATTTCCTCACAGAAGCCCTACTGACGTCACAAAGGAAGCAAGCATCTTCGCCCGATTACTTAAGAAATGTGACCCTAGTTAAGAACCATTGCTTGGCATAGAGAAGGTATTCCAAAAATGTCTGCTGAGTGAATGAATATAGAATCTGGATCATTCTTTTTTTTTTTTTTTTCTTTTTAAGATTTTATTTGGGGGCACCTGAGTGGCTTAGTGGGTTAAAGCCTCTGCCTTTGGCTCAGGTCATGATCTCAGGGTCCTGGGATAGAGCCCCACATCGGGCTCTCTGCTCAGCGAGGAGCCTGCTTCCCCCCCTCTCTCTCTGCCTGCCTCTCTGCCTGCTTGTGATCTCTCTCCCTCCGTCAAATAAATAAATAAAATCTTTAAAAAAAATTTTTATTTGACAAAGGCAGAGACCACAACCAGGGGGAGTGGCAGACAGACAGAGAGGGAGAAACAGGCTCCCCAAAGAGCGGGGAGCCCAATGAGGGGCTCCATCCCAGGACCCCAGGATCCTGACCTGAGCCGAAGGCAGATGCCCAACCGACTGAGCCACCCAGGGACCCATTCTGGGTCATTCTTACTGAAGGAAAATGAGGAGTCATTTTGAGAATCAAAAATAAATAAATAAATAAGTAAATTACATTTTTGGAAAATAAAAAGCAGGGGCAAACAGAAAAATGATGTTGAGAGCCGAATTCAAAAGTTGGTTCCTCTTAAGTACCAGATAAACAGAAAAACCTCCGGCATATCTAGTATATAAAAGAAACAACTGGGGCGCCTGGCTGGCCCAGTCAGTGTAGTGTGTGGTTCTTGATCTCAGAGTTCTGAGTCAGGACCCCACAATGGGTGTAGAGATTACTTAAAAATAAAATCTTAAAAAAAAAGAAACAACAACAAAACAAATGTCTTTAAAGGGAATAAATAAACCAGTAAAATACACAGCAGGTGTTAAGAAATGTAAAAACTCTAAATGAAATGGATAATTTAAAAATGTTAAATCACTACTGTTGATGCAAAAAAGTAAAAACCTTAATAACTGAGGAAGAAATCAACTGTTCCCAAATCATCCTCTCTATATAAAAATCCTAGATCAAAGGCAGATAAAGATGAAAAGCAATCTGAATACTTCTACAAGTTAAGGATGAACATGCCACCAAACCACTGAAAGAGCTTCCTTTCTCACTCTCAAGGCTATTTCACTTAAGAACATAGATGTAAATTATTTTTCAAAATTGTATTTTCAAAAAAATTATCAATTGTAATCAGAGAATTTTATCCCAGTATTATTTGTAATCAAAAAATTTTAGAAACAACCTAATGCCCTATGAGAAATGGTTAAATAAATTTTAGTTTGTTCATGCCTTTAGAGCAATATAAAACAGCCATTCAAAGTGTTTTTTAGTGGCGCCTGGGTGGCTCAGTCCATTAAGCATCTGCCTTTGCCTCAGGTCATGATGTCCAGGTCCTGGGATTGAGTCCCAAGTACAGCTCCCAGCTCAGCGGGGAGCCTGATTCTCCCTCTCCCTCTGCTTCTCCCCCCTGTTCATGCTCTGTCTCAAATGAATGAATAAAATCTTAAAAGTGTTTATAAAAAAACAGAAGTTGGGGTGCCTGGATGGCTCAGCCAGTTAAGCGTCTGCCTTTAGCTCAGGTCATAATCCCAGGGTCCTGGGATCAAGCCCCACATCGGGGTCTCTGCTCAGCAGGAAGCCTGCTTCTCCCTCTCCCACTCTGCTTGTATTCCCTCTCTCGCTGTCTCTCTCTCTCCCTCTCTCTGTTAAATAAATAAATAAATAAACTTTAAAAAAAAAAGAAAAATCCACATAAAAATTATATGAAATTTAAAATGTTTAAGGGAAAAACATGCATAGGGAGAAAAGAGGGAAATTCATCACAACAAATAAAGAGGTGTTAAAGAAGGATCACAAATGACTCTTTTGTACTAAAAAAATCTGTATTATATATATGCTCACATGCTTTGATAAGATATATATATATTTATTTAAAGATTTTATTCATTTATTTGGGAGAGCAGAGGGAGGAGCAGAGGGGGAGAGAGAGAGAGAGAATCTCGAGCGGACTCTGCTCTAACATGGAGCCCAACGCATGAGGCTCGATCTCATGACCCTGAGATCATGACCTGAGTCGAAATCAAGAGTCAGACGCTGAGCCAACTGAGCCACCCAGGTGCCCCTGATAAGATATATTTTAATTGTTTTTTTTTTAAAGATTTTATTTATTTATCTGACAGAGAGAGAGAGAGAGATCACAAGTAGGCAGAGAGGAAGGCAGAGAGAGAGGGGGAAGCAGGCCCCCTGCTGAGCAGAGAGCCCGATGCGGGGCTCGACCCCAGGACCCTGAGACCGTGACCTGAGCTGAAGGCAGAGGCTTTAACCCACTGAGCCACCCAGGCGCCCCTATTTTAATAAAACTAGTACAAAACATAGAAAAGAAGGGAAAAAAATCATATATTTTTTTGAAATAGGTCTTAGAAGAACAGGTTTTGACATCCTAACATTGTCTTTTTTTTTTTTTAAAGATTTTATTTATTTATTTGACAGAGGAGAGAGAGCACAAGTAGGCAGAGAGGCAGGCAGAGAGAGAGGGGAAGCAAGCTCCCCGATGAAGAGAGAGTCTGATGCGGGGCTCGATCCCAGGACCCTGAGATCATGACCTGAGCCGAAGGCAGAGGCTTAAACCACTGAGCCACCCAGGCGCCCCGACATCCTAACATTGCCTTAAAGACTAAATTTCTTGGGGAGCCTTGGTGGCTCAATCGGTTAAGTGTCTATTGATTTCAGCTCAGGCTCCAATCTCAGGGTTATGAGATTCAGCCCTACGTCAGGCTCTGCGCTCAGCGTGGAGTCTGCTTGAGATTCTCTCTCTCCCTTTGCCCCTCCCCTGCTCGAAATCTCTCTCTAAATAAACAAAATCTTAAAAAAAAAAAAAAAAAAAGGACAAGGGGTGGCTGGGCGGCTCAGCTGGTTAAGCGTCTGCCTTTGGCTCGGGTCATAATCTCAGGGTCCTGGGATCAAGCCCCACGTGGGGCTCCCTGTTCAGCAGCGGGCCTGTTTCTCCCTCTCCTTCAGCAGCCCCCTTGCTTGTGCTCTCTCACTTTCTCTCTTGCTCTCTCAAATAAAAACTTCAAAAAAATTAAAAATAAAATTTTAAAAAAGGACCAAATTTAAAGGTTTCAGTGAAAGTTATAAAAGGGTTCAGTGAAAGTTATACTGTTTTGCTCAATTATTTTATCAGAAAATTAGGGTCACTAACTGGAAAAACATAGTTTTTGCTAGTTTAGTAGAAAATATACAAAGTACAAAATTACTGCTTGGGGTTAAATGGTTAGGAATGTCTGCTACTTTGACATCCACTTACAGAGCATGTACTTTGGAGAAAGAGATGAAAGCAGACAAATGGCCCTGCCCTAAAGGAGCTCGATGAAAGCTTAGAACAGACCCGGATGGGTAAACACACAACTCCTTAGGTAAAAACAGCACTATGCCCGCTGTGCACAGGTACTGTGAAAACGCACAAAAGGGGAAAGTGTGTCTGGGCTGAGGCTTAAAGCCCAGCTCTAGGCAGCTCAGGAGGAGGCTAAGAAAGGGGACCTCTGGACACAGGGAGCTTAAACATTCCTGACTGCAAACACCCTGACCAGGTTCAGCAAGTGGCCTGGCTGCCCCTTGGGGTCTAGGAGCATCTTGTCTGAGTCCGGGTGACCTGAGCCAGCTTTGGCTGAGCCTGTTCATCCTGATGAATCTAACCATGGAGCTCTTGGAATCTGGAGTCAATGGAGACCAGGTCCTGGTCCCTCTCTATTTCCTCCCCTTCAAGGTAAACCTGAAATCCATATGCAGCTTTTTTTCTTATAAAACTTTCCCTATTTCCTACTGTTCTGGTGGTTTCACCTTTTTTTATTGCTAACTAAAATGTAGTGTATAAAATGTATAAAATGTATATCCACTAAAAATGTAGTGGATATAATGAAGAGAAAGATACCTAATGTTTATACAGACACAGCTACTAATGATCCTATAGATCCTAAAGATTTTCGGGGTACCCCCACTCTGCTCCTGTTCCCCTCCATTTTGGAGTCACTTCAGGTATTTGTTAGCCAAATGCCAGAGGAAGGTCCCACCCCTCAAACACCTCTTCATGACAGCTCTGACTTTCAAATTCTTGCTCTTACATTTCGTCATTGACAGCAATCTTTAAAACTAAGAAAAAGTCATCTTAGTTTCCTGCTCAACAACAGTGACTCAAGCTATACCAACCACCTGCAACTCCCTGAACACATGAGACACACACATCCTGCTGCTCAGGGCACTCTTCTCCAGACCTGTGCCTCACGGACTCCCTCGCCTCCTGCCAGTCTGCCCAGAGGCCCCCATTTCAATAAGAATAAGGCTTACCTTGACCACGTTATTTAAGCTGTACCCTTACCACAAGCCATCCTCTACCCCACTCGATCTCCCTTACTTTTCTCTACCTTCTTACCCCCTCTGGTACTGTCAGCTTCTAGGATATTATAAAAGTTACTTACTGCATTTTCCTGCCTCCTCCTTCTAGGACGTAAGCCCCACAAAAGCAGAGATTATAAATGTTGTTCACTATGTAACCCAACCTCTTAGAAAAGTGTCTTAGCACATCACAGGGGTTCAATGGCTATTGGCTGAATGAATAGATAAATGAATGAATGGGTTACCAGGGCCGCAAAGAAAAATGTCCAAACTCCCTTCTATTATTCTCATCTCCCCACTGCCTGTAGCCCATACCCACTGTCACACACGACAACGGTTTCATGAACATGCCCCTCATCTTCTTGCCTCCCAACGTCCCTGACCCACCAAGTCCATCAGCTCTATCTCCACCCCCTTCATTTTCACTTGTTAGACTCTGCTCCTATTCAGAAGGGGCATCTCCGCTGTTTCCCATGGGCAGAATTTCCTCTCTCCTCTCTGTACGCACAGCAGCCTCTGGACCTCAGAAACATCACCTGTGCTGTGCTATAAACTTCTGCAGGAGGCCTCCCCCCACTCAGTTAACCTCCAGGATAAGCAGTCACATGACTCAATTACTCATCTCTCGCACTCCCTGGAGGGCCAAGCTCAGAGAAAAAGAACCTCGACAAAGGGAAATTTTTTCTTTTTTTTTTTCAAAGGGAAATTTCTGACCAAAAACCCCCCTTTGTAGATTCAGTTGTTCGTTCTTCCACCACAGTCATTACCTGCAGCCCGGGTTAGGTAATCCAAGGGGACTGTCAGGCCATCCCAAGAGAATATAACTGAACTAGAGTACTTGGGCAACAAAGCTTTGAAAGTGTAGTTTAAAGCAGCCCCTAATAGTTACTGCTCAGAACACAAATCCACTTTCACGATTAAAAAGGCAACCCCTGGGGCGCCTGAGTTAAGCATCTGCCTTCAGCTCACAGCTTGATCCCAGGGTCCTCAGATCGAGCCCCGCCCCGAATTGGGCTCCAGGCTCAGCCACTCCCCCTGCTTGTGCACACTCTATCAAATAAATAAAATCTTAAAAAAAAAAAAAAGAAAAAAAGGCAACCCGTCCTGAAAGGATCATCACGCTCATGAGATGTTAAGTGTGTTAAGGGATCCTAATTCTCACAGCCTGCTAAGGAAGCACTTTATATGGAACAGCACTGATGACCAGTGATTTGCTCTGGCTCATGTCAAACCAAACAACTATCTTGTTCTAGTATTGTTACTTGTTTTACTCCTTAAGGCTCACCCTTATAAAACAAAAAGACACAACAAGAAGTAAAAGATATAAAGACATTGTATGTTTAATTTACTGTAAACTGTTTTATTTTTTTAAAACATTTATTTATTTTAGAGAGAGAGCACACATGCATGCAAACGGGAAGAGGGGCAGAGGGAAAGGAAGAGAATCTCAAGCAGTCTCAAGCCTGACTTCATGACCCTAAGATCATGACCTGAGCCGAAATCAAAAGTCCAACACTTAACCACCTAAGCCACCCAGGCGCCCCTAACTTACCGTAAACTGCTTTTTTTTATGATATTACTAATCAGTATTTTTATCTGGATTAATTTTTTTTTAAGATTTCAATTTTAAGTAATCTCTATACCCAAGGTGGGGCTCAAACTCACAACCCAGAGTTCGAGAGTCACATTCTCAATCAACTGTGCCAGGCAGGCACTCCTGGATTGATTTTGATAGTCTCACAAACTTAGCAACTAGAATCTGTGATTTTTCCTTAATTCTAAAAAGAGTGTGAATTAAAACACCATCTGAACCTTGTTATATTTTCACCAACATACTCTAGGTAAATCAATGCATAACTCAGAGTTGTGATGCTTCTAGAAAATGCCTCCTCTCTCACAAGAATAAATGAATTAAAAAATCAGCTTCATATTAACGAAGCTGACGGCTGGACGTGTAGGGGTATACACTATTATACCTCTGTTAAGGTAAAAAACACGAATAGCTATGGGACAGGTCCTTCCTGTTTTGTATATTTTCTTTTTCCCTCCTGGCCCATCGCCAGCCTCTTTCAAGGCAAATCCTGGCCAAGCTTCTTCAGCTCCTACCGTCTCTTTATGGCCCCCGGGTCAGAGGCTGGGGCTGCTCTCTCCTTCCCTAACAGTTACTTCCTCCTCTACAGTTTTCTATCCTGTCACCCTACCCTCTCCATTCCTTGACATAGTTCAAGGAATTGGACTGGCACTCAGGAATCTCAACAGTGACACTTCCTGACATATTCACTCAACTCTTCCCGCAGAACCGCACCGACCGGGTTCCCCCCTCCCCACAGTGCGGCCCCTGTTTTGGGACGCCCGCTCCCCCCAGCTCTGGATATCCTGGATTTCGCAGGGCTGGGAGGCTCTGAGGAGATGACCAAGCTGGGAAAGGCAGTCGCACAGGCGGAAAACAATGACCGCTCTAAACACGCCCCGAGGGCCTGGCTGGTTGGGACGCCCTGGGGAAGTGAGGAACGCGCTGCTCACCTGGGGCGCGGCCGTCGGAGGCCTCGGGGCCATTCCTGCCTCGCCGGGGCGGCTCCCAGACTGGGGCTGGGAAGAGAGGACAGGGCCCACTCACCCGGCTGCAACCGCCGACCCCTCCCCGCCGCGCCGGGCCAGCCTCCGTCCCTCAGCCACCGTCCCTCAGCCACCTCTCCCGGAGAGGGTTGGGGAGCTAAGCGGACTGCGCCTAGGCCTGCCGTTTCCCGGATCCCAAATTAAAGGCTCTCGGCATCCTGGACACCGTCCTCTGGCCACGCCCAGTCCCACCCGCAGGATGGTGGGCGCGGCCGGGCGGATACAAGCCAAACCCGTGGGAGGTGCCACCTTGACCCGAGCACTCGGAATTACCGCCTCTTGGGGACTCCGGATTTCGCGACCTCGGGCCCACCCGGGGCTGAGGCCAGCTCCTCCTGCACCCGCTGCAGGTTCAGTCCTCTCCAATTCTGAAGTGCGGAGGGACGGCCCAAAGCGGCCTTAGCCGCACTGGGGCCGGACAATGGCCGCAGCGGCGGGGCAGAGCCGGAAGTGCGCCTGCGCACGCGGAGCCTCGGTCCCGCAACTCCCGGGCCGTGGCCGACTACACTTCCCAGAGGCCCCCGCGTGTGGGTCCGGTAGAGGCAGCCTGGGGAGGTCGCTGCGCCAGACTCGGGGAGCTGCGGTGGGGTCCGCGGTGTGGCTTGAATACTCGTGCGTCCATTTATTCCAATAATAGTCACTGAGCACCTCTTCTGTGCTAGGGGCATGTTGCTAGGGGCGGGATTCAGCGGCAGATGGGAAAGGAAAGACCCTACTTTCGGGGAGCAAGTGTGCACTGCTGTGAACGAGCCCAACAATAAAAACGTAAACATATCAGCAAGATATGTTTCACGTACTGACTTCAGCTATAGAATAGGACAGTGAAGGGTGATGAAGTGATCTTCATCACAAGATGCTATTTCCGTTGCTTCTCCTATGCCATGTTCACCCATGGGTCACTACTGAATGTTTGGACACTGATTCCCCAGACCACGCCTACTACGACTAAGAAACTCGAGTCACTTATTACTCCAAGGGAATAAGAGAATCTTTTCCTGCTGTCCCAGAATTGGTAATCGGGACTCAGCTGAGGGTTTAGATCTTTCACATTCTAAAGGAAGACAAAGCATTTGGGGCTAGACACTCTCGGGTATTACAAAACGGGAGCCGAGTGCTGAATTTGCCCTGTTGCTACTAACCGTTGCCCCGACACGCAGGCTCTATAAGGAAACTAGAACGGTAAAGAAAAGATTTCCTCAGAATTGCAAGCCCTCCACCTAGGGGGGAATTGCAGGGTTCTACCCCCTGCTCCCAAAGATGTGAGAAAGAAAACTCTCAAACACTGAGAACACCCAGGAAAAAGGGGGGGGGGGGTTACGTAAATTATCCCCAATGCCTTCCAGAGAAAGGGAAAGGGAATTAGAGAACAGGCTGTGTGTAAGGAGAGCAGCCTGAATTCTCATTGTGTAGTAAGGGGATACGCTGGAAAACAACAGAGTTTTAGCTCCCGGTGGGTGAGGGGTGCAGCTCACAACATTAGGAGGCTGTGGAACTAACTGGGTCTGAGAAGGAACTGAGGAAGTTGGAAGAGGCTGAAGTGAAGCCAGATCTCCCAAGTCAGGTATCGGCGGGTTTCCTCTAAGGAACTCACAAATGCACTTACGTTTCTGCTGGTGTGGTTAAGCAACTTTAATGCCAGATGGAATCGTTTTAAAACCTTTTAAAATACACTGATGCACTGGAAAATTAGTAAGGAATACACAGAGGGCAAAAACGAAGCAAAAATGACAACTTAAGAGTGGTAGGTGGATCACTGAAAGTCAGCTTTCACCAGGAAGACTTTTGCCAAATGAGGCAAAGTTGAGTTTTGTTTTTCATGGTCCTCTTCTTTCCGTTCAGGGAACGCGTTCCGGCCCCCGAGGGCACCGAAAGGGGTGTGGCAGTCTCCTCTCGGGAGAAGTACGACCCTACCTGGCCGGCTCTGCTGCCGAAGGTCAGGTATCCTGATGGACCGATGTCGTCCGGCCACAGGGCGAAGACACCTCAGTGGCCAGTTTCTCCGAGGCCAGTCCACACCCGGGGGTTGATGGCTATGCCGCGGGCGTGGGGCGTGGCGCTAACCAGCCTCCCAGCCAATCAAGAGCCACATTCTTCTCCGCGCCCTCCTGTCTCCATAACAACTACCTCGGCGTCTGCTCCGGGCTTGGGAATACTGGGGCTGAAAAGACCACCTCACACGTCCAGTTGAGGTCCTGGCCCAGGAGGATCGGCGGGGGCCACCAGGTGCTCCAAAGCCTCTTCACACCCTGCGACACGGTGGGCAGGAGGCCGCCTCTCTGCTGAGGAAACGGATAATGCACTATTTAGCGGGATTTTGTCCCAGCTAGGGCAGAGGCGAAAAGACCGGTCTAATGCCAAATGCCTTCCATTTATCTGCTCGATCTTTATTTTTTAAGATTTTATTTATTTGAGAGAGAGAGAGAGAGGATGAGAGGGGTGAGGGTCAGAGGGAGAAGCAGACTCCCTACTGAGCAGGGAGCCCGATATGGGGCTCGATCCTAGGACTCCAGGATCATGACCCGAGCTGAAGGCAGTCGCTTAACCAACTGAGCCACCCCGGTGCCCTATCTGCTCGATCTTTAATATCCACCTGGATTTGACCAATTCCTCACTTGCCCTGCCGTTGGACCAAGACTTCTGGCTAGGGCCTTCCCCACAACACAAGAATATCCAAGTTCCAGTCCCTTAAAACGTTTATAAAAATGTTTATAAAAAAAAAGTTTATAAAAATGTTCAACCCTCTGGTTTCCACGAGAACTAGTGAGAAAAAGTGGGACCTGACGCAGGTAGCTCCGACTCTGTTCAGCCAGAGAACCAGCGATTACTGGACCAACTTGCGTCCCCTGACTGTCTTCCATGCACTCTCAGGCCGGGAGGACACGACTAAGGCGCTGAGTAGCTTCAGTCATCTACTGCTACATCTACTGCTACATCTGAGGCCGAGCTTCGAGTGGGACAGGAGGGAAAGCGAGTTCTCAGCGCCCGGGGACTCTCCCTCACATCAGACCAACACCTGCAACAGTTTAGAACTTCCAGGCGTCAATCTGCGGAGCGCTGGGCTCTAGTGCCACCTGCTGGCCATTAGGACCCCCTACTCCTTCAAAGTCATCTGCATAACAATAATGCGAACATTAATTTGGCAGTTTCTGGACCATTACTGAACTTGCCAACTACCCTCAAGTCAAGCTTGAAGCCTCTACAAGCCCCAGAAAATGTTTCTCAGTTCAACAAAATTTCATCTAACACCTATGTTTTCTGAGCCCATGTTTTCTGAGCTTGCGTTGCCCCTGATTTCCTCACGAAACCTCCCGGGTGCTATCCTGCGCCCCTGGACTGAACTGAAGGGACCCATAGACTCTTGCTCCATCCCAGTTGTGGCGACTCAGGCTGAATCCAAGTGGTGTCACCTCAAGGGAAATGTAGTCCCTGCAAGGGTCGCAAGGGCCAGGCATCAGAAGACCTCACTTTGGCTTCTGGCTCAGCCACCTTGCTCTGCCAGTCACTTGCCCCCTTGTTTTTCAAGTCCCCTCATTTGTCAGTGGAGCCCCAGGTGCATCCTAGCATCCCATCTTTGTCCTGGGGGCCTGGCCCCACTCTCTCCTCATGGGCTTAGAGTCATGAAAAATGTCTATTCAAGGAAGGTGTTCCCAGATACCTCTGTTATCTGAGACAAGGGTGTTCAGTGACTGGGATGTGGTTAGCTGTGTGGGAAGATTGACCCTACGAGGCGCTCCAAGGTTTTAATGGCATCTGAGGGCTTTTCCAGCCAAACACAGGGGATTCTGCTTAGAAACCAAGAAGTAGACAAAATGAGCCAAAGATAGGATATGGAAGGAGGGCAAGAAACGATGAGGGACTAGGAATTAAAATAAGATTATTCTCACATCATAATTTTTGATTAACTGTGTCTCTGAGTTTGGGGGGGGGTTTAGAGGTGAGGGTGGGGTAGGGGTAGGGGCAGAGGGAGAGGGAGAGAGAGAATCTTAAGCAGGCTCCATGCCTAGCATGGAGCTGGTTGCTGGGCTCAGTCTCACGACCCTGAGATCATGACCTGAGCTGAAATCAAGAGTCGACATTTAACCAACTGATCCACCCAAGCGCCCCTCTGAGTTTTTGTTTTTAAAATAAACTTGCAAGTTAATTAATTTGCAATTATTCTCAACAAGGTAATTTTTGTTCATGGCTAATGTTCTCTAACATTACAACCAGATACATGAATCCAAGGGACCTAGGCTAGGCTGCCCTTAGACTGAACCTGCCAGGGGCCCAGTTAAAGAGACATCTGAGTGTAGTCACCTGTCTGACTTGGACTGTAGCCCCAAGAGGATCTTACCCACTTTTATGCCCAGTAAATATGTGCCCAGTCAACCTGGCTGAGTTTATGAAATGAAGGCTTTGCTTTATTATAAAGAGTAATGGGCTTTGAGATCAGCTAGGCCAGCTCCTTCCTTTTAAGGATGAAATAGAAGCCCAGAGAGGAAAAGATGCTAGTTGGAGTAGAAAGAAAATGGTACATGAAGAAAAAGATGCATATGATTAGCTGAAGGAGATTCATAAGTTCCATGTGGCATTGTGGTGGTAGTGTTGTTTTTTTTAAGATTTTATTCATTTGAGAGAAAGGAGGAGAGAGGGAACACAAGCAGGGGGACCAGCAGACTCCCCGCTGAACAGGGAGCCCGATGCGGGGCTCGATCCCAGGACTCTGGGATCATGACTTGAGCCAAGGCAGACGCTTAACCGACTGAGCCACACTCATCAGGTGAATGCTGGGGTTTAAAACAATTTAAATTTTAAAATGATAAGTTAAACAACAGAATACATTCTAGATGAGGTCTTTGGTCATTTGCATCATTTTCTTCTTTTCCATTTTCTCTTCAGCTCTATTTGTAGGACTGCTGTTGTGTGGTCACCAATAAGTGCCTTTCCCTCTGTAGGTTCTATTTCATCTGTAAAATGAGAGATCTGGTTTGGCAGATCCAAACCCCCATTTTATTCTTCTCCTACAACTGTTATGCCTGGCTCAAACTGCGCAGGTGTGACCCGAGGGGAGGTGAGAAAACATAGAAGCGAAAGTCAGCTGCGTCTTTCATCCCACCCCGTGCCTTTGGCTGGAGCTGACTGCCACCCATCCATTAGCTTCCAGGATGCCACACCTTGGGCCTTTCTTGCACCCTCCTACGGTGGTCTGGGCATAACAGCACTTTGGGCTCTGCAGTTACCATGGCGACGCTCCCAACTGGCTGGCATAGCCTCCGTTGCCGCCTAGCAACCAGGACATCCAGGCACCTAGGGCTCTGTCATTTCCCTCTGGGAAGGAACTGGGAGCAGCTCTGTTTGGGGAGGTGGCTCGTTATGGGTCCCTCTACTGCTAGGCCCTCATCCGACCTCTTCAGCCATTCCAACTTCTCTGCCCTGGAGCCAGGCTTCTATGGATTTGTCTCCCAGACCCAGGAGTCCTAACCACCAACCCTTTCCAGCCAGGGTCCTGGGGGCTTAAAAAGGGTTCTTGCCCGGAACGCTCCATAGTCTCTAGAAGAGCAGAAAGTCCAACGTGATTTAAATTAAAACACCCACCTCCCAGCACCCTCAGCTTCTGGGGCCAATTCTCTGGACGGGCAATCCTTGGGATGGGATGGATGGGACAGCCTGGCTAGAATCCAGGGAGGCACCAGTGTTGGGAGGGGCATCACCACAATTGGGCATCGCAGCCTCAATTGGGAGATGGGCAAGCATGCAGACAAGCTAACTCAATATGGGGGTGGGATCAGCAGTGACAGGGCTGGTGGCACAGGGTGTACTGGGAGCATGCATGGGGAAAGGGTACTCACCCCAAGCTGAATCGGAAAGAAATGTTTCTCGGGGGATACAATGCTTGGGTTGAGGCTCGAAGAATGACTAGGCATCGAGGCTGAAGTAGAGACTTCAGTGAGGGTAAGCTTTAGGTCTTCAGAGCCTGCCTTTCTGAGAGTATTATTCCCAATCTGAAATCCACTGATCCTATGTTATCTCCTTGTCCTTTTCCTCTTCTTATCCTGTCCGCTTTCCCTGGGCAATCTCCTCCAGCTCCATGACCATAAGCAGCACTCCTTTGCTACATGTGTCCCTTCTTCCTGGGCTGCTCACAACTTACTTGTCTACCTGATGAACTCACTCATTCTTCCAAACCCAGCTTGATGTTTACTCCTTTCTGATGCCTTCCCAGAACCACCCTTTCAATCGTGCATTCAATTCATAAACTTTTTTTTTTTTTTTAAGATTTTATTCATTTAGGGGCACCTGGGTGACTCAGTCGGTTAAGCGGCTGCCTTTGGCTCAGGTCATGATCCCAGGATTCTGGGATCAAGCCCCGCATCGGGCTTCTTGCTCTGTGGAGAGCCTGCTTCTCCCTCTCCCTCTACCTGCCGCTCTGCCTGCTTGTGCTCTCTCTATCTCTCTGTCAAATAAATAAATAAAATCTAAAAAAAAAAAAAGATTTTATTCATTTATTTGAGAAAGACAGAGACAGTGACAGAGAGCACAAGCAGGGAGGGGAGAGAGAAGCAGGTTCCCTGCTGAGCAGGGAGCCCGGACCCTGGGATCATGACCCGAGCTGAAGACAGATACCCAACCTACTGAGCCATCCAGGCACCCCCTCAATTCACAAACTTCTAATGAACACCGAGTGTTAGATCCAGAATGTGGTCCTATACTCTAACTCTCTGTTCACTTGTCTGTTTCCCCAACTGACCAGGATATCCTGGAGGTGGGAGCTGGCAGGGCTGTCTTGTTTTCCTAATCCTCAGGCTTTAACATATACTCTCTGAATGAATGGATGGGTGGATGGAGGGATAGAAGGAGGGATAGATGAATACACACAGAGCTCCTTGTGAAACAACAAAAATAAACACCCCAGGTAACTCTCTGACTCCCATTTCTATCCCCTGACACTGCCACAAAGGAATTTGGCCATATGTTATTAAATTAAAGTGAATTAAAATTTGCTTGAAATAACCACAGACTCCCCCGCTCCCCTGAGCCTGCAATGACCAGATTACATCTCCTCCAGGCACAGAAGTTTGACATTTCATTGCAAAGTCATTTTCTTCTCATTTCCTTATGTTGCTAAAATATTCTATTTCTCTTCACTTCCCCTTTGTGTCCCCATTACTCATGTTTAGTTAAATTTATCTGCTGCCTTTTTTAATCATCTGAGATAGGCTTGCTGGTGTGGATGTTCCTGGGGCCCTGCCTGGCCTTCCAGACCATCTGTCTCCTCCTGGGTCACTCTGAGAACAGGGCACGGACCCCTCTGTCAGGGCTTCTGGGCTGATCCTCAAACCCAAGATTTCTCCCCAAGGCATCTCTGACTTCAGGGTCCTCCCTTTCTCCCCATCCTCATTACTTTCTTCTCTCCAGCCTCCTCCTCTTCTGTTTCCTGGGGCATGGTTTTCATCTTGCCTCAAGGCCTGGTACTTCCTGAGGTGCCTTTGGTCACACTGAGCAAGGGGCCTTGCAATTCTTCTCTCATGAGTTCCCTGAATAAGTCCTTAATGTGACAAAATATCCAGCAGCCAATGTGGGGGTTATTTGGTGCTTGCTTGGGACACTGCCATACGCATTACATTTCTGTGACTGGCTGGACGCCTTCCTTTTTTCACCTGCCCATCCACCCTCATGATGTAGGGGTAGAGAGATTGTTCTCCCTGGAGGCAGTTGGCAAAGACTAGAAAGGAATATTTTGGCTTAGAGTGGAATCCCAGTTTGGCCTCTCAATCACTGTGTCACTTAAGGACTGGGATTGCCCTTGGGACTTAGGGCTTAGAACTGCTCAGGAAAGGGGCAGCCAAGTCCGAGTGGCCACTGAGAGGCAGGGCCCTGGGAGGCAGGATCGGAAGGCTGGAATGGCAGCCATTATCTGAGCATTTGCAGTGTGCTAGGCTCTGCAGACATATTTGGGGAGTTGGGGCTGTAAATCCAGGGTGACAGTGAAGGATGTTTATTCTTCATCTCAAGCTTTGGGAAAGGGGCTTCTGTGGGATTACTCAGAAGGCTCAATAAATGTCCTTTGGAGCTTCAGGGATATGGGGAACTATGGCGATTTATGTCAGAGAAATCTTTTTTTTTTTTTTAAGATTTTATTTATTTGTCAGAGAGAGAGAGAGAGAGTACGAGCAGGGGGAGCAGCAGGCAGAGAGAGAAGCAGACTCCTCACTGAGTGGGGAGCCCGATGCGGGACTCGATCCCAGGACCTTGGGATCATGACCTGAGCTGAAGGCAGACGCTTAACCGACTGAGCCACCCAGGCGTCCCTATGTCAGAGAAATCTTAATGGCAGGAGACAGGCTGGGCAGATGTCTTCACAGTGCAGCTAGGAGAGTGGCCACATTGGGATCTGTCTGCAAGCCCAGAGATCATGAGGGCAAAAAGATAAGTGAATGTTTCCAGTGGACCAGAGGTGGCTGCTGACATGATTGAACCAGCATGGGGTCATTTTAGAGCTTGATCAAGAAAGTCTCTGGGAGGAAGAAAGAGCTGAAAATTACTGCCAGGCCGGGAGTAAAAAAAGGGGTCATACAGGGATTTAGCTTAAATTTCATCCCAGGGCAACACAAACTATTTTATAGTTATATTTTATGAGTCATGCGTATAGGGCTAAACATAAAGTAATTTTTTTTTCAGTGAAATATATTTCACTCTTGGGGCGCCTGGGTGGCTCAGTGGTTTAAGCCTCTGCCTTCGGCTCAGGTCATGATCTCAGGGTACTGGGATCAAGCCCCGCATCAGGCTCTCTGCTCAGCAGGGAGCCTGCTTCCCCCTCTCTCTCTGCCTGCCTCTCTGCCTACTTGTGATCTCTCTCTCTGTCAAATAAATAAACAAATAAATCTTAAAAAAAAAAGAAATATATTTTACTCTTGTGTCAATTCAAAACGTATTCATCTTTCTGGAACAAGATCATATCTCCGGTCTACACTCATCTACATTTTCTATGTTACATCCAGTTTCCCCAGTTGCATCTAGGTTGAAAAGATCTATTATCCTTATTATTTCCCAAATAGTTTATGCTTCTGAACTCTTATCTCATTTAATTTTCACATCAACCCTGGAAGGAAAGTGCTCTTGTTATCCCTGTTCCACTTTCAAGCATCATAAATTAAGAAAGGGGCTCCAGGTTACACAAGGGTGAATGGCAGAGTGAAGGTTTAATTAGATAAGCAGGCCTGGGGTTGTGGTGGGGGTTCAGGCAGAGGTGGTGACAATGTGAGGGATTAGGGGCTTCAGCAGCCCTCCCCCAAAGCTCCATCTTTGACCCCATTCTTAAGTATGGACAGCTGCTGTTTAGATAAGTTTCAGGGGGGGTCTCCTGACAAACACCTGTATAGCACAGTGGCCCTACTGCTGCCCAGGACTTTGACAAGGGTGCATGGGGCACTCTGTTCCTGGAGAACCCCCCTCCCCCCAACTAAGGGGACGAAGGAGGGTTTTCTTGGTAGAGAGTGGCTCTCCAAGTACTGGGTCAAACGTCATGACCAGATGAACCCAGAGCCACGCTCAAGTTTTTGAGGAGGGGGCAGGAACCAATAGCTCATCTGCAGAGAGGGGTGCCCAGAGCCAGGAGATGGGTGAGGAGCCCAGGTCTGCGCTAGGGAGATGCTGCCTGTGGTCATGCAGTTCCCAGGAGGCCTGGAGGGCTCTCGCATTTGGCTCCATCCCGGGATCTCCCAGGTCCCTGCAGGTACATGCTCCCCCTGTACCCTTGGCTGCTGATGGTTCTATTTTCACATCGACACATCCTGACTAAGACAGAAACTCTACAAAACTGAATTTCATGAAAATTTACAATTCCCGGGGAGCCTGGGTGGCTCAGGGGGTTAAGCATCTGCCTTTAGCTCAGGTCGTGATCCCGGGGTCCTGAGATCGCGACTCACATTGGGCTCCCTGCTCAGCAGAGAGCCTGCTTCTCTCTCTCCCTCTGCTGCTCCCCTTGTTTGTGCTCACTCTCTCTCTCCCAAATAAATAAATAAAATCTTTAAAAAAATTTTAAAAATAAATAAAATAAAATTTACAATTCTTTGCATGCACTGGCCCACACGAGAGTCTTCCTCCCTTAATGCCACTTACTTATCAGTAAGTACTATAGCTCCAGAAATGCAACATGCCCCCAAGAACGCCACGCATCCTGCCTTGTCCCCCCGGTCCCCTTCTTACCACTTTGTCTCCTTGGACTCAATGGAGAAAAATGAGCAACATAAGCAGAGTGGCCTAAAAGCAAGCCCTTCGTACAGACACATGGCTGTAGCATGCAGTACGGACAGAATGAAGTCGCATGGATTTTTCTCAGCCCAGCTCCGTCTGCCCAGTGGCCAGGGGAGGCATCTGACAGGGGCTCAGACACACTGACATCTAGACTAGTTCTGAAGGAGAAATCTTGCACTTTCCCCCTCGCTGGGACTTCACAGGTGATTTAACGTGGCTCCGGAAGAGGCCACATTTGGGATATCTCACTGGTGTTACTTGAAACCAGAAGCTCCTCTTTCATTTTTTCCAGTGAAGGGGTTTCGGCAGGTGTTGAAAAGTCTGAGGGAGCAGAGGGGGAGCCGCTATGGGCAGCCTGTGCCTGGCATCTAATTTGATTTGGCTTGTTGTCCGAGCCATGGGAGCTTGGAGCCAGGCACGAAGAGCACAGGCCACAGAGGTGACAGCTCCCGGCTTCACGCCCCGGGCTCTCTCAGCTGGAGGCTTCCCTCTACAGCCACAAAGCCATGCAAAGGGAGCACGGCCAAGGACTCCTGTCAGGCACACACAGCACGGGGGATTGTTGATGATTATGTTTGAAAAGCCCCAGAAAAATCTCTCCCCCAAACTTCGCACGTTCAGGCAAGGGAGTGATTTATTAAGCATGAGTTGGACTAGGCCAGCTCTCCTGGTCGGCTAAAATTGGCCTGGAAAATAAAGTAATTTGTGGTTGTCAGATCCTAAATTAAATGATTCAAATACTACTGCGGCTGATTAAAGGACTTTATTCAATTTCCTCTTGACCACATGCTCTTCTGTGAGGGCAAGAGATACTGTTTCTGGAAGAAATGCAGTATTTGGAGACCGTCGATCTAATCTAATGGATGGTGTTTATTAAATATGGTCTCTCCTCCCTTTTTTGATGAAAGGTGAGACTAAAGTGAGAGGAAGAAGGGACTTCCTGTTTAACTATGAATGACCCTCCCCCTGGTTAGGAGCCTCTGCAGTGAAGCAGGCTGGGTGCCTGAGGAATTTTTAAGGACCCTTAAAAGACCTCTAGACAACAATAACAAAGGTCAAAATTGAAATGCAAGCATGGGTAAACAGAATAAAAAAGTGAATCTGGGACCATAGCAGACAGTCTCATAGCGGTGTCTATATCAGCATGGGCACTGGCAGAAGGGACAGGCTCGTGCTGCCTACCTTAACACCCTCCCTTTTTGGTCCCAGTGATTGAACCCAGACGGGACTGTCCGGAGATAGATAATGTGCCTTGGCATAAAATTGAGCTGGCTTGGGAACATGAATGAACTCCAGGGAGGAGGTGGATAGTAGCTGGTGCGGATGCTGGAAGGAGGAGACAGAGAGGTCGGGAGATGTTCAGCCCAGTGCCATGTTCAGATATGAGAAAGCAGAGACTCAGGAAACAAATCAGGAGACAGGGAAAGGAAACTCAGAGTGAAGGGGGGGACAAAGGTGCTGCTGGCTGAGCAGAGAAGAGAGCAAGCTCAGACACTGCGTGACCCTGGGAGAGAGATGGAGATACCAGCTGGTCCCACAGCAGCCCTCACTCCCAGCTGCTTCATGCCAGGTTCTGCCCCAGTTTGTGCTCATCTTGAAAACCAGCTCACAGCTTCTTAAGGTGGTCCAAGCAGGACTCAGAGGAGCCCAGGTGGACACAAGAATCAACAGAAGTTTTTCAACACTGAACCACAGGGCAGTTCACCATATAAAATATAAGCGATTTTTAGAGGGTTTTTTTTTTTTTAAAGATTTATTTATTTATTTTTAGAGACAAAGAGAGTGTGTGTGTGTGCAGGGGCAGCGCAGAGGGAGAGGGAAAGAGAGAATCTCAAGCAGACTCTGCGCTAAGCACAAAGCCCAACGCTGGGCTGGATCTCACGACCCTGAGATCATGACCTGAGCCGAAGGCAAGAGTCAGGTGCTCAACCTACCGCACCACCCAGGCGCCCCTATGAGCAATTTATAGAGAGCGATTCATCTAATCTCAAACAGATGAAATCACACCAAACCAGCAGCGAAAAGCATGACCTTTTGGCCACAGCAGGGAGGAGGTGGCAGGCACTGGGAAAGAATAGTGTTTGCCTCCTCTGGGACTACCTGGTCTCCCTCTGACCTTACTCTTGGGCTTCTGTCTCTGGAGAAAGGAGGCCATGTAGACTACAGTCAAGGCCTGGACTCCTACCCTGGGTCAACAGACCGGCAGCTCACTGAAGGGACATTCACTGAAAATTCCAGGTGCCTCCAAGATCTCATCAGGAAGAAAGACCACAGAGACCCGGGAAGGGAACACAGAAGCAAGAGCATCTAGATCCTGCTGGGCCCATTGGAAGGTGCAGATGTATTCGTCAGATTCCCTCAGGCCTCTATGCAAACGACCCTCTCATGAAACCTCTCCCCACATATTTATTTATTATTATTTTAAAAGATTTTATTTATTTATTTGAGAGAGAGAAAGAGAGAGAGAGCCCAAGCAAGCAAAGCGGTAGGCAGAGGGAGAAGGAGAAGTAGGCTCCCCACTGAGCAGAGAGCCCATCTCAGGGCTTGCTTGATCCCAGGACCCTGGGATCATGACCTGAGCCAAAGGCAGAAGCTTAACCAACTGAGCTCTCTCAACATATTTAAAGGGCTAAATTTTGATGGTGTCCCAACCTAGAGACCTAGAATCTGGGTCAGTTATCCCAACTCAAATATTAGTAGGGGCTTTCCCTTCCACTTCCCCAGATCATCCCACCTTCTGCTGAGACTCATGAGGGACAATTGTCACATGGGGCCAGCTGCAGGGCAGTGAGTGAATACCCAGAACAAAGATGAGCATCACCCCCACTGAATGGTTAGCAAGCAAGACTTCCTTCCCAAATGCCTAGCACAGCCCTGGGCACAGGCAATGGACCACAGTAGTTAGGCGCCCACCACCTCCTGCTGACTATGCAGACAATGCCTTCGGCACTGGCCTTAGGGACGTGCTCTCCCTGGAATACTCTCCTCACAGATAACCACAAGGCTCTCTCCCTAACTTTCTTTAGGTCTCTGCTCAAGTATCACCTTCTCAAAATGAAGGATCTGATCATCTGATTTAAATAACCCTCCTTTTCTTCCTTACCCTGCTATTTTCCCCCAAGCACTTACCCTACTTGCCATAGACTATAGTTTCATGTTTATTTGTTGTCTGTCTCTCCCCACTGAAATGTAAGTTTAATGTTTTGTGTGTTTTGGTATCCATTCCCCTGCACCCAGTATCGAGCCTGGCTCACAGTAGTCATCCAGTAAATACTTGTAGAATAAATTTATTGAATGAATTGTATTAATTTACACTTTGTTTTTTAGCCAGAGTGTATATTTTTCATATGTTGAGAGTCAGTCTAATGTAGTGAGTAAGGCCACGGATTCTGTGTCAGGCTGCTGGGCCAAATCCTAGCCCTGTCACTTTATGTGTGGGCTTGAGCAAGTCCTTGCCTCATTCACAGAATGGGAGTACTCTGTCTCTCCCTAGCAGAGTTGCTGAGAGATTTAAAAGAGTCGAAGCATGTAATGGCTTGCAACAGATGCTGCCTATGTAAACGTCGGATTAACGTTTTATTGGGCATTTGTATTTCATTTCAAATGTTTCTGTTCCTGTCCTTTGTCCATTTTTATGGGGGTTATTTTTCTAGTTGATGGGCAGGAAGTTCTTCGTGGGCGCAACCCTCCCGAGTCTGGGCAGGGCGCACAGCCTCCAGGGGGCGCCCGGGGCCCGCGCTGCGGGGATGAGGCGGCCCGCGAGTATCTGGGCAGAGAACTCTGGCCCGACCCGCGACCTGGGTCCACCTGGATTTGCCCGCCTCGTCCCGAATCCTCTTCTCGCACCCTCATCCAAGGATGGTGAGCTGGAAAGGGGCCGGGCGCGGGAAGCTGGAGCGTCGTCAGGGGAGAGCAGCCTCCCGGATCGGTCCCGCTTAATCCAATCCCATCTTTGTGTGAGGACCTCGAGCTTTCAAACCGATGTTGGATTGTTTCTCCTCCTACCACGCCCACCACGCCCCTGGGAAGCAAGCGGGGATGCTGCCCTAGTGTCTCGGAAGACGCCCCCTGCCCGCCGCCCGCATTTACGGGGGGCAAGGGGATAGGGGAGGAGAGTCCTGGTTATTTTACTCTAAAGAACTTTTAACAGCACGTCCTTAGGGGCGTTTCCCTGTGACCTTAGGAACTGGGAACCGAAGCCAGGGTGGGGTAGGGGCAAGGGAGGCTGCGGGGTCAGGATTCTCTCCGGGGCTGCTTCAGGGGTCTTAGATGGCAGCACTGGGGCTGAGGGGTGGAGATGATGAGGTTCAGGGGCCTGAGAGGGAGGCAGAGGGATGGCCACAGGGTCCCAGCCAGAAATGAGGCCGCAAAATCCTCGGGGCTGGGGACCAGAGGCCTCTACAGAAGCAGAGGGTGAGGGAGTCGGAAGGTGCTCAGTGTGGCGGAGGTGTCACCCAGTGGCCAATACTGTCAGGTCTGAAAGTGGAAGGGCATCAGGAAAGTTTGTAACCTGGCCCCTGTGATGGGCCATTCACACCCTGTTAAATTTACCCAAGATGAAGGCAGTTCTTTGAGGTGAGAAAGGGTTAGCCAGGGCCCAGAGCAAGGGCTGAGAAGAGGGGGGACAGCATGTAGGAGCCTCAAAGGCTGGGGCGGGGATTGCTCAAGGGCACAGGAGCCATGGTCTCCTGGAACACTGGGGGTCTGGAGAATGAGTGGCAACCCCCAGGGACTTTGGGGGAGCTGTGGCAAGAGGAGATAGGTTCAAAGAAGAAGATGGAAGGACAGGTTGTGCATGTGTCTATGGAAGATGGCCCCTGTCTTCCAGGGTGAGAGGAACGCAGATAGGGACCAAGTGAGGAGATACAAGACTTCAGGGGATGGACGGACAGGATAGGGTGATCAAGGGTATGAGGGTAGGAGGCTGGACAGGTCCCAAGGCTTCGTGGGGGTCACTCGACAGATCCAGGGCAGCGGAGACCTTGCTGGTGCCCCAGACCTCAGCTGCTGCTTCAAAGGACCTATCTTCTATTCAAAACCCCTTTCACCACGACATGTCCTGAGAGGGAGCCAGTCGTGGGCTCTCAGTGCACACCAAGGAGCCCCACACGTGCGAACACTTCCGGAAGCATTAAGTGCTTTAAAAGGCCCTCTGCTTAGCATGTCAGCCCCATTAGAGGGAACATTTTATCACAACGGAGGCACAAGTAGGTTGTTTGATGGTAATTGCTTTCCTAACCTATAGAGAAAATGCATCACAAACCCACCACAATTAAGTAAAGTGGTCACATTCCTCTTTTGATTTAGAGCTATTTAGAAATATTAGCAACTGACTTTGCTTCCAGGGTTTTTTTTTCTTTTTTTCTCAACTGAAACTTTTTTCTCTTGAATCCTATAAAATATTCTAAGTGCTCCAGGAGGGAGGAATGAAAGGATGTTTGAATTTTCAGCTCCGCAGCCAGCCCTTGCTCAAATAATACCCTCAATGTGTAACCTGGGAGTTTAATACCCTCAAATATTTATAATTACACAGAAATAGTCCTAAGAAATGTTCGGCTTACTCACAGCTGGATAATTATTGACATCCAACGTTCACAGACTCAGAGCTGCTTCTCAAAGTTTGGTGGTGTCCCTCTGCCGCTCGAAGCATGCAGAGTACATGGAATCTGTGGGCAGACCCCTAAGGGGGCAAAGAGATGGCACACAGAGCTCCTAGTTCTCCCTGGTACACTGTGGCTTCCTCTCGTTAGGCACAAGTTCCCTTCTCCTTCCCCAGAGCATGAAAAGTCCAGGTGTGAAATGCAAATGGCACCCAGCCCCACTGGTCACGAGGAAGAGTCAGTGTGCTGTACAAACACACACAAAAGGAGGACTCAGTCCTTCCCAACAAATCCTTTAGTCACTCATGGATGAAGTGCCATATCTGATGGTTTCCCATGTAGTCTCAGATGCTCCCCGGAAAAGGGCGCTGTGGTCAGATAAGCATGCGATGTGCAGCGCACTCCATCCTATGCCCCTTTGGAGGGCACGATGCACATCCTCTACTAATACATTTTCCCTTTGCTGTCATCTCTCCTTCTGCTCCCTGCACTCCATGCACATTTCCAGAAGCATATCAAGAAAACTATTTTCCCTGCATAATTATCCGCCTCCTCCCCACCCACCTACACACATCTTTCCTGCTTTGAAGTGGCAGCTGCTCTGATTTCTTTAAGTGGACTGCATGCACTCTGCATTTACTAGTCAGGTGGAGTTAAATTAAGGGAACTGCCAGCCAAGGCAGGGACTTGGCACTAGCCCTCTCCCCACCCCACCTGCCTAGGCTCCTCAGTCCATATTCAGGTCTCCTTCCCACTTCTTCTGAGCTGGGGGTGCAAGGCTGTTGGTCTTTGAATGGGTCACTAACCAGTGCCTGGCCCTCTTTCCCCTAAACTCAGATAGCCCCAGTCTTGACCTTGCAAGAAATTCCTCTTTAGTAAGATGAGCTAGTGTGCTCTCAGCTGCAGGACACAGAAAACCCAATCTAAATTAATGCAAACAATAAAGAGAGTGGATTGGCTCACATAACTTCAGAGTCAAGAGGTGGCTGAGGCTCCAGCTGAGGTTTAGGCTAGGCAATGACTCCACTGCTCTGGGATTCTTTCAGGCCTGACTGCCTCTGGCTATGGGCTTCATCCCCAGCCTAGCCACACCTAACGCCATAAAGAGATCAAAGCTGTCCCAAACCCAAGTCTACACTCTGACCATCCAGAAGCATCAGTGGGTCTTTCTCCATACGATCAAGAAAACATCTTCCCATGGACCCCCCCAAAAGTCCTTCTGGTCTGGGTAATCCAGATTAGGTCCAGTGTCCAACCATTAGCCAATTGCTAGGGCCAGGTGGATGGGATATGCTGACCGCTTCACTCTACCAAGGCCTGCCTGTGCAGCTGGGGTGGATAGGAAGTGCTGGGGCTGTATAGAGGAAGGATGGACATTCAAATAAAATGTGGAGTATATCACCAAAGGGAAGAGGAAATGGATACCAGAAGCTCCACAATGGTGAACATCCACTCCTCTGGGCAATTTGTAATAAAGTCCCCTTAGCTTATCTCTTTGAGAAACAAAGATCAACCTCTTTCTCTGTGCACGTCAATAAAGAGCTTTCCAAGCAAGGTCCTTGCCTGTCTTGTATCCCCAGCACCTAGAACACTGACTGGTCAATCTGGTGCTCCACCACTATGAGTGGAAGGAAGGGATCAAAAAGAGGAAGAAACAGGAAAGCCAACTTCCCATTTGCTTGGTGCAGGTGACTTTGGGGCTCTGGGTGAGTCCATGGACTGAACAGCCCTGGGATCAATGGTGTTGGCTAGTTGGGCCCAGGGCCCACAGTGACACATGCGCTCCTCCATAGACCTCACTTCTGAGAAGTCCAGGAGAAGGAAGAGCTTTTGCCAATAGAACTATGCAGCCTGTCATGTAAGTATCCACTACCTGAGCTGCAGGGATAATTCAATGAAATTCTGGAAGCATTTATGGAACATCTACTTATGCCAAGTCCAGGAATGGGCACTGCAGAGCTGACAAGTGGACAAGGCACAGCTAATCTGTGTCCTGTGGGTATCCAGCCTGGTGGATATGGGTCACGACCACAAGCCAGGACAAAAACAGTGGGAACTCCATCACCAGAGGTCAGAGGAGCCCCCTCACTGCCCCCTCTGCATCACCTCAGGCCTCTCTCTCAACAACCAGAATGAGCCCCTAGGTGCCCTCACATAGCTGCTGGGTATTCTAGACACTCCTCTTATAGATTTGTGACAAATCAATCCAAACCTGTACGTTTCCACCTGAGCTACTAAGGCTTAGAGGAAAGAGTGCCTCTCTAATTTTCCTTATGAAGAAGTTGGTACCTTGGATACAATGTTGTTTCCCTGAACACTCTTCTTAGTAAGAATAATAATTTTTTTTCTTTAACAAAATTTTCTGTTTCTCCAAGCTTTTGAGAACGATTTTAATCTCTATGCCCAATTCCAGAGTGGATGTGTGTTCAATGTCAAGAGCCAGCAGATGCCCCAGGTCAGGTGTCTGAGGAGCAAGAAGGGAAGGGATCCTGTGGCTTCCTAAAGCCAGTTCCCATTTCCCGGAAACAGGGATGCTTGGCCGGCTCAGTTAGAAAAGTATGCAACTCTTGGCCTTGGGGTCAGGAGTTTGAGCCTCACACTGGGTGTAGAGATTCCTAAAAAAATAAATAAACTTAAATGAATAAAAGTCACATGGCACCATGTAAAATATGAGACACAACGGGGACTTTTAATAATCTTCTCATGTTGTATAGTGTGTCATGGCTGAGAAATTTTTGAATGTGTTCAAAGTTTTGGTTAAACTACCTGGCAGTCCTTTGCCAGCTTACTCATATAGTGAGACCCCCTGAAGCCCTTGGGTCTGAAGAGGGGCATTCTTGGGGTTGGGACCCAGGATTTTCAATGAGGGTCCATGTTGGTCAGGCCTGGAGGGCATTTCTTCTCCTTTCAGGAGCTATTCCCATTCAATCACCAGACTAAAAGTATTCATTCACTTTGCAAATTTTGTTTGGGCAACTACCATGTTTTAAGTTCTGTTGTAGGTGCTGGTCTAAACCTCTGGGTAGCCTATTCCTCAGGAAAGTTACACTGAAAAGGATCTCTGTGTTCTCTCCCACTTTCCTCAGCCCTGTGACATATGCTGTGAAGACAAATGTGAGAAATAAGACATGGTCAAGCTCTGCTCCCAACTCATCAGCAATATTAGCTTCACGTTGCTGCTATAACAAATCCACACAAACTTCGTGGTAAAAACAAATATATGCTCTTATGGGTCTGGAGGTCAGAAGTCCAAAATCAGTTTCACTGGGTTCCAGTCAAGGTGTGACCAGGGCTGGTTCCTTCTAGAGGCCCTGCGAGAAGAATCTTTGCCTTCTCAGCTTCCAGTGGCCACCTGTATTCCTTGGCTTCCTCAGCTTTAAAGCACGTCACTCCACCTCCACTTCTGTCATCGCATCACCTTTCCAGCTTCCTTCTGTGACTTTCCCTCCCTCTTCTAAAGACACCTGTGGTTACTTTAAGGGCCCACCCATATAACCCAGGATAATCTCTCCATCTCAAGATCCTTAACTTAATCACATTTTCCAAATCCCCTTTGCCATCCATATGAGCTAACATTCTCGGGTTCTGGAGATTAAGGTGGGGATGTCTTTGGGGAGAAGGGGGAAAGCCATTATTCAGCCTACTGTACCAGCCCAGAACAAAGTTAGGGTGAACCTTCTCTCATGCCTCATGTCAGAGCATGAGCTCCTACCAGCTTCTGGCTGGGTTTAGCACCCTATCCCAGTGAACCCCCCTGAAAATCTGAGATTTTCCTGGGGACTTAGTTGTGCTCCAGACACATAGGCCAGCTTTTTGGCTATGAGGCTACTCTCTGTTGCGAGTGACCCTGAAATGGCCACTCAGCTGAGCACTGCTGGTCTCCCTGGCCACCCTAAGGCCCCACTCAGGCTTTTGGAGCCAAAAGATCGGTCGTGACAAGCCTCTTTGCCAGATGTCAGGTCTCCTAAAAGTCATTTGCCTCAGAAATGGCTTGTCTTTGGCCACTGCTATGGCCTCCACTGTGATCACCCATTAGCCCTCCACTGACCCCTCCCAGCCAACAGCAGTTGACCGGTAGGGCCTCCATATCTGCTCCCTTGCTCTTTTCTGCCTCAGTGTGGGCACTTGGTCCCCATGCTGGAACCACCCAGGCATCTCTGTGTAGGGTAACCAACTGTCCCACTTGGCCTGGGACTTAGGAGTTTCCTGGGATGTAGGACTTTCCGTGTTAAAACTTGGAACAGTCCCAGACAAACCAGGATGTTAACCCCCATCTCTGTATCTCAGAATCTGGAGGCATCTCCAGTAGCCCCAGAGAAAAAATAAGTCTCTCCCTCCTCCAGTACTAAGACTAGCTTCATTTCTAGCCTCAAAATTAATCATTTCCAGGATAGTTAACCAAGTCAGTTATTCTCTTCGGGGGCAACTGTCCCTCATCCCCCAGGACCCAACTAGACAATCATCAAATAATCTGAGAGGGGTACACATCCCAAAGTCTGGGGAACTCTCTCCAACCTGGACATCTTCCACCTCATTAGAGCTAAAATAAAACAGCCCTTCTTATCAGCAGGCAACTCAACAGGATGTGTGCAGAGGCCTCAAACAGTGAAGTGCCTGGGAATGACTAAGTAAAGCAGATCTATTACTGCACATCTTCTGTGACTCCAGTACTATACTAGGATGCACAGTCGGGGGAGGTTGATAACCTAGGACTTATGCCCTCAGGGACTCACAAACCCCAGATCTTGGGGGATCCCAGTTATTTCCTACTGGGACATTTGGCTCGACTTGAAATCTGGATATTGGGGTGGGTCCCACAAAGAGGGGTTAAATCCTAGATTCCACCTGCCCCAGAAGAAGCAACCCCTTGCATCCCCTCAAGGAAAACGGCTTTCCTGGGGAAAATCTCCATTTCTTGATGGCATGCTCATTCCTGTGGCTGACTGCTAACCTCGTGAAAGCACAAGAAGATCAATTATCCTGTCATTTCCCCGCAATACGTAGGTCAAGATTTCCAAGAGCCAAATCAGCCCTAGCTGTAGGCAAAACGTCACCATCAAGGTGCAAATGAAACTTCCAATTCAGACTTCTCCTGAGGCAGACTGTGTTGCTAGAACGTGCGTGGGCTTTGCTCAATGACATGTCAAGCAGACAAATGCATACCTGGTACCATCTGTATTCAAGGCTGCCTTACCAGGCACTGGGAGGACGTCCCTGAATAAATCTCATAGGCTTTAGTGGGAAGAATCCCCAGCGACTCTCGAGTTCATCTCCTTTATTTGATGGGTGAACAAACTGAGGCCCCAGGGAGGACAGAGGGGTGCCCAGGAAGCCTTTAGAGCAGGAGGGGGCCAGAATAGTGAACAGAGTCCTGGACTCCGGATCCCCCAGGCAACATACCTATCAGATCCATTAATTAGGAAAAAGGCCAATAGTATCAGCTGACAGGAACCTGGATGAACGGCCTGCACTGAGCTAATTGCTTTCTGGGCATTATGTCATTTACTGGGGTGCCCAATTGTCTTATTTTGTCAACCACTGAGGGGTTTCCCTGGAAGCAGCACTTTCGGTGTGAAAATGGGAGAGTCCCAAACAGGTTACCCTACGTTTAATCCTCTTAAAACCTTATGAAGGAGCCACCATTGCTGCTTCCATTTTAAAGATAAGAAAACTGAGGTTTAGAGACTCTATGTAACTTAAGGCCTCACAGTCAGTAAGTAGTAGAAGCAGCACTGATACAGGAAATTCAACTCCAGACGCACCAGCTTAACCACTGAATTATAACAGGATTTTTCCCCCTTTTTTTTTTTTTTTAGATTTTATTTATTTTTTGAGAGAGAGAGAGAGCACAAGCAGGGTGAAGGGCAGAGGGAGAAGCAGACTCCCCTGCTGAGCAGGGAGTCCCAATGCGGACTGGATCCCAGGATCCCAGGATCATGACCTGAGCGGAAGGCAGATGCCCAACTGACTGAACTACCCAGGCGCCAACAGGGATCTTTCCTAAAAGATGAGGAATCTTGCAAATTTTGGCTTCTGTATTTGGGAGCCATTTTCTCTGGAAAGAGAGTCTAAGGCACTCATCAGGACCCCATACAGGCTGAAGAGAAGGTGTAGGGCAGTGCAACAAAGAGTCCCACACTGAGTTTACTTCTCTCTTACTCTGAAGATTAAAAAGTGCTCAACCATGAGATCAGGACTCAGGCACAACCCCAGGAAAACATACAGAGGGTGGGAGCTCAGTAGTGCTGGACCAGGTCCTGAGGAGTTGTGAAATCACATTCCCTGAAAGTGTTTGCAAAGGGGAGAGTCCCTGTTCGGCTGCTGTGACTCAGCTTGACCTCCACAAGGCTCTGGATGTTTGACCCTTTGAGGACCCCAATTTGAGATGGCAGAAAGCAGCTCCAAGCTTTACCAGCTCAGCAAGGCCACTTCCTCTGCTGCCTGCTTTGGTCAGCAACTAGCAGGGGGGTTGGGACTCCACCAGGAAGGGCTTTCCGCATACACACCATAGAAGCTAATACTCACTGGGTGCTCACCATTTGAAGTATTGTCCTAAGTGCTTTATGTGAGAGAACTCATTCATTTCTCACCATAGCCCCATGAGGTAAATGCTTTAGTAGAGCTGAGGTCACCCAGGTGATAAGAATTGGCCCTGGGTTTTGACCCCAAGTAGACTGAAACAGTCACCCCTCTATTGAACACTTGGCTGCTTGCTTCCTCAGCCATGACAGTCTCTGTGGCCTGGTTGACTACTCCTGCTCCTCTCCTGTGGGATTCCAAGGGGCACTCTGAATGGCCCTGCTCCCACTTGGTGCGTACCCTGTCTTTGGAGCCCATCTTGGGGCACTACAACCATCAGCATGGTAACAGAGGTTAACATACCTCCATTAAGGATGGAAAGTGAGAGAAAGAGAATGAAGCCTCCTCATGCCCCACCTTTGTGTCGCTCCTCAGGATGAACCCAGAGAAGGCAAAACTAGGGGGCTCACAGCTACTCAGCCCTGCAGGGAAGCAGGGGGTTTTCATCTGCAGGAAGTGAAGGAAAATTCTGGCCCTAGAAAGGAAGGGCTCTTAGCCTACCTGGCCACATCCCTGGTCCTTCCTCCTTACTTGGCCACAAACCCACACAGCATCCAAATAAGCATTCTACAAGCTAATGGCTCTTCCTCAGTCCCAGATACTTCCCTGTGTCTCCAGACTATACAACCACGCAGAGTTGTATAGTTTGGGCCACAAGGGTGCATGGCCAAGGGGACTCACGGGGCTGAGGTCCAGCCGTGCTCCGCTCACCAAACCATGTGCCCTGGTAGGAGGCTACACTTGCCCGAAGGAAAGGATGTCCTTCTCTCACTTCACAAAGGCACCATATGGAATGGAAGCTTTACATTTATCTATCTGCCCCTTGGACAGCTCTACTTGGTATCTCACAAGCATCTCAAACACGACATGAACAAGACTGAACCCTTGATTTCTGGTCCGCTGAGCCTGCTCCACCCCTGACTTCCACCTCTCAATGATGGTGCCTCTGTTTACCCAGTTACTCAATCCAAAAACATTGTACTCTTCTCCTTTCATTGCTCCTCACATCTAAACCAGTAGCCACTCCATGAGCTCTGCCACCATTCCAGCCAGCTCTCCTGGCTTCTGCAGCTCCCATCCCAGGGAAAACACCATAGTTTTCTGCCTGGATTGTCACAGTAGACACCAATCATGTCACTCCCCTGCTTCACAATCCCTCTGGGGGATCCTCCACATTTTTAGAATGTTAACATCCAAACTTCTCACAGCAGCTTACAGATGCCTGGGCTCCACCCTCACCCCCAAACCACCCACAGACTGGATCTGGCCTGGGGTCATCAAAAAGAATTCCTGCTCAAGTGAGGAGGCAGTGAAAGAGGCTCGGGTGGGCCAGAAGCAGCCACTTGGGGGGGGAGGAAACTCATGCCAAAGAACTGTGTTTGGGGCTTGCTAGTGGGAAGGGGCAGAAGGATCTCTGAGGAACCCATGAAAGTGCCCAGAAAGATCCAGAAGTTATCTATGTGCCACAGGGAAAGCAGGAATGTCAGATTCTAGATCCAGGGAAAAGAAGCCCTTCTGGGGCCTCTCGCTTCTCTCTCCACCTCACTCCACAACCTTAGTCCATCCTCAAAGACAGGGACAACAGAGTGGCTAGCAAATGGAGGATGAGCTGGAGCGAGAAAGAAAACAGGGACACCGCAACCTGCTGTCCCGACTGGCGACTTCCCAGGTGAGGTAGGGAGAGGTCTGAATCGTATATATATTTGATTATGCAATGGTGGCTACCTGAGTTTTTCCAATAGAGAGAGTTGAGGGAGAATGGATGTGCAGAATCCAAATCCAGCTCATTCCATAAACTGCTGACATGAAAGTTGGAGATGTAAAGTGCAAGGCACGTCCAGGGGACAAGTCACTCCATGCAACTTATGGAATATGAAATATGCTGGGGGAGTTTCAGGAGTAGTGATGAGTAGCTGGTAGGGACAGATCACATCGGTCTCACGGGTCTGGTCAAGTAACCTGAACCTTACCCTGACGGCAGTGGGAAGTCATAGATGGTTGTAGGCAGGGAGTACCACGATCTGATTCATGTGTTCTAAAGTTCATTCTGAGAGTGGAGAATGGACTGAGGGGTCAGAACAGAGTTCTGAAGAGGCCTGAACAAGGACAAAGGTGGTGGGGCTGGCAGATGGGAGGGAGACTGGTAAGAAACGAAGGAAATGAAACTGGCAGAGCAAGCTCTGTTGGTCCTAGGGTACACTGCTTCCCCAGTGAGTCACTGAGGTCTGTGGGAGGAGCTGAGCAGCTCCTGAATGTGGGCCCCAGGCTGGGTGTTTCCATTTGTTCTCTCATCCAATCCTCAAATAACCCCTGAGGTAGAAATCATCATCCCTACATGGCCAGTGAGAAGATTGGCTCAGAGAAGCCCAGTGATTTGTTGGAGGCCACACATCTGGCTAGTGCAGCAGCCCGCATTGGAATCCGAGTCTTTCCTGGGGCAGGGGCAGCAGCTCACAAGAGGGACGCTGGGTGTGTTAACATGGGTACACCCTCACCGGGGCCATTGATATGGAAAAGCCAAAGTGTCAGAGTCACTGAGGGTCCTGACTGACATGGCAGGGTACCAGATGTGGTACACACTGACAAGAACAACGAGGACAAGGGGTGTGGAGGAAAGCTCAGAACATGGCCGAGGTCCTTTCCTGAGCAGCAGAAATGTGGGCCGAGAAGTTATGGGAAGAGCCTGCCCTGACCTCACTGGCAGCCCGAAGGCCAGGGTCCTTCCTTTCCTACTCCTTATGAGAGAGGAGGGTCACAGCTGACCGACTATCTGGTCATCTACTCACAAGGGGACAGAGCAGGGCCAGGGCAGGGCTAGGCGCACAGGACTGCCCAAGTTCCAGGCCTGTTTCTGAGTGATTTACACTGTGTACTCATTTAACCCTCTCAGTGGCCCCTGGTGTAAGTTACTGTCATTATCCCCATTTTATAAATGGGTAAATGGAGGAACAAAGAGATTCAGTAACTTCCCAAGGTCGTACGATATCTGGTCACTGGCCAAGCTGGGGCTTCAACCCAGGTGGTCTGGCTCAAGTACAACGGCTGCGTGCTACACCCACCCACTCCTCCAACCTGTAAGTCCTCCGGCTGCCTGCTCCCTGCCCCAGCTTTCCCACCTCACAAAAGGGTCCTACTCTTTCCACCTAAAGACCTGTACCGACCATGGCTGAGTGACCTTGACCCAGCCACAGCCTCTGGACACGACCTTGGCTATCTAGCCAACCCCTAACATCTGCCCTGCCCTGCTCAAGTGCCTCAGGCAGGAGTATATGGATGGACCTTCCCTATCCACTCAGCCAGAGGGGAGTCAAGCTGGGCTTTTGGGGTAGAGAATGGGCATCCCTGCAGGCAGGCTGGCCCACAGTAGGTCAGATGAGGGCTGAGAGCTGGGCCTCCTGGTGTCCCTCCCACCACAGCATTGCCATGTGCACAGACCACAAACCACAGAGACACCGAACTCTTTGTTCCACCCAGCTTAAAATAAGTCAGGCCTTGCTCCACAGTGAGAAGTGCCAGGCCACCCTCCTAAAATGGACTCATGTGCCAGGGAGATCTGTGAATGCAACCTGGTGACCCACTATGACCATATTAACTCCTGCTCCTCCATGAGGGGCTGCAGGACAGTCCCTATTCTAGACAGGACTGCTCTTCTCATCCCGGCCTGGTCACTCTGGGCTCCCCTGCCTCCCAAAGGAGCGGTCACAGCAGAAGAATGGGAAGGGGTAGCAGTTCTGTGGATCCCAAAAGGCACGGGGACAGGGGTGTTGGGCACGTAGGGCAGGCCAGAGTTGGGCCTCAGCCTTTCCTGCTCTTTCTGTTAAGCTGCCCTTTGTCATCTCCAATGTCATCTCTGCATTCCAGCCCACCAGGAAGTTGAGCCAGCCTATTATCCCATTTTAAAGGTAAGGCAGGTGAGGCCTAGAGAGGTAGGACTTACCCAAGGGCAGCCAGGGAGCAAATGAAAAAGCCAGGATTCAAACTCCAGTCTGTTCCTATAGCCAAGGGCACCCTGCCTCATGATCACCCCATTACCACACCCAGGAAAAGTCGTGTCTTGTTCTGACTCCCCAGGACACCCTAGACATGCCACCAAGGCTGTGAACATAAAGCCTGCCATCCCCCCTGGCAGTTTTTCCTAACCACGAAGCTGTGATTTTCCCTTTAATTTATTTTTCCACTCACCCACATGAAGAAGGCATAAAGAAAACATAATAAGAGAGCTCCCAAACTAGAGATGCACCATAATGGCAGAGAAGTTTAACTATAAATAGAAAAAAACTGGCCCCTCCAAGCTGTCCGGGATGATCTGATTAGGCAGAGGTCTGTACCCTCTCATTAAGCAGCCTCACTATCCTACCTTGGACCCTCAGAGGCGGTTGGGTGGGGTGTGAGGTGGTCCGCAGGGTTGGGGAGACACTTACTGGGCATGCTGCACAGATAAGCTTTTGGGGAGGGAATTTCAGCATCCATCTATTGTGGGTAGCGCTCCCTCAGCTGGGGTGGAGGATGGGGGCAGGTTGTGGGCAGGGGTCACCTTGGCTTGGGCAAGATGACTGGTGCCCTCCCAGTACATATTCTTTTTTCCTCCAGTACATATTCTTAAACAAAGCCCATGGATGTTCAAGGAGATTCAGAAGCAGCAAGTTTAGCACCACTGACAGCTGACCTTCCTTGGGTATTTACCTTACGTCAGGCCCAGCGCTGCCCATAGATGATCTTATTTAATTCTCCCAACAATCCTGTGCAGTACTTTTATGATTGACCTTATTTTACAAATGATGCCCTGAGAGGTTAAGCAACTTGCCCAGGGTCACACAGCAGGTAAAAGGTGAAAACAAGGTTTGAACCCAGGAAGCTGTCTCCAGAGCCTATAGGTCTAACCATGATACTACACCGTTCCCCTGAGAAGGCTGTGGAAGACACCCCTATCAGCCCTGAGGGGGTCTCTGGCCTCAGTCCCATCTGGTTTGACAGGCCCTGGGTAAGGCTTGGCAACATCTGAATACATCAGGAAGCCAGGAGGAAGAGTGGAAGGGAGGGGTTGCTGACATTCACGATGTCAGGATGACATTCATGATCCTCAGGGCTACCCAGCAGGAGTGACAAGTTGCATCCATCAGGATGTAACAAACCTAGGGGAAATGTGGAGAGCAGGGATTAGTCCCCAAAACCAAGACTGAATATGGGAGAAAGCTGTGCTAAGTCTTTTGTTGTTGTTGTTAATAAGTTTATTTTTAATTTTTTAAAAATTAAACTCTATGCCATTGTGGGGCTCGAACTCATGCCCCCAAGATCAAGATGTGTACATTCCACCGACTGAGCCAGTCAGGCACCTCATGTGCCAGGTCTTAACAGGTACTCATCAAAGGGGTTGGTTGAGAGGCCCACATACCAGAGGCTGGCCCAGGGTCAGAGCCCCAGGGTAAGCAGGCACTGGGGGCTATAGGTCCCCTGGAATGAAGGTGTTAATCTGGGCTACAGATCCTCAAGTTCATAGACGTCCAAGGTCCCTAAAGTCAAGGGTCACCAGCCTCAGAGCCGAGGGCACCTGGGGCCATAGATCCTGGGTCCCAGCCTATGTCTCCATCTACTACAAGCTCTCTGGCCAGAGAACAATCCCAGTGGTTACAAAAGAGTCCGCAGAGTCCAAGGGCAACAAAGCTCTGCCAGGTAGGGATGGTTCTGCATGGCATCAAGATGGCTAGCATAAATAGGGGCCCCTGAGTCTGGTGTGAGGCACTCTTAAGTGGGTAGCCCAAAGGATGATATGGTCTAAGTATCTATCCTGGGGGACAGTGCCGGAACAAAGGAGGAAAGAGGCTGTGCCAGAGTCCTGTGAGGGGAAGGTGTTTGAGGGGACAAGGGAGAAAAGGCAGAAAAGACCCAAGCCAAGGCAAAATGGGATGGTGACATGCCTCCAGACTGCTGTGGGTAGAGGGCAGAGCCAGTCCTCCCCTCAGGGACCCACAGAGCCTGGTAATGCTTAATCCTAGGAGGCACATCAAATACAGAAAGGATGGTCACCTGGGAAGGTGTCAGGCACTCTCAACGGAGTCCTGAGATTTGTAGAAAAGGAAATGCTCCATCTTAGGCCTGGAGTGAAAATCACTGAGACTGCTGTGGGGGAATCTGCCTGGTTTCCCTCCTCAAACCCCCAAGCAGAAGTCTTTGTCCATCAGGAGCCTGGCCACAGTGCTCGGGACAGGGAGGGGGGCGCCTGAAGTCCCAGACTGGTCCAGACCACTCGGACCCCAGGAGTGGCCTAGAAAGCGAGACAAGGGGGTCAGGAGAGACAGCTTTAGCTTGGCCTGGACTCCAGGCCCAGCCTTTCCAGGAGCTAAGTCAGTGATACGAAGGCCGGCTTCTTTCTCTTGAGTACTGTGCTTGAGTACTAATAAGGCCACTGCCATACAGGTTTATAGAACCTCTGATTTCACAATCACCGAGGGCCTCACAAGTATTAATTAAGGCTCAAAACCCCTAGAGTCTGGAGCGGATTCTCATTAACCTCATTCTACAGAGGCTATGACTCTGCTTCCTTCTTAGAACCCTGTGGATGTGGCAATGGCTCCAGCCCTGGGAGCCGGGCTGACAGGGTTCCCTCCCTATGTCACAGGGGGTGGGAGAGGCTTGGAGGCTCCCGATGACGCCAAGAAACTCATGTCAGAGCCAGGTTCAGACCAAACAGACCTCGGCTTCTACTAGAGTAGCTGACACAGAAAGGATTTCCCTTCTTTTTGGATTTTTTTTTTTTTAAGATGTATGTATGTATGTATGTATTTAGGAGAGAGAGAGAGTGCACACACAGTGGGGAGAGGCAGAAGGAGAGAGAGAATCCCAAGCAAACTTCCTGCTGAGCACAGAGTCTGATGCAGGGCTTGATCGCACAGCCCCGAGATCATGACCTGAGCTGAAATCAAGAGTTGGACACTGACTGAGCCACCCAAGTGTCCCTTGCCTTTTTTTTTTTTTTTTAAAGCAGATTATTTGAGATACCAGCCCCTGGTACCACTATTGTACTTGCTCTCTGGGAATTTCTAGTCTAGACACCTCATGTAAGTGCAACCATACAACATATGTTCTTTTGTGTCTGACTTATTTCACTTAGTGTAACGTTTTCAAGGTTCATTCTGGCTTGTATTTAACTAATGAAACATTTCAACTGAAAGTACAGAAAACAATATATAACACGTCTCCTTGGCTTAAGCCATACATCCCAGATTTATTAAATGTGTTAGCCATTTGCAATATTTGTTTGTTTGTTTTTTTTTTTTTGCTAATGTCTTCTCCAGGGCTAATCCAGTTCTGAAGTTAGTATGCTCTTTCTTGTTCATGTTTTTTATATTTTTAAGTTTATAACCATAATAATATATGGTACTATTTTGTGTCTTTAAAACATATTTAACTTACATGATGACTATAGTTAACACTGACACATTGTATGTTTGAAAGTTTCTAAGAGAGTTGATCATAAAAGTTCTCATCACAAGGAAAAAAAAACCTTTTTTTTGGTATCTATATGAGATGATGGATGTTAAATAAACTTACTGTTGTAATCATTTCACAATATATGTAAGTCATGTCATTATGCTGTACACTTTAAACTTATATAGTGCTGTCAATTATCTCAATAAAACTGAAAAAAATTAAAAAGCATTTTTAAATGTAATTTGATCTCTTTGAAGAATCTGCATATATAATACAAAGTGTTCAACTCTTAAGCAATATTTAAATGGTGTCATATATTGTCTACCTTGTCATTTATTCTCCACACTGCATTTTTGAGATTAATCCTTCCTAATACATGCAGCTCTGGTTTGCTCATTTTTACTGCTATACAGTGTTCCTGTGACTGTGTACCCCGCATGCTGGGCTTATCCAGGGGGTTGCCACATCTAGATTCTTACCAGAGAAGCCAGGATTACTCCCACCTGAGCTGGGCAGACACAGATAGCTCCCAAGCAGAGAAACAGCTACCCCGGAAAAAAAAAACAAACTGTGCACCAGCGCTCCATCCCAGCTCAGGCTCTGTGTTTAGAGTTGTGAGGGGCACAGCCTGGCCAGCTGGTGCAAGACCAGCACCTCAGAGAGGGAGCTGACCCTTCCCAGGTCCTTATGATTCATTCCTCACCTTGGTCTCTCTTTCTAAGTTGCAGAATCCCTGGAGAGGGTGACAAAGCTTGGAATTCCTCTCCCCATGGAATTTTACCCACAGAAAATCTTCAAGATCACCTGTAGGCCCCCAGGATTGGGCTCTGGCCACATCTTCCTGCTAGTTTCTCTATACAAGTTAGGAAGCCCTGTGGCTTGAAGCTATTAGGGAGGAGTAACTAGTGTGCACCTGGTGGAGGCATCAATAAATGCTTGCTGAGTGAGCGAGCAAATGAGTGGATGGATGAGAAAACACTCAGAGCCCCTGGCACCAGGCCTAGTAGGTGATCAGAAAGAGTGGCTGGGATTAATGTGTGCGTGTCTGTTTTAAGTCAGGTTGACTGTAGTAAAATCCACCCTTTGTAGTATACAGTTCTATGAGTTTTGATAAATGCACAGCTGTGTAATCATCACCACAATTAACATACAAAATATTTCCATCACTCAAAAGTTTCCCTTGTGCTCCTTTGTAGTCGATCCCCTCCACCTCCACCCCCACCCCAGACCCTGGCAACTCCTGATCTCTCTTCTGTCCCTATGGGTTTGCTTTTCCCAAAATGTAACTGGAATAACATCATGGAGCCTTTTGAGTCTGGCTTCTTTCACTTAGCATAACACATTTTGGGACTGATCCCTATTTTTGCTCATATCATACCATACATTTGAGAGTTTGATTTCCTTTTCATTGCCAAGGAATATCCCACTGTATGGATGGATCACAGTTTGTTTATCCATTTGCGAGCTGAAGGACATTTGGGTTATCTCCAGTTTGGGGCAATTATGGATAAGGCCACTATAAGTGGTTGCATACAGGTTTTCGTATAAAGATAAGTTCAATTCCCATAATTGGGTAAATATGTAGGATTGGGATTTCTGGGTCATATGGTGAGTGAATGCTTAACTTTACAAGAAGCTGCCAAAGTGTTTTCCAAAGTGGCTGCACCAGTTGCATCCCCTCAACCATGTCTAAGAGTTCCAGTTGCTTTGCATCCTGACCAGGACTTGATAGTATTCGTTTTTTTTTTTTTCTTTTGACCATTCTAATAGGTGTATGGTGGGTATCTCCTTGTGGCCTTAATCTGCAATTCCCTTATGATTTTATTTTTTAAAAAGATTTTATTTATTTATTTGAGAGAGAGAGAGAGAGAGAGAGAGAGAGAGAACAAGTGGGGGGAGGGGCAGAGGGAGCAGCAGACTCCCTGTGGAGCAGGGAGCCTGATGTGGGGCTCGATCCCCAGACCCTGGGATCATGCCCTGAGCCAAAGGCAGACACTTAACCAACTAAGCCACCCAGGCACCCCCCTTACGATTTTAAATTGATGTATTTTATTGCTAGTCAATTCTATGGCATGTGGTCTGTGGCTGGCCAGGGCTTCAGGTCCAGACACTGCTCCTCTGAAGTGTTGGGAGAATCCAGGATACCACGAGGCCTTTTCAGGGCCAGAAGGCAGGCTCAGGGCTGTGCTGGGAACCCCATTTTGCTCAAAATGAGTGGGTGCTTGCTGTCCCACCAAGCTGAGTTCCTCATCTGTGATGGGCTGGTTGCTGGGTAATGACTTGGGCCAGGCTATGACAACTGGTGCTGAGAATACCTCCAGCCACCCACAGTGGCCCTTCTCAGGCATAGATGCACTTGTGGTACCAGGAGTGGGAGTAAAGGATGGGGCGGAGCTGCCTATGCTAAAGGCCCTATGGTTGCTTCCAGTGAGTGCCACTCCAAAACTGCCAGAAAGAGGTAATGCCCCATTTAGTAAGTAGAGCTCTACAAAGTGGGGTGGGGTGGAGTGTCTGCTTCTGCACCCAAAATGCGCTCTCCAGTGACTCATGATCAGATCTTGTCACCCTGCCTACTGCCTGGCTCCTGTTACCAAGAGTCCCAAGGGAGGCTGCATGGGGTAGGACCTCAGCCTTTGCCTCACCATCCAGAGAGGCCCAGACCCAGATCCCCAGGCTTTCCTCTATTTTGCTATCTCTTCCAATGATCACAGCCCCAACTAGTAACCCCAGTGAAACACTGCCTGGCCCCCTGACCAGGGCTCTCTCCCTTTGTTTGTCTATCCCTGTTCCCAGCCCCTGCTGGTATTGATTCCAGAGAGATGACCGCCTCCTCAGGCCTTCTTTCTTGGGAGTTCTCTACTCCAGGCCTCTGCGCAGTTGTAGATAAGCTGGCTGGGTCTTGCTCTCCTACCTTCCTTCTCTGGATGCCTCCTACACCAACTCCCTGCCCTCCCAAGACCGGTATGGGAACGGGAACAGATAAAGGCAGGAGGTCTGCAAGGCCTGGTACAGCAGGGAAAGCTTTTGGCAGGAGGCAGAGGACTGAGCTGGGCTAGGGAGCAGGGAAGGTTTGGAAGAGGGAGGGAAAGAAGGTCAAAGAGCGAGGTGTAAGGGCATTGCTGGGGATATGAGGGCATGAGGGGAGAGGGAGGGGATAGTGTCTGCCCACATCTGAAGGATCTGAGGTTTAACTCTGGAAGGGCTCAGTGACCATCAGGAAGCTAGAGTCAGAGGCTCAACCAGCCTGCTCATTTCCCCCACCATCCCCCAACCCAGACATGCAAGAACTCCAGGTCACCCTCCCTCCCATCCTTGTGGGTGGAGGCCTGGGAGTTGAGGGCCCCCCTGTGTGGCCGCTTGCTCCTCCCTTTCCATCACTCATGCAGCAAGCAGCCAGGGGCATCTCTTCTCCCTTGAGAAGGCAGGGTATGGAAGATACCAAAAAAATCCCAGAAGCTTTGGGCAGGTGACTCACGCCACTCTGGACTGTACGCCCCACATCTGCAGCTCGCAGGTGGCCCAGGAGGCCTGGGGGAGGGTTTGCTGCCCCAATACAGCACAAAGATCACAGCCTCCCTCCTCGGGCCATGCCCTACGCAGCTCTTCCGCATTCCTCCTCACTCACCTGAGGCCATCACCCAGGGAGGACTCCTGGCAGAGTTGTGGAGATTTACAGGGTGCCCTCTGCTCTAAAGTTCCTGAGTCATTGGCAGGAATCCATGCCCTGGGTCTAGGGATGCCCAGCCTGTACTATCTGGCCGGGGGCCAAACACCTCATCGCCAGGCCTCCCTCCCGGGATTTCTCAGGCTGGCACCACCGCTTGGGGCCTGGATCTGGCTTTTATCATCAAATCCAGGTGAGTGCCCTGGACCCAGAATAATAACAATTGGCTATCTCCTCTGCGTGCCACGCACCACCCAGCTCATGGTATAGCTTATCTTCTAGCACTGGACCTCTGCCGGACCCTCCCACCCTTGGGCTCCTCACCTCCACTGTCTGTGCCTGCACCACTTTCCCCACTCCTGCTGCTGCTATTGTTGTGAAAGCCTGGTGGACAGGAAGGCCATTCATCAACTAGGCATGACCAGGCAGGCTCTCTTTTCTAAAAGGTTCAATGGACAAGGGCAGGAGGGCCCTGCTGGTGGCACCACAGGGCAGGGAACAGGGCCAAGTCTGTCCGAGTCAGTGATCACTGGGTGCCTCCTATACAGCACCCTGGAACACCAAGCACCGAGGTCCCCCAGGAGCCCTCAGAGCCCATGTGCACAAGCTCAGTCATTTCTGGCCAGGGCCTCAGCTACTCCTCCGCCCTCTCTGGGCCTCTGGTTCCTGTCACATCCAACAAAGGGTTGAGAGGAAGTCACTCAATGCTCTTCCAGCTCTGAAACACTAAGACTGAAACTCCAGGTGATTCAAAAGCCTTGTGAGCAGCCCCTAGGCCAGAAGCAGACAACCACGCACAATCATGTTCCTCATGACCAAATCAAACCTCTGCGGTCTGTCAAATTCTGTGGAATTTGGGCTGCGAGCTAAGGGCTGGGCCCCAGATTTAGAACTTTAGCCTTTCACTCGCTTTCAACACGTGGCATCAACTGCCAACAAGTTGTAGCCTGAACTGTTCAAAGTGAACATCTTCAATCTATGTTTTCAAACCCAGTTGAGAGGGTCTGTGCCCAGGGCTTTGACCCTCTTGGGGCCCAGACTGAAGACGAAGGAACACAGACATAGATGCCGACTTGCAGCCCCTGTGAGCAGAGTCCAGATCAGCTCAGACAGGTGAAGTGAGTCTCTCTTGAGGTCACCCAGGGGAGGTCGCACAGGGGACTGGAACCCAGCACTCTAGGCTTTTCCCACATGTCACCAGCACTCTTTCCTCCACATCACGCAAATCCAGTGCCCCTGCCCAGAACCTCTCCATCCTTCCTCCTCTGCCCCTCCGCACTCTGTCAAGGGTGAACTCTGGTTATGGTGAGCACCATTCTGACGTCTCCTGTGGATGGAGCTTTCAGCAGGTCAGTAAAAACCACAGAAACGTGCCTGAACAGGGCTATACTCACCATGTTGAACCAGACAAAGGTCACATGATATCAACACTCAGTGATCACAACTGAAACCCAAATCCTTAACAGGCATCGAGCTGAGACCTTCGACCTCCCTATCAGACTCTGGCTTCTCTTCCCCCTCCCTTCCTGCCCCGAGGAGGAGGTCTTCATGAGAAATTGAGGCCTTTCCTTCCTAAAGGTTTAAAGTTTTAGGAGTCTTTCACTGCTTTAGGAATCTGGGGCAAGAAGGGATCACAGTGCCCTTGCTTCCCAGATGACTAACTGAGCCTCCCGGAGTCAGTCCATGCTGAGAGCTCAGACATGACTCAGTGACATCCTGCTGAACCAGGAGGACACCTGCAGTCCCCATCTTCACCTCAGTGAAGGATGCCTGCTCAGGCAGGTGATGGAAGCATGGGTGGAGCCACACAGACAACCTTCTATCCCTCCAAACAGCCCTCCATGTATTTGCTATTTATGCAGTCAGTGGTTGGTGGGAATTGGGATTGGGAGACAGCAATGTCACTAAAGCCATGAGAGAAGAGAGCTAGCAGCCGTGGGGCGGTGCTGACTCTTCTCTTTATCAACCACTTGTCTGTCCCAAGTCCCTCGTCCTCCCACTGCTGCTGCCTGCTCAGCTCTTCCCTCACCTCCTCCTAATGACCTCCCTGCCCACAGACTATCCACACTCGAGTCTATCCTCCACACTATAGTAGGCCGAAACTGGTCCCTTTATAAAACAAAAGCTTGATCTAATCACCATTTTGTGCCCCTTCTGTAAAATCCATCCAAAGACCTAGCAGAGACTGGAGGATTTCACAACCTGACCCGAATCTGCCTGAGTCATTTCTGGTTCCAAAGAGGCACTAATGAATGTGAATGAATAAACAGCACACTCAAAACTCTGTTGGGGCTCACACCCTACAGATATCAGCATCCAGAAAGGCCAGGCCCCAGCAGTGGCCAGAAGGACATGGATATTGGTCTTGCCCTCTAGTCCTGGATGCTGCTCCAGAGCTCCCACCTGTGGGGAATGTATCTAGATTAGCAACCTTCACCTGGGAGGGCCCCCGGGGCTCTGGAGCCCTCAGTTCTATGTTCCTCCTGACCGTCTGGCTGGGATGCCCTTCTCTGGAACAGGGCTCTGTATCAGAGACCACAGCCATTCCCACAGCTGGCTGGGGCCCCCACATAAGCTGAAATCATTTATTTACACAAAAATTCATTTCTGTGGAATTTGGGCTTTAATCTGTGACCTGTGGCCTCATTAGGTCCAAAGGAATTTTCTCAAGTTCTGAGCTAGAAGCTCCCTTAGTTCATTATCCTTCGGTGCTACTCAATTCCCCCAGCTCCTGAGGCAGTATTGATGATAAACAAGCCTCTCGAAATGATGCCAAGTCTCTGACATCATCTTTAGGAAAGAATTCCAGGATACCCTCCTTCCCTTTCCTGGTCCCAAGGAGTACATGTCTCAGGGCTTCAACTGTAGTCACTAGCTGGGCAAACCCATGGAGACTCTGTTATGAAGGTTCATCCTGCAGTCTGGAGCCGGTCAGAAGAAGGCATGTCTGGGATAGGACTGCAAAATGAAACAGCCACTTAGGAAACAGCGTGGCAATTTCTTTAAAAGTTAAACATACATCTGTCATATGACATGACCATTTCATTCCTAGATACTTAGTGGAAAGAAATAAAAGCACGTATCCACACAAACACCTGCACACAAATATCCACGGCAGCTTAATGTGTAGTAGGCCGAAACTGGAAACAATCGAAATGTCCATCAATAGCTGAAGATAGACAAATTGTCTATCCACACAATAGAATAATACTTAGCAATGAATGGGGCGCCTGGGTGGCTCAGTGGGTTAGGCCTCTGCCTTCGGCTCAGGTCATGATCTCAGGGTCCTGGGATCGAGCCCCACATCGGGCTCTCTGCTCAGCGGGGAGCCTGCTTCCCCCTCTGCCTGCCTGCCTCTCTGCCTACTTGTGATCTCTCTCTCTCTGTCAGGTAAATGAATAAAATCTTTCAAAAAAAAATACTTAGCAATGAAAAGGATTTACCTGTTAATATATACAACAACATGGATGAATCTCAAAAACAATTATGCTGAGTGACAAGAACAAACAAAAATATTACATACTGAATGAGTTCATTTATGTAAAATTCCGACAGCAAACTAATCTGTAGTGACAGAGCAGATGCGAGGTTGCCTAGAAATAGTGGGGATGGGAGAGAGAGATGACAAAGGTAAATGAGGAAACTTTTGGGAGTGATGGATATATTTATTATCTGGATTGTGGCGATGGTATCACAGGTGTATACATAGGTTAAAACTTACCACATTGTACACTTTAAGTGCATTCAGTTTATATATATAGTATATAGAACTTAAGAAATATTATATACAACTTAGGAAGTTTATATATCTATTAATTATAACTTAATAAAGCTATTTTTAAAAAAAGAAGAAGAAAGGGCAGAGTCTCCTTGCACCCTCACTGCAGTCTTCTGTTGCCCTCGAGATACAGTGAGCACCCAGCTCGGTCTGCCAGCCTTTCTAGCACCCTACTCACCCTCTCCAGCCTCATTTCTTGTATGTTTCTTGTGTGGCAACCCATTGGTTGTGGCTCCCTGAATGTGCCATGCTATTTTACACTTGTGCATGCTGTCCCCTCCACCAGCCGGGCTGTCTCCTGCCTCAGCCACCCGGAGAACTCCTGCTCCACTGTCAAGGCCATGCGCAGTAATCCCTCTCCACTGCAGTCTTCCAACCCTAGCAGGTCCCTGTGAACAGCTCCTTCCTCTGTGCTCCACAGCCGAGTGCCCAATCTGCTGTTAGCATCTATTTGTCCCAGCAGACTGCGGGCTCCTTGAGGCTAGGAATGGTGTCACCTTCAACCCTATCTTGTCTGTGTCAAGCATGGGCATCCATGAAGCTTTATTCAGTGAATTAAATATGCCCGAGAAGGTGGAGTGGGTCAGCATGGGGTAGGGTATGAGAGGTTCAGAAGAACAGGAGCTAAGAGGTGGGAAGAGCCAGGAAGGGCAAAAGGCATAGCCTTCAAGGAGAGGCAGGCTGCTCCCCTGGGAAGGGAAGAGACTGCACTGATCAGGATTCAGCTAGATCCTCAGGTGGGAGGGGTTCGGTAAGGTGGGCCCCCTGCTTCACCACATAAGGAGGTTTGGCACGGGGGTCCCGAGGTCTCTGCTCCAACACTGATCAGGAAATCCCAACGTCTGTTTGTTTGTCTGCATTCGCCACGTCTGGTGAAAAATGGCCTCAGAGACTACACCTGCAGTTAGAGCTCGGAGAGAAGGAATGGATAGCAGACCCTGCCATGATTCCTGGACACAGTGAGAGAGAACCACTGCAAAGGGAACCCCATGAGCTCCTGAAGCCTTGGGTAACTGTCCAGCAGTCCTGGCCTCTTTCTCCTCCATGGATTCAAGGGTTCTAAGCAGGCCTCTGGCTGGATGACTGTGTAGGGGTGGCATTTTCTCCACCTAGCCCTGCAGTCTTGGCATTGCCATTCAGCTGTAGCCCAAGATGAACTGGTGTTTATGTCGGGAGCTGGGCAACACAGGGCCACACAGGCGGAAGAGAGCTCCCACTTTGCCTAATCAATCAGGCAACAGTGCCAAGGCCAAGTACAGGAGGCCCAGGGGAGATCATTCTTCAGGGATCAAATCTGAAGGATAAATACCCAGAAATGATGCCCACAAGCTTCTAGGTTGGTATGTAAAGACACATGTGTGTGCCAGGAGCTGAAAATCCCCGCACCATTGGAGCATACTGGTGAGGAAGGACAGCCAAGAGCCAGAGGCACTCGGGCCGTAACAAGCCTGAGTCCAAGGCAGAAATGCATCATTTGTTCAATGACCATCAAACTATTTTCTGATGCCACAGGCAGTGACACCATGGGGGCTGATCCCATTATTTACTCTGGGGCAGAACCAGCCATGAGCCGGTTACTCTCAGGTCTCCTCCAAGCTGGTAACTGGTTTTCCACCAAAGGGCTTGTTAAAGGTTAGCCTCTCCTAGAAGGTATCTCATGGCACCTCTCTTGAAGATAGGCCTTCTAATGCCGTATCGCTTGAAAATTTCTCAAGCTGCCCCAAAGTGAGATCCTACAAACTCATTCTTAGGCCCCCATACTCTAGGAGTGGCACCAAGTTCAAGCCTGCAGCTCAGGATCACTTGGCACCTGCGCACGGTACGGCCTGTCAAAGTGCCCATGGGAGGAACCCTGGCTGTGCTTTGTCTGGTGGGGATGACCAGGCCACTGGAGGCCGAGAGAGGTGGAACTGGGTGCAGACCAGAGCATGTGGGCAGTTCTTGAAATTGTGAATCCTGTTTATAGCCCTGGTTTTTCTGGGGTTCCCTATGCAAATGCCAAAGGAAGTGCTTATCCAACTGGTTTCCCCATAGGCTATGCAGCTGCAGCTCCCAAACAAGCCACACTTCCGGCACACCTTACAAAGTGTCTTGTTCCCCCGCCGGTGGGGCAGTGCCACCTTACTCCTCCTCCCACGACCCCTACCAGACTGCTGTGGGCCCCAAGCAAAGTGCCTACCCCCAGCAGAGCCCCGACACCGAGCAAGGCACGTGCTACACACAGCCCCCGTGGGCCCCGCCTGCTCGTTTCACACACCACACCAAGTGGCTGCAGCCCAACCGCACGAAGGTGATGGTGTACGCTGCTCCCATCCCTCCACCTAGAAGCAGTGGTGTCACTGTGGGCATGGTGGCTGGGACCACTATCGCCATGTCGACAGGTACCCTGCTGACTGCCTACTCCCCAATTTCTGCTACCTCCCATGCAGTCACTGTGCCCACATATTGAGGCCCGGGGAACGCCCATCTACAGCTATGTACACTGTCCATGGTGATCACCCTGCAAATGCTGGAGGATGGAGATGTGCAGTCACATCACGGAGGCTCCACAGCTGGTGCTGCACACCTCACAACTCCAGCCCCGACTTCCTTCTTAATGCTCTCGATACCTAGCCAAACACCACCGTAGCCTGGCCCAGCAGGTCCCAGCACCATTAGTCTCCAACTAACTCTGTGGGTTGGTCTTAAAGCAAATCTTGTTTTGTGGGCTGCCTGGCAATTTTTTAGCTAACTGTAATGATAAAAAGGGAGTATTAATCTTAAAAAAAAAAAAAAAAAGCCACACACTCTAGCTTAAAAAAGTTGCTAAGACTCTTGGCACTTCAGTATCTTCCATTGCAAAGGGTCTGTAATTCACTTCTTTTCATTCATTTCACAAATATTTTTGGGGTACCTGCTGCATGTGGGGCCCTATACTAAATATCTCAAGGAAGAGAGATGAATACCTTACCAGACGGAGGCTTGCAGCCAGCTCTCAGACACTCACTGACCCTGACAGCCTGAGAGCCAGGTCCAGTGAGGGTGCTTGGGGATGTGGAAAGTGAGGGTGAGGGCAAAGGTCTCACAGCACAGATGCCCTGAAACACAATTCAGAGTGCTCTATGAGCTGATCAAAGAATGTTCCAGAACAGGTGTACCGGGAGCAAAGAGGGAATAGCACCTGGCTTATGTCATTCTCATTCATATCTCACTCTCCAGCAGAATTAGATGAGCTGGTCTTTCTACTGGGAGTGTCAAGGGCCAGGGAAGGCTTTGTGGGGAGGGGCTGCTTGAAGAATCTCTCAGTAATAAACAGTGGTTTGCCAGGCAGATGAAGGGAGAAAGGGCAGCTCAGGCCAAGAAAACAACATGAGCAAATCTCAGAGAAATACTTTATGATATGAGATAAGTGCCTTAAAAGAAGTACAAACTTTTTTATTTGAAGAATTCCAGAGAAATTCTCAGATTAAAAAAAAAAAAAAAAGATGCAGTGATGTTTGCTTCTTGATACAAGAATGTGTGCCTAAGTTTGGCACTGGCCTAATTCTCCTCCCTTTGCCTCTGCAGGGAATTTCTTGGAGATAGCTCATGCTAAAAGCCCTTAGTAATGTCTTCCTCCAAAGACACACCAATTCCCCACTGGATAATTAGGATATAGCAAAACCTTCGGAGAATGGTTGTTTTCTCTAAAGGTATAAACTGTGGCAGCCCAGGGACTGACTGGGGCTCCTTAACTGATACATTCTATTTGCATTTGAATCTCCTTTTCCATTTTGTAAGAGCATGCACCTTTTTTTTTTTTCTTCCAGCTGTTTGAGCTTATTTAAAGAGCTGTCTATTGTATACAAGTATATGGGCAAAATGGCAAAAAGTACTACATTTGATAAGAAAGTGGCTGCATTCTATAATGTAGTCTGTAATGATTTAGGATCATAGAACTTTTCTTTCTTCCAGACCAGGACTGCTCCAGAGCCAGTGCAATGATTCCCAACCTGTTGCCCACCCCTGACTGAAATGCAGAAAAGTCTATCTGGACAGGAACCATGTAATGCATATTGTCAGACTGGGCGTGTCCAGCATACTGGGCCAGACCTCACCTCCCAGGGAATTGGTATAAGAGCCATAAGGATAGGAATGACTGAGGTTAAGCTCAGGAAAAACAGGAGGCTCCCTAACCAACACCAAAACAGCTGAGGGGACAGGATACTGCAGTGTCACCTGAGTTTTGGGAGTTCTTATTAAGGAGAAAATGTAATCCACAGAAAACAGTATCTATGACCTTGGAAACACATTCAAACCCTCTGGTGTCTGGGCTGGCAGGGGTGGCCAAGTCGGGGGACTCTAATGGAGTAGGGAAGAAAGGTCAGAATTGACTTTAGGAAGAGCCTGCATAGCCCCCAGGGGAATCCCTTATTCCAGCTTCCCAGGATAGAGATGGACACTCCTGGCCTCCTGGCCCCAGGAAGCCAGTTCCTCTGGGAATGGACACTCACCAGTGGCCTTCTAGACCCAGGGGAAATGTTTTTCTCAGAGGTTCGGCTTGTAAGTCAAGTCACTCCAAACAATATGCAGTCTAACACCCTCACAAGCCTGATGGTGGCACTTCAGAGATACTAGTGAAGCCATAATCCAGACTCCCCGCGAGGCCCTTCATGCTCCCTAGCACTGGAGCTGGCTGGTGGTCAGGCGCCTCTCCTGAGAAGGGAAATGACCTATTCAAGGTCAAATAGCATGAGAAGATCTGCCAACTTCTGTTTTAGGGAATACAGTTGTTGAAAACAACCAAAAATGTTGTATAAAACATGAAAAATGCCTTCTTGAGAACATTGAAGAACTGACAAGGGAGAAAGGAATAAAGTCAAAATGGTAGAAGAGGCAAAAACCTAGAAAAGTAAAGAATGTTGAAGTCCTTCTGGTTCTCTAAGTGTTTGCTGATATGGGCACATCTGAATCTCAGTTTTAATGGCTTTGAGGGGCAATGTTGGACAAATGTCAAATCTCAGGACCTGTCCCAAATCAGGAATCTACCAGAAGACCCTCCCAGATTAAGCTTGCACCCCAAAAGGCCTCACACCTAGGGGATGCAAAAGAAGGGAAGGAGGGGCTCTGCCTGAGAAGTTAGGCCACAAGCTGGCCTTCGCACAGAGTAGCAGCCCAAATTCACATCATTGGGGTGGTTCAACTAGGTCATGAACTTAGTTCAAAGTATTTCTGCACTGCTAATACTCTGAGGCACTGCTAATACTCTGAGGATGCATAAATCCTCTCTGGGGGAAGGGATCTTCATCCCAGGCCTCAACAAATACCCACTAATAAATTCTCCAGTATACTGAGTGGTACACAACCCAGAAATAACCAACCACATAAGGAAATAACGAACAAGCACCAGAAGAGACAACAAACAGCAGGCACAAAACTACACCTTCAGATAATGGAATTGCTGAGCACAGATTATAAAACAACGATACTCAATATGTTTAATGAAATAGAAGACAAGCTTGGAAATATCTGCAAAAAATAGAATGACCCAACAGACCTAAGGAAGAAGCAAACAGGACTCCCAGAAATGAAAAATATCATAACTAGAATTTTAAAACACAGTAGATTAAACTTAGCTAAAGGGACCATTTGTAAACTGGCAGATGGATTAAAAGAAGGCAAAAGAAGAAAAAAAAAAGAAGGCAAAAGGAATAAGCAGAGAGAGATCAAAAGATGGAAAATATGGAATCCACATACTACAAAATTCATCCTTTTAAAGTGTACAATTTAGCACGTTTTTAGTGTATTAACAGAGTTGTGCAACAATCACCACTACCTAATTTTAGAACATTTTCATTACCTCAGAAAGAAACTCCATACCCATTAGTAGTCACTCTCCATTCTCTCCTACCCCTAGATCCCAGCAACCACTGATCTACTTTCTCTGTAGATTCGCCTATTCTGGATGTTTCATATAAATGGAGCCATGCAATCTGTGGTCTTTTGTGTCTGGTTTTTTTCACTTGGCATAAAAGTTTTCAGAGTTGATCCATGTTGGAACATGTTTCAGTTCTTCACTCCCACATGGCTAGGTAATGTTGCATTGCGCAGATATGCTACTTATATTCGTCCATTTGCCTGTTGAGGGACATCTGGATTCTTTCCACTTTTCTGACTATTAAGAAACATGCTGCAGGGGCGCCTGGGTGGCTCAGTCCGTTAAGCGTCTGCCTTTGGCTCAGGTCATGATCTCAGGGTCCTGGGATCAAGTCCCATGTGCAGCTCCCCACTGAGCAGCGAGTCTGCTTCTCCTTCTCCCTCTGCCCCTCCCCCTACTTGTACGAGCGTGCACGCACGCGCGTGCATGCTCTCTCTCTCTCTCTCTCTCTCAAATACATACATAAAATCTAAAAAAAAAAGAAAAATGCTGCTATAAACATTTGCATTTTTAAAAAGACAGAAAATATGGAGGAAGGGTTCAGAGACATGGAAAAGAGTGACCTATGATTAGAAGGAGTTCCAGGAGCAAAAGAGAGAGAGAATGGAGAGAAGGAATTCTTAAAGAGATACCAGCTGGGAATTTTCTCGAGTTGATAAGAGATGCCATTCACGGATGTTAAGAATCCCAAGGAATTCTAAGCAGGATTTTAAAAAGGAAGAGGAAAATAAAGAAACACACATTTAAACACATAGAGTAAATGGCAGAATACACACATAAGAAGAGACAGGGACAGAGATAGGGAGAGAGAGAGAAAAGCAAAGAAAAGTAGTATACCTTACTCTAACAGCTGATTTATTAATGGCAATAGTAGAAGCTGGGGGTGGAAGGGACCTGACAACCCAGAATTCTTCATCCAGTGAAAACATATTCCATGAATGAGCACAAAGCAAACACATTTTCAGACAAACAAAAACTGAGAGAATGTGTAACCAGGGAACTCTCATTAACAGATATTGTAAAGAATGTATGTTGGACAGAAAGAAAATGATCCCAGATGGAAGATCTGAGATATAAGAACATATGAAGAACCAAAAAAAAAGTGGCAAATACGTGCATAAAGCTAAACAAACGTTGGCTTAACTATAATAATAATTATAAGGTCTTGTGAGGTTAGAGCAAAACAAGACAGAATTAAAGTACAAAACAATAATGAGAGGGGGAAACAGTTAAGATGTTTTAAGATTCTGCACTACCAAAGAGGAAAGTAAAGTAACTAACTTTAGACTTTGATAACTATGCATATGGTAATTTCTAGGTAACCACTAACAGGAAAAAGAAAAAGAAACACAGCATATAATTTCTAATTAGTGGAGGAGAAAAAAGACAATAGTTTAAAAAAAAAAAAAACAGTCCAAAAGAGAAACACGAAGAAGAGAAAGCACAAAATAGGATTCAACATCATATTGTGCACGCACGTGTGTGTGTGTGTGTGTGTGTGTGTGTGTGTGTAATGGAGCTGGGTCTTGTTTGCTCCACATGGCTATGGAAAGTCACCATCCAACCCCAGGGCACCCCTACTACCTCCCAACCCAGCCCCCACACTACTTGTCCACTTTAGATGTCTGGACACTAGCAGGCCTCACTGCCTGCCCCTTCCAGTGGCCTCCCCCCGCAAGCACAGCCACAGTGCTGGGCTCCCTGAGGCAGGAGACTCAGATACTGTATTAACAACTACGTGGCACAGCCATACCTCCAGCTACTCCACAAGCTGGTCTTAACATCATCCCAGTTTTATTGACAAGGAAACAGCCTTTGACAAATGAACTAACTTGCCCAAGTTCGCCAAACTATAAAGCAACAAACCTGGTTTGCTTGTCTGACTCAGAGGTCCCATGCCCTTAAGCATTAAACTGGCTTTCGAGGTTTTGTTTTGTTTTGTTTCAATTGTGGTAAAATAAACATAACATAAAATTTACTATTTTAGCCATTTTTTTAAAGAATTTTTTTTTTTTTTTTTTTTTTAATTTGACAGAGAGAGACAGAAAGAACAAGCAGGGGGAGCAGCAGGCAGGGGAAGAGGAAGAAGCAGGCTCTCGGAGGAGCAGGGAGCCTGATGCAGGGTCGATCCCAGGACCCTGAGATCATGACCTGAGCTGAAGGCAGCTGAAGCTTAACTGACTGAGCCACCTAGGCGCCCTGGTCTTAGCCATTTTTAAGTGTCCAGTTACATGGCATTAAAGTACATTCACAATGTTATATAACCATCACCACCATTCATCTCCAAAACCCTTTTCATCTTACAAAGCTGAAATTCTGTACTCATTAAATGACAACTGCGCCTCCCCCAAGTCCCCTGCAACCACCATTCTACTTTCTGTTTCTTGGTTTTCAAGGAATTATACACACTGGTCCCAAACTCCTATCTCAAGCTCTAGTCAGGCAGTGCTCACTGTTCTGGCCTCTGAGCACGCTCTGCATGACCCTAACTCAGCTTTTGCTCACACCAATTCCTACTCCTGAAATTTCCTGCTCCCATTCTTGCCTTTTGGAAATTTCATCCTAAATGTCTCCTCCTCAGGAAAGAACTCCTGCCTTTAGTGACTGTCAGGGACTTGCATAATGCTCAGTGCGTTCATGTGTCACCTGCCTGCAAGGCAGTGAGTTTACTGGGAGCCAGGACCATGCCTGTCCATCCCCAGAAGAACCCTCTACGGCGCATGGTGTGCGTGTTTTCTGAATTTTTAAAATTCAGCTCAAGCATGGGGCACCTGGGTGGCTCAGTTGGTTGAGCAGCTGCCTTCGGCTCAGGTCATGATCCCAGGGTCCTGGGATCAAGCCTCGCATCAGGCTCCCTGCTTGCTGGAGAGCCTGCTTCTCCTTCTCCCTCTGCCTGCCACTCTGCCTGCTTGTGCTCCCTCTCTCTGTCAAATAACTAAATAAAATCTTAAAAAATAAATAAATAAATTCAGCTCAAGCGGACAGGTAGAAGTTGCACACGAGCAGACCCTTTCCCAAGAAGCAGCACTTGGAGGACAGGGCACATTCTCCTGGAGCTTGTCATGTAGAGCATTCATACCTGTGCTGTGTAATTATCCCAGCCACGTGCTCTCTCAGTGTGGGAAGCACACAGAAGTTTCTGTGGGCAGGGGCACTCCTGGGTGGTATAAGGGCTGGTTCTCAGTTTAGGGTTGCTCTTCTGTGGACCCTCTCATTCCTCTCACCTTCGAGGTGAATACCAGCTTCTATTAAGCCCAAGCCTCCGGCCTTGACAGCGATATGCATCTCTGTGTCACCATTCCTTTCCAGAATTCATAGGAAAACTATAAACTGCAGCTGACACACCTCCCATCTTCCTGCCAAGAATCAGACCCAGGAAAATCAAATTAAAGCAATCCGTATAGATTTGGTGCTGGGTGGATGATGCCAGATGCAGAGGAGATACAATGGAATGAGGAAGGTTCAGACCTGCCTGTCCATGTCCGGAAGGAGCTTACAATCTAGGCAGGGAGATAAGTCACATAGGAAAGCTATGCAGAGGGAAGTGGGATGAGGCCTAATCACCAGTTTCAGGCCATAGGGGAAGAGGTTCTGCAAGACTGAGCGCCGGAGACAGGCTTAGTACATGGGTATACTTGTACTTGAGCAGGCCCATCCAGCTGACAGAAACTGAAACGCAAGCTGGTTCTTGGGGGAACAAGTGCAGGGGTACTTGTGTACACAAAACTGAGGGACAAGGAGAAGAGTGTACACCAGGTAAAGGGTGTGGCTGTCCCTGAGGCCACCAGCCTGGCTGGGTGGACAGAGGCCAGATGAAAGGAGCAGGTAAAAGAGGCTGAGGTTGGAAGTGGGCCAGGCTGAGGACACCAGGCTGAGAAACTTGGGGCTTGATGAGGCTCTATGGAGGGCCTGCTGTGCGCAGGACTGAAGGGAATGTACATCTAGCAGCCCCTCCCTTCTTTCCTCCACAGTCTCAGTGCTGTGAACTGAGCCCTGAAACCCCACAGGAGCACTTCCTTTCTGGACCCAACAAAAGGCAGAAGAAAAAATAAAGCCCAGATCCATCTGACAAAGGGAAAACCAGCCTCTCCCACACCTAGTTCTTTGACTTACACCCAAGACCTTAAATATGCCCTTTGAAACCTTTCATTCATTGAAGTTGCTTTTCTTTGAAACCATAAAAGAACATGGGGCTGCAGTTTGTCTTCCTGGCAGGAAAATTCCACATGCAACTCGCAGCATTTTATAGAGTGGAAACTGCTGGCCTGAGAGTCTGGGTCCTTTCTGGACCCAGGAGTTAAGGCACTCTGTGGTAAGCCAATTGGGTGACCTTGGCTAGGTCACTGAATCTTAGGAGACCTCCCTTTGCTCACTTGTGGTATGAAGATAACAGCAACGGCTGGCTCCACTCAGGAAGGCTGCCTCCCTTCCACACACAAGGGCTGCTGCAAGTGCCAACAAGGATGTCAGGCTAGTTGAGATTCCAGTTGGTTTTAGATTCCTAAGAGTGGTTGTCTCTCCCACTGGGGAGTTCCAGACGCTTGGGCTGTCACTGCAGGAGGAAGATGTCAGGGAAGGTAATTGTCACCAGAATTAAACAACCATCAAGAGTGGAATGGCCTCAAAAGGATGCTGTCTGGTCTTTGCCTCCATGATCAATGCCAGATGGAAACTGCAGGGCATTCAGAGCACTCTCCGCACCAAATGCTTGAGCGTACAGCAGGAAGTCAGAGACTGAATAGCTTAAGAGACATGAGAGACTAGAATAGAACGGTGACTTCATGAAGATGTGGAGATGGAGGTGTGGTGGGGAGAAAACAGAACACTGACCCAGAGCACCAGGAATCTTGAAAGAAAATGAACCTAGGGGCACCTGGGTGGCTCAGTGGGTTAAGCCTCTGTCTTTGGCTCAGGTCATGATCTCAGGGTCCTGGGATCAAGCCCCACATCGGGCTCTCTGCTTGGCGGGGAGCCTGCTTCCCCCTCTCTTTCTGCCTGCCTCTCTGCCTACTTGTGATCTCTCTCTCTGTCAAATAAATAAATAAAATCTTTAAAAATAATAATAATAATTTTTAAAAAAAGAAAATGAACCTAGACTCTTACCTCACATCAGATACAAAAATTAAAATGGATCACTGACTTATATGCAAGAACTAAAACTACAAAATGACTAGAAGAGGGGCGCCTGGGTGGCTCAGTTGGTTAAGTGTCTGCCTTCGGCTCAGGTCATGATCCCAGGGTCCTGGGATCAAGCCCCACATCAGGCTCCCTGCTCAGTGGAGAGCCTGCTTCTCCCTCTCCCTCTCCCTCTGTCTGCCTACTTGTGCTCTCTCACTATCTCTCTGTCAAATAAATAAATAAAATCCTTTAAAAAAATGACTAGAAGAAAATATAGGAGAAATTCTTTGTGGCCTCAGATTCAGCAAAGACTTCCTACATTAGTACACAAAAACCATAGGCTCCAAAGGATAAAAATCAATATGCTGATTTAAAAATCTTCATCAAGATTTTAAACTTTTGTACTTCAAAGTACACTGCTACAAAAATGAAAAGGTATGCCACAGACTAGGAGAAAATATTTGCAAACTATATATCCACCAATAAGCAAACTTTATAAACTTCAGTCTCTTCCTTGATATTTTAACATAGCTGTTATCCTATGCCAATTCGTCACAGAACTTGTCAATAAATTCCAAGGGGGAATATAACATATTTGAATATATATTTGAAATACAAGCCTATTGGTGGATAGTTTATAAATATTTATATATAACATATAATTTTTATATAATGTATAATATAGTATGCAACATATACTATTTTAATGTGTTATAACATGAATTATAACTCTTTTATATATTATATTAGTATGGCCAACCCAACTTTAGAGGTGGGCAAAACATTTGGAGAAACACTTTACCCAAGAAATATATAAATGGCAAGTAAACACATGGAAAGATGCTCAACATCATTAGTTATTAGGGATATGTAAATTAATACCATAATGAGATACCACTACACACCCACTAGAATGGCTAAAATTAGAAAGAATGATAATACCAAATGTTGTCAAGGATGTGGAGCAACTATTAATTCTCAGAAAGTTTTGATAGGAATGTAAAATGATTCAACCACTTTGGAAAATAATTTAGCAGTTCTTTAAAGTTAAAACCTACATCTACCATATGAGCCAGCAATTCCACTCCTAGGTAATTACCCAAGAGAAATAAAAAACATATATTCATTCAAATACTTGTACATGAAATTCATATTAACTATATGTGTAATAGCCCCAAGCTAGAAACAACTCAATTGTCCATCAACAGATGAATGGATATGGATAAACAAACTGTGATATATCCACACAATGGAATACTACTCAGCAATAAATAGGAACAAACTATTTATACATGCAATGACATGGATGAATCCTAAAATGATGAGGTTATGAAAGAGGGCAGACAAAAAAATGCACACATTGTATGATTCCACATATATAATTCTAGAAGATGTAAACTGATCTACAGCGGCCGATAGCAGATCAGTGGTTGGCTAAGTGGGGCAGGAAGGGTGGGGAGGAAGGATTCCAAAGAGGCACAGGGAAATGAGTGATGAATACATTCCTTGTCTTGGCTGTGGTGATGGTTTCACATATGTCAAACTCATCAAATTGTATGTTTTAAACATATACAGTTTACATCAGTTATATGGGAGAAGGTGTCAGCCCTTGGACCCTTGGTGGAGACCAGTCACTCCTCTGCTCTCCTGGTGAGGTATGGGTGTGGAGTTTGTCTATGAACTCTATGTCTCCTCCACCATCCAGGTCTCTCACTTGTTCTAGGTTTCTCAGGGGACAGAGCTGCATCTTTTGTATCAAGTCTCCTACTGAGGAAGAGGATGACAGTGATGGAGCAGCCTCCTCAGGCAGCAGCAGATGGCCAGTGGTGATCACATTGGGCTCCTGGAGGAATCCACCCAACCATGGAACATGTGGGCCACTGTCATTTCTGCCTCGTTTGTGGAATGTGCAACAACTTACTCCAGGAATACTCCCCACATTGCTGCACAACTGGATAAGGTAGAGGTGAGATGCTGAGCCACGTGTGGCTCTTGAAGGAAGTGAACTCTTAGGGCTCACCGTTCAGGTCAGGGCTGTCAGACAAGATGGTCATTACATAACCTACAGTGACTCGTGAAATTCTGAAGCCAGAAAGCCAATACTATGTGCAAGGTGCTCCTCCAGCAATTGGCTAAACCCAGATTCCAATCTTTACCACGCTGGCCTGATTGAAATCTCCTGAGGTCCTGACTCCTGAGGGCCAAACACTTGACTCTACACAAAGGAGTTAAGTTCTGTGGCATTCAACTAGGCTAAGAATGCAATCCTCTACCCTGCTGTCAGACCTGCCAACAGGTGTGATCTGCCCTCACCCCCTGCGGGTTTTCTTTGATAGCATTAGCCTCACTAAAGAAAAGCTGGGTTCAAAAAAATCCAGCCATAAAATGGAAATATGTATTGGGGTTACTATTCATATGACTAAAGGAAAAACTTCCCTGTACTCACAACACTTCTGACACCAAAGTATGGGTTCTCCCTTCACATTAGGCAATTCTGACACTAACTACCCAGAGTTAGTACAGATGCCAGAGGTTAAGGGCTCAGGCCCACAACAATGTCCCCACTTCAGACACCAACTGAAAGTAGTGGGTCCCCAGATAACCCACACTCTGTCCAACTTGGCTGCAAATCAAGGGTTCCCATGAGCCCCTTTTCAGGTTCAGTAATTTGCTATATGGCTCTCAGAACTCAGGGAAACACTTTATACTGTTTCCAGTATATTATAAAGCTTACAACTTGGGAATAACCAAACAGAAGAGATGCATAGAGCAAGATATGGGGAAGGGGTGCAGAGCTCCCGTTCCCTCTCTGGGTGCGCCACTCTCCTAGCACCTCAGTGTGTTCACCAACCCAGAAGCTCTCTGAACCCTTTCATTTACAGATTTTTTGGAGGCCCCTTTACACAGGTACAATTGATTAAATCATGGGTCATTGGTGTTTAAGTCAATCCCCAACTCCTTTCCCCTCCCCAGAGATCGGGGGTGGGAGCCAGAGAGGGGACTGAAAGTTCCAAGGCTCTAATCACATGCCGGTTCCTCTGGAAACCAACCCTCATCCCCCCTACCCCAAGCCACCTCATCAGCATAAATTCAGATTTGGTTGCAAGAGGCTTATACGAATAATAAGAAATACCCCTCTCAGTTCTATGACTCAGGAAACTACAAGGATTTCAGCAGCTCTGTGCCAGGAACCAGTGACAAAGACCAAATATATACTTTTTTCTTTTCTTTTCTTTTTTCTTTTCTTTTTCTTTCTCTCTCTCTCTTTCTTTGTCTCTCCTCTCTTTCTTTCTTTCCTTTCTTTTTTTATTATACCACAACATTACAATGACAAAGGAATTAGATACTTGATGGACAGGTGTTCCGGGTGTTCCTCTAAGTCACACAGTCTCTCACAGGCATCCAAAAAATGATTTGGTTTGCAGAAACTGTCTGCAGATAGATTTTCAGGCATGCCTGAGAAGCAGGGCGACTCTTCTACTGAAAGTCATCCTCTCCTCTGGGTTCTTCTGTGGTTCTATTTCCTCAGGACGTTCACCTTGATTCTGAGAAGGGCCAGGCTGCAGGGGCAAAGGGCTGTGCAAGGCAGACAGTCTGAACTTTCTTTCTAGGTCATTATCAGTGCCCCACTGACCTTCGTGGATGCCACAGGCCTTGCTCTGTTCTCCGGCTCTGGCCCAAATCCACGTTCTCCACTCAACCCAGTGTCTCTATAGGCTCAGAACTGGGGAGCACTCCTCATCCTCCCAGATATTCCTGACTGAGCTCAGCCTGCCCAAATGGTAGGAAAAGCTTGCTTTCTAGATCTCTCACCCAGGAGACACCAGATAACAACTCGCCCCTGGGCGAGGTAACCAAGCAAATCCTCCTGATGATATTTAGTTGAAATCAAGTGCCCAGAACGGCCACCCCAGTAGGCAAGGCAAGGCCACCCCTGGAAGGCCCCTCCCCTTACCAAGCACTTGCACAGGGCTCACACCAGCACAGCACGTTTCCCACTTGAGTTATAATAAAATATGGTCTTCCCGGGAGAGCTTTTGTCCCTGGTGGCATATAGGGAAATAAGGGTGTGAATGAGAAGGCACTAAAGCCAACTGCAGAGTCCTGTGGAGAAGGACACGGGGTTTTGCTACTGATCTCAGTGCCCTAATACCTGGTGTTTAATGTGTACCACACACAGATGTACGTCTATGCAGCACAGGTGGAGGGGGCATCCGGGCCTTGACCCCGAGGCTACCTACCTTCCTATTAGGAACTCAGGCCCCTGTTTAAATATTTATTGGGCACTTACTATATGTTGGCCCTGTGCATTCAGCTTCATTCAGATGGATGAGGCCCCTGCCCTCAAGGTTCTCACAGCCTCAGCCGTGTGGCATTAGCCCTGAGAGGTCATGAAGCAAGAACAGAGCTGACCAGGTTGGATGCGAGAAGCAGCTCAGGTAGAACTCAGGAATTCCATCCCTGAGTGAAGGGAGAAAGAACTCAGGACAGGATAGGGTAGGGCCATATAAAGGAAGAAGCAGCCAACACCTCAGCCCAAAGCAAACAGATATGCGTAAGGGAGGTATACGTGTCTGTGATTATGTGTGGTGTGTGTGTGTGTGTGTGTGTGTGTGTCTGTGTGTGTGTGTGAATCCTGGCTAGGTTCAATGAGTGGCCAAGTCTGGCTGAGTGCCAAGAAGGTCTAAAGAAAGTCATGGGTCCCACCAGGGCCTCTCCTGAAGGCTTGATGCACTGTTCCCGGTCTTAGCAGGGCAGCTTCTGTACCAGTCTTGGGCTCGAGGTCCAGCAGCGTGGCTGGAAGCAAAGGCTAGGCTTTCAGGAAATAGTGAGGAGTACACAAGCTAGGAGAGATGTTCAGAAGGTGAGCCTAAGGGGCACCTGGGTGGCTCAGTCATTGAGCATCTGCCTTCAGCTTGGGTCATGATCCCAGGATCCTGGGATCAAGCCCCGAATAGGGTTCCCTGCTCAGTGGGAAGCCTGCTTCTCCCTCTCCCACTCCCCCTGCTTGTGTTCCCCCTTTCCCTGTCTCTCTCTCTCTCTGTCAAATAAATAAATAAAATCTTAAAAAAAAAAAGAAGAAGAAGAAGGTGACCTCTCTGGGCTCAGACCTAGTTTGCGGTGACATGGCTAAACACGCCAAGAAGGTCGGAAACGTGGGTAAATTATGGGACTCATTATGGCGCCTCGCTCAAAAAAATGGTGAAGAAGATTGAGATAAGCCAGCATGCCAAGTACACTTGCTCCTTCTGTGGCAAAACCAAGATGAAAAGACAAGTTGTGGGGATCTGGCATTGTGGCTCCTATATGGAAACCGTTGCTGGTGGGGCCTGGACATACAACACCACTTCTGCCATCACAGTAAAGTCTGCCATCAGAAGACTGAAGAAGATGAAAGACCAGTAGAAGCTCCACCATTTGAAACATTGCTAGCCTATAATAAGTGGGTTAATTTATGTAACAAAATTAAAAAAAAGAAAAAAAGGTGAACCTAAGAGGTGAAAGAGAAGAGCCCAAGTTAGCGGAGTGACAGTAGGAACGTCTCCATGGCTCAGTCGGTTAAAGGTCTTCAGCTCAGGTCATGATCTCCAGATCCTGGGATTGAGTTCCGCATCGGATCCCTGCTCAGCAGGGAGTCAGCTTTTCCCCGTCCTTCTCCCTCTACCTCTCCCCACTGCTCATCATCTCTCTCTCTCTCTCAAATAAATAAATAAAATCTTAAAAAAAAAAAAAGCAGAATGGCAATAAAGGACAGGGCCACACTGTGCGTCGACAATGCAAGCAGCACACTCTCATCAGGAATGTAGACCATGGCTGCAGCTCCCACACGTTTTCAGCTGAGATGCATGTGAGCCTGAAACCCTTAGTTCTTGCAGAGTGTAAAGCTGTCTCTGCTTTTCACTCACCACTTGTCCCCTAGCCACCTTCCTTAGGCTTTGGCCTTCTTGGCTGTGTCACCTGTATCCATTTCGAGCTTGCCTTGTGAACTCCACATCAGACTTGGACTTCCCTGACTCCTGGGTAACCCCACATTCAGATGCCCTCCTCATCCTCCAGCTATTATGGCTCCTATTTGATGCTACTCTGACCCCCACCCCACATCCACCTGACAAACGATCAGATTAGCTGGTGGTATCCCAAGGGCTTTCCCTGACCCAACTGATGGGGGCTGGTCCAGAGAGATCATGGAGGGTGCGGCTCTAGGGAAGAGAGCAAAGTATGGGGATTTTTGGTAAGAAATTAGGGTCACTCAGGAGCCAGATGGGGAGGGGACCAAGGACACCTGGCCAGGCATGAGCTGGAGGCAGGCCCAGCTCAAGATTCAAGAGACAAAGTTGAGGGGGCAGTCATGACTGAATCTGGGAAGCCTCCTGGAGACCCCAGGAACTGAGCTGAGAGGCGTCCAGAGTCACAAAGAGAAGCTTAAGGCCAGAAATCTGAGTTACTGCCAGGAACTCAGCTGGAGACAACTATCAAATTAGGCATCTTTCTCATCTGGGCTTACTGTGCTCTCGTCCCAAGGCATCTCAGAGATACTGATGGGTCAGGCTGAGCAAGCCACATAGCTGAGACAGGCCAGCAGAAAGAAGAGCCACAGTGACCAAGACAGCCCCACGCTTGGAGTAAAGAAGCAGCTTGCTGGGTGCTCTGAAGAGAGTGCAGTTCGCTTACCTTGCAGCCAGAGCTAAATTCTCCCCAGGGCATGGCACTCCAAGGGTATAGCACCTCAGAAGGTTTTCTTACTTTCTGCAGACCACAAAGGTACAGTTAGTCAATCTTGCCCTGGGGAATTTCAGCTTAACTGCTCCCATCTGTTCATCATCCAAATCTGGAGCAGAGTTGGGATAAGACATGTTTGGATCCCAGGATCTCAAACATCAAAGAGTTAATTCAGTTTCAGAAACATGTCATCAACTCCCAAGAAGAATGTGGCTCCAAGGCTCCTAATGAATGAGAATGGCGCCACAATGCCAACGCGCGCCGGTCCCACAAGTGCCATCTCCGGCCATCTGCAGCTGCATGGCACACGCTAACCAGGGCGAAGGCAGTGGGCGGCCCAGCACTGAGCCAGGCTCTGCCACAGTCTGCTGCAGAATCCTAGGCAGACCACAGCTCTCCTGGCCTCAGTTCTGGATCTATGAAACCCTTCCGCCCTGTGTCAGGCTACCTGGGGGAGACCTGCCCACAGAGCATGGCTCTTTCTGCATGGGCTGAGCTCCGGGCCATTCATCTTCCCCCATCAGAGAAAATGAACTTCCTCTAAACCTCTGTGGTTCATGGAAGACTCAGCCAACACAGAGTACTCAGAGGCCTTCCTCTGAAAGCAGCCAATTCTGTCCCTGTGGCCCTGAGAGACCAAGGACAGCTAGCTGAGAGGAGAACAGAGAAAGGAGAACCAAATCAGAGGCATGTGTGCCCTCAGAGAACCCTCAGTTTCTTCCCCCAGACCACGGGGCTCAGCACCGCCAGACTCCCTGCTGTTCTTGAGAGGGAGAGAGGAGTTCGAACTGGACAGCTTCTCCACTCTGTGGCCTTGGCCAAGTGACTGCACTGCTCTGTGCCTCAGTTTCCCTACCTGCAAGTGGGTCCATTGTGAGGATTAAATAAGGATATGTGTCAAACAAGTGTCACATAACAAACACCCCAGTAATGTAAATTGCTTTCCTTGTAACCACACCGTCACCTTCCCTCAGGGAAGGCAAGCAAGCTGCTCTGTTGCTCTTCATTTATCATAAGACAAATTCAGAATTGGCACTCCAGGCTCTGGGGGAATCAGTTAATCAATGACTGCAAAAATGTGTAGCTACATTATGAATAATGTGGGCGTTCCCTGTTGCTTCCTTTACTTTTTTTTTTTTTTTAGCAAACTTTACCAGATGTACAGATCCCAGTATTTTGGAAAATTTCAGTGGATAGAAATAGCAAAAAACTGTATTAGCCCAAATAACTTTTAAAAAGAAGAAGAGTGGCTCCTATGTGGCTCAGTCAGTAAAATGTCAGACTCCTGATTTTGGCTTAGATCGTGATCTCAGGGTCTTGAAATCAAGCCCTGCACTGGGCTCCTCCGTGCTCAATAGAGGCTGTTTGAGATTCTCTCCCCCTCTCCTACTCCCCTCCCCCTGTTCTCGTGTTGCGTGCCCACACACTCTCTCTCCCTCAAATAAATAAATAAATAAGATCTTATAAAAGAGGAAGAAGAGGAAGAGGAGGAGGAGGGAGGGAGAAGAGGAGGAGGAGAGGAAGGAAGAGAAGAAAAGAAGAAACAAAACTGACACCAAATTTATTTTTAGAAATACCGCTTTTGGGGGCCAATATTTTAAAACAGCAAGAACAGTCACACACACACAGGATCCTTCCTACAAAGTCTTTAGCTATGCAATCTCAGGAAATCCTAGAACTCTTCAAATTTTCCATTCTGACCCAAATCCAATTTTAGTTCACTTTGAGAGTGCCTTCTACTCATATTGAATAGAATACGAAATTTTCTATTCTCAATATTTGTTGAGAAAATAGTCTTACAATTTTAAAATCAAATTTGTTCAGAAATATTTCAAAACTAGCTTTTATAGTATTTCTTATCACATCTTATTGGTTTTTTTTGGTTGGAGTATAGTTCTGCTAGTGAAAATTGCCTTACTTTCACTGGTGATTATCATGGTGATTTTGCATCTCACAAGATTAGACAAACAGCCACACATTGGATTAGTCAAATAGAGCTGTAGCTGGCTTAGTCTCTAGAGGGAATTTCCATCCTTTTCCATCGAATAGTTTTAAATATTATTTTGGTACCTGAAGGCTTAAACATAGTGAACAAAAATACTCTTACATTATTAAAACAAAGAGAACCAAGAGAAGAATTGGGTCAAGTGGCTGAAGCCACTGGGGACAAAAGAAAGAATGCAAGCTCCAAACAGACACAAACTTAACAATTTGGGGATCTCTTTGCAAAAACATGACACCTGTGCCACTAAAACTCAACACACTCACAGCGGGTTTTCTCCAGTGAATCCAGTACACGGCAGGCAAGGGGATCTTGGCACCTCGCTGGAGGAGTGTGGCCTGTGGGGCTGACTTCATGCACAAGCAACCAGTGCAGTTGTATTGGGCCCTGAACTCAGAATTTAATGCTCTATTGTGGCCACCTCAAGGTCCTTAATAATTTTATCTTTGAATTGATGTTCTATAAATGAAGTCTGATGGGACAACAGAGCATGCACCAAGGGCTGGGTACCTCGATTCCCTGGGACAGGTTCTCTGCTGTCTGCCACCACCCTTATCCAGTGGCCACACTAGCCCTGGAAGGGAGGCTCATGGTTGGGTGTGTGTGGCACCGCAGGGCCCTAGGCACTGTGAAGATCTGCACATGGAACTGTGAGCAACCCTTGTGCCTGAGGACATACGACACTAAACAGCGGAATAAAAACATGACTACAGGGCAAGAGAGAGAAACTGCAGAAGAAAAAAAGCTTTTTCCTGCTTTTGAACAAGGGGCCCCACTTTCCACAAATTATGTAACTAGCTCTGGCGACAGGCACTCATAGGAAAAAGTTCCAATTCTGGAAAAGGTGGAAATAGCTTCAGCGTAGAACATGGGGACTTCTCCCAGCAGGGCTTAAGCAAGAAGACTGCCAAATAGCACTGAGGGCCCAGGCAAGGTTGGAAAGCACATCCTGGGGTCTGGGGTCTGGTATGGTATCCGCACAGCCATGTGGCGTGTTCCAGCAGCAGGTAGCTGCCTGGGAGCAAAGAAAAGTCAATGGCTAGATTGAGACAGGTAGGGCTTTCATCTTTACCTTTGGTTTAAAATGTTGGGAACTATTACACAAGCCAGTGGGAGTGCACATTGGTACAACCTTTGGGAAGCAGCTTCACATCCACTAGTAAAGTCCAAGACGCACACACACTTTAGAGAAATTCTGTACACATGCACAGGGGACCAGTATGAGAGTGTTATACAGCACTGTGGGAAATATGAAAAAAAACTAGGAATAAGCTTAATGTTTATCAGGAGAACAGATATGGCAGTATATCCATGTGGTGGAATACTATAAAACAACGAAGACAAATGAATTAGAGCTACATGTGTCAACACAGAAGACTCTGGACTGTAACATGAAGCAGCCCTGTGGGCCTAAAGCCCTCATGTGTGTCAGCTCTATGTTCCCCATGTTGGCTAAATCCTGGAAGAGGGAAGGAGATGGCCTCCCGTGGTTGAACATCAGTTACCTCTAAGACCTACCTCATCCAATCCACCAAGGGTCCAACAGAGAATTTCCATTATTAGAAATTTACTCCTTGGTGTCAAGGCTGTGTACTGTGTTAGAGATCAAAGAGGCCTGATGGTTTCTGGCTCTACAGAACTCTGCTGGGCAGCCACTGGCCACAGCTCAAATCCATTGTCACTAAAAAGCTCATGGGAGGAAGCTGAGGTAGAAAGGCTGAGAAGCTGGGTCAAGGACAGAATTTCAGGGCACACCAGTATTAAAGGACTGGTTAGATGAAGAGAGGTCAGAGGAAACAGGTAGAAAGCATCAGGGGCAAGAAATGCCAAAGAAACAAGAGTTTTAAGGGGGAGTTATAGAAACTGATCACATATCACAGAGGTAGGTCAGTTCTAGTGAAAAGATGTCATTTAATAATTCAACAATTAAGAAGCTGCTAGTGATCTTAGCAAGGGCAATTTTGGTAGAATGATGGGCATAGAACCCAGACTTGGTAGGGAATGAAAGAAGCTGAGGAAATGGAGGCACAAAACGTGGGCTACCTTTAAGAAACTTGTTTATAAAGGGCGAGGTGGCGCCTGGGTGGCTCAGTGGGTTAAGCCTCTGCCTTCGGCTCAGGTCATGATCTCGGGGTCCTGGGAGCGAGCCCCGCATCGGACTCTCTGCTCAGCGGGGAGCCTGCTTCCCCCTCTCTCTCTGCCTGCCTCTCTGCCTACTTGTGATCTCTCTCTCTCTCTCTCTGTCAAATAAATAAATAAAATCTTTAAAAAAAAAGGGGAGGGTGCGAAGTGGAAACTGCCAGGGAAAAGAAAGTGAAGGTAAGGGCCTGTGTCTAAAATGGGAAAGAATTCTGCTTGCAAGGTGAAGGACAGGAAGTAGACACAGAGTAAGGATTAGAGATTCAGAGAAAGAGGGAGATTTATTGCACTGGATCCTGGAAGAGGCAAGAGAGGGTAGGAGGGGGGCGCCTAGGAGGATTGCCTTGGAAATGCCATGTCGATGCTTTTAGAAGCAAGGAAGAGAGGAACTGAGAACCTGATAGGCTACACTGTCCTGGAGCAATAGAAGCTAAGGTCATTAGTGATAAAGACAGTGGTGGGGTGGATAATTTGAGGAGCGTTGGACAAGCAGGAAACAGCCACCATGGGGAATGGGATTAGTGTCTGGCCAAGTGTGAATAAAAGGAGTGTCAAAGAGCTAGCTGAGTTGGAAACCACATCTCTTGGTGGTGCTAATTTTCTTTTGTTCCAGTAGAGCTTAACAGCTCTGGAGCCCTGCAGACAAGATGGGAGACTGGATTATTCCAGGCTGGGGTAGGCAGAGAGGGTACAGCTGGACATGGGGCTTAAGGACACGGAGAATGCTAGGTAGATGACAGCAGCTCTGGGAACAGCTGGGGTTGGCAGATAAGAGAGATTTTTCCAGTTTTTTTTCCTGTCTTTTATTTTTTTTAAAGCTTTTATCTTTTTTTTTTTTTTTTTTTTAAGATTTTATTCTTAAGTAATCTCTATACCCAATGTGGGGCTCGAACTCATAACCCCAAGATCAAGAGTTGTATGCTTTACTGACTGAGCCAGCAGCCAGGCAGCCCTTCAGTTTTCTTTTGTAGAAGAGGAAATAGTCTGCTGTAACTTAAAAGATAGTAAATAGAAAAGCCATTCAAATGACTGGAGTTGATGTTTTCAACATTGAAGTAGCAACCCACACCCCACCTTGCTTCTGTGCCAGCGACCAGAGTCAAATGCCTCAATGGGCACATGACCTTGCCAGCCCACTTCTTTTGGCCTTACGACCACCCAAGAAACTCAGAGGTCAATTCGGGATGAGATTCTTATCTTTACTTCCCACCCCTGTACAGGTGACTGGTATCGAAGGTGCTTAGAAAGATAAGTTTACAAGTTTCTAAAATGCAGTAATTTGGTCAACTTGATAAATTGTTATTGGATAAGTGGGATGGATACTATTATGTCTAGTCATTGCTTTTTGAAAAGAAATCATGTTGCTGAACACAGCAGTTTATCACCCTCAAACACCTTTAAGCAATTTTATCCATTTTTCAGAATTTAGAGATAGGGTCTATTTTTTGTGCTTTATAAATTTGAACTCATTTTCAGCTAGTTATTCCTGCTCTGCACTGTTTATACTCATAAAAAGTCAGAATTATTTAAATATCCAACAATAGGATTTGTTTCTAGTTCCTTTTTTCCTTATAAGAAAAACAATGCACATTCATGCCAGAAAAATTTAAAACTACAGATAGTTAAAAGGAGACCCTGAGGTTACTTAATATGCAAGAACATGTCTTCCAGCTCCTTCTCTAATCTGTATACAGTAGATTCACACTGTATTTACTTTCTTTCAACCACCTATAAGTGTCTTAAGGAATCCAGCTCTCAGGGCTCGAGTGCCCTAACCACCTGACACATACCTGCCTGCCCTGTGCCTTAGGGAAGGAGTTTTGGGAGAAAGAGTAGAGGGTGCCATGAACTTAACCTAAGGAGAAGAAAGAGACTTTGGGCTCTCCCTGGAAGGTGAAATGGCCACATCTGCTTCAGGGACCACAATGCCCTCACTGAATAATCATGTTAACAACTACCCCTGGACATCTGTGAATAATCTGGAACCTTGTAATTTGTGCTTTTGGAGAGTTCCACAAAGCCATGGTAGGTCCCTCAAACAGGGACACTCAACTCATGGTTGAGCGGAGACAGGGAAACTTGAACCTGAGCCATAACAAAGTAGGAACAAAGTTCAAAAGATTAAACGAGCTAAAAATGCCAACCACCACCCTGAATGGTTGTTATCCTGAAATAACAGAGCAAGTGAGCCCTTCTCCTCAGGGAGCATTCCAGTATCCTCCCACTGGGCCTGTTCAGGAATGAGAAGATGTGTTCCAGACTCCCAGAGGTGCTGCCGCCTTCTGCCCACAGTCAAGTCCTGTGACCCCTGCTCTTTCAGCCTTCAGTACAGGAAGACAGAACATGGGGAGTTTCTTTCATGTTCCCAGGACAGAGCAGTGGGCCACATTTACCACGAAATCTCTAAGAAATTGATGGGTAAACTGGCCTCAGTGGGTTGCACGGTGTATGGAGAGAGCAGAGGCCCAGATACATCAGGATTTTCATCTTGGTTCTGCCCCATTCCAGGCCTTGTGAAAGTTATCTGATTTCTCTGATTCTCCCATTACTTGCCCATAATATAGGGATTCTTGTAAGGTCACGAGGATTAAACTGAGACTATAGGCACCTTACCTGGCACCTTACCTGGCATATAGGTGGTGCCCAGTAGAGTATTAATTTCTTTATCTCTCAGCCTAATAGTCCCATCATGCCTTTTCAGACGTGCCATGACCTGAGCAAGAGCATTCTGGATATCAGGGTGAACAAGAGTCATTCATTCAACCAACATTTACACAAAGTGTCTGTATACCTAACACCCTGGAACATCTACTTCATTTAAAGATTTTTAAAATATTATTTTAATACTAAGACAAATATTACGGAATAGGACGCAAAATCTGTATAAAATTTTAAAGAAAAACCTAAGTAATTAGGCCTACGCCCCAGAACTCCCAGGGATCCCAAGGGCACCTTGAAGATGCTAGGATGCCCAAGGCCATGACCTCAGGTCCAATTCACACACATCTCCACCTTTTCCTGTTGTGAGTCATAAACCAGAAGTGACATGGCTCCTTCCTAGGAAATCAGTATAGAAGAAAACTGGTCCAGAAGACAAACCAGACAATTATACCGTGAGTCCTCATGCTCCCACCCTCACTGTCCCCAGAGCCTTGCTTGCATAGTCTGTGTTTCTGACTTTCGAGTCATCCCAGGGCAGACTCTCCCAAGATTATCTTCAATTCTCAGGAAAAGACACTCCCGTTTCTAGGAAAACTTTGTGAAATTTGTGACATCTGGGATGTTCAGCCAGGTCAGAGTTGTTTTCCTTACTCCCTCCTATTCTAGCCTTCTGCTACTTCTCGAGTCACCTTCTAAGGTCAGATTGTGGGATGTGAACTGGGGATGATCTCCTCCATTTGTTAACTCTGTCTTGCTGGACTCATATCTGTTGCTGCTCTTAGCACAGGTTAACCAGGGCTGGGAACCAGATCTCCTAGTCAGAAAAATGTAGCTCCTTCCCTGAACCAATAACCATGTTAACTAATTTCAGTATTTGATATAAACAGAGAAATGGTAATGGTGATCACCTCTGAGTGATAGAACTAGAAGTCCTTTCCACATTCATCATTTTGCTTACCCATGTGTTTTCATTTTTTTAAAATATTTTATTTATTTATTTGACAGAGAGAGAGATCACAAGTAGGCAGAAAGGCAGGCAGAGAGAGAAGGGGAAGCAGGCTCCCTGCTGAGCAGAGAGCCCAATGCGGGGCTCGATCCCAGGACCCTGAGATCATGACCTGAGCTGAAGGCAGAGGCTTTAACCCACTGAGCCACCCGGGCTCCCCTATGTTTTCATTTTTAACAATGAGCATGTATTATCTGTGTGTAAACAATGAGAAAAATATAAGGACTGACAATCCTCTCGTTTAGTTCTTTCCTAATGATTTCACATTCTGAATTCAAGCTCAGCATTCAAGACAGAAAGCCACAGAATGTTTTTCCAAAAGACAGGAGACTAGAAATCCAAAAACTCCTGCATATTGCCCTTTACCAAGCTGAGACAATTTCCAGTTTATAGTTAAGTTTACAAGAACAAATGAAATTGTTTTTGAAGCAGGGTTATTTATCTAATGTACTTTACATATGGCTAAGGTTATCTTCTTATGAATCAAAATCACAACACTAGAAAATTTGCTGGTGACGTAACGGAAAAAGAAATTCAAAGCCACGGGCTTGGGAGATCACATTATTCTCCAAAACAACTTAGTAACTTGAGGAAGTGACACCAGAGGTAGAACTGTACTAGTAATTAATTTAATAAATATTTGAATATTTACTATGCTCCAGGCACAGTTCTAGGCCGTGGGGATACAACGGGAAAAAAAACTAGCAAAAATTCCCACCCTCATGAAGCCTGCCTTCCAGTCAGGGGGACAGAAGACTCTCATGCAGAAATACAATCCTTAGCACAGTATTGATACTGTTTCTACTGTTTTAACTGTTTTCCTGCCATTTTTCTTAGAGAAGAACTTTCTACCAAGTCCTTTCTAAGGTTTGTGGCTAGGTTCATTATTCCTTGCCACAACCTTGCCAGGAGTGGGAAAGATTACATGCCAGTATCTTTGGAGTCAAAGTAGCCAGAAAATTGGAGAGCTTCCCAGCCATAACCTTCCTACAGAGACTGTCTTAAGGAGTTAGCTGATAGAAAATCATTCAGATGTTCCCTGAAGAAGCTGAAGTGCCGTCAGGTATGACTAGAGTAGAGACCTGAGCTAAAAGATTGGGAGACCAGGGGCTGCCATGGTGGACTACTGGCATAAGCAGAAACAGAAATGGTACTAGCCTAGGGAGAAGCAGATTTTTAGCTCTATTTGAGGGAAAACATTTCAATAGCCAGAGATGTTCCACAGTGGGATGAACTGAGGGAAGGGCAGTTCTCAGGTTCTGACAGTAGATGGCCAGCCCAGCTCTCCCACTTCCTAGCTATGCAACCTTGGGCTAGTCCTATAACCTCTATGGGTCTCAGTTTCCTTGTCTGTAAAAGGGGAATTAAAGTGGTATCCAGCTCATGGGATTATGGTGAAGATTAGTACGAGAAAGCATGGAAAGCGCCAGGGTACTACCTGCCACAGAGTAACTCAGGCTTTCAATGATAAGATGATAAAGTTGAAGAACTTATATTCTATTCTGTATTATAGTGGATTTTATTTTATTTGTTTTGATATCAAAATAATATATATAGTCATATTTGGCAAGAGGATTAAAATTGCTAGGTGTGATTTTAACATCACAAAATCATAGCTATAGCAGGGACAGAACCCACAGCTCCCTGTGAAGATTCCTCTGAACAGTGTTCAATGCTACCACATTTCGGATATGACCATAGCCCGGGCCTGATACAGGACCCCTGACTGATTTTAACACATGATGATCTTAGTCCTCCCTGGAGGTGCACCACGGTACTGGGCAAAGGCAGAGATGAGGCCAGCACCAGTACTCACTGTACACTCGGATCCGGGAATGCCCAAGGCAGGAGCACCACTCCCCATGCACACACCCAACAGGGCTGATTTGGGGGTCTTCTGGAGCTCCAGACAGAAAGTCCCCAGCGAGCCTAATCTCAATGTCACAAGGCTCCCAAGGGTGTTACTAACCACAGCAGCAGTGCCAGCCTCAGCCCCACTCTGGGACACTAGGACTGATAAACTCAGATGGCAGCATGCGAGGCAGGACTCTGGAGGCACAGCCAGGCTGGGCTGGAAAGCCAAGCGATAGCTCAGTGGGATGAAGGGCAGCTGAAAGGTAGCATGGGATGGAATACCAACCCACTCAAATCCCTCTTGTGATTCCAGGGGTGGGGAGCATATCCAGACAGGTTTCTTCTCCCAGCCCAATGAGGATACCCCAAGGGCAGCTGCACAACCCCAAGAGACCTGCTTTAGAGCCTAGCCCCACCTCCAGGCCCTGGCTGGTGGTAACCATCCAAGGGTAGGAGAGAGCAAGAAGCCCATCTGCTGGTGTGTGTCCAGCAGGCAGGCCCTCTGGCAGCTTCCATCCCCATAACAACTGCCTTAGGATCAGCGGTCAGCCTTTAACTGTTGAGCCAGGATCCAGCCCACAAGTTCCTGCCATCAAATCCTCCCACCGGCCAAATTTCCAGGCATGCCTAGACCTGTCTGAACTCTCAGCAGGTACAGAGTTCAGCCCTACCTTCCCCACTCCCCTCACACCCACTACTTATGAATCAGAATCCCAAACAATAATATCTTGTATGTGTGTGGTGCTTAGCCTTCCCAACACACTTTTCATATCCTGAACGTATTGGTTAGGATTTTTAGTTGTAAGCAAAAGTTACTAATTTTAGCTGATGTACACAGTAAAGGACATAAATTAAAAGACAATGAGTAGCTCACAAAATCTCCAAGACAGTAGAAAATCAGGCTTAGAAGCACACAGTCAGAAACAATGCCCTAAACCCCAATTCAACAGTAGTCTTAGAAGACATCACTCTGACCCCTGAGTCTGGAATCTACCCCCGCCACCTACACCACAGACGCCCTCAATCTGGGTGCTGCCAGAAAGCTGCTGTCACTGGAAACTGAGCTTCTACCCATCAAATCACTGAAAAGGATGCGGAGCAGACCCTACTCCTTTGCCATCATTGGCTTCCAATTCAAAATCGGTGAGGTGTGGCATGAGGAGCGGGCCCGTCTGACAGGAGAAGCCTGAGCCTCAAGCGGATGTCCATGCCCTAGCTGTAAAGGAAGATGGCTCCACCTTATGAGGCATAAGATTCCTCAAGCACAGGAAGGAGGCCCAGCTGCCAGGCAACCAAAGTGAGTGACAAATGTCCAACTTTGCATTATACTCAATCATCACACCGACACATGAAGTTGTCAGAATGACTCTTATTATCCCAAATTTAGACAGCAGGAGTGTGACCCAGGCAGCTTCTCTACCAATACACAGATATAAAATAAAGAAAAAAGCAAAGCTTGTTTCCAGGTTTAAAAGATCAACTGCAGAAGTGTGAGGTAAGGAACTAGGTTTGGCTACAGGTCACTTAAAGAAGGTCTTACAATCTCAGCTAATCTTAAACTTCATATGAACCAGCTGCTGAGATACCACTGTAGAGACTTGTGGGTGGGACAGTGCCTTGGCCTCTGGGCCTGCCACACTTACCTGGGATTGAACATTCTAGTCTGGCCATGTATTTGCAGAGACAGGCAGCCGAGGTAGAGAGGTTCCATAACATCTGGCGGGTGGGCTCTGCTGCTTCACGAACAGAATTGCGGTCACGTGGGAGCCATTGGGACCCGTTGCCACCTCAACACCTGTAGAGCCTGCCAAAAACAAGACAGACTTCCCCATGAGGTTGTGAGGTCTCCATTGCCAGGGATATGCAAACAGAGGCTGGAGAGCCATCTACCAAAAATTTTAGTTGAACTAGATGATGACTGCAATCCCTTGCAACTCTAAGATGCTATAAGCCTCCAATGTGTGCTGAACATCAGGCATGATCCCCAAGATAGGACAATGGCCTTCCAAGAGCCTCCTAGGGACCTGGTGAATTAGCCAATGATGAGGGAAGGAAGGAAGGAAGGAAGGAAGGAAGGAAGGAAGGAAGGAAGGAAGGAAGGAAGGAAGGAAGGAAAAAAGGAGGGAGGAGAGGGAAGGAGGGAAGGAAGGAGGGAAGAAAGAAGAGACAAAGAAAAAATCGGCACTTTTACTAGATATCAATTACATGCAAAAATAAAAAGAAGAATCATTTTATACTTTACATTAGGCAAAACAGAAATGTCTAATGCTGGAGAAGCTGTGATAAAGTTGGAACATTCATGTTAGTGACTGGGTAAAATGGGTACCACTTTTTTTGGAAATCAATGTGGCAAAGAGTATCCAAACACCAAAATTAGTTTCAATCCTTCAATTCAATAACTGTTCACTTAGGAATTTACCTTAAGGAACAATTTAAAGGATAACTGCTATAAACTTGGAAATATTCATTATATCATTATTAATAATAAACAGTAAGCCTTAAATAGGGAGGAGATTAAGTATAGTATGGTTTTGATGGAATATTAGGCAATCATTACAGATGGTGTTTATAAAGAATCTTTGCTCCTTGAGGGCAAGTCCCGCATCCTGTTTACCGCTATAGATCCAGCTCTGTCTGGAACACAAAAATAGCTCATTAGATATTTGTTGAAAGAATGAGTGAATGAACAACTGAAAAATGAATTCGATCTTAGTAAGAGAAAATGCGTATTACATTTGATGTTAAAAAAAAGAACTCAAGGGGCACCTGGGTGGCTCAGCGGGTTAAGCCTTTCCCTTCGGCTCAGGTCATGATCTCAGGGTCCGGGGATTGAGCCCCGCATCGAGCTCTCTGCTCAGCAGGGAGCCTGCTTCCCCCTCTGTCTCTGCCTGCCTCTGCCTACTTGTGATCTCTCTCTCTGTGTCAAATAAATAAATAAAACCTTAAAAAAAAAAAAAAAGAACTCAAACATCTAAAACTATGATTTCCAGAATATGAAAGATATGAAAGGCTATATATATATATATACACATGTGTCCTACATGTAGACTGTAAGGTGGAAAAATAAAAAGATGTTAGGATTATATTATATACTAGGGATGATGTGTTATTCTTTTTTTTTTCTTTAAGATTTATTTAATTCATTTATTTGTCAGAGAGAGAAAGAGAGAGAGCACAGGCAGGAGGAGCAGCAGGCAGAGGGAGAACCAGGCTCCCTGCCAAGCAAGGAGCCCAATGTCGGACTCGATCCCAGGACCCTGGGATCATGACCTGAGCCAAAGGCAGACACTTAACCAACTGATCCACCCAGGTAACCCAACATTGGCTTTTTTTAACACAAAGATTGCTCAATGCAACTAACTGATTTTGTCATATTTTTCTTCAAAAATTATGAACATCATTTTTCTCAATTAACATTTAGGTGCACATTTCATATTCTATACAAACTCCCATAATTGTAAACTGAGCTGCTGTTTGGAAAATCTTAAAGTTGGCTGCTTATTTGACTTGTCTTACATAGCTCACATATATCACTCCTAAAGCATCACTCACAACCCAACATTACTGATAGGAGACCCTTGTGGAAAGTCTGTGTGTGCTGGCAAGATTATCTGAAAAACTAATAAAATCTTTGTAATCCTTTTCAAGGATGCAGAAAGGAAATGGCTGCATTTCAAATTCATGGCATTTCAAAGGCATGAATTAAGCTCTAAGCTCTACATCTGAAAAAAAAAAATCAACACAAGTTCTCTAATTTATGTTCTAAACTGAGAAAACAAATCGTTGCTAAGAAATGAAATTTGCAAATTCTTAAACACATTTTCTAGTTGATATGCACATACTCAAATCTACAAACTATACCAAAATATAAATTGCAGGAACCACTACATTGAACTTGGTTGCTACAACTTCACCGTGAAATCTAGAATTGTTTTTTGATTTCGTTTATTCCTAGACATTCTGAGTTTTAGGTATGTATAAAACTGATCATGTATAGAAGATGTTGAGATGATATTTCCATGAATATGTATAAGAAAGCTCATGGCTCTTATGAGGGTAAGAGGGCTTTTTCTTAGCTCCGCAACATCTTGATTTCTGTGACACTCATGTCAGAGGTCTCTGCACCTTATCCCTCTTCCTTACCATCTGTTAACTTCCCATTCACTATATAGGTTGACGCAGGGCTACTGGGTTCCTCTCTCCTTCAAAGCATCCATCTTTCTGGGAGACCTGCTGATGACCTACAAAATTGCCTTTCAATGCTTTCCCATGACAATCCTCTGTCCATTCCAACCACCCTGCCAGTGCCCTTGATCAGAGTTGCTTTATCTCTAGTCAGCGCTGCCTGCCCTCCCTCCTCGTCCCTCCCACCCATCACAACTATCTTCTCACTACACTGAGAACCCCACCCCTCTCATCTGCCCTCTCTATCCTGGCTTCACCTCCTTCCTCTTGGTGGACCAGTACTTCTACCTCTCTTGTCAACATCTCCAACTTCCTTGCTTTCTGGCTTTCCAGCAAAGCCAAGACCTAGATCAGCCTCACCAATAGCCTTCTCCATGCCTATCTCAGGGCTGATAGGAAGCTGAAGAAAGCCTACAACCCTTCAAATTAGTTGCCCCCCCCCCCCCCACAAACCCATTGCCTTCAACCTCAGCAGGCCCTCACCACTGCTCTGCGGGGCCTGAGGATTGCTATTAGCTTTCCCTCCTCTTTTCCACAGCAGCTATTTTGAACATTTTCACTCTTTTTTCCAAGCTTTCCATTCCTTTCCATTTCCATTCCCATTTCCTCATGCTGACCAGATATCCTTGTCTCTGACATCACATGAGAAGTAATGGCCCCTGGGTATGAAATGCCTCCATTTCCTGAGCCTACCTCCCAACTATCTACCTACTGACCTACCAACCTACCCGCATCTCCAACCCCTTCTTCCTTTTTCCCTTCCCATATTAAAGGCAAAGTGACCTGAGACTCCCTGAGACTGACTCTGAACCCCACCACCTCCCACCCTCTTGCTGACCTCACTCTATCCTTCAACCATTCCCTTTCCTTTATCCTCAACTGCCCCTCTACTGGCTTTTCCCCATCAGCATTTTTGAATGTTCCTAATCTCTCCCAACTTAAAACAAAATTGTCTCTCAACTCTACATCCTTTCTGGTTTTCTCCCTCCTCCCCTTAAAAACCATTCCCAAGAGTTAGCTACATTGGTATTTCCCAAGAGATTTTGGTTTTCTCATTGACCTTCTCTAGTGAAGAGTTTCATTCATTCCTGTAGCTTCAATTATGATGTATATGCTCATAACTTGATAACTTAAGCTTCTTTATCTGGGTCACATCTCTCAAGAATGACAGGCTCTCAGGATCTGTCTTTTTTGTCTTAATTAGTTTTAGGGTAATAGTCCATCTGGTTATTTCTTCTCTGGCCATGAATTTCCAAATATTAAGGCATTCCCCCAAGCCAAGCTCCCAATTACCTACTGGACATCTCACTTGGATGTCTCCCACTCACCTCAAACCCACCTTCTCATTAACTATTCCTCACCTCAGGGGAAAATACCACCATCCATCCACCCAGTTTCCCAAGACAGACATCTGGGCATCATCCTTGACTCACCACTCTCCTCTGTGCCCTCAGCTCATCACTCAAAAAGTTCTTTGAATATTTACCTCCTTAATACACCTGCCCTCTCTTTTCTATCTTCATAGATGCTGTGCTGGGTCACCACAGCAGCTTCTAAACTATATCCTAGCCTCATCTTCTGTCCATTCTCCACACGGGCCCTAGACCTTTTCAAAATGCACGTCTCCTTAAAAACTTTCATTATTTTTAGAATAAAGCTATAGTATACTAGCCTAGTATACTAGGCTCTTCAACACCCAGCCCTGGTTACCCACTCCAACCCCACGTCTGAGATTCAACATTCTGGTTAATCCCCTTGTTACTTAATTAGAAGACCTAAGGAACTTCACTGAGACCTTTCTTTCACCTTTAACAAGGTAGGAGACTAGCTTAATGTTCCCCTGGAATCCTGTATAACTCTAACTTCCAAGCAGCTAGAATTCCATTCTCTTAGGCTTCTCTGTTCTAAAGCCACCCTTTAAAAAATGATGAAACAAATATTTTGAGCATATGCCTGACCAAAATCATACAACTAATAAGAGAACAGAAATTTGAACCCAGATTACCCAGAACATTACCTCATGCTTGTTTATTCACAGGCAAACCAATTTCTGAAGATGAAGAACATTTGTTAAAATGCCTAGTAGTTGTGAAGTGCTTTACATAAGGCACTTCACTTATCTATTACAACATTGTCAAATAAGCAAACTACAGATCTGAAAATGTAGTTTGTGCAAGATCACACAGCTAGTAAATGGGTTTGGATTCCCCCACCTCTATCTTATTAGCTGCTCCCTAACACCAATAAATAGCATTTTACAACTGAAGAATCAGGTCCAGCCCAGGGTCATACATATAATCACAGCCAAAGTCAGAATTAGAACCCAGCTTTCCTTACTCTTCTTGGCTGGACCAATGCTATTTTAATTCCTGCTTTCTGGAAGAATCATGGTACCCTGGCCTTTTCCCTATTTGCAACATTAAGTGCTAAGCTGACCTTCAGAGTTTCAACTGTGGCTCCAGGCAGTCTTCTTTGCTAGCCTTCTGTTGATACTCTGCCAATGTTCTGTTGATGCCCACCCTGTGGTCTAGTCTTCCCCCACCTGTTTTCCAACAACCTCTACTCTCACTGCATCCACAGAATTATACACCCTGTGTCAGCACAAATCTCACTTGCCCCTGCTTCCTTAAAGGTTTCTCATCTTCAGTAATGAGGCCTCATCTGTTTACCCAGCTCTAGTGGCCTTCCCTCATGGTTTAGCCTGGATCAAAGCCTCTTTGCCATGCCTCTTAGAGTTCCTGTTAGTTCTTCCCCAAATATAATCCATTTTACTCATTCCCCCATCCTAGTCTTCCCTCCGTGGATGTCATCAACTCAAGGATGACAGGGTTTCTTTTCCTCAGGATCTGTCTCTTTGGTCTGAATCAGGTCAGGATAATAGTCCCCCTGGTCATTTCTTTGGCCATGAATTAATTATACCCATATATTAAAGGCATTCTCCCAAGAATGCTTTAGCTGAAATACACCCAAAAGTCTGGATGGGGTGACATATGAAGCATGTGTGGGATTAATTGGACCATCTGGCCAACACCAGAGCCCTGAGTTGGAAAATATCCAGGAAAAAAAAAAAAATTAACTAGCAAGGTGGGACATCCAGGGCCCTACGATGTTGAGCAGAGAACTGAAAGAAGGGCAGGGATCTCAGACTGTCATTACTTCATAACTGACAGGGGCAGAAGATCTTTCCCAGAAAGAGAGTGGGAGGTAGGGAATTTAGGCACAGAAAGGAGAAGGGCAAACAGCTAGAAATAGAGGAACATGAAGAACTGATGACATTTAGGGGAGAATTGACAAGACTTCCAAGTAATGATTGGCATGAATTTATCAATCCCTAGCGTCATAGGATTGTAAGGGCTCCAAAGCATTCAAGCAAAATTTCAATCCACTGTATGAATGGCACAAACATTTCCTCATTGGGGTGGCATCTCTCTAGTTGAACGCTTTCAGCAATGGGAAATATGCAACCTTAGGAAATTAAGAGCATAAAGGTATGAGTAAAATTCAATTACTGTTCAATTCATTTTCAATTCCTTTTCAACTCAACAAATATCTAGTATGTGCCTACTATGTGCCAGACACTATAAGCACTGGACTGTAAGTATTAATAATTAGACATGATCCCTGTCCTGCAGATCTTAAAATCTAATGCGGAAGATGAATACATAAACACACAAGTAAAATAGGGGAAGTAGAGGGCGCGGCTTACACACAAGGTGGGGTACCTAATATGGAGCCGGAATCTAGGAAGGCTTCACGGACGAGGCAACATTTAGGCTGGGGCTTGAAGAGTATGAAGGGTGAGTCGAGTGCAAGGGTGGAAGGAACCACCAGAGCTAGAGAAAACGGGTGGTTAAGGCTTCTCAGCTACCAAAGAAGTTCAGAGTGTTGAAAGAACAAGGTGGTCACCAGATTTAGAAGGGCTTTTAGAGCAATGTTGGGAGAAGTGTGGGCTTAATTCCATAAGCAATGGAAAGCCTGAGTAGCGCCCTCTGGCTACCGTGGGGGAAATGCTGTCGTATCAGGGGTGGTGTACGGAGGCCAAGAGTCCGGGAGGGGAAGACTGGATGAGAAGGCCTCCTTGACGGCTCAAGCGATATGACCTAAAGTAAAGCGCTCCTCTATGATAAATTGAGACAAATATAAGGGGATAAAGTCAGAAGGCCACACTCTGAAGCCACAGGTCTCCTCCGTCCTCTCTCACCTTTGCTGGGCAAACCAAAGCGGCTCGACCTCGGTTTGGCCCATCATCACAGACTGTGGACAGGGGGACGGATCCACGCCCTTCTTCTCAGATAGGAAAACTGAGGCCCAGAGTCCTGTGGTGGGTATCGAGGAGGAAAAAAATCGAAACGCCCTCCCAAGAGGCTGCCCGAAGTCACGCACAATCCGAGGGTACCGCGGCCTGCCCCATTTCTCTGTCAGCCATCCTCAACCAGCCGCCTTTGCTATGGAAACAGTCCTCCCGCCCTCCTCAGCGCCTCGGTGTCTTCATGCATCCTGGGAAATGCAGTCCACCTTGGATTACCCGCCCGCGGCATAAGCCCCCTCCGCGTTCTTAAAGGACTACGAGTTCCAGAGGGCTGTGGAAAAACTCCGGCAGTCTCTGGGGGATGCGGTCTTGACGGAGAGCCGGAGAAACCAGCAGGCTGGGCCGAAGAGAGAGGAGAAGGCGCCCCCAATGGGCGGCCTCCTGGGCGGGGCCAGGATCTCCATTGGCTACAGCGGCGCAGGGGAGGAGGAGTCAACGGAATGAGGCGCGGAGCTGTTCCCCGCTCCAGGTGCTGAGTCCGAGGGAGGCTCCGGACCCGAGAGCCGTGGTAGCTGCCGCCGCCGCCGCCGCCGCCGCCGCCGCCACCGCGAGAGCCACCGCGGGAAAGCCGGCGCAGTGAGGAGCCCGGAGGAGCTGGTTGCGCTGCCGAGCGCTGACAGCCCTCCCTCCTCTTTGAGGTCGGTGCTGCTGGGTTCGCTTTTGTTTTATGGGGGTGGGGGATGAACTGAGATATGAGGGGGCCTGCGGAGTTAATGGGACCTCTCCTCACCGCCCTCAAGACCATCTGTCCCGGAGAGCTGCTGACTCCTCGAGGGCCTCCCTGTGGCCCCGTGCCTGAAGTCAGTGCAGCTTGGGTCAGTTTTTGTTTTATGGTGGAGGGGCAGTGTGAGAGTATGAGGGGCAAAGGCTGGGGGGACCCCCCTTCTCTACTGAGAGAGCATTTAGGAGCCTGGAGCCTCCCCCCACCTCCGTGCCTGAAAATGAGGCTGCTTGGATTATTGAGGATGGGAGGGATTGCTACGGGATGAAAGGTTCAGAGGCAGGGAGATCCTTCCCCATAACACCTGTACTGCTTGAGGTTACAAAGGGAGTCTGGGTGTGATGGATGAGACCGGGGGACTCCTCCTCCTCCGCTCAGACCTCCTGGGCTTATTGAGGAGGGGCTGTTTGGGATATCAGAAAGATCCTTTCCGTGCCCACCCCTTTCCTGAAGCTTAGGTTTTTGTGAAGAGGAGAAAAGGATGGGGATGGAAACAGGGGACTCTTCCCCCTCCCACTTGGACCCGCCTAGGTTATTGGGGGGAGGGGTTTGGGATATGAGGAGCTAAGCCCGGGAGACCCCTCCCCACCGTGATTGAAGTCGCTGGCACAGGACGGTACTGATGGATTCTTGCGGGGTTCTCCATGCTCAGGGCCCCTAGCCTGCGGTCCGAGGGGCTTGGGTGTGGATGTGCGGTGGGGGAAAGTAAGAGGGGTGGAGGGAATCCTCCCGACCTCTCCCTACCTGAGCCTTACCTCCTAGGCCCTCTCTACCTGGATCCAGGCCAGGGGCCAAAAGTCGAAACGACCCTCCCTGCCCCGCCCGGTCCCGTCCCGCCCCGCCCGGCGACCTGGCTCCTGCACCGCGGCAGCTAGACGCGGATGGGCACGTGCGGGCGGGACGGGGTGGGTCCCTTCTCTAGCAGTCCGAAGCTCGAGGCAGATGCCCACTGAGCCTCTAGACCTTTGGGGCTGCTAGATCTCACGCGGGGAGAGCCCCAGATCTGGCTACCGAAACCTGCTTCCAGGGCGCGGGCTTCCGCTTCGGGAACCGTGCTTTTGCGCTCGGCCCAAGCATCCTCTGTAGGACAAAGCGGCGGTCGCTGCACTGGCGGGCCTGCGCCACCCGCTGGGCGGGGGGCGCGGCCAGGGAAGGCGGGGGGGCTCCGGGCGCGGCGCAGAGAGCTTCCGCGGAAACATGCCAGGAGCCGGGCGGGAGACAAAGCGCGCTCGCTCGCTCCTCTCGGGCCTGCGCGAGCCGGGATGGAAAATCCCGAGGGAGGAGGCGGCTGCGCCCTGGCTGGGTACTATGCCCCGCACCCTTCTTTCCGGCACACCACCCCCTACGCCGGCCCGGCACCCCAGGATGCCGTGTGTGCGATGGTAATCAGGGTCCCTTCTGGGGGACGTTCAAGACCTGTGACCACGAGGGCACGGACAGGCGGGGGGCTCCGCCCGGAGGGGAGGGTCCCAGGATTCAGGAGACCTAAGTGGGCAGGGTCTGGAGGGGCATCCTGACTGGATGATGCCCCCACGCCCCATCAACCATGTTAGGTCAAGTTCGATTAGGGAGTTTGAGTGTTTGTGTCACCCTGTGTTTGCATGGGTGATGATGTGGGTCAGAGTGTGTGAATGTGTATGACTGGGTGAATGTGCCAGTGTGTGTTCCAGTGTTCATGTGTGTCTCATGGTGAGCTTGTGAATCTGGCTGCGTGTGCCTGTGAGAAGAGGAACCACTTACTGCTGACCTTAGATGTTGGGGGTGGGGGCAGGGTGGGTAGCCCCTTCCACTCTAAAGCCACGTAATAACCTAGGGCCCCAGTGGGTGCCCTCAGGGTGAGGGTAGCTTCAGGCTTCCTTGGGCCTAGCCTGCATGCTCGGGTGTGGCCTAGAAGATAGGACCTCACAAGTATGTGGAGCCCTCTTCAGCCTTTCTGGGGTCTCAGGTCTGACCCTAACATCCATTACCATTGCCCTGCCCTTCCCATCCCTCAGAAACCTTATCCTGCTGTAATAGGCTGCCCTGGGGCCCAGAATTCCACCCCACCCCTCCACATGGGCTTCCAGTGGGGCCTGGGGTGCTCATGAGCACAGTCCCTTATGATGTGGAGGCAAGATTTTGTGGCAAGGCAAATTTTGTCAATTTGGCCTTCATGTCTGGAAGGGCCATATATCTGGGGTTGCTGGTCAGTGGCATGTGGCCTCTCAGTAATACAAGGTATACTCACAGAGCACAAGTGAGACACAGAGATACCACTATGAGTGGACACCCCTAGAGGATAAGGACAGCCCTCCCAGACATGCCTATTCCCAGCAAGTAACCTCAATTTCATAGTACTTTTATAGCAAAGGTGTTGTGTGGCTTTGAGATAATCCCCATCAGAGACCCCCTTCCCATAGGATGAGGGGCTAGACCACTGTCAATGGAACCATAGGAAGAGCAGTTACCAGACCCTGGAGCCACCATCCAGCCCAGCCCTGCCTGGTCCAGTCTCCACAAGTATCCACTGCCAGTACCCACAGCGACCTCTACTGGGAAAAGTAGTAATTTTGCAACTAACACTCCATAGTGTGGAGGTTCAGGGTGGGTGTGGGCAATGTTAGGTAAAAACCACAAACCCTTTTATTTGGGGGCTCCCTGTCTGCCCTTGGAATCCTGGATCGATGTTCTTGACGGCAGTTTGTTCAAACTAGTTCAAGCAGTGGAACTGCCACTGTCCTTACCTCTACAGAAATAGTTAAGGGGACATCTGGGTGTCTCAGTCGGTTAAGCGTCTGCTTTTCGCTCAGGTCATGATCCCAGGGTCCTGGAATTGAACCCCACACGCAGAGAGCCTGCTTCTCCCTCTCCTTCTGCCGCTCCCCCACTTGTGCTCTCTCATTTGCGTGCTCTCTCTCTCTTTCTGTCAAAGAAATAATTTTTTTTTTTTTTAAAGAAGGGGGAAGAAGTATTTAAAGAGAGCCAAAATGCCTTTCTCCAAGTTTCTGTCCAGGGGTGGACCTCAAATCTGTTTATGAGGAAATGTGTGGAAAATACTTACCAAGCTCAGCATGTTTTAGGCATCTTTCTTATCTCTTCCTCTCCCACTATGATTCCCACCCCCCTTTCTTATTACACTTTATCCTCCTCTCTTCCTCATTATCAGTCAATAGCATATTCTCAAAGATAAGCCTTCTTTTACTGGTTGACAATATGGCCCAGAAAATGCAGAACTCAGGAGGCTATTACTAAGTGCACAGAACCAGCAAACACTAGCTCTTCCAGACCTAACAATGGGAGTAGGAGAGAAGGATGAAACATGCTCTGTCTTAAATCCTCATCTGGTGACGTGTGTCTCTTCTCCCAGAATTGCTCTGAAGGGATTTCACACAGCCACAAAATCTTTAGAGCTCCTCAAAGGAAAGGAGGTATTTAAATACCTGGTATTGTTCCTACTTCGGCATCCATGTGATTTGCATTGAACTATGTGACTCAGTATCATAAAGTAAAAATAGGACTTAATCTCTTCCTTGCCTGTTCAGAAGGTGACTGCATATGTGTGTTGTGTTCTGCATTAGAGAGTGAAAAGCTAAATTAGCTCATAAATTGAACCACCTGCTTATTCTGATTAGAGAATGGTGCTTAACATCACCTACAGGCAATAACATTATTTTATGTTTCTTTTAATTCATACCTGAATCTCTTTGTCTTGTAAAACCTTTCTTCATGCTCATACATTATTACTTTCACTTGAAGTTAATCAAGAATGTTTAATCCTTGTACAGAAGCCAAACAAATTAAATATCAGCAGATACAGGAAGATGTGGGTGGTGTTTCTGTTTTTGGGCTCAAAAAAATCCTCAGAGTTCACAGGAGAGATGGAAAGGGAGTGAAGATTTAGTAAATCTTACGGGTGTAGTTAACAGGTTTTTGAGGAGATGCTCCTCAGAATTTTTCCAGGAGAGCTGGTTGTGTTGAAGAATCTGAGAATGCAAGCAAATAGCATGCATGCTGGGAGTGAGAATGAAGCCCTTGGGATTCCTAATTCCAAGCACTAATGCAGTCTTTCTGAGGAAATCCCCCAAATGCCTCCTGTTCCTCTAGGCTGCCTGCAGGCACAAAGGAGAGGAGCTGTCCAAGGTTCTGGAGTACTGGCTTCAACCCCTCCAGTGGGCAGGTAGGATTTAGGTCATGGAGTAGTAGCAAGCTCTGAGGACCACGGCCTCTGTGAAGATTTCCCCAAAGCTCATCCCAGAAAGAAATAGGAAGAAACAGAGCTATAGAAGCTTTTATTGCATTGCTTCAAATGAACCCACCGGCAAACCCTATTTAAAGAATTACAAGCTAATAATAAGAGGAAACATTTCTGAGTCAGGCTTTTCACATGTGAGAATGTATTTAATCCTCACAGTCCTATGAGGTAGGTGGTGGTGGTGTTTCCACTTTCAAGATGAGGAAATGAAGCTCGGAGAGGAAAGGGGCTTGCCCATGATTACAGAGATCAGAAGGAACAGAGTTTAGATTCCAGCTTGGATCTCTTAAACTCCAGAGGTTCCTCTTACCACTATTTTTTCCTACTGCTATTGTTGAAGCCAAATTGAAGTTTTAAACTGTCCTATAGGAGATTCTAACCAAATTTTAGAGGAATGGATTGGGGACCAACAAAGATTCAGACATAAGCTATAAAGGGTCCTTTCAAATGCATCAAGGATATTACCAAAATACTTTACATATTACCCCGACAAAAGGATACCTGTACTTGATTACCAAGGAGGAGAAAGGGGAGTATAATGACCCTCATGGCCAGCATCCCAGGGTTTTCTTTCCAGAGTGGAACCATTTCACGAGAAGCCAAGCCTGGATGGCAGCAAAATGTATTTTTAATAATCTGCAAGAATGGGAGAACAATGAGGAGGCTGATATTATTTCACAGAGTACATGTAGAGCCAAGGAAATAGGGCTTATCTTTATTTGCTAAGGTCTTGTTCCAATGCTGAGGACACTTGGATATAAGAGGCTCTTTCCCCCTATTCCCACTCTCATGTTTTTACAGCAAACTCTCTAACACCAAAATAAAAGTTTGCATTGTTGTGAACCACAGCTAATCTCAGGGATTCATCACATTCCTGCCCTCATGTCATCATAACCATTGTTCTGCCTTCATATGTCGCTTCAGGACTCCTGAAGGTAGGCAGGTTTGGGGCTTGACATGCTTCAGGCCACATGTCCTATGGTCCTGCCAGGGTGGCAGTGCCAACTGCCCCAGTCTTGCCACATGCACAAGAGGCCTGTGCCTGAGAACTCCCCATTCAGTGGCTGTTTAGATATCTAAAGAGAGGAGAGAGGAATAGACTTTTGCTTTTTCTCCTCTCTCGATCTCAGTCTGCACAATGCACAGATAGGGGGCCTCACCTTTTAAAAAAATGCCTCACATCAGGCTGGGTCTCAATCCATTTTGAGTAATTCCTTCCCCTTCTAGATTGGGGCTTTGCAGGACTCTGATGCATGGAACAAGGCTGCTATTGCTTTTCCCGAGGGCACCAGCAGGCCAAGGACCTGGCTCCCCATCTGGGTCTGCTCTGACTCATATGACCGCAGACAGATTTGATTGTTTTCTTATTTAGAGTCATTAATTAACTCTCTTCAACATCAGAACAGCATGTATTAAGAGGAAAGCTATTTGGGGGGGTCTCTAGGAAGCCATGCCTACAGCTGAGCACCATCTCCTTTGCTAACAGGATCAGGAAATGGCTTTTAATTCTCACTTTGACCCTTCAGAAAACTTAGATCATCAAGATTTTATGTCAATATAAAAAAGGAAATAAAAGTGTAATTAATTGCTAGGCTGCTATAGGCATTCTGGCAAAAACTGGGAAACTCGTGGGTCCCTCAAAGAAGAACGGGATTTTTATTCATTCAGCAAATATGCCTATATCTGCAATGTGCCAGGCACAGAGCTGGGCATAGTGAATGTAGTCCCCAACTTGGGATAAGCTCTGTCATACAGGAATCTTGAATGGAAAGTGGAAACAGATGCAGAAGCCCTGACAAGCAGGAAGAGTTTTTAGAAATGGAAAGAACCTTAATAATCATAAACCATTATTTCTTTTTTAACATGAGGAAAGAGGCTGAGGGAAATTGAGGTTTGTCACTGGCCACACACAGCCCCAGTAGTGGCAAAGATGAAGATCAGAACCCAGGTTTTAGTAATTTCTAAAGCGTCTTCTCTCCACTGTACTCAACTGATGCTCTGCTCACCAAATTATCCAAAGGGCATGTTTTCATTAACATAGGCTTCTTGGGTCTAATCTTAATGTAAAACTTAAAGTTGAAATGGAAACAAATCATAAATGAAATATGAAAAGAATGCCCATTTATATCCATGTTGTCCAAGCCACATGTGGCTATTGAGCACTTGAAATGTGGCTAGTCCAAATTGAGATGAATTGTTAAGTATAAAATATACACCTGATTTTGAAAAATTAGTATGAAAAAGAATATAAAATAGCTCATTAATAATGTGAATATTATAGGTTAAAATAATATTTTAGATATATTGGGTTAAATAAAATATATTAAAATTAATTTCATTTGTTTCTTTTTACTTCTTTAATGTATCTACTAGAAAATTTATAATTATATATGTGGCTTGCATTTATAGCTCATATTTCTACTGAATGACACTGTTCTAGAGTGCTTCCACTTAGGAGGAAATGTTCTTTACAAACTAAGGCATTTAGCAAAGTAGGTTCTATAATCAGTTAGCCTGAGATAAATACTAGCTCTTCCACTTGGGCTGTGTGACCTTGGACAAGTTGATCAATCTCTCTGTGCTTCCATTTCCTCACCTGTAAAATGAGGATGATAACAGGGCCTACCTCCTTGATTGAGTAAAATCACTTAGAATGGTGGCTGATATAGTGACTGCTCAATTAATATTAGCTATTGTTACTATCAGAAGGAGTATATAGAATCTTACAAGACAGGGATAACAGGAAGGAGAACAAGCAGACAATTTTCAGATAAATGAAGGAAAAGATTTACTACTAGTTAAAACATGATTGAAAATACTTGCACAAAAAAAGAAAAGAAAATACTTGCTCAGTATAAGCTCATGAATTACCTTCATGTGGCCCCAATTTTCTGGCAGATAATGATACTGAGGAAAGATTTCAAGCCACTTAAATAAGCATACAATGGATAAACAAATTAGCTAACTGCATTATGCACAGGTCTTGACCCCTGCTAAATGAATTGAGGAAGAAGATGAACAAAGTATACTTATAACAGATGACCCAAGAGCTCTAAGTCTCTTTGACTCCAAGATTCCTCAGGGAAATATAAGCCTTAAGCTCTAGGAGAAAGATCCTGGATAGTAGTTTGGCGTATGTGAGGTCAAAGCCACTCTGCCATTCATTGGCCTTGATCAAGACACTGTCATGGCACCTCATTGGCTCAGCTGGTGGAGTGTGCAGCTCTTGATCTCAGGGTTGTGGGTTCAAGACCCACTTTGGGTGTAGAGATTACTTAAAAATAAAATCTTAAAAAAATAAAAGACTATCAGTTGTCTGCTCTATAAAATGGAGCTAGCACCACCTCTCTTGTAGGTTGTGGTGAGGAGTAAATTAGATAATGCAAATAAAATACCTCGTACACAGTAGATGCTCAAAAAGTAGTAGCTTTCATGAAATGGAATTTCAGATGTTCTTTAATAGGGAACTTTTGGTTAACTAGAGAATTCTCTGTTGAGAATCTCCATGGTCTTTTCTACATTTTCACTACCACATTCCCCATCTTTGCTTGGTCCCCAAGGAGGTTGAAAGGACAGTTTCATCTGATTGTGTCTACATCAAAATGTAGGATCTCAGTAACTTTGGGAATCCTATACAATCTTTCATATTCTTCTCTCTGTCCCATTAACACATGTGAGGTTTCTTTCCTGGGATGGTAAAGCAAGAAGCAAAATGGGCATTGTTCTCCATCATATTTATCCTGAAGTTCTGACATTCTGACCTTAGTGTTTAGAGCATTTTACATGCAGCTTTGATTTAAAAATAAATGGGACATAAATCTAGAAACCATAGCCCCAGGAGAACCATGTTCTCTGGCTCGTAGAGCAGGCTATGGGTCCACTCGCTGCCCAGCTCTGAAGGAGCACATTGCTGCTGTCCTTGAGTACCTATTCCTCTTCCAAAAATTTGCTTTCTGGACCAAAGAAATGTATGTTGAGCTCAGTGAAGATTTACGTTAACAAAGCATGTCGGACTCTAGAGAACACACTCAGACTAGTTACACTGTAAAGGTGGGGATCCCTGGAAGTATTTTGGGAGGAGAGCAACATAGTCAGATGTCCAGGGTCAAAGTGTGGTTGGGGACTGACGTGAGGAAGATCCTGGAGGCAGGCTCATCCATGGTTCTGTTGAGAGACCCATGACTTCCAGGGACCTAAGTCCCAGTACTAAGTTCTCTTGGGATAAGTTCTGATCTTAAAATCCATTTTTCCCATCCATTCCTTCTTGTTCACTCAACAAACACAGAATGATGCATTCGATAAACCTTGCTCTGCAAGAGCCCAGGGTCTGGCTGAGGGAAAGAGAGAGGCCAATGTACAGAGTAAACCAAGGAAAAAGGGCTGAAGTAAGCACAAGAGGCCTGATTAAGGCATGTTGGCTATGGCAGTTGGCTAAAGCTATGGATCCCAGCCAGACAGACCTGAATCTGAATCTCAGCTTCACCACCAATGTGTGGCCTCGGGCAAGTGCTTTAACCTTTCTGAGCCTCATTTTTCTCATCTGGGGCAATAAAACCTACTTTCCCTGGGCTGTTATGACCATTACATGACAACTTATACAAAAATTCTTAGAGTAATACTAACCTTCCTTTATTGAATGCTTACAGTGCATCAGGCATTGTGCTCAGCACTTTATATGCATAAAAGAGATACCATTATTATCCCTACTTTATAGCTGAGGAAAGCAATGCTCAGGTACTTTAACTTGCCCAAGGTCACACAAGCAGTAAGAAGTGGGACCAGGACCCCAACCCATGCAATTTGACTGCAAAACTTTCTCTTAACACTGTAATCACTGCCTCCCTGGTTCAAGGTTGGCAGGAACCCAGTGACTGTTATTTTGAAAGAGGGCAAGATGATTCATTGATTAAATTGTGCAGAGGTCTTCTGCTTGGTCTTCAGAGTGGATACAATATGGAAAGGCTCTGAGGGGTGAGTACGGTGAAGAAGGAAGGCAAGGAAAAACTGTGAGGCAATGAACAGGGCTGGGAATGCCAATGATGTGTTCTGGGGGCCCTGAAGTGGAGAAGAGGCTTTCAATAGGAAACAGATGCTTAGAAAGAAGGGTTTGGAAAGCCTTGGGTATCAGGCTGACAAGTGTTAGAAAACCAAAAAAGTTCATAGGCAAAAGAGGGAATGTGAAATCTGAAAGCAGCAATTTGAGGCAGCTCACTGAATGTGGGCATACGGTTGCAGTGTGGAGCGGGTGACCAAGCACGCCCAAAGCCAGTTTGTGGAGAGTGTGGCCAGACAGCACCGCAATCCGGCACACCTACCATTGCTCTCTGCTTTCCCAACAATGTGCATAGCCTTTTCTTTCATTTGGTCTTCACAAAAGCCCTAGGCAGTAGAAGGGTGGGAGGTCTGCTACCAGCCTCGCTGCCAGTGTCAAGTGGCAGGCAGCATGGGCTGCCAGGAACACAGATGCCAAGCCCAGCTGCAGTGCTCAAACTCAGACACAAAGCTTAGGAGGACTTTTTTTCTGTGGGGGAGGAGGCGGAAGATTTGCCCACTGGGCTGAGTCCTTTTCTCCGTGCTCTGGGAATCAGGCAGTGTTATCCTTTGGGCCATGGTTTCCCAGGGACACCCCTGCCTGAGTAGCTGCCTCCCAGGGTGGCTGCTCTGAGGGCCTGAGTTAGGGTCATTGCAAATCCTGTAGTCCTTTTGGATATAGCACCTGCCAGCCAGTGGCCCCCACCCCCCAGCGGAGAGTTCATTTCACAAAATGACATTTTTCTGAATTTGCTATTGTGAATTCATTGTGCTTGTTTCTCTGCGAACTGCAGGGACTAGAACCAGACCCCATTCTCCTTGGGGGGGGGGGGGCGGTGGTTAGAAGAAAAATCTCTCTTTTCTAATAGCTGCAGTTGCTGGTGACCACGAGATTTCTCTCCATGGCTACACTTCTGATAACAGCGGAAAACAAAGGCAGGAAGGGAGAGGGGCACAGATGTGCATTTCTTCTGAGAGGCCCCTGCAGTTCCTTGAAGGGTGTGAGGCAATGGCGAGGGAATTTTCACAGCCATGAGAAAGCCCCTTGATGAGTAAAGGAGTTTTGATGTGCAAGATGATAGAAAATGAAAGAGACAGTGATGCCGCACTATGTTTTCTCTAGGAAGTCATGCTAGGGTTCCAGATGCCCTCCACAGTTCTGGAAGGATAAATAAACAGGTCGGCAAGGCCACAAAGATTTTGACAAGTTATCCAGGAACAAGTGCCTAGAGATTTTAAACATATCATTAATGAGAAATGACAAGCACTTGGTAATAGAATGTTAAAGGCTCCTGTGACCACTGACCCCAGTAACGATAAATGTGTGTCAAACACTGAACGCAACAGGGTGGAATGGTGACTTCTGAAGGATAAAATCAAATTGGGAAATCAAAATGATAATAATAAACGTACGGATGTTTCCAGTGGTTGGGCATCAGAAAGTCCAGCTGTGGTTATTCAGAATACCTTTACAAGCCAGGTCCCTTTTACCTGATCATGCTGACCCCAAGGGTCAATTTTTAGATGTTCCTGTGATCAGCCCCCAGCTCAGGGCCTACCACATAGTAGGTGCTCAGCAAGTGTTCACAGCTTGCTCACACACTTAACACTACTGTGTGCTGAGCCTTGTGCCAGGCACTGGAGAAATGGAAATGAATGAGACGTGGTGCCTATCCTTAGGGGGTTAGTCAATCAATTCCAAAACAGAACAGGGAGTGCACTGTAGGAGATGTGCAAATGAACGTGGTCACCTCATGATGTTCCCTTCTAGGTGCTTCCTCAAACCTCTAGAATAAGGTAGCCCAGCTGGTGAGCCAAATTGAGATCCTATATTGCCAACCTTATCTCCCATCAAGTCTGAGCAGGTCCCCTTGTAGCGTCCGAGGCAGCAGCATGAAGGTGAAGGAGGCGGGGGCTGGTATATTGCAGAAATGTGTTAAATACACATTCAGTGAAAATATTTGTCCTTTACATGCTTCATTTGCAAGAGCCACTCTTGAGGCCCTTTGCCTGCAATTAGAGCATGTGGCCACAAGGAGCATCCATGAAGCTGTGTGGTCCAAGCAGCCAGGCTCCCCACGGGCATGGAATGCTGAACAAAATAGTTTTTCATTTGCTAACCTTCAGAAGAACATAATTTTACATTAGTGGATCATAAAAGGATTGCACATTTAATTGGACCAAGCCACTGTAACCTATGTATAGTGAGTGGAATTAGGAATTCGTCAGTATTCATTTAACAAAATTCATGTTTCTAGTGTATACAAAGAGCAGCATGAAGTCCCCGCCCTTAGGTACTGCCTCCTGCAAGGAGGACAAACACATACAGGTAACTGCAGTGCAGCGAAGGAAGTGGTATAATGGGGGGATGAGCAGAGTACTAGAGGCACAGAGGAGGAGGGACTAACTGACAGGGGCGGGGGGGGGGGTTGGTAACACACACACACACACACACACAACACACACACACACATCACATGTGTTTGACCCAGATGTTAAGACCCGAGTCAGAGGTTTTACACAAACACACACAGAAGTGTGGATATTTTGGGACACTGAAGAGAATTGGGATTGGCCTACAGGGTGACCTTGGATGTATCATCTACATCCGTGGAGCTCAGTTTACCCATCTGGTCCTACAGGGGCTTGGTAGTGGCCATCCTGACCATGTGGACCTGGAGTGGCATGGAGATTAGAAGGATGACCTTGATCTCAGTGGCCAAGGCCTGGACTTGTCCTAGCCCCAAGGCCTTCTGGGAACCTGCTTGTCTGGACCCTCTTGATTCTGGCCGAAATGTTCCAAGGGATTCCAGAGGATCAGCTGAGATGCTGGTCCTAGAGGAACTTGCCATTGGTGAGGGGTCAGCCTTTAGTGTCCAGTGGAAATGGTCTAGCTCTCCTAAGTCACGATTTGGCTGCCCCTCCATCCCCAGAAGCCAGGCTGGCCCCCTCACTCTACCCCTGTATGCACTGCCCTGCCCCCTTCTCACCAGCAGGTCTGAGGCCACTGTTTGGAAAGCCTTGGCCTGGTTAGATGCAGGATGGGAGATGGCAGGCCAGCTCCACCCCTGTCTCCAGGCCTTTCAGAAGACAAAGCCCTGCGGTAATCATTTCACAATATACTCCCATATCAAATCATCATGTTGTACACCTTATACTTGCATGTTATTTGTCAATAGTGTCTAAATCAAGCTGGAAAAAAAGAAAAAAAAGAAAAGCTTTGCTCTGCCTGTGTCTCCCTCTGGAGACCTCCAGCCCTGGCAGGCAGTTCTCCCCAGCCGGCCCCACCCTGCCTTTCCCAGGCCCCACCCCTCCCCTGTTGGGGGCTGTGGCTGTGGCTATGTCCTCCCCTGAACTGGTCCCTCTGTGTTGGGGATACAGAGGAGCAACTATCTTGCATAAATGAAAAAAATGCCAGAGTGTTTAATTTAAGCAAGTCATTTAAAGATTTTAATTGCCCCATAGAGTTTTAATATACAATACATTAGAGCAATACCTGGTTAAGAGAGTAGACAAACGGAAGCACTGAAAAAGCCCTCACTGCAATCCCTTTTACAAGTCTTAAAAAGCCTATTTTCAGATATTTCATGTGCCCAGGAAATCTCATGCATAAGACTAATAGGCTCTGAACCACCTCTGTAGGCCAGAGGCAAGACCCAGCCAACTCCAGTCTCCCATCCACTCTGGTCCTGCAGCCCTGGGACCCTCTCTCTGCAGAGAGCTCATCCCTGCCAACTGGGACCACGTCTGCTCAGGCTGCTTTTCTCAACTAAGGGCCAGCTGGCATCTCTTCCTGGGGCTTCCGTGGGCATGGGTGAGGGCACTCCCTGCCTTGCCCCCTCGCCATCCCCAAACACACCTGCCCCCTGGCTGGGACCTGGATGGTCCCTTCATCTTTCAGGAAGCACCACTGGGCACCCATGCAGGACTCCCTTTCCGGAGTGAGCAAACAAAGAAAAAACTACAGAGGGCCTTTAAAACCATTCTGCAGAGGATGTCGCCTCCACCAAAGGAGAGGAGAAGGGGCCAGGCTGAGATAAGCAGAGCTGCTTAGAAACCGAACACAGAGACAAATCAAAACATTCATTGGAGGCAATAGAATGCAGATCAGTGGAGTGAGAAACAAGATGTCTCCCGTCCAAATCACCGCAGAAGATAAAAGAAATCCTCTGCTATGGCGCAAAAGTCAGAAAAGAAATGCAAAAAACATAAAACGAGATGACAGGAGGCTACCCAAAATGGTCCTGACAATAAATGTAAGTATTTAACATTCCCTTGTTACAAGACAAAGCCTCCCAGATTAAATAAATACAGGAGACCCGCATCAAATAAAACAGCGCCAGGGTAGGCAAAGCTATACCAGGTAAATGCAAACAAAAGCACAAGTGTGAGTGGCTGTATCAGACAAAGCACAATTTTAAGGCAGTAAGTAGCGTCAAGCAGGATAAAAAGGGCAATTTTATATTCATAGGAGCGACTGTGGAAGCGTTAACTGTTCTGCACATTTGTATACTTGGGATTTTAGCATCAGGACTCTTGAAGCAAAACCCACTGCTGTTGGAAATATGAGATGAAGACAGTTGTGGGCATAAATTTACGTACTACTCTCAGTACCTGACATCTAGTAGCTAGAACACGTATAACAGCAGAAAAGAGTAATATTCTAAAGAAGACAGAAGGTGAGTGCTGAACTTTGTACCAGGGTGAATGATGTTTGCCGTGTTTTAAAAGACCATCATAGATTGATACTTGGGATATAAATGTTAAATTGAGCACAGATTTATATATGCAGTATAATTATAATCACAACTTTAAAAACCCTAAGCCACCAAAAAGCCACTGAAAGAAAATACACCGAAAGGTTGACATTTGGTATGTTTAGAAAGGTTCGAATTTAGGTATTTAAAATTTCTTTCCAGTTTTTCTTCCATATGTTCTTTAATGATCATATAATAGTCTAAGAGTTTAAAAAAAGTGAACTGGAAATAATAGTTTTAGACTCATCCCCATCGCACAGGATTTATGATTGTTAAGATTTGGATAAAATTAACAAGAACGGCAGACAGGAATCCCAGCAGGCCCCACACAGCCTAGGGCTCTTGGCCCCTCTAGACCTACCTTGTCACTACCTCCTCAAAACCCTGGGGCACCTGTGTTTTCCCAATTCCACTCCTATCTCTTCTACTGTGCCTTTATGACCCTTCCAACCTCCACTGACAGCTCAACTGTGGTTTCCCACAAGACAGACCCTGGTCTCCTTGCTTTTCCCCTCTGCCCGTGCCCCTGCTGACCTCACGTACTCTGGGAGAGGGAGGCAGCTCCCCTCTGTATACCAAGGACTCATGAATGCATCTCCAGCCCCAAATTCACTACAGAGTTTCAAGGGTGTACGTCAGCCTGCAAACTGGATGTCAACCCAGATGCAGGGCAGGCATGGTGGACATGCCTGCAGAGGAAACTGTCAGTGACGCCCCTCTGAGCACAGGCCCAGGGACTGAATGAATGGAAGGAAGGACGCCCCAAGGGGTAGTGAGTGATGAGAGCATGTAGGGCATCCACACTCAGAGGGAAAAGACGGTTTCCATGAAAGAATTAGGTAAATCAGCACCTTGAACATAGTTCTCCATATGCCATTTGAAAGCAGAGCCTACAGTTCGATGCATGGGGACGATGAATTAGGATTGTGGCAGTAATCAAGAAAAACAACAAAGTCAAATTTAAAAACCAGGCCCAGACTGCCTTGGCCCTGGGAACACTCATGCAGGATCCCTTGAATTCTCTTCTACCCACAGCACACATCCAGCTACTGGCTCGGCGGACAGACCCGGCCCCGCCACTGAAATCTGCTGGGCAGTAGCTTCTGGTCTGGCCTCCTGACTTTTCAGGGCAGAACAGAAAGTCTGTAAATACCCTAAAGTCTTTAATCTACCAGCAGAAAGAGTGAGGATGAGATCAGTTTCTTCACCCACTGATGTGGTATGTTAATTTTAAGGTACAATTTCTTTTGAAAATGACCAAAATAAACTTAACTACTAACCCTAAACATACATTCTTATCAATCTCAGCTCTAAGTACATACTCTCGATGGGAAGTAAATTACTTTAAGAGAGATTTCTAAAATTAGTACATATAATTTCTCTTGCATTCCTAGGTCTGGGTTGCTCTCCAGTTACCATTTTGTTTTGCAAGGCAAACACCCAAGAGACCACTCTTTGGAAACAGGGTTCCATGAGATACTATGCAGCCACCTGGCTCTAGAAAAGAGATAGGGCTAAGTCGCCTCTAGCAGGTCACTTAACTCCTAATTTGCAAACTCCATAAATAAAGTGAAGAGAATCATTCCTACCTTAAAATACTTTTGTAAAGAAAATCACGCTTCCCGGGGTGCCTGGGTGGCTCAGTCGTTGTCTGCCTTCGGCTCAGGTCATGATTCCAGGGTCCTGGGATGGGAGCTTGCTTCTCCCTCTCCCACTCCCCCTGCTTCTGTTCTCTCTCTCGCTGTGTCTCTCTCTGTCAAATAAAGAAATAAAATCTTAAAAAAAAAGAAAAGAAAAGAAAAAGAAAATCACACTTCCCTATGTAAAGTGCCTAGTACAGTGTTTTGCAGCAGGAGCTCAGTAAACCTAGCAATTATTGTCCTATCAAGTAGTGGTTTTTAGCCTCTGTGACCCTGCTGTTGTGCCTGATGGAAGCAAGTCATTCTGGGGAAAACTCCTACGTTTCCCGCAGTTCCCAGCCATATAGCTCCACTTCCGCACCCTTTCTCCTCCCACTCAAGAAACATCCAAAGGCACATGACTAAAATTAAAGTGATAATAGGAAAAGCCCCTAGAATCTTTGCTTATTTGTTTTTTAAGATAAATTAGTCCTGAGCTTGACTACTTTATCATCAGTGACAAATAAATGGGAACGTACCAATGCCTAAAAGACAAGTCCCAACTATTTGAGAACCTAGTGTCCCAGAACCAGACATACTGTAACTTTCCTGAGACTCACGAACCCTAACATCCCCCTTCAACCTGTGAGACCTGGAGGCCCATCTCCTGGCCTGAGTCAGATTCTCAAGCATTTGGACATCCTAAGGGCCACATTTTCTTACTCCCCCCACCCCCTACCAAACCTCACTCTCTCTCTGGTACAGTTCCTTGCCTTTAGCGGATAGTGAATAAATGTTTCATAAATAAACGTGTCTGAATTCTGGCCCTACTTTTGTGCCTCCTCGCACTGGGACTAGCAAATGTGCGTTATGAGCCAAAATCAGGTCAGGTGACCTGGCTTCCAGCAATAATGTGCACAGAAGGCAAATGATTAAATAATGCATGTCTATCCACTTGACACGACATTTTGCAGCCACTGGAAATGATGCACTCAAAGACTCAAAGGCCACACAGCTAACATTAACTGAATAAATAGACCATAAAGCAAGTGTCCTTGTCCAGTCATTACACACATGGACCCAGATTGAAGGGGAAGGCCGAAGAGAATTTATTGCTATAAGAGGGGAGGGATTCTGCCTATGGGTTTCTAAATTCTCTTTTATGTGGCTTGGTGTTTACAATGAACAGCAGGAGATGGCGGAGAAAGGCCCCCAAGATTGGAAATGAGTCCAGGGCTTCCTCACAGGCACATGGCCAAACGCAGTGCACTGAACTCAAAATGAAGGCTGAAGAGCCAAACTGGGGGAAGGATGCGGAAGCCAGAGTCCATTCAGGAACAAAATGTGAACTTGACCCAAAATAGCTGTTGTGCTCAGCCTCCGAATCTGAATTAATCCTCTTATTAGTTTATTGACATCTATGAAATCGATTCTCGCTGCAGAATCACAACCCATGATCTGGCATTGCAGTTGATAAAAAGCATGACTGGGGAGTCAGTAGAAAGCATCTGTACCAAATATTCACAGAGGGCCCCGTGGTGGGTCTGCTGAGACTTAGGTGTTCTCTCTGGAAAATGTTCTCAGGCATCCCTGGGAAGAATGAGGAAGGGGAAAGGGAGAGGGACAGGCGGGGGAGGAGGAGTTAGGCAGCTTCTGCTGCTCTCAAGTCAAAGTTGACCTCGAGGGTCACCTCCTCTACACTCATACTGGAAGCATGGCCCCACTTTAGGTTTCCTCATTGCAGACCCAGACATCACTCCACTTTCCTGAGACAGGGCCCACTGCTTGGTCCAGAGAATAGTTCCCCTACATTGGTCCTCAAGTCCTTCATTTGGAAAAGAACAGGGAACAGCATATTCCAGAAGGCTCACTGCCAAGAAGAATAACAAGGCCAGGCAAATGTCAGCCCTGGGCTCCTCCCCAACTGGGCTAACCTGATTGTGGTATGCTGCAGGCCAGGAAAGAAGGGCCTCTGGTGCCCATCATATGTACCTCCAGCTCCTTTTTCCTGCCCCAAGCTCTTGTGGAGAGAGGAAACCACCGTTCTCCTAGAATCAATGTAGTAGCCTTGAGGCACAGTGTCCTCCACCTACCCAGGTCCTTCTCAGGAAATCCAGCTCTATACCAATGTTGCCGGAATAGTCAAAGCTCCCTGGTCACCGGCCACAGAGGCCTCCTTGTTTTTCAGAACAACACTGCTCAAGTGCAGAGCACTAACCAGCCCTCATACAGCTCTGACTGGCTTTGGAAGCCCTGACTACATTGAGCCTTACTTTGAGTACAGGCTGGCAGGCAGATTGCCTGGACAGAGCCTACTGTATCTGGGAGGAAAGCAGATAGGCCTTGACTTTGTCCACATTTGAATCCAGATCATCAGTAATCCAGCCTTAGCGTTTCCAGGCACCCTACCTCAGAGTACCTCTGGTAGGCCAGGACCAGCCCAGATTCATGACGCAGCAGTGACCTAGACCTTCACCCACATTTACCTCACCTAATGTGCAGTCTTCAGAGAGGGGTCATCTCTCACAGGGCCAGGTTTGGTTGGGCCCCTGAGACTCCTCCCTGGCTCAGCCAGGTTGGCCTGCTCCAGCCACAGCCACCATCGTGTGCTGGCACTTGTGATAGACAATAGTTCCCAGAATCAAGAACCTGATGGATCACGGCCCCTTCTGGGCTCTCTGCATATACCACGTCGTGGCCATCTGTGGCCATATATGCCTTTCTCTTTCAGGCTGGGACAAAGTCTGACCCCTTCTTTTCCCAAGTCAGGTGCAAATGGAGGGCTCTTTGATGTGGGGACCACAGGAACTGCCTCTTGCAAACCTCCCAAGCTTATGCTTTCTCCTCCTTTCATAATCAGAATGGAAAAGAATGGATTAGATATCCCACTTCACAGCATGATTTCCTGGAAAAGCCCTTTTCTCCCTGTGACCAGTTCTGCTATCCACCTCCTGCCCTTAGAAGTCTAGACTCAAGACAGTACGAGGATAAGAGGGTAAAACCATCCTCTCCTTTAAAAGCCCAAGGCAAGAAGGCTCCTCTGGAGCAAATTGTCCAGGCCCTTCTGCTGCTACACCTGCTCCCCCAAATCTGCAGGGCGGGGCGGGAACGGGTTGAAGGGTGCTTTCAATTTGCAGAGGGAGAGTAGCTGAGGCAAACTCTGTGACTGTCCTATTCGAACTATGGCCTCCAATGCCCCCTTCAGGGACCTGTCGTTAGTCTTTCTGATCAAAGTTTATCACTCTCAGCTTCCTAATGTCTTTTTCCATGGCCAGATCTTCTCAGGAAATGTTCACAGAAGCAAAAGGGCCTTCAGGCTGGAAAATCATGGGCCGTTAGCCGCTGTAAGTGGAGTCAAGTGATTTTGTCTCCACGGTGATGTTTGTTTCCCTGCTCCCAGGATGAGGCATAGGCTGCTTGGATGCTCCAAGGCAAACAAGAAGTTGGAAGCAGACAAAAGCGGTCACAATGTCACAGGAAGTCAAGGGCATCCAGCAGAGGGACAGGAAGGTGCTTCCCTTTGGGGCAGACCCATTAACTGGCATTAAGGTCTTTCTCTGAAGACCTCTTTCCTTTGCATTTCTGGGGCTGTAGCACAGGGAACTAGGGATGGGGTCCTCAGGTGAACCCCTCTTATCCCTGCCCCAACTCTCCAAGCCCCATCTCTCCCCTCTGCCCTACCGACTCTTTTCCTCCTTCCTTTGTCTGATTTCATGTCTCAGCTCCCATATTTAGAGGGGGCTGCAGAGAGTTCATGGACTGAGGCCCGAGCGCACAGTGTGTTGGGGTCCCCCATGCATCTTGGGCTCCCTGGCCTGTTCCTATGACTCAAAGCAAGAGATGCACATATCCTGACCCAGAGTCATTCTGTTGGTTTCTACCCATAGCACTAGGTCTGTTATGGTCCCGTATAGTAGCCACCAACCACATGTGGCTAAGTAATTTAAGTTCGGTAAAATTTAAAATCTCATTTCTCAGTCACACTAGCCACATTTCAAGTTCTCTATAGTCATGTGTGGCTAGTGGCTACCATACTGGACAACAGATACAGAACATTTCCATCACTGCAGAGAGTTCCTGTGAACAGTGCTGCCCAGGGCCTCAAGGTATTTCAGGGTCCTGATTCCTTCACTGAATGCATTTACTGTTTTTCCAGGCTCTTCTCTGTCACCTACAAGTTGGATGACCACAGAGAAGTAGGAAGACCATCTTTGTTTAGATCCAATAGACCTGAGCTTAAATCTCTGACTGAAACGTAGGAGCTTAGTGTCCCTAGGATGCTTCAGCTTCCTCATCTGTAAAATGGGAATAATCCTATCAACCTAAGTAGATGGATGGCAGGATTCAGTGGGAAAATGGAAAATTCCTGGCAGAGCAGCAGCCCATAAATGTAGTTATTGGTCTCATTATTGATAAACTGTCAAACAGCACAGGCTTGAGGCCTGGGTCCGTGTGAGAGATTAAATGCACGCACATAGTCAGGATTGGAAAATGAGTACAGTGACAGAAATAGCAATGAGGAGTAGAGATTGGCCCCTTGGCCTCTTGGGGATATTTCTATTTTGGGTGCCTTCCCAAATGGATTTTAAATCAATTGTTAAGGATTTTTCATTGCTTCACAGTTTTATGAAACATGTCTCTCTCTCAGATATTTAGTAACTATCACTGGAAACCCCTGTCCATGAGTCACTTCTATAAGAACCAAACAGTAGTGGGGAGCCGCTAGGCCAGCCAGGGTCAGCTTGAGGTCACCATCGGGAGACCCAGAGAAAGTGCTTTGTATGGTCACAAACTGGTTATTAGGATGACCTTGGGCAGCCGGCTTACCACCCTTTGTTTCCTCTTCTTCCAGGGCCCCATCCCCATAATGATGTAATGAATGGGGTTGTCAAAGATCAAATGAGGTTATTGAATCAACATTCATTTCCTTGTGGGTACACCTGTGTCTGGCATTCGCAGGGCCTGGTTCTGCATGAAACCTTAGTAGACGCTCAGCAAACATGTTGACTGGATAGCTGATCATATAAAGATCCTATTGAGAACTATGCTACGCAGTTTGCAAAACTGAGGCAGGATTATTAATAGTGCAAGCGATAAGATCGTCTAGAATAGAACCTCAACTCTATTTTCACCTTTGTTCTACTCTCTGAAGTTTATTTTCCTGGAGGAAAACCTGGCCCATGGTCAAGACCAGGGGCCCCCGTTCCCTTTTTGGTCCAACTCACTCACTCAGTATCCCTCTGAGCACCCTTCACCTGCCAGGCTCCGTGCTAAGCATCTGCCACCGTCCTCAGGGAGACGTGTGTGGTTGGCTCCCAGGTGCCTCCCTCCTGGCCGGTGTACAGCTCCCTCTCTCTCAGTTTTGCTGTTTGTTCTCCAGATCCCTACAACTCAGCATGAGCCTGGGCTGGGCCTCGGCCAGACCCTGAGTATCCACCAGCCTCTCAGCCTCTAGGTTCACCCATCCTCATCTTCTTGCAGCTCTAACAACAATCCAAAGAGCTTGGAATTGGATGCTTCCAATGGGGCCTCCACCTTTCTGCCTCTGTCCTCCTTTCTCCCCATCCCAGATCTGCTCCAGCGGCCACTCTGGATCCTCCCTGGGGACTTCCTGCTCCCCGTGGCATCCGGTGAAGTTTGCCCCTCACTCATGCCATATGCTTCAGGAGCCAAAGACGCCCTTGGAGATGAGAAAGCTGCGGTAAACCCAGCCGCTGACTCTTCATATGGAATCTTCTAACCTTCTGGCTGGAGGAGACCTCCTTGACATACAGGGCTCCTGCTACCTCTACCCCAAGCAGCCTGCTTTTGAATAGGAGAGGTCCTCTCTCATCAGTTCTAGCCTTGGTCCTCGGTCACCTCGACCTCTTACCGGCTCACTTTGGTCCATGTCCACCCTCAGTGTGGGCTTCCCACCTCCTACTGAGGCTTCTAGATGCTCCCTCTCCCAGTACAGTTCTGCTGGATGGCATTGCCCCAGTGGCTCCCACAGCAATCCCAGAGGCACTGCTGGGCCCTGGAGCCACCCACATAGGCCCCCATGACATGCTCTTTCTGTGTCAGTCTGTTCTTCTGTACTCAGAGCTGCCCACAGAGCCTGGAAGCGCACCAAGCTTAGGAAATATGAGCTAGTGGGTGAACAATGGGGTGGGCCAAGGCCCCATGTCCAGGCCTGAAGCAGAGGTCTGGGAAGCAGGAAAAAGACCCCTGAAATAAAGACCCAACCGAGTTTGCTGGTGGACTCCATGTGGTATGCCAGGAAAAGCCCTCGGCCTCACAGAGCAAGGTCACAGAATAGGGGTGAACAGGGTGATCTTTGAGCTCCCTTCTGGGTCATAAGGAGGGCCAGGAGGAGCCAGGAGAAGCTGGGTCAAAATCCTGGCTAACAACTAGCTCGACACATCATCTCTCTGAGCCTCAGTTTCCTCAAATGCAAAATGGGGTGCTACTGGTATCCATCTCGGGTTGTTGTGGAGATCCACAAATCGGGGTGAAAATGACCCCGAAGCCCCCCAGGACTGTGACTATTAACAATCTTAACTAAAATCCTATAAACCCGGGCCAGACTGTGTATACGGACAATGGTTAAAGAAACGGTTCCTTTTCAAAGAGAATTCGACATTTTAACCTAAAAGGGGTCTCAGGAGGAGCCCGTACAGCCCTGCCGCTCCTGGCTCCCCCCCCCCCCTTTTGTGGCAGATTTGCCCAGAGGAGGTAGACCTTCCTCACTCTGTTCCCTGGAGGTTAAACTGAGACCACACAAGGAGTAATTGTCACCTCAGCACTGTGGCTAAGGAGAAAGTTCCCTCCCCTTTCTCCCCAGATCTTCAGCAACAGCTAAACTACAACTGAAACCCTCAGTAGGAGGTGGAAAGCCTCGCCTCTGGTTGGCCCCTCACCACAGACCCCTAGCAGCTGGGGTTCATACTTGAGTGACAACAGCAAAATGCTGCTTTTCCTCCTCAGAGCACTTGCCTGTCCTCTGCCTCCCACACCCTTCCAGCCCCTTTCAGGGGAGCTCTCCCTCTGTCTGGCCCAAGCAACTAGCCCTGGGCACAGCTCCGATGACTACCAGGCCTGGGTCTGTGGCTTCCCCAGTCTGGGGCAAGGAAGGAGGTTGATCCTGAAACCCTGAGGGTCTTTGTAGAATCAAAATAAACGTTTTCCTCTGTCCAGAATAAACTGTACCTCCTACTGAGGATTTCTGTTGTAGTTGGAGGATGCCTCGGATTATCTTACAGTTACTTATCTCTTGTACCTTACAGTTTTGGATGTCAGAAGTCCAAGATCAATTTCACCGAGCTAAAATCGAAGTGTCGCCAGGTTGGTGTGCCTCTGGAAGCTCTAGGGGAGAATCCATTTCCTTGCTTTTTCTAACTTCCAGGGGTTGCCCGAATTCCTTGGCTTGTGGAGCCTTCCTCCATCGTCAAAGCGTATGACTTCTGCTCGTACTGTGATCCCCTTCGTCCGCCTTTGGCATTCTTGCCTCCCTCTTATAAGGACTGCTGGTATTACACTGGGCCCACCTGCATAACCCAAGATAATCTCCCCAGTTCAGAACCCTTAACTTAATCACATCCGCAGAGTTCCTTTTCCCCCAGGTTCTAGGGATTAGGGCATGGACCTTTGGTCAGGGGCTACTATTCAGCCTTCCACTGGCAGGTCACTTAACCCCAAAGCCTCTCTGTCATCAGCCAAGTGGGGAATAAATGCCCAGCCCCCAGACTCTTGTGTGGGTCAAACCCAGTAGCACTTGGGAATGTCCATGGCCCAGGAATGGAGGCTGAGCTCTGAGTGTGAGGCTTCACTGCTGGCCAAGCTCGAAAGGATGGTGCCTGGGAAATGAAAGTGAAGGAAGTAGGGTTGGGACTCAGCTGATCTACCTGACATGGTGTCTCTGGGGCAGCTGGTATGCACTAAAATTGCCAAGTAGGTCACAAGTTTACTAAGCCCAGTGCCAGACACAGAGGGCACAAACGCCCAGTGGAGTGCATGTGATGGCCAGGAGCTTCATCTAGGTCTCCTCCTTCTCCCTCACCCTCACCTCCAGGTAGTCACCCAGTCCTGTCGATCTCCTTTCTAAATGCTCCTCAAGCCCCTTCCCTCCACCCCATTGCCATGGCCAAGCAGAGCTCCCTCCATACTCCTCTGGCTCATTGCCATAGTCAATGGCCCTACAGCCTCCTGCCTCCCCATCCCTCACCTCACTTACATATCTCCCTGAATTTTCATCGCAGAACACAAATCTAACCATGTCTTTCCTTGTGTGGTTGGCCCTCATCCCTGGGGTCGGGGGGGAAGGCCAAGTTCTTCACCCCCAGTTATGCGGTCTCTTCCTAACTGCCGATGAGCAGCAGGCTGTCAGAACTGCAGGAAGCCGGGGGCAGATGTGTGCGGGCGGAGCTGGGATGGGAGGGAAGCAGATTAGTGATAGGGCTGGGGGGTACTGTGCAGATAGGATGGGAGGGACAGGCCAGATCCCAAAGGCCCCGAGTACAAGTGCAGTAGGCTCTGCTATGCTGACAGGTGCAGGCCTGAGCTACATTAGCTCCTAGCTAGCTTGGCCACTGGGCAAGGCGCAGCCACGGAGCTATTGGCCTGGTCCTACCTTGAATGGGGAATGGCTTCTGAGGGCCGGTTATTATTTTGAGGTCTGGAAAGACAAGTGAGGAAATCTTTTCTCTGCAAACGATTTTGACCAAACTGCCAGGATGAGGAATCCCCACGGGGGCCTGGCAGAGCCAAGGGCCATGGCTTGCTGGGAAAGTGATCTGGTCTCTGTCTGCATCAGCTAAAGACATGTAAAATGGATTCGGGCCCCCCTCGCCAACCTGAGCCACCACCATGAAGCTTCATTAATGCTTGCAAAGTGCTCTGAGGCCTCAGCTGAGATGCCTCACATGAACGCAGGCTACCCTTATTCATCACGGCCACCGTGCCAAGTGGGGTAGCCTGTGGGCAGCTGCCTCCACGCACAGAACAATGGACACAGCCGAGCAGTTAAATTGTGATTTCGAAGAGCGGTCCTGATCAGCCAGCTCCAAAGCAGCTCAGCTGGAGAAGGCAGGCCTGTGTGGGGGACCACTTAACCCGGCTGGCTGTTATCTCCATGCATTACGGAGGCAATGAAACTCCCACCCCGCTGAGCAGGAGTAATGGGAGGGCTGTCAGGTAATGGGGTGGGGGCTTTTTGAATCCTGGGTGTCTAGGCTGTTAGGCCTGGCCAGGGTGAGCCAGGGGGAGGAGCATGTGGGCTATCAGGGAGAGTGTCTTTGGGCAAGTCCCTCAACTCTCTGAGCCTCAGTTTCCTCATCTGCACAGCAGGATAATAATCGTCACACCCTCTGCCTGACAGGATTGTCAGATTCAAATGACATAGCCCACGATAAGGCCTTATGCCTACAGTAATGAGATCAAGGGGAAGAATAGTAATAATAATAGCAGTAGCTGGTAAGGACCCTACCACAGGGCAGGCATTCTCCTAATTAGCTACTCGGAGCCCTGTATTATAGACAAGGGAGAAGAAGCAGCACAAACAAGTCCAGTGATCTCCAGTTTCCCAGAGCTAGTGAAAAATGGAGCCAGGATGTGGGCCCAGGGCAGTCTGGCTCCAAAGTCTGTCGTGTCCTCCCCTCTCAGATGCTGTCTTTATCAGGATAGCCATTATACTCGTTTTAGGAACAAGACTGTGTGCTTCGTTATGATAGCCATCATCATCATCATCGGGGTAAATGGACCAGCCTGTCCTTGGAAACTGGGCCCTGAGGCTTCTGGGCTCCGTCAGGCAAGGGGTGTGCAAGTCTCTGGTCTTCTTTGATCCTCTGTCTTCCACAAGAAGGGAAGAAAATGTTATGGAGATAGAGGTGAAGTGCGTGGGTTTTCTCACTCAACAAAACTCTGGAGATACAAGGAAATATGGAGGCAACAGGTTTGTAGAGAGAATAGTCAACAGATGCTGAGGGAGAGTGAAAAATATAGGCTCGCACCCCCTTCCTCAGGTTATGCACTGAGGGAGACATTGTCCCCACAAGCCACACACAATGGGGTGCCTATGGGTGACAGAGCAGGAGGTCTCTGGTCCCCCAGGCACTGACTGTTCCTCTCATACTGGCTGATCCCCCAGAGGAAGGCTCCTGAGGCTGACTAATGGGCTCAGCAAATCCCTGCAAGGGGCTCGAGAGCCACCACCTGTGAGCCTCTCGCTGTCTCGCTGGTGGCCTCAGCAGCTCTGAGGGAGCTCCCGCCCAAGGGTGTGGCCCAGGGTCCCTCAGCCCTCGGGGATGGAACAGCCCAGCAGACTTGCTCTGCCCCCCAACCTCCCTTCACTTCTTTGCTCCTCTCCCCCTTTGCTGAGGGCCACCTCTACCGACCATACCAGGGCCTGCTCTGTGCCCAGCTTTGCCCTCATGCCACCCTCCCTGCATCCTGCCTTCATGCTACCCCTCACTCCCCGCAAAGAGGATGCACTCCGGAGGCCAGTTCTAGAGTGGGCACAGGGATGGCTCCCTGCTCCACACTCTCTTCATCCCCAAGGAAGACAAGGAATTGCAGTTGTACACCCATCTTCAGATGAGCTCAAAACTGAAGTTCAAGCCCAGGCGGCATTTGTGAGGGGACAGAGCCAGGGGCGGGTTGACTATAGAGGGGACAGAGCCAGGGGCGGGTTGACTATAGAGGGGACAGAGCCAGGGGTGGGTTGACTATAGAAATGGACAAAAGAAAGGCTTTTCTAAGCCACCTGCCCTTTGAAATGGGCTTTTCTGTCCCAATATGGGTTCTAAACTGGTTTTGCAAGGTAGCGGGTGGTATTTGGAGTACTAGTGTATGCTGAAATGCCCGAAAACCTCCTAAGCTGCCCGGAGGGGGTAAAGCTAACAGGGATACTAGTCCTTGCCTTCCCTGCTTGCCTTTGGGGGACGTGGCCCTATCGGGAAAGTGAGTCTCTCACCCTAGGCAAGATCTCAGCTTTAAAAAATTTAGTGCAATTCTTTTTATATCAGATAGTTATATTTAACGTAGCCAAAGGCCTAGATTTACATCGTCTTGGTTAAATTACTCATCACTGATCTCTCGTCTACAACCTTTTTTTCATTTTCGAAAGGCTCGGTTTGCATAAAGAGCTTGAGTTTTCGTTTTCCACCAGCCAAGTATGTGCTCAGTTATGTCCCGGGCATCCTAATTGTGTCTCCACCTGCCTGGATGAACCACCAGCAAGCATCTCCACCGGCCCCTCTGCCGGCCCATCTGGTTGGCTGCGAGGTGCGGGGGCCTGGGGGGCCCCTTTCTCCCATAAGAAAGTAAAACCCAACAGGCCAGAAATGCATGTCGGCTGCTAGCCAGCACGTGCCAGGAAGGACGAAGTTCCACCCCACCGCATGGTAGGGCAGATTCATGAGAGCAACGGGGTTTTATAAAAACACTGTGAATAACGTCTACCATTTATTGAGCACCTGCTACGCCCCAGCCACGTGCTTACTGTGTGTATCTTCAAAATAACTCTGTGATGCAGGCATCAGGCCCACTCCCTGGCTGAAAAAACTACGGTTTAGAGAAGTTGTGACTTGGCAAATGTCCCAGAGCTGGTAACTGGCAGCCGGGTCTCTGACAACACACCCCTACGGCTGGCTGCCTGTGTTTACTCATTTGTAGCCCACCTCAGCCCAAACACTCTGAGGCAGCTCAGAGGGAGCTGCATGATACAGCAAAACAACACAAATCACAATGGTGAGAAAGGTACTTTAAGGGGACTCAGAAGGCAAAAGGGTGTCATGTAGCACATGAACCTTACACCGGGCTCTGAGCTTCCTAGCAGCCAAAGCAAAGAAAGGCCACTCTCTTCCCAAGTTACTGGTGTTGGTAGCACAAACACGAATCAAACACAGACCAAAGGCCCAACTTTTCCTAAGTTCAAGTCCAAAAACAAACAAATGCCTCCCAGGTGACCTCTTAGGGAGGTTTTGAGCATACCAAAGGAGTGTAACAATAGAACAAATGAGTCATCTCAGCAGCCCAGGTGCCCAGGGTGGCGCTGGAGGCATGGGGAGGGGAGGGGCCATGGGCCAACCCAGCTTCTCTCTCTGCTAGGTCATGGCAGCTGTCTTAGATTGGGGAACCCAAGCTCTGTGCAGATTTGATAGCTCAAGGAAAGGAAGAAGGAAGGATCCAGCAGAGAGAGAAAGTGAGCCAGACTGGTTGTATGAGGCCTTGGCATTTCTACAAGGAACTCAGGAGCCGAGATGGCTCCTTAAGAATGGGTGGCTCAGTGGGTTAAAGCCTCTGCTTTCGGCTCGGGTCATGATCTCAGTGTCCTAGGATCGAGCCCCGCATCAGGCTCTCCGCTCAGTGGGGGGCCTGCTTCCTCCTCTCTCTCTGCCTGCCTCTCTGCCTACTTGTGACCTCTTTCTCTCTGTCAAATAAATAAATTCTTAAAAAAAAAAAAAAAAAAAGAATGCCTCAGATGGAGGCCAAGGGGCCCAGCCTCAGTGCCTCTTCTCCATCAACAAATCACTGACCACAGGCCAGCCTCTAGGAGGGGCCTTAAACCTGAGTGCGGGAGAGGGCGATTTCCAGGGAGGGACAAAGCTGTGAGAGAATCTGGGGGATGGACATGTCAGCCCTGAAAACTAAGCAGAAACCACAACAGCCACTACAAAGAGCCTTTAGGTGCAGTGATTGTGACCAAGAGCCCTAGCAGTCCGTGGGGAGCTTTCCAGCCACAGAACTCTTTTTTTATTTTTTTTTAGAGTGAAAGAGAATGTGTGTGTGCGCGTGAGTGTGTGTCCCACGAGATCGTGACCTGAGCCAAAAATCACGAGTCAGACGCTCAACTGACTGAGCCATGCAGGCGCCCCTCTAGCCTCCGAGCTCTTGTGGGGACTGAGGCCTCCTCCAAGGACACAGGCCTCCCACCTGGGCTTGGACAAGGCAGGCACGAGGACCGGCCAAGATGGCCTTGGAATAGAGCGTTGATTGTGACACAGGGCTGGAGCCCCGAAGGCTGCTCCTGTTAGCATGGGCAGCAGTAACCTGGGCCTGGAAACTTCAACAACCACCTACGGCGCACCTACCTACACACACACACACACACACAGCTTCAGAAACACGAGGTCCATCAGGCGCCTGGCTTTAGCAGTACTATTGCTTCCTGGTGAACCTGCCAAGGTAAACTGTTTGCTAAGCACACAAGGAGGAGGTAGAATGAGGGGACGAGTTGGGTGGCGCCTTATAAGAGGAAACCTGCCAGGGTCATAGGAGAAAATGGACGTGGCCTTAGACCCAGACTTTGCAGTTTGCCAGTGACATGCTGCAGGAGAGGGTCGGGGGGACCAGGAGCACACCCTGCTGGGGAGGCTGCAAGCGCTCTTGGAGGGAAGTGTGGGACTGGGAGTGTAGGCCTGGGGGCAGCTGGGGCTCTGAGGCCCAGGGAGAGTGAGATGGGGAGAAGCTGGCAGGGGACGGCAGGGAGAAGCTGGAAGGATGGAGCAGCCCCATGAGAATTTTCATTCTCTGACTTGGGCCCAGCAGGAAGCAGCTGGCAGGGGCCTGCTGACCAGGCACAGCGGTGACAGCAACCTGTCACTTTTCTTAATGGAGACCTGGTCTCGGAGCCTCATGGAACGCAGGATCCCGGGCTCCATTCAGACTCTGTTTGGTTCTGCCTGGCCTCGCCCAGCTGCCCTGGCAGCGGGGATGTTGTTGGTTTGAATCTGATGTGATGAACTCTTTAAATAGCTACCCTAATGGATAATCAATTATTTCAGAGCTTTAATACTAAATCACGCCGTTGGACACATTTGGGGGCACACTTGCTGTATCTGAGCCAAAACTGCCCTTTCTCTTTCACTTAGCAAAGCAGAACATGTCACGTTAAATCCCTAATGGTCTAAGACAGGTCTCTTGTGACCTAAAAAAGAAAAAAGCTGAAGAAGTAGACTCTCCAAGATTTGTATAGGTAATTTGTAGATCTTTTCAAAGGAGGCTCTTCATTTAAAGGGTATAACGGATCATAAAATAGAACCTCTTCTGGCCCTTTAAAACAAGTGTCAGCTATAAATATTTCTTAAAGTCAGGATTGAAATAATATATACACAGTAGCCATGGTCACACTTTTCAGATTACCTAGTTAAAAGGCCCTAGCAGGGAGAAAATTTAAGATGTGGGATGAAGTTTCCACTGATGGATCTCTTGGAAACCACCAAGAAGCCCGCCCTGAACCTTCTATCCAGGAAAACAAACCGTCTGCAAGCCTGCCGAGCTGGCCGGAATCCCAGCCGAACCTCGGCGTTGCCCATCAGGCTGGCTCCCTCTCCGGCCTGCTCAGGGTAACCTGGCCTCGTGCCCAAGCTCGAAAGCAATCCTCCCTGCCGCCCCCCCACTACAGACTCCCAGGGTCCCCCTGAGTCCATGCTCCCCCACAACCTCTCTGACTACTCCCTACACTTCTCCATGGAGTCTCTCTCCTTGAACTCAAATGCCAGTGATTCCTAGAACTTCTCTTCCTGGCCCTCTTTGGGTCTCACCCTGTACTCGCCCCTTGGGATCTCATCCACTCTTTGGCTTCAGCTACCAGCGTGCTGGCCTCATCTCTGGCTCCCTAACTGCACTATTGTGTCCCATGCTCCAGTGGACTGGGCCACCCGACGTCCCTCCCTCAGCTCAGTGGCTACCTGGCCAACTCCGACTCTTCACAGATACCCAAATCCATGCCACACACCCCCATCTCCTCTCCTCCTGAGGCATCACCGTCCGCCCAAGTGCCCGGGCCACAGGCCAGAGAGACCTCCTCCTGGGATCCCCTCTCCCCCAGCCCTCGGTAGCACAGCAGTCCATCCTCCAGATACAGCATGTCCTATATCCCGCCACCATGTCCCTGGGCGGCCAAGGCCACCCTCTGCCCGGCCATGCTGCCTCTGAGCCCTTCCGCGCCCACAGCCGGGGTGACCTTTGTAGAACAGAAATGAGACTGGTCACTCACTGGATCTGATGTCTTCAGGATCTGGCCGCTGCCAGCCTCCTTTGTCTCCTGCCACCCCCTGCTGGCCAGACCCAAGAGCGGGCGCCTTCCCCCGCAGGTCGTTGCCCATGCTGTGCCTTCTGTTCTACTTGGACACAAATCAAGAAACAAAAGCCAGCTCCCATTTGTGGGGCCTGGAGTTCTCCTGGGCCCAGGGACTGCCACCAGGAAACCTGACTCCATCTCCCAAGTCCCCTCCTCTCTCCAGTGGGTGGGCTGCTGCGGGAGAGACCAGACTGGGCCTACCCCCCTCTCCCAGGCAGGGCTGTACACAATTAAGCGTAGATGGAGTAGCTGGAGCGTGGTTTTCATAAAGAAGAGGAGACATAGCTGCTCCTTATCTTCCCAAAGGCACTCGTAAAGACCTTCTCAAAGTTCTGACTTAGTAAAGAGGAAAGTGAGGATTTTAGAGTCCACATCGTGTTTTCAAAACTACCATTCTCTTTCATTCTCCAGTTGCTTGCTTAGCTTCACAAAAGCAGTTGAATTACCAAACGCCCCTTTAAAAATGTCTTCATGTTAGGGATCTCGCAGATACTTGTTTACCTTCCAGCTGCAAAGACTTCCCAGGTCACCCAAGTTGTATGCCACAGAGCCCCATCAGAGTCTGGGGACCATCTAACGGCCAGGGGAGCGGGAAGGAGGCCAGCTCAGGAGTTCTGGCCCCAGGTCGTGGTCCAGCAGCACCTTCCTTGGGGTCCCCATTGCCAGCAGGCCACAGCAGGCCTCGTCTGTCCCCTCAGGTGAAAGTCATGGACAGGATGGCAGAAGGTTCTCAATGTCCACCATCCTCGACCTTGCCAGGCAACACACTAGACTTCTAGGGGAGCAGGGAAATGGGGGATCTTCCCAATTTTGCAGGTGAGGGAACGGAGGTCCAGCTTCCACACTTGGCATGTAGCAGACCCCGTTGTGTACCGTCCATGTTCTACCCATTGAGAAAGTCACTTACTTTGCGTCCTTGAACCTGAAAACGGGAATTTAACACACATAGGGAAGAGTTGGGGGAGATTATCATGAGCTGTTTCCAAAGGAGGATTAAATACTTTTTTGGATCCATTTTAATACACTGCCACGTCTTCATGACTAGCCTGGATTTCTCTGAGTCCACTTATCTTTTTATAGTTTGACCTTTACACAGGAAAAACCTCAATGATTTTCCACTGTTTTGAATAAACTGAAATGGATGTGTTTTCCTGAATGATTACAGAATGAAAAACAGGGCCTGTCACCATCCAAGTCCTTCAGGAGTCATTTCCCCTGGAGGACAGGGCTCACAAAACTACCCCCTTCTGAGGAGGCTCTCACAGCCGTTGTTTATCTTCCAGCTGCAAGGACCTCACCACTCACGGTCTGCGCCCAAGGAGAGGGGGGCTTTGTCTTGGATGCAGGAGCAGGGCTGGAGCCTGCAGCCCCCAGAGTAGCCAAAAGTATGGAGGCCAGAGCAGGAACACTGGGCCCCAAGCTGGGCTGGCCAGCCAGAGAGCATCACCAGCTCCCTAGAGGGCTTTGCCTGAGCTCAGGCCCAAAAGGCCGCCTATTGCCAGAGAGCAAGTGGTCCCCACAGGCATTCTGCCCGGAACTGGTGAAAAGTAGAGGGCAGTGAGAAAAGCATTCACGGGGATGCCTGGGTGGCTCAGCCGGTTAAGTGGCTGCCTTCATCTCAGGTCACGATCCTAGGGTCCTGGGATGGAGTCCCACATCGGGCTCCTTGCTCAGCGGGGAGCTTGCTAATCTTTCTGCCTGCCTCCTGCTTCTCCATCTGCCTGCCACTCCTGCTTGTGCTCACTCTCTCTCTGATTTAAAAATAAATAAATAAAACATTTTTAAAAAAAGAAAAAAAGCATTCACAGCATGAGCTGGGACAAATCACTTCAGCCTTCTAAGTCCACTTTCTTTTCCGTAAAATGGTAAAAATCGTAGTTACTTGTAGGATTATAGGATTGTTAGGAAGTTAACAGATTTAAGCCGGTGAGTACATAGTAGATGCTCAATGAATGTGGCTGCCCTGTCTTTTTAAGCAATGGAGGTGGAACATGATTTCACAATGTCTTCATAACTTGGGGATCCTCTTCACAAAAATAGGAGAATCACAGAATATTAGCCGTGAGTGGAAACTGGGAGCCCGTCCAGGCTGATCTCTCACTGTGATGTCTCACACACTTGAGATTTTCTGAGCCACTTACGTTGTACCTTTTCTCTTGATTTTGATTTTTTTTCTTCTTCAGTTGAAACCAGGTAACAATGTTTATCAGAACTGTGTGTCAAATAAAAGCAGGTTGGCTCCGAGTGACCGGCTTCAGGGTATCTCCTTACAAAGCAGAACACGCTGGTATTGGAGGCACTGTGGCGGCCATTTTGACTGGGCAGAAATGTTTTCTATTTACTTCCAGATTCACAGCTATGTTTTGAGAGGTAGATGTGGCTGGAAATCTGTTGAATTTCTTCATCTTGACCTTTTATATATATATGGTGTTAAGTGGTTTGATCTCTTGTGGGACGAGGGGCTGTCATGCTGGCTGTGGGCTCCCCTCCCTCACCCCCTGCTCCCGCTCTCTGTCTGGCCACCTATCTTGGCACCCGGCATTGGGCCAGCAGGCACTCATGGTTCTTAGCAGGCTGCTGGGAGGTAACCTGACAGTCAGTAAAATCTGCCACGTCCTCACTGTCCACTCATTCCTCATAATCTGTAGTTCGTGCCCTCCCTTTCTACTGCTTTCCCAGGAAGGTGTGCAGCTCTCCCCCGAGTCTCACTCTGGGGCACAGCTCTGCCTGATGGCAACAGCCTCTGTCTCCCGAGCCTCCAAGCACTGCATTTTCCCAGCATCCTCCTATCTCCTTTCTGCCTTCTTGTCTCCTTGCTGGTTCTAGGGGCCAGCCCTCCCCCAAGCCTATCTTTGGCTTCTCTTCTCAGCGAATGCCCCTTGGCTGCTCGCAAACTTCCTGTGGCAATTGACCCTTACCCACTTTCTGCCTCTGTGACTCCCCCGATCCAGGCCCCCGTTCCTAGGTGCCTGCCACCTTCTCAAACTCATCATGTCCCCAAACACCTTCATTTCCGTGCAAGGCACACTGGTCCCCCAGCCACCCAGTCTCCAAACCTGAATTTTCATTACTCGTCCCCAACTCCCACCCTCAGCACTTCCTGACAGCTGCCCCACTGCCTAGGATCCCCAGGGCCTCACAGCCACTTCCCCTGGGAGGGCATTAGAAATTCCATTTCACGGAGTCAAAAACCAAGATAAAGCATGGGGCTTGCTTTAGCGGCTCAGCTAGTTTTCAGAGGATGTGGCACATGTTGGCTGTGTGTTCCTCCATTGCTGGGTGTGGGCCCCATTTTCTTTACTCATTACCCATCATCATTTCCATCTGCCCAACCTCAATCCTGGGGGCAGCCCAGCTTCAGTGCGGCCCCCATCCCTTCCCTACTCCCCTCTCCCCCCATTTCCACCCTTTACTCCTCACCCTTCTGCTCATGCCTGCTGGCGAGTAAGGAGGGACCCCAAGCAGAAAATCAAGACAAGGGTTGGCCTGGGCCCCACAAACCCAGGCTTCCACCCTGAGCTATAGTGGTCACTTTGGCAGGGGATAGTGGAGGGTGTCAGTCCTAGCTCTGAGCCCTTGTCTGGCCAGGCAGCGTGACCCCCATAACTGGAGTTCCCCACTCCAGCCTTGCAGCAGGGCCTGAATACCAGGTACCCAAGGACTTTGTGCCCGTGCCTGATGACTGGACTGAGGTGGTGCCAGCAGGAGGACAGGCCTGGGCCCAGGGAAGACGGGGACCAGGCTGACCCTCCCTGAGGGTCTGACCACCTGAGGCCGCACGCAGGCCCACTCTGCCTGGACGCTGCTCTCCTCCGTGGCCACAGCGGCCTTTGGCCTCCGAGAGGTCCAGCCACATGGTCCGGTCCTGCTGGCTTCTCAAATGTCACACCTTTGGGCCCAACAGCAGCCCCCTCTCATTCTGGCACAGGGGCAGTCAGGGATGGCAGCCGATGTCCCACTGAGACAGAGCCAGCTGACCTCTGCGGCAGAGCCCCAAGCAGCTCCTGACCTGACGTTTCGGGAGCCGCGCTCCTGCCCTCAGCAGTCTTCACTCTGCCTCAACTCTGCATGGACAACAGGCCCAGGCCCATGTGCTGCCGTACCCCTGTGGCTCTAGGTTACCTGCCCTGCTTGTCACAGAAGTGTTGGAGCTTTCCCCTGGCTTACACTGTAAGTCCTTTTCCATGCCTGTCAAACTTCTGAGTTAAAAAACAAAAAACAGGGGCACCTGGGTTGTGGCTCAGTCGGTTAAGCGTCTGCCTTCCGCTCATGTCATGATCCCGGGGTCCTGCGATCGAGCCCCACGTTGGGCTCCCTGCTCAGTGGGGAGCCTGCTTCTCCCTCTTTCTCTGCCGCTCCTCCTGCTTCTGCTTGCTTGCTTTCTCTCTCTGTCAAATAAATAAATAAATAAAATCTTCAAAAAATGAAGAAACAAAAAACCCAGCATCTACTCCAGTATAGCCATCGATGGTGGTAGAGAAACAGGTAAAATGACTCTGTGGAACCCTACTGTGAAGAAAGGACCCGCTCGGGCACTCACAGCTTTCTATGCGTCTCAGGTGTCCAAGGACAGGCTGATTTACATCCAGGAGCTTCTCCACTGTTTACTCTTAACCCTTTCACTTAGAGGTGCCAGATTTAGTATCTAAAAATATAGGACAATCCTACCTCTGAGGCTGGGGGTGGTAGGGGTGAGGCGGGGTGGGGAGGGGAATTCACACGTCCTTTGTGCCCGAACCTCAGAGTGGCATCTGGAGTGACAACACCAGTCATGTTCAGGTTGGTGGGGCGGTCCCAGGTCTACGGAGGGCCGGGCCCACCCCCCCAGCTCTCCCCGTCCCCCTCTCCCCTGAGCCCTTGCTTCCCAAATAACACCCATGGGGTCAGCAGTTTGTAAGACCCCCACCAGCACTAGCCAGACATCTGAGTGCGCTGGGCACTGAGCTGGGGACCTTCTGAGTGTGGTCGTCAGTCCTCATGAGCTGGAGCTGGGGGGCGGGGGGCTGCCTCTCCAGGGTCTTCACAGTGCTTGATTCCCAAGCGCTCAGGGGACAGGCAGGACTCATCCAGATGCCCCACTGCGCGCATAGGGTCAGGGAGACCATGAGGCGTGCCTGAGTGGTGACTGAGCTCAGCCCCCTCTCCCGTGGGTGTAAAACCTATGTCAAGGACACGAGATTTGGGGGAGAGAGCTGGTGGGTCCTTCGGTGGCCAGAACAGGATAAGAAGCACCCAACCACAGCCACCGCCAGCACAGACTCTGAGCACTTTGTGTGGCATTTTATCCTCAGGACACCTTGATCTGGTGTGACTGACAGACTATTCAAATCCCCACTTCAGAGAGGAAAAAAAGCAAGGCCCAGAGGGGAAACCTGCCTTCCCCCAGCCAGGCGGGAGACCTGCTGCTGTGCCCGGAGGCAGCGCCCCTGCTCAGAGCTCCACACTTCAGACGCTCAGGCCCCAGCACAGACCCAGCGTGGGTGGGACAGGAGGGACCCAAACACCCTGCCTTTGCCATGGGCAAGGTCTTGCATCCCTCCTCCTGAGGGCTTGACGTCCAGGTCAGGGCCTTCGGCCCTCCCTGAGCTGCGCCCTTCCCCTCTGCCCGCATCTCACACCTCAGGAGCCTCCAGAGACCCTGCCTGCCTGAGCCCGGACTTCATTTCTCAAGAAAGGCATTCCCTGCTGGGACCAAAATGAGCCCTGTAGGGATTTTTTTCAAACGAAATGGTGAAACACAAAGGATCTTCAGAGCAGCACAGGAATCGGCACTGAGTAATTGAGGATGAAAGGCCACTGTAAACCAACTGTAAAATGCAGTGCCTGCTGGAATCCCACCCTAAAGCCTGCCGGGAGGACCCCTCGAGACCAGTCAGCATTGTTACTGAGGGCTCTCCCCCCCACCCCACTCGTCCCTGTCCAGTCCCACCACCTACCTACCATGGGGGGAACCTTGTGAGACCGACAAGTCTGCCAAGGCAGAGCCCTTCGGTGAGCACCCCTTCACAGGGGCCACAGCAGATCCTTCTGAAATAAAGTCCAGTAACACGACTGTACCAACTCCTCTGATGCTTCACGCCTGTGGGCGGGTCCATCCAGTAGTTCTCCCCTGCAAAAGCGGAAAATGGGAAGATTCGATGGTTGTCACTGAGAGTGGCGAAAATACTCCCGCTAGGTTGCAAAAGGTATTTGTCATTTTACAAATATGTTTCCCATTTTTAGTTTGTGAGCTGTTATCATCCAACACTGAGTGGCTACTAGTAGCCGGCAGGTACCCAGGAGGCTGCTGGGAATGGGTCCTTGCCTGCCCGGAGTTCTCAACCCAGGGGAGATGAAGCCACGTTTGAGCTCTTTATGTGCAAAACGTCCCAGGTGCTGCCTAGGCAGATCAGAGAAATCAAACATAGCTTCTTCCTGAGGACAGGCCAGACACACTAAATACCTGCATCCTGGTCCGAATGAATCAGCAATGAACTGATTGAATCAGGGCTTATTCAGGTTCACCCAGAACTTAGTGGGCATGTCTGTCATTATTGCCAAGCTTTGCCTCACAAAAAAAAAGTCGAAATCCATCTTTTCCCTTGTAAATATTTTAAAAATATCCCCCCATTTCCCCAAAAGTTGCCCCTGCTTCTCTTGTTTTTTTTTTTTTCCCCTCAAGATTCTACTTATTTATTTGACAGAGAGAAACACAGTGAGAGAGGGAACACAAGCAGGGGGAATGGGAGAGGGAGAAGCAGGCTTTCCGCCAAGCAGGGAGCCCGATGTGGGGCTCGATCGCAGGATCCTGGGATCATGACCTGAGCCGAAGGCAGACGCTTAACGACTGAGCCACCCACGCACCCTTCTCTTGCTTTTTTATAAATTCATGAATAATTAGTCAAGAATTGACATAATCGGTCTATTTCAGTAGTGGAACCTATGTAATTGATTATGTTGCCCTTCTTGCCTTGGATTCCAGGAAGCTCAGAGCTAAATGTAGACCTTGGTCACAAAAGTAAGGTTAGCCACTACGGTTAGAAAACTTGTATTTTCTTGTCTGACTGGGTTCTGATTTCCCATTTCAATTTTAATAACCCCACTGTTGTATCTTTTGTTATACACCTCTACAAATCCTTTTTTGATAAGAGGAAAGAATAAATGAAGTCAATTTTTTAAAAGGAATACTCTCAAACTATTCTTGCAGGAGAGGTTATTGATCATTTAAATTATCCTTTCCCAAGGAAGATAGCCTTAATTTATGCCTATAAGCAGGGTTCTCCACACTTCCACAATGCTCAACCATGAATTTGGTAAATTGATGGGGGCAGTTCTCATTGCCTATGTTCTGTTTTCCCTTAAAGGCCCTTAGCAATCTATGTGCAAATCAATGAATCTTGCCAATATTCATTTATGGTTAAGCAATAACTACCATGTGCCTGGACCCGCACCTCAAACCTTTCACCTCAAGTAGGATCCGTGTCCCTTTTGATCTCTTAACAGAGCTTCTGCCCCAGGTGGGGGGTGGGGGGGGGGAGAAGCCCACACTCCAATTTTGCTGAGAAGTCATTTGAAGACCACATTAATGAGCAAACAGCCTGGAACACCCATCTGATTTTAGAAGATTCCCTCAGGCGAGCATTAAATCCTCAGTCTCCTTCACCCCACCCCCCTGCACCGATGTGCTGCTGCAAGAGACTTTCATTCCCACCAGCTGATTGTGTTCAGCAAATGTTTGTAAATTTCAGTGGCCGTGTCTCCTCCACGCTAGGGTGAGCTTGAACCCCTCCCCCGAAACTGTGTTTTCTGAGTCTTTTGTGTCTCCTAATAGTGCCTGGAACATTTTGCACATGATAAGGAACTCGAATAAAATGAACAATAAGCGTCCCCAACCAGCTAGAGCTTTTTATGAGGCTCTCAATGAAAACACTGAACCGCATCGACGTCTGATCAAGGCAAACATCTGGAGATGCCAGTGGCAGATGCCCAATTATGCTGAGGCTGATGAATGGGCACGGAATTATTTGGGGCTCAGCAGCCTCACTCAGCTGGGCCCGCTGCTGCTTAGGCGACAGGCTTCCCCCTCCCCTCTCACCACACCGGTCTGGAGGGGGCTGGGAGTGCTCGCGCAGCCACTGACCAGCCCACGTGCCGCCCTACCCACCACCACGGGACTGTTGCCCTGTCCCCAAGGAAGAGGAGGGCCAGGTTAAATGCACTTTCTCATTCACTTTTCCATTTCACAGAAAATATCTTATTTTCTATATGAAAGTGTCAATTATACCATAGGTACCATCAAATGGCACTAAGTGATAACTAGATGTTCAGGAGATCGACATGTGTATATTTCAAGTAGCTCCGTGATTTATTATCCAGTTTAGGTAAACAGCAAATAGTGCTATCATAATAGCCCCCTTTTCTTCTGGTTTCCGCCTCATTGTCTCTGGGTATAGTATAAGAAATGAATCATCAAACGAGCCCCATGGGAAGAATGACAGGATGGCTAAGAGCATAGGCTCTCGCGACACACCCGTGGGGCTGTAGATCCCAGGCTTGCTGCTAGCAGACCGAGGGCAAAAAGCTGTGACCTCCGAGGGCTTCTCAGACTAGGACTGGATTGAGGATTGAGAGAGATAAGCCTCGTGGCACTGCCCCCAAGCCCTTGTACCCCAAGCCGCCATGTTCATCTGAGTGTAGCTGGGTTCATGATGGGAACAGACCAGTCGACCTCCCAGACAGAATGATTCTGTGTGTCTCCTTTAATGGAAGCCTGGCCAGGCAGCTGGGGCCAGGCAGCCGATGCTGGCCAGGCCAGCAGGACAGAAGACACGGGGTAGCTGTAAGTCTTGAGGCTGTGGCCCTAAATCCTCATCAAAGCACCTGTCTTAGGGAAAGAAACCCTGCTGTCTGCACCCAAAAGCTAGAGATTAAACAAATGATAAATTCCCAAAGTTAAAAATCAAATCAGCAGCAGAAGAAAATCCCATTTTCTGAAAGTTACCAAATGTTGGCTAAAGACCAGTTTCTACCCCAGTGTGGTCCACAGGGGGCCCGGCAAGTCTGCACAGGTGTGACTGGGGTTAGAGAGGAAACTCACGGCTTCCCCGCTTCTAGTGTTGCCAAGAACGGGGTCTCCCACAAGGTTCCGGGTCACAAGAGTGGTCCCATCAAGTACTGGTGCCCTTTTGTTTCCAATTTGGGTGGACAGCTTTCTTTTCTACGTTATCTTCTTGGAAACATTGATTCTTGCTGTCATGATACCCCCAGATTCTGTACTAGGCTGAGCTGCAAACACACCAGCTCCCGGGAGCTTGTGCCTCAGTGGCAGCTGGGCCAGGGACACAGGGAACTCCCCTCCTTCTCCTCCTTGAGATAACCCAACTTAAGCCTGCAGTCCTCTTACCAAAAGTCCTTTGCCAGACCCTCCTCGTGCACCACCCCCTGCACACCTGTCCTTACGTTTCCCAAGCTGTGGTCATGAGGGTTCCAAGAGAAAACAGAGAAAACAGGCGAGGGCTTGGAGTGCTGCCGGCCATCCCCGCCAGGCTGCAGACCCGCCAGCCAGGACTAGTGCTCCCTACAAAATCAAGGACATAGGTTTTCCAACAGCTCTGCTCCTCAAAGGCCGTGGCCCCTCTGACTCCCATGCAACTCTTCTAGTCTAAGGACAGGAGTCTCCTCTCTTTCCTTACAGGAAGACCCAGGGGAGTGTTCTTCAGGGTGGGATGCCCAGCCCCAGCTTTGAAATGAGCTGGGGTGAATGATCGCATAAGTGATCAGACATCAGCAAATCCATTCTAATTCACTCCATTTAAAACTCTTGTTTTCCATACAGGATTAGGTTGGAAAAGAACTTAATCACCCCAAATCCACTTCCAAAATGGTTACAGATCCTAAAGATCAAGAGTAATGATCAGAGGAACCCCTGGCGTTGAGAACTCATGTTTGGTACTTAACTGATCAAACCAGCCTTCCTGACCCCAAGAAGCTGCCTTCCTCCAGGCTGGGGGTGCTGTCTTCGGTGTTTTCAAGCACAAATGAAGACAGAGGTGGAGGTGAGATCAGGACATTTTTCTTGCTGCAGCAAATTTGCAGTGGTGTCTATCATGAGCCACGCACTGTTCTGGGTGTCGCGGATCTACTAGTGAACAAAACAGACCTGAGCACTGCCTTCAAGGAGCTAGTGGAGGAAGAAAGACAACATGGAAATGCATCATGGGTTAGGTGGTGATATTTTGGAAAGAAACCGTGGAGCAGGGTAGGGGCATAGAGGGTGATGGAAGGGGACATTAGTTCACACGGGGTGGCACAGGCTATTCCGAGGGGGTGGCATCTGAGCAGGGATCTGAAGACAGGGAAGAAGGGGGACATCTGGGGGCAGGGTATGACAGTGGGAGTCATGACCTGGGGCCAGAGGTAGGCGGGCACCGTGTGTGCTGCGCCCCGATCTGGCATCCACATATCTGCTCCCCAGCCCATCGGCATCGAGGGAGCCAGCCTTCGCACGAGCGAGTCAGCAGAGCGTGTCTCTGCCCAAGGAGCCATTCTCGCCCTTCTCGGCAGCTTCTCAGAAGCCTTGTAACTCAGCACTCAGTGGCTTCCTGGGAGAATGATGTTCCAAATTAGGCTTGCATTCCCAACTGAGACACCAGCATCCAATCAGGAAAGGCTCTAACCAGCCATTGCCTTAAACCCTCTGTCATGGCACCAATCTTCTGCCACAAGCAGGAACCTGTCCAGTGACCTCACGAGGGCCCTGCTCTGTGGGGCTCCTACAGCTGGTGCCAAGATGAAAAGCCTGACCAGGTCAGGATTCCGACCTAAAGCTTGTCCGCAGATTATGACCAATGTATGAGCCAGAGTCAATCCCGAGCTCAGGCCTAGCACCTGGATTCAGCCCCCTTCCTGGAACTGGTATGTCTCACAGTGTCCCCATTTTCCAGAAGAGAGAAATGAGGTCTACCTAGAGAGGTAGGGTGCCTTATCAGTCAGGGTTCCATCAGGGAGGCAGAATCATTGTCAGTGTGATGGAATAAGGAATTTATTATAAGAGTTCTTAACAGTTGTGAGAGGAGCTGGGGGAGCAAGAGCCCAAGAGGGGATGTGGTGGCTCAGAGGAAGGTCACTAACCAGCTCTAGTGTGGGTGAAGGGGTGTGGAGGCTTACACAGAGGTCTGGAAGGCAGGCCCATATAGCTAAGGGAGGCTGGGGGAGCAGTCAGTGGAACATCGTTGGCTCTTAGTGGCCATTGCCTCTATAAGTTTGCGGAGAAGGGTCTGTTGTGGGCCTGGAATTGTTGTCGGTCAACTCAGCCGGCATTTGGGAAGGAGGCGGGGACAGAACATTCCATCGGATGCAAAAATAACAGATGCCATCACAATCACCCAAAAATCTGACTATTATTTTAGCCTATGTGACTCCCAAACCACCAGTCAGAAGAGAGATTCTATCCCACTCAGAGCTGGCCAGAAGTTGGCCATGTACTTGAGCTCTGTAGCTGAGCGTTTCGGATTCTCAGGCACAGAGGGGCAGGAATGGCCAGCCCCGCCCACTGGCTTGTCACCCAGACTCAGTTTTGGACAGGAAGGTGTTCTAGGTGTCTAGGCGCTTTTGTCAGAACTTGAAGGATGAAGAGTGGCCAGATGAGGCTGAGGCGTGCACATGTCCCATCTGGAACACGTGAGTGTATGTGCCTAATAATGGATGATGCTGGAAAAGTTTGTCTCTCCCACTTAATCTTTTTAAAACTATCGGCAAATGGGTTCCTCTTGTCTGAGTCTAATCCAACCACCACTGTTGTCTAACTCACTGGACCAGCTTCTGCATCTTGATAAATGTTACTTTAGAGCCACCATATTGAATTAGGAGCTGATTATATCTGATTTACCCTGTAACAGGGTTAGGTCCATTTCCCAGGATGTAGCAGAAGGGTCTGATGGTCACCAAGCTGATCCATAATTACCTCTTAAAACTGTAGTCCAAATGGGTCATGTGAACAAGGTCCCCCAACTAAGGGGGCACCCCAGCTGAGCTGGGCAGGATCTGACAAGCAGCAGCACAGCAGAGCTCACGACGCCCTCCCCCTGGGCCACATCGCATGTATTTGAGGATGCGCCTTCCAGAAGCCACTTGCTAAGGGCCGGAAGTGGGACCAGGAGGCTCTGTGGCAGGATGGACTGAGAAGAGCTCTGGTTTGAGAGTCAGATGGAGCTGGGTTCAAACCCGACCTCTTCCACGGTGATCTTGGGAGCAAGCTTCACCCCTCTGAGCCTCAGTCACCTCATCTCTAAAATGGTGACAACAGCAGCTACTCTGCTAAGCTGTAGCACGGGGAAGGTGATGGCGTCAGGAACTTGGCCTCAGCCCCACAGAGTCAGGAGCTCTGGGCTATCATGGGCACTGCTGACATACCCCATTTGTAATGAGGTGCTTTTCTCTAGACGAGGTTCCTATAGAAAATGTCAATGCCTGGCTGCCGGCCGAGTCCTCAGCCCATGGGAACAGGCGATGAAAAGTTGGTAGTGCAGGCAAAAAGCAGCTGACTGGGCGCCAAGTCCTCCAGGAGAATAGGGACCACCACCCATCCCCACATCATAGTCAGTTGCCTCTGGGGAAGACTGGGCCTGCAAGGTCCTTCTGTGTGGGTGTCCCCAGGATGGGACGGATGGCAAATGGCTCTTCCGGACCCATAGGACTAGAAGTGATCCCCTCCAGTCCCATTCGCCTCCACCCCAAGTAGCAGACACGTCAGGGACAGGCTGACCAGATGTGCAGCGGGGCATCAGCCAGGGGGCGGTGGGAGTAGGATGGCAGCCCCTCCTGCCTAACCCCACACTCCCCCACTGAAGCCTGAGTAGGAGCAGCAGAGGCCCAAAGTCCCCGTCTGGGGAAAGCAAGGCCTCCCCCTGCAGCCCAGCCAGGCCTGAGTTTGAATCCTGAAGTGACCTCCCCCGCCCCCACCCGGAGGGGCAGTTTTCTTCCCTCAGTGTTTGAAAGAAAGTCCCAGCACCTCAAGGTGTGGGGAGAGGCTCTGTGGCCTGAGGAAGCCTGGAAAGTCTGCTCGCTATAGCCACCCTGTTTAAAAACGAGTGAATCAACAGAGGGACTGTTCATCAACATTTTAAAAAAGAACTGTAATTAGAGGTTGGTGAACCCCCACAGCTCCTGGCCATGATGTCAAAGGCTTCCTTGACCTGGAACCGGGAACAGAATGAAAAGCGACCGCAGACACGGTCGGCACTGGTGTGTTCTGCCACAAATCCCACGGGCCAGGCGCTCCCCACCGAGGCTCATAAAAGATTCTGTGGCTAATAGAAGTAGCATTTCACATGCGTCCACATTCTTTCATTCCTAGGTGGTTTTTCTTTCTAAACTTGGGAATATGGGCGTTCTATTTTAAGAATATTAATTACTGTCCAACTTTCATGTACTAATGTGAACAAGAACAACAACAAAAAACCCAACTTTGAACTGAGGAAAGGAAACAAAAGTAATTTATGGGATAACTTTGTGTTCATATCCCTCAAGGTTGCCTGAGAACATTTGTCTAATGCATTTATTTCTGGTCAAGAGAAGTGAATGGCTGGCTTTTTGGTGGTTTCTGGAGAACGAAGCGAGGGCTGGCCACCTCGGCCTTGGAGGTACCAGCTCGGGCCACCTCAGGCCAGGAGGCTTGCTCAGGGCTCAAAGAGGTATAGTGTCAGGAAGGTAAAAATAGAATGAGGGACCCGGCACCAGCTTTGACACATGGTTTTCTCATCCAGGGACTGCCACATAGGGCCCTCCTTTTCTAGCTATTCTAAGCGAAAAAGAAAAAAAGTAAGATTATCTGAGAACTAAATAAAAAAAATAAAATAAAAAAACAGTGCTATATTTTAGCCACCTTTTCTGCGTTCTTCCGCCTTCTCCCAAGTGTTCATTTTGGCTCCTCTTTCCTCACCGAGCCAAAAATGGTATGAGTCCCGTGGTTCTGTCCTTGACCCCCTTTTGTCCTCCCCCTGCCCTCATCCACAGCTGGGGCTTCGGCACGGCATCCATGTGGCCAAAGCTCAGGCACATGCCAAGCAACTGCCTGCCTCTTGAATGTCCCCCTCCTCCTATAAGGCCCCCAACTTCCCAGAACCAGATCTGACATCTCCCTTTGGAGGGACACATTTGGGACATATTCCTCCCCCCCGCACCCCAGCTGTCATTCCCCATAACCTTGTCTGTACGCTGGTGGCCAGGACTGTCTGACACGTGCCCCTGGTCCCAGCCCCTTCAGAGGCAGGGAGGGGAGTGATGGGTGCTCCCTATGGGATTCCCTAATAGTAAATGCGAAGGGAGATTGGGAAGGCGTCCCTCAGGCCTGACAGGGAGGAGTAGCCGGCCGGGCAGGCTGGGCAGGGGGGTTCCAGCATGAGGGGACAGTGTGAGGAAAGGCCTGCCTTGAAAGAGACCAGGGACCACAGGAGGAGAAAGGAGAGCTCTAGAGACATGAGCAGGGAGAATAAGATTGGCGAGGAGGGACACAGGAGAAGATGGTGGATCCAGGGCACAGGTTTTATCCTGGGGGTGTTTTCAGCTGGGAGGGTGCTTGGGTTTGCATATGGAAAGAGGACTCTGGTTTCTGTGTGAAGAATGAACGGTGGAGGCAAGCCTGAAGGACACAATGAGAGATGATGGGGCTTGGCCAGGGTGTTCCCCTGATACCTGGAGACCCCCAATAATAGCTCTGCCTGGCTCCTGCTGGCTTACCCCTTCCCAGCACCGCCGGCTCTCTGCCCAGACAGACGTCCAAGAGAACAACCCACAGACAGATTCACACTCAGGTGTTAAGGACAAACAGTGGCACCATCCACCTCAAATCCCTCTGGGACACAGGAGGGTGGCAGCAAAGAGGGGAGGCAGTGGCTACCAGCCTTCCTAGACCTCCGGGGGGGTGATTCCTCCCCTGCCTGTGGGTGCTTTCTGAGCATTAGGGAGCCCTGTGGGGTCAAAACGCAAGCCAGGATGGGGCCACGGATGAGTCTCGCTCCAAGTCTAGGCTCTGCCACTCTAGCTACGTGATTCCAGAATCTCCCTTTATACAAGGCGGCCTAACTGATGCACTTGTTCAAATGATCGGGAAGTTTTCTCAGAGTTCCTGCTGTACCACCTGGTACATACAGAGGGAATCGAATGTTTTGGTGACCGACATCCTGGCCTGGCTAGAAACCACTGTATTAATCCAACCTGGGCTCCCTGAGTGCCTTTCAGGGACTGGACTCTGTGGTCAGTGCTCAAGGGGCTCTAGGCTACCGGTCCGATGCTCGGTGGGTGTGCGATTGAAGGATGGGGGCTGGCAACTGCAGAGTTGAGCCACAGAGGATGGATGCCAGGTGGACCAATGGGGGGTGTCGCGGACACTGGGGACAGCATGTTCAAAGGCACGCAGGCGTGAAAGAGCATGCAGTGTTCCAGGAAAGATGAAAGCTAGAGGTCGGGTCCGTCAGAACCAATCAGTGGGAAGGAAGGAGAGGCAGAAATGAGGCAGAGGAAGGCTGGGCCCCATCACCAAAGGTCCCCAGACCAGGCTGGGTAGAGGGATTTGTTCTTTGTGCAGAGGGAGATCTGGAGGTGCTGGACAGAAGAAGGGGCAGCGTGAACTCAGAGTGGCTTGTGCTAGGGACCTGGGCTGGGACCCGAGCATGGTGGTGGGCCCACAGGCAGGCAAAAAGTGAGGAGGCCCAAGGAGGGAGAGAAGAGGAGGAGCAGGGACTGGAAATGGACTGCAGAGCTGGAAGTGATTAGCCTTGACTCTGGATGGGACAGGTTGAGAGTGGAGGGAAGGGCCAGGAACAGAGCCTCTGCCCACTGGCTGACTGATGGGGGCTGGGCCCACTGAGGCTCCTGGGGGACCGAACTCCACCCTCTGGCTTCCCTCCACTGCTTTCAGTCCCCCTCTGTCTTTCTTCTTTAACTGCGACCAATAGGAAGCCAAATACTTTTTAACTATTTCATATAGTTCTTTGGTTTTCATTTAAAAAAAAATGAGTAAGTGGAATGTTTTCTATTGCCTTCTCAAACAGAAAAGCAAAGTTACCTGTACATAGTCTCTCATGTGTATGAATGTCTAGATTCTCCTTTTCCCTTGGTATATTAAAAAAAAAAAAAAAAAAAAAAAAGCCATTTAAGGCATCAGGATGAGATTTGGCAATACTCTTTTGGTGCCCAGCTGCCCCGTCATGCCCCCCAGCCCCTCAACCCCTGCCCCCGGAGAGAGCCTTGGGCTGGGCAGCACATCCCAGGCTCACGACCCGAGGGCTGGAGGAAGACCCAGACATGGCAGGCCTTCCCCTGCGGGATCTGTGGATCTTCTCTCCAAGCCAGGGGCACAACCCCAGGACGATGACATTTTGATTAAGTTTTAAAAAACGATTTCACTTTGCAAGACAAATAGCTAATAAAATAGATTCTTTTTTGGTAACCACCCATACACCAATCAATCTGTCACTTGGAAAACTGTTTCCTGAGACGTGTGAAATGAGGCCACTCTGGAGTTCTGTGGGAACAGAGAGACCCCAAGAAGCCTTCCACTCCCAGATTACACTTGCCATCCCAAAACCGGGAAGCTCTCTGATTCAGAGCACAGGAAATACACAGATGATTAGTTGCTCAATCAATACCAACTTTTTGAAAGACGAACAGGAGGAGTTTGTCCCACTGTTTACATGCAACCCACCCACACCGTCACGTGTGTTTCTTGCCTCTGTCTCTTTCCAATTCCATCTCTATTGGGAAAAAAATTTTAAGTGTTCCCCACCTAGGGGGCTTGCAGAGTGAGTCATACCAAGGGGGCCTCTTCTGTGCTAGACTTTCAAGTAACAAATTGAAACAAAGGGTCATTTCAACACCACCAGCAGAAATCAAAAGGAGAAGCCTTGGTCATAAGGCCCAACCCCTCTGTGCCCACTGAGGCCACTAAGAGAATACAGAGACCCTCACCCCCTGCACGCTCTCTTTGTATCTCTGCTTGGCTTCTACTTGCTTTTCCCTTAGCTCTAATTCCCTCACTGCTTTAAAAAAAAAAAAAAAAAAAAGTCTATTATATTGTACATAGAACACAGTTTAAATCTTTTTTGGAACAAGATGGAATAAATCTTAGTTAACCAGAACCTCCCTCAAAGCAGCTCTAACTGCAGAATTCTGCTGTACAAACCTACAGCAGCAGCAGGCTCCGACAAGCGCTAAATACAGAACAGCATCTGCACACAGTGGGCCCTCAATATGCGTCAACTCGTTTGTTTTTTAAATGATAGAATCTGAAAGGCCCCAGGAACAAATAAGATGAATGGGGTAATAACTACTGTGAAAGAAATGTGACAAAAAACAATAGTAACGGAACAGATCAGAACCCCGCCCCCGGCCAGCCCCCCCACCCAAAAAAAGGCTGTAATTCCATGGTAGAAATGATAAAATGATAAAATAACCTGAAACACGTCCGGAAGTAGAAGTTGGGATGACTGAAACAATAGAGCAAAGAAAGCAGTGATGCTGAGGCTAAAGTAAGACACCAAACCAGAAATGCAAACAAAGAAGACAATCAGAGCTACAAATAACCCACTTAGAAATGAGAGATGGTGTCACAGGCCTACAGCAGGTGAGAGAAAGAGAAACGGGGCGAGGCACATGATGAGGGAAACCCTCAGAAAAGAAACAATACAAGAAAAGTTCCGAGAGATGAAAAAAATAGCTCAGCCTAGAAATAAAAAACACACACTGTGCCTTTCAAGTTTAAGTCCGAGAGAAAGAAATCAGCATTTGCTAGTTACAATTTGGAATGATAAATGATCTGGCAAGCTGAAGGGAGATAATGTTCTTTTGAACTTGGATAAGAATGACAAGAGGACTGACATTACAAATAGTGAAGACAAGATGAATCTCAGGAAGAAATGTGCCATTCAAACCACACAGGACTGCCCTAACCACATGGCAGTTATGCTCCTAAGTAAGACTTGCTCTGTGTAAGTAGAAGAAAACAGACTCATTAAAAAGTGGGGGAAGGGGGGATTGTGCACAATTATACTTAAAAAGAGAGAGGGAATTTCTGACTTTTTACAAAAATATGAAAGACAAAATCTGATATAACAAGACACTGGGATTGGACCAGTTGAAAAAGAAAGAGTAAGTGATTTGACGAAATTCAGCCACTCCTAAGATTCAACCTACACTCTAATAATTCCCAAATCCTGCTCTAGCCAAGACTTCTCTGCTGAGTTATGGATCTGAATATTCCACTGCCACCTGGACAGATCTGTGCAAATGTCCTCCAACACCACAACCCTCCCTTGACCCACCTCACCCCTGGCCAGTGAGCAACTTCAGCCCACATTCAATTGTGTAAACTGGAGGTCCTTTTCCACACTCCCCATGCTCAATCCCATCCACTTGTGTTAGTCTGCTGGGCCCGCCATAACCAAAGATCAGACTGGGTGGCTTAAACAACAGAAATGCATTTTCTCCCAATTCTGGAGGCTAGAAGCCCAAGATCAAGGTTCTGGCGGATCGGGTCTCTGGTGAGAGCTCTCTTCCTGGCTTTGCAGTCCTCACATGGCCTTTCCTCAATGCAGGTAAAAGGCCATGGGAGGCACAGATATCTTTTTTTCTTTTTCTTTTTTTTAAGATGAAGTAGTTTTCTGTGTTGCATTTTGTTTTATTTATTTTTTAAGACTTTATTTATTTATTTGACAGAGAGAGAGAGAGAGAGAGCAGGAACACAAACAGGTAGAGTGGGAGAGGGAGAAGCAGGGCTCCCACTGAGCAGGGAGCCCGATGCAGGGCTCGATCCCAGGACCCTGAAAATCATTACCTGAGCCAAAGGCAAATGCTTAATGACTGAGCCACCCAGGTGCCCCTCAGATGTCTTTTTTATAAGGACACTGATCCGATTGGATCATGGTCTCACCCTTCTGACATCATTTAACCTTAATTACTTCCTTAGAAGCCCCTTCTCAAAGACAGCCACATTGGGGGTTAGGGCTGTAATATATGCATTTGGTGGAGGGAAGGTCCTCTCACCAGCCATTTCTAGCAGTGACTCTGGGGTACTTCTGCATGCCGCCAATAAGGTCTCAACCAAGTGCAGACAGGCCTCTGAGTATGCCTGTCCAGCCACGCCTCTCCTCTTGCCTTGGTATTGGAGGTTTAAGGGTAAAATCCTTCACCAGAGCTCAGTCAATACCTTTCCCCAAGGCCAGCAACTTCTTCTCATCCTCACCCCAAGGGACTTCCAGCAACCCAACCTAGTTTCAGGTCTGCATGACGTCTGACCTGACACTCAGCTAGAGGGCTGTGTGACTTTACATACGTTTCCGAACATCTCTGGGCTTGAACCTTGTCGAAGGTACCTGACCCCAGCATTACCATGTGGATAAATAAATCAACCTCCAAGGTGCCAGGCCCTTTGCACACATTATTTCTGGACCTTTCTGGATTATGAAATCAGAAAGAAAGTAGAAACTGTAGAAAGGAAGTAGAAACTGAGGCTTGGAGAGATGTCCTGCTTGAGGCCACTACTTACTGTTCTAGGGAGCAGATCCATCCAGCTTCACTGCTAGTTCTGCTGACTGGGCTATGCCTCAGGGGAGGTAGAGGCATCCAGGAACCTGGTCCAAGCATCCAGGGACATGGGCTCACTTGGAGCTGCACGTCCATCAGAGGTCACCCCAGGTGCTGGTCTGTGGTCTCGGGGCCTGCGGGCTTGAGGCTCCTGGTGGACAAGCAGGCAGACGCGTGCTCAGGACCACTGCTGGATCCATAGACACTGCCTTGCTGTGCTGGGTAAACAGCCCACTTTCCACGCCCGCCCCCCAGGCCCGCCCTGCCCTGCTGCCTATTTAAGCAAGAGGCCCCGACTCCACTGGCCCAGGCACCACCAGCTTCCAGAGCTAGGAGAGCAGTCCTGCAGGCCTCACCCACTCAGGGATGAAAGGTCCTTCTGTTTCACCATTTCCTACCGGTGCGTTTTGAATGATGATGCTGGGCTGGGTTGTAGCGGGAGCCGATACTGTTGGCCTAGGAGTGTACTGAGATGTGTAGCAGGCCTGAGGGAGGCTCTGATTGAATTTTTCCCATTTCTAATCCCTAACTTGATGTGCTCTTATTTTCAAAGAGGGAGAAAGCCTGTAGTTTGTGAAAGGACAGAGGGGAGCATATTTCAAAACAAGGTCTGACTGAGAATATCAACGATCAGATGAGTTTTTCTTTTGAGGAAAAAAAATGTCCTGTAATTTCAAGGTTGTAGTGATCCCATTTCCTCTCGGGAACCCCTCCCTAAATAGTTCCTGTCATTTAATTCTATTTTGAAAAAATATGCAGAGAATTTTTTTTAGAAGAGTTTGGTCGGGGAGAGGTTGTGCAGCTGGAGGGGGACAGTTTGGGGAAGGTCTGAGGACAAAGGGCTTCCTTGAGAAACTTCTCATTGAGAGACGAGGAGTGAGCTCCTCCCCACTCCAGGGTGGTGGGGCCTGAGAGTCATGTAGGCTGGGACGGCTCAGTAGAGGCCTGCCTCCTTCATGTCCACTTCTAGATGCTTGCCAGCCTGTGGCCTAGGGTCAGGTCGGCCCACGAAGAGGGTGAAGGACAGAGGTGCATGCAGGTCATCAGCCTATAGAGGGTGAAGAGGCAGGCATCCCAGGTACAGGGGACAGGACCTCTCCTGGAGGCCAGAACAGCAGGCCCAGGCCCCCTCTGACCTCCTGGGTATGGGTTGGAGGTTGCACTCCCCAAGCTATGGGTGGAGAGGGATACCTACCAGGTGGTTAACTCAGGGGAAACAAGTTAGGGTGTCCACATGGAAAAAAGCATTCCTAGGGGAACACAGGTCCTAGGGGCCGTGGCTTCCTTCTTCCCACCCTAATGTGGCAACTTCGAGTACCCATGCTCATTTGGTCCTGGTCACGGCTGCCCAAGACGCTGGAGTGACCCCCTGTGTGACAGGGAAGGGGGCATCTAAGGCTCAGATGGATAGCTGACCCAGGCCTCGAACCTGGAGGCCTCCCTGGAGCTTCTCAATGAGGATTCCTAAGCAAGAGAGAGCCAGTTGTTTGCCAAGAGAAGAAACACTCCTGCCAGCCCTTCTGCAACATCTTTGGCTTGTGGACCGAGGGACTGGGACTTAAATTTCAGATTCCTCTGAAACACAGTTTGAGTGATTTGCAAAATAAGTGTATATAAATGATGGGAGCTGGTCCAGAGGACAGCGCTGGGGAGTAACGGTTGCCTCGATGTGACTGACGGTAGTGAAGAGGGTCCTGGCAGCAGGACTGGCTTGAAAAGGTGGAGGGCCGAGGAGCGCCGCGCGAAGCCCCGCGTGGTGGGCGTTGAACTTGCCGGGGCCTGGGGCCAGGAGGCCGGGCCTCGAGGCAAGGATAAGGCTGGAAAGCTGAGAGCCAGACTTGGGACTGGAATGCGGGACTAAAGAGCCAGAGAGCCTGAAGTCAGGGGACGCGTCAGATTGCTGCTCGGGCCTGGGACCAGGGGGCGGAGCCACAGTGTCCAGGGAGAGGTCAATAGCCGAGGCCAGGGGCGGGGCTAGAAGGGGAGGGCGGGGCCACAGAGCGAGACCCAGCCTACCAGCCCCACTCGGGGGCGTTTCTGGAGCTGCTGATGTTAGGACTGAGCCAGCAAGGGATGCAGAGAGCCGGTGGCATCGTGTACAAGGCCTCCGCTCACACGAGTGTCCTCCCTACCATCCCTACCTCCATACCATGAGGTCTCGAAGTGTCTCTGCTGAGCGTCCCCTAGGCAACCTATCATTATCCTTATCTGCTGTGAAAGCTCTCTATTTCTTTCTCTCGATGCGGCTTCCTCCTCCCCCCTTCTCCCCCCCGCCCCCCCCCCCCCCGCTCCGCCCCTTGTCCGGGTGGCCCCGGTCTGTCTTTTATGGCCTGGGTTCAGCTCTCTCCCATCCCCACGTATCTTGGCGAGGCTGAGATTACACAAAGCTCCTGGGGGAAAGCTCCGATTGTTCTAGCTTCGCCTATCAGATCAAACCCAGGCCCCGAGGCTGAAGCTCTGAATTCGCCTCTCTCCGCCCCCCACTTCACACATACGCAGCCTGGACGCCCCCCACCTCACACATCCTCAGCCTGGCCCGGGTCCAGCTGTCCACGTAGAGCTCTCATCCCTCCCACCCGTCAGGCAGAGTCCTCCCCACCTGTCAACCCTCCTACCTACCCCAGCCTGTGCAGGTTTGTCACACAAACCTCAGCG